>JABSTQ010010167.1:0-635000 GCA_013358835.2 Ixodes persulcatus | reverse complement strand
GCGACCTGATATGTCCGGCACAGGTGCGAGCTCTCCGAGAAACAGCGCGTTCGAGACGAGTCGCAGGTGTACGAAGTCTGGGTCGGCACAGCGAGGCCACGTCTGGCTTCCTTCCTGGATGTCGGATCATCAGAGCAGCGGGTCATGTTCACGTCGGCTGATGACGCACCTTTGAGCCGTGCAATATTACGGGTGCAGCAGCGACGCATTCGAATAAGTGTTGAACTTCACAGCGTGAGTCATCCTACTATTTTAAGTCAACCACAGCCAGGTTTGTGCTGCAATGAACTGTGACTCAGTTTTGCCGACTGGGTGTACTGTGTCCGCATAAGCAAGACAGACGGTTAGCAGCGGGCACTGGATGCCAGCAAACAATGACTCAAGAAATCTCTACCTAAGGATCTGCGGCAAAAGATGCTCTGACTCCACTCCTGGCACGCCACCTGATTCGAGTCCTCGACTACGCAACACTTCTCAAAAGAGAGAAGAGGACGCATAAAAAAATAGTTTAGAGAATCGTAAGGAACCTTGGTGAACATAGTAACAATGCCCCAGCATCTCCGCGACCCTAGTGCCGTCAAAAGTAAAAAAAAAAAAAAAAATGCGTTCGGACTTTTTTTTGGGGGGGTGGTGCGGGGGGGTGGGGGGGGGGGGGGGGAGTATTTCTCGAGAAATGTAACGAAATACATTTCATCCTGATTGTATCGCGATACAAAGAAAGGTTCAAAATGTATCTCGATACAGGAATACAGATACTGGCGAAAAAACATGTATCGCGATACAGAAATACAGATACAAAATGTATTTCTGAAATACTATCGCGATACATTTGTATCGCGATACTGCCCAACCCTGCCTGCGAGCAAAGGGTTAGTATATTTTTACGCTCTTCTTGCGCATGTAGGTACCCGTCGCCCCGCCGGTCGCTGGTTTCTCGCCGCAGCAAACATGGCGGACGTACAGTTCAGCTAGAAATTTGGTTTTGAGTGCCGGCAACGGCACGGGATCAGGCACCTTGTTTTCGAAAGCCCTTTTTTCTGCACGAGTGCTTTTGCAAGCGAAGTATTCATCAGAACTAGGCTTTCGCGCCCTGGCCTTTGCCAGCTCCGAAGCCAACTGCTAAGACGGAACCGGTTCTTCGGTGCCCCACTGGACGGCTCTGAGCATTTCGCATACGACATATTAACCAAACTTTACTCATTACTTTCTTAATTAGACGTTTTAGGGCATATGTTTATACTGAACAAGTCGAGGCAGTCAATATCGAAGCCCAGCCTAGTTCTTAAAAATTCTGATTGATCAGCAAGTTGCAGTTATTAATTGTATCTTTTTTTCTTCTTTTTTTTATGAAAATCGTTTGATTCCGATACCAAACACGCGATGCCGCCAGAAGGACAACCTTCGTTTGACACTGGAGGGTCAGGTGTTAAAGGGACACAGACAGGGTATTTATGCTCGCCGAGGTTTTTAGTTGTACGTGACATATGAGAGCCCAACTATCAAGAACAAAATTTGCGGCTCGAAATTCGGTTTGTTTCGGCCCGAAAACCGCCGATCACGAACTGGCCGGTTTGAGTCGCGCTCACTCGCTTTTCCGTGGTCACGGGTCGTTTTCTAAGGTTTTGACGCGACCACCAAATTTAATCAAATTCGTGGGTCATTGAAGGCAAACAGTCAAGGTTAAAAATAGAAAAAAACAACATGAAACCCATTTTTTGTGGCTTCCAAAAAGCTGCAAATACGTTGATTAAAAAAAAGGTGTCACAAACAACCGGAAGCATTCTGTGTGTTCACTGCATAATTCTCTACTTGGCGTCGTTTCGCGTATCGTGGGACTGGCGGATGGCAGCAGACGACGGGCGTGGGACCTCTACCTCGGAACTGTCGTTCACGGTACCGGCAAATTCTGTCTTCCTTCGAAAGAGAAATTTTGGACCGATCAAAAGAATTGATATTCATCCCGTACGACACGCCTGACCAGCAAGCCTGATTGCACGAAGACGTCGCCGAGCCGTCGTCCCTTCTCGTGGCTAAAGACATCGCTCGCTCAAACGTCGAGCACGAAGTGCGTTCTTCGAGTTGAATACGCACGCGTTTGGTTTCTTTACTAGGTGCGAATGTGGCCAATGCGTGGTGCTGCCCGACTTCAAGCCGGGAGTGCATGTTGCGGGAGAGAAATCGGCAGCAAACTTTCCGACATACAGTCGACCGCTGCATTACATCGAACGAAACAGACTTCCTTCAGAAGCTCAGTCGAAAGACGTCCGCTTCACACGTAGCGGGCACGGGTTCGATTCCTAGTGTATGCTTACCATTTTTTTTTGTCAAACATTTTGCAATGTTTACATTTCTTTTTTTTACTATAATCACTGTAAAAGACATTTGCTGTGGACGCTACGTCGCTGAACTAAATGGTATTGGATTCCATTTTTGACACTTGCGAACTCAACGTAGTCACTGTCGACAAAATGCAAGGAGCATATGAATCGGGTAGCGTCCGCTTTCCAATTTTCCCGTAACTCGTCTACAGGAATCGCAACCAGCAATTGATCCCGACCCGTTGATATTTCGGAAACTTGTGCACTTTGGCGCACAATGCCACTTTCAGATGCAGGACATGTGAGGCAGCTCTTCACGCAACATCTTGGTAGTATTCTTTTCGGAGTCGATCACGGAAATTCGCCACGAGCACTCACTACTAATTGCCAACGCTTAAATGTACAAAACAGCTCATCTTGAAGTACAGAACAGCCAGCGGTACAAACATAACTGCAAAGGACTCGCATTGCGAACGGATCCCGCGACGCGTTTCGCCTGCTACGCGCGGAAAACAAATCGCACGGTCGGGTGTAGCCGCGTGACTTCCGCCACTCCCTCTCTCCTCTCCACTTCTCCGTGCGGTGCGGGGGTTTCGGTTTCGGTTTCGAGCAGTTGTTTGTGTTTGGCTTTATTAAAAATACGTGACTCTGTAGCAAAATATTAATTGGGTAGTATTTTGACACTGTACTAAATCGCCTGACAAAAAATGAAAAAAAAATTAGAGGGGTGTCAGTGTCCCTTTAAGGACGAAACTTGCGTCATTATTTGGCGTTCCAGCGCGCCGGCAGTGAACACTGTCGGTGCTCCGTGGCTGGCGAACTAATCGCAGCACCATCCTCCGACTGTCGGAGAGGCGCACCTAATCGCAGCACTGATGGCGCGAACGTCATGCTGTCACGTGAAGATAGTCCCGATCGGTAGAGGAGGACCGGGGAAGCCCATGTAAACGGTGCGTCACGCGAGACGTCGTCGTGAAGTGAAGGCGACGGTCGCCATTGCGTTTTCCCGCGCGTACAAAACGAGCTGCTGATTTCGCGCGTCCATAGCGAGCCGTCCTTCAGAGACCGGTCGAGACCGTCGAGACACGAATATACTCTGTTTCACCTTTCGATGCATGACAGCAGCGCACGCTATGAGCCTTTCCAATGCCGTGTGAGTGCCGAGCCGCTTGAACTTCGGGGAGAGGGGCAGCGATGCGTGGGGGCGGTGTCACGTGATTTGTACGCACTCCTCGCGTCGCTGGGATGGCTCCTTAGATCCGCTGCGGTCCATCCTGATTAAGTGACTTAGAGAAAAAAAGTCACCTCACGTGAAATCAGCGGACATGCACACTTTAATAGAATGTAATAAAAATGTTTTTTTTTTGTTTTTTTTAACGTCAGGAACATTACGAAGGGCCAGGGAAATATTTTAGGTTTCTAGGCTAGGTGGCGCAAGCTACCGCCCGTTATAAATGCAGCCATTAGCATACATACATCCGTCCGGTGTAGAGATTCCCGAAACTGGGCAGAGCTGAACGGAACGACGCGTCGGAAGCGTGTGTCTCGAACTGTCGTATGCGTCGAGTCGGAGCAGCCATACTTCCGACAGCTCGCTCGACGGACCAGATAGGTTTGTCGCGCATGCGACTCCCGCTTAAAGCGATAAGCCACCTTATCGAAGACGACATGTAGCTTTGCTTTGCTGCGAGATATCGCTGAAAAACACGTGACCCTCCGGCGTCAAACGAGGGTTGCCCTTCCAATGGGCGTTGCGCGTTTGGTTTCGGCATCGACATATTTCCAGAACAAAATTTGATAATGGCTAACTCAAACTGCGTTCTCAATCCAAAATATATAAAAAAAATCTCGTTTGATTTTTATCATTGATTGCCTCTATTTCTTCGATATCAACATGTCACCTCAAAGGCCTAATTAAAAAGTGATTAGTGAATTTTCGTTAATTAGTCATCTTTTAGTTGCATTCTGCCTTAAACATAATGGCCGCCTGGCCGTAAAACTCGCTTGCATACACTAACTTTGTGTAGCTTTCACTGCTTTAAAAGAAATGTATTCGATAAAAAAAACGTATCAAGAAAGAGAGCAAGTGAATAAAAAAACCGATAGCAATAAATTGATACTGAGGGACAGTATGTAAGAATCCAATCGATTTTGACACGGGCGACCGCAATCGGCTACGCAGAGACAAAACTTCACTTCCGCGTCTCCGTCTCCTCCCACGCGAGTGGCGCCACTGTCATCGATCCGCTCGCTTTCTCTCATTGATTTATGGGAAAAGAAATCAGCTGCATGGATCTGAGCCTTACCAGTATTGTCCGGGGTAACTATACAACATCCTACAGCAGACTTATAGGTTACGCGTTACTTTTATCCAGGTTTTCTTTTTTTTATTTTCAATAACGAAGTAATGACTTACTTAGTTACTTCAGGAGAGAAGAAAATAGTTATTTTTGTTGCTTTTAGTCCAGTAACAAATAAAGGTATTGACCTAGTTCTGGAGAAGACCTTGAGCACAAATATGTACAAAATTTGCTTTCCACCCCAGCTCGCTCCTGTGAATCTCACTGCGAAAAAGAGCGAAGATATAAAATAAATTATCGGTTCAAAGTATTACAGCCACCTCTACCGCTGATACTATTTATTCCACGCTATATGGGTAAATGTCCCTCTCCTTCCAGATAAGCCTTGAACATACAAGCACCTGCATCTTCGTTCGGTTAACCCCTTGAGCGATTCTCCTCTATCCTTTGCGTATTTACTCTTTGTAGCTTCTCTTCAGAGATATAATTCAACGCTTGAATGTGGTTTGCTTCTAGGTTTGTTTGTTGGAGTTACTTCCTTATTTGACATCTCGAGGTAACAACCGCACAACTGGACAAGGACGGACAACAAGAATAGATAGGACTCGGTGATGACCATCAACAGATTGTTCATTTTGTTTTCAGGCAGTATAAATATATGAATGCATCGTCGCTTAGGTGTATGTATACCATACTTGGGTAGTAATTCAAATACAGTAATTTAATTATTGCAATTTATTCATTTTTTGTAATTTGTAATTGTAATTAATTTCTTTAGGCTAAAATGAATCGTAATTGTAATTTAATTACTTTCTAGCGTTAGTAATTTCACATTTTCAGGCATAATTATAATTACTTCTGTAAAACTTTCCGTCGCCGACGGAGCCTCTCTCACTCTAAAAAAAAGGGTGTAATGGGGTACACCCATAGGGGGTGTAAGTGCTTGTCACATATACTACACCCTTTGGGAGAATATTTGTACACCCCAAAGATGGGAGTATGCGTACACCCGTTGGGGTGGTGCATCTGTACACCTTTTTCTACACAAATCTCACTCGAAGGAAACACAGGTGCACCCCATTCAATGGTGTACGGCTACACCTCTTTCTACACCCAATGAAATGAAAGGGAACACAGAAGCACCCCATTTGAAGGTGTATCATTGCACCCCTTCATAAACCCGCCTCACTCAAAGGGAACACAGATGCGCTCCGCTTAATAGTGTACCATTACTCCCCTTTCTACACCTACTGCCCTCAAAGGGAACACAGGAGCACCCCGTTCAATGGTGTACTGTTACACCTTTTTTACACCCACTGAATTCGAAGGGAACACAGATGCACCCGATTCAAAGGTGCTCCGTCACACCACTTTAACCACCCGCTTCATAACTAACTTCATAAACCTATTTAAGACATCGAGGAAACCCTTAAAAGATGTATGCGCCCCGGTGATTGCAAAAAGGCAGGTAAACGGACACACGGGATAGTTTTCAATCAATTCAATGTTTATTTGATGAGGTGAAGAGTTTGGTCCCATATCCTGGAACCGGCAACTTCAACATCCTAGAAGTTTATTCGACAGCCTATTCCGTAAACACGTACAAACTTGCAAGCAATCCGTGATATGTGAGGAGGTACAAAGAAGCTGTTGCACAAGTGAGAAGATTAGTAAGCAAACAAGAACCGGGGTGAGTCTTAGGTAGTGCCTATTCTCCCAGCAGCCGGCATAACTATTTCCCCGAAATTCCACCGGCAGTCGCCACTCATTGGCGGTACATTTCATCAAACGGCGTTTCATCGACACGTGATGTTTCATAGACAGCTCAGATTAGCTTTCCTATATTAGCTTCATTTTTTTTTTTGTAATGACTCGCCCCAGACTGTATTCGCGAAGTGACGTGTACGGTTGGGAGAGGTGGGTTAACATTTTTATAATGGCCCGCCTCAGACTGTCGCCACGAAACGGCGTGAACGGGTGGGCTGAGTCGGTGAGCACGCGCCTCAGAGATAAACGTGCGACGAAATGTCCCTACAGCGTGCATTTCGAGTAACGAGTGACAATGAAAAGTTAGTGTCGACGAAACGTGTTTACAAGACGTGCATCAACGAAGAGGTGTCCATGAAACGTGTTTTCACAAAACGCCGGGAGAATAAAAAGTCAGTATTCAACCTGCAGTTGTCACATGATTCTAAACCGCTAATGACAGGCGGCTGCCTATAGAATTTTGGGGAAAATATTCTCCCGGCTGTTAGGAAATACACTGCCTAATTCCAGAGGTAATACGGAACGGAACGGTTTATTGTTGTAAAGGAGTGAGTTTTCGCGAACTTACGATGAAAATACCAAACTTGAAATATGTAATCTGAGATATATGTCGACACTGGCACTGCAGAACAACCACACAACACACAAACGAAAAGGAAGGGGTCCGTGAAGATTCGACATGATGTAGCAGAAACACTAATTTGCCGAACCGAACACTGAACACATCACATGAAGTCCTTGGGCTTTTTTTGAAGAAATCGCTTGTTGCCGATATACGTGTAGGACTTTTCAAACACCGGAAGCCTTGGTACACATGAATACGTTGTCGCGGACGAAATATCCGGCAGCCCCGCTGGTCGCACCACAGCACACAAGAAACTAGGCCTGGAAGCAGACATTCCGAGGTCGTTAAAAGCTACTACGTCATTCGTGAAACCCTTACCACATGATCACGCTCCTGCCGTTACTCGCGCCCAGACAGCGGAGTCAAGGAATAAAAAAGCCTCCGGTTCATTGGTCCGGCGACTGCGCACCTTCTTCCGCGCTTTCAGCTCAGGTAGAGAAAGAAAACAAAATAAGTAAGAAGATAGCAGCTCCTTCAAGACCAAAAGGGGGGTGCCCTCGAAAAGGCGTATCTTCAGGAACCTCCCAACAAAGAACAGAACGAGAGGTTTTGTCGCTTATATTCTTTTGAATGTTCGACCCAAAGTTAATCGTGCAGTGGATGCTATCCGTGACCTTGGCCTTCAGGCAGGTGCCGTGCTCTGCCTTACCTCGAGCTTGGAGACTTTAGTCACGTGATCCTACCCGGAAACCACATTGGCTTAAAAAAGCATAGCATATATACTCTACTGTCAATACCGAATGAACAGGACAGCTCCATACTTCCCAAGAAACTGCCCAACAGAAAAGCTAACCCCAAGGAGGAATCCAAGCACAAGCTAATTGGGGCACATGGCTAGCGTGGCGGTGCACTGATACACCAAGAGGTTCTTAAGGGAGAGGAGGATGCTCATTGTCAGTGTACAAGTACACTGGCTGGGTAACGGGTGCATCTCTTAGGAAAAGGGTGAATGTGCGCCTGATGCACCCGACTTCGCCCTTTTTTATTAGAGTGGCTCTGAAAGCCTCAGCGCTCGCCCAAGCGGCCTAGCGCTTGGTGACACACTCGCACAGATAGACACGCACGCACACAGGCACAACAAAAATAGCATCGCATTGTTTGTTGTTTTGTTGCTTTCACTGTGGGCTGAAAGAAAATCCTCCTTGGAGCCTACCTCAACGGCGCCGCGTGGCGCTGTCTGCGGTGCGAGCAGAAAACAATAATGTAAACATGCCAAAATATCGAAAGAAACAAAATTGAGCTTCAGCTTTCATACGTGATTGGCGATTTTAATTTTCTATAAAGTTAGTTTTATTTCTTTGCCAATTTTTTACGACCCTTTTCTAGTACTATTGCGTATTTGTTTCTTTGTACTATTTTGAAGTTTATTTCCTGTTTGTTTTAATTCGGATATTATTTATATACGCATTTTGGAGACTGACCTCGTACCTGTGAATATTGTCACCATTGATTTGGGAGCCCCGTTTTGGTTATCATATATTTCTGAGCCATTATAATTTCATTCAATGTAAATAATTAACAATAACATGAAACGTGTGCATCTGAATGTGGTGTTATTAGCGCTTCTGGAGGGGGTCGTTTCATATTAAAACTATAAAAATATTAAGATATGAATATTTCTTGCATTTGTATTTGCCTGGCGAACAAAAGTGTGTAAACCCTATTTTACTTTGGCGATCTGGCGTCTTTGAGTATATTTATAATTACTTATTTAAAATATAACAAAGTTGGACTTCATGGTCCCAAACTGTCAAATTCTATCATTAACTTAACAAAATTCTTAAAAGAATTTACAATATCTGACATTTAGAGAGCGATCATTAGTCTTTCTCAAATATTGAGTGAAGGAATGAACAAATGTGTTGCATTCTAAACAACTTGTTTAAGGTTATGTTGCCCACGTCAGGTTACTCTCAGGAATAAGTAATTGTACTGTACAGGAATTGCATTACTTTGGAAGGAATTTGTAATTGTAATTAATTACTTTCACGAAGCAGTAATTGTGATCGTAGTTAAGCTACACTGGGTGAAAATAAAATAAACGATCAGTTAATTGTAAGCCCAGAGTCCCGTCTGCACTTGCACTCGTCCTTATCCAGTTGCCCTGTTTTTACCTCAGGGTGTTTAATCAGGCCAAGACCACTTCATAAACTGGACGCATGTGAACTTCTTTAACGAAAAATTAACAGTTTAACCCTGGGATTTCAGGATAGAGAGAGCAATCCCGAACAAAACGATATTTGCTTGTTTTTCTCGTCTTTTTTCCCACTCTCCAAACGTCGATTATCTATTTGAGATAGGTCTGTAGCGACTGGCATTGTTGCATATGGCAGCGCACCAATCGCGAGCTTGCTCATGCATCACGAAGCGAGGCAGGAGCGACGAAGAACGCCATGAGCGACACGCGCACAGAACGAATCCGATGAGCAGCATCAGCAACTATGGCTCGGCGCTCCATGGGCCGGCCCTCTGTTAGAAACGGTTCAAGTATGGGTGGACGGACGAAACCGGAAGCGTCTTGTTCGCTGTCTGTTTGATGGAGGCAGCCAACATTCATTCGTCACCGAGCAGCTCTCGCGAGAGCTGAGGTTAGAAGTGGTCGGCGAGGAGGAAGTGACCATCTATTCGTTTGGCAGAACAGTCGGTGGAACTACGAGGAAACGTCGGCTAATGCGACTGTGGTTGCGAAGCCAATACAGCCGCAAAACACACTGCTTGAAAGCCCTTGAAATTGAAAACATCTGTTCTGATCAGTTGGTCCTTCCCGACAACGTGGTTGACCTTCCTGGCGTGTGAGAGTTTCAATTAGCCGATGTAACCCTTTTACCCTTCATTAATTGCACGATGAGCATGGAAATCCTAGTGGGGGCAGATCACTATTGGAATATGGTGAGCGGGGAAGTCCGCAAGATACAAGGATCCATGGTCGCGCTGAAGAAGGACTTTCGCTGGACACTGCAGGGCCCAGTTCCTTAGGTTGCTTCTGTGCTGTCCTGCAGTACGGTGGCCGTCCTGAACACCGGCGTCGCAAAACCAACCTTGAGCCTCTCAAACGAAGTTCGAGCCTTCTGGGAGTTGGAAAGCTCGAAGTTCGTTTGAGGGGCTCACTACACGTTTTAGACAAGTCTTCTGAGACGTTGGCTAGGTGGTGCTTGATAGTCGCTTCCAGCACGAAAGGGCTGCTCATTCCACCAGATGTGGGGTCGACGGCACCTTCTGGCACTCTTTCAGCAAAACCTTCTTTCAGGTAGCTACGGATCGCTGAGTCGTACTGCGTCAGTCTTTCGGTGTTGCCTCTTAAACGCCGAACCAACTTGTCCAGACGCTGTAGTGCAACGGCGTCGTTGTTCTCTGGGGTCGAGTTAGGGGTTTCCACGGGTGGTTTGCCTCATAACAGGAGAGATTTTTAACCCCATCTTCGTCAAATCGTTCTTGCAATGACTCGCTGTTTGAACTCCACTTCCTCAGCTTCATTCCTGCTGAGATCAATACCCTCATCCTACACTCTAAGAAAAAAGATGGTCTCAAAGACCTAATGACAGTATTTGGTCCTCTGAACTCCCATTTGCTTCCCGAAGAGACCATCTGGTTCGAGCTAGGTACCGTGCTGAAATGCTGAGGATGCTGAGGACCAACGGCACTCGGCCGGGACTAACCGCGCGGGTGCAAAAGCAGCCGCGGGAGCAAAAGCGCGGGAACGAAAGCAGCGAGAGGCGCGCGGGAGCAAGAGCGCGAAAGGAAAAGACGCGGGGAGAAGATGGCGGCGTCTGCTGCATCGCCGATGGCCATCGTTAGCGACGCACATACTGTTTCGGAACGCAGGGGGAGGTATCCACAGACAATCAGTTGCATCGAAAATTGCAGGAGGGGCCATGTTCAAGGGTTGGAGCTCACTTTATAACGATCGTAGCCTCTGTTCCAGCACGTCGTGGAAGCCAGCGCTGACTTGAGCGCCGCCATTGTTGATGCACTGGCCATGCGACTTTTGACTGTTGTCCTGGCGTCGCTCCCATTCGCATGCTTCGAAATGTGCTTTGAAAGTGTTTATATTTTCTTCCTGGTTTAACTGGGATAAAAATAGCCGCGTAGAACGTTTTAAAATCGTTTCCAAAGACAAAAAAAGGTTCAATTTGTTTTCTTTTCTTTTTGTATTTTATACAACCTTCATTGTTTGTTTTGTTCTTTTCGCAAGGGACGATGCGGTTGCCATGGAAACGCGCATGCACAAAGCGCAGCAGTCTATGCGGGGAAGCGAGCGAGAGCATGGCTGCTGAAAGCCTATGGGGACGCATGTTTTTTAGACTGTCACAAATAATTACTGTGTGTACCGTTACTTCTTGGTAAGAGATACACTCCTTGGAAGGTTTAGCAACAATATTGGAGAACAATATTGGTGCAAAAGCAGCACCGTATTTGTTACATCGCTCACGGTTGAGGTGGTCACGGACGAAACGACTCCTTTCATATGATAGGCATAAAAGGCGCATGGGTGGCCTTTGGGGGTGGCGACTGAATTAGCGTGCGACAATAAAGAAAAAAATTTAGTCAGTGTGCCGTCGTGTGTGTGTTGTGCGTGTGTCATCTGTGTTTTATTCCTTGTCTATGCTAAAATGTATAATGCGTGTGCAAACGTGAAATACGCGTTGTTCCTATGTGAATGTAATGAGTCTGGAAAAGATCTAAACCAGCGGTAACATATTTTTTACCAATTTTGAATTTTACGTTGACTTGCGCCACCTAGGTGTGTAAGGGCGCCATTTTGTAATATATGAGGTAAGGGCGCACCATTTAGTCCCAGTGGCCTAAATGCAATGGCGCAAAAGTATGTCCTGGGGTTTAACGTTGAGGGACTAACGGTAGGGGAGCAAATGTTGCTCCCGTTACCGTTGCTCCCCTTAGGGAGCAATGGTTGTGTCAGCGTATTTGCTCCCTTGAGGGAGCAAGTCACGCTCTCTTTTTTCTGAGAGTGTAAGTTCTGTCGTACATATGTAAATAAATAGTTAATTCGGTTATAAACCAAAAACCTCGACGTCTACAGGCTGTTCACATTTTTCATTTCACTGCACAGTAATTACTTTTGCGTCACGCAAACAAGATAAACGGAAATCAACAAGCACATTGATACTCCTTGTTTGCCAATCAATGGACTAATAATGAAGCCTGGAGTATTTGGGCTTAATGCGATCACACCGAGAAAGGATCATTTCCACTTAATTACGAGACAGTTGCGTCCCTCCCCTTCCCAAAACCAGCATCATCGCCGACGACAACAACATTCTTTGCGGATTTAAGCGGCCGGTCGCCACAGGACGCTTTTAGTTGGCATAGAGGAGCGGCTGCTATGTGGTCGTCACAAAATCCGTTCTGGTTCGTTCTGCAGGTTCGTAAATATCTCTTTACATGCTAAACAATCTTGCAATGCTTTTGTGCTGCTCCTACAGTGCCCGCTGGCTCTTTATAGAGTTGCTTGAATTTGCGAACATGTTCTTAAGTTACATATGTTATCTGGCGATGTTGAATTAAGCCCCGGCCCTATCACTCATGCTAAAATTCTGGCGGCCATTACTGAGCAGTCTGCTACGAAGGACACGCGTGAAACGGAGATGATGGATATGCTAAATCAGGTCAAAGATAGCCAGCATCAACTAGAACAAGTATTGGACATCGATTCAAGGCTTGCAGCTGTCGAATCACTTGTGAAGTCACTAGACGCGCCCCAGTGTGTTACTGAACTTTTGTCGTTAGTGAGGCTGTTTGATGTGAAACTACCGTTCTGAATTCAAGGCACAACGATCTCGTAGATAGGTAGCGGGTAGCGTCATGACAATTTACTTTTCTACGGTATTGCCGACAGCCTTTCTGAAATCTGGTCGCAATCCGAGACGCATATCCGCGGAAATCTTTCTACGATTTTAGGATTGGATTCATCGGATGAGGCGATATACCGTGCTCATAGATTAGGCTCATATACTGCTAATAACTGCCGGCAAATACTTGTTAAATTTTCTTAATCTAAGTTCAAGCTAATGTTTTTCCTCAGCGGTTTTAGTTCAAAGGAACAGTCAGCGAGGATTCCTGTCCGGCTACGCGACAGTTTCGTAAAAAGTTATTCGATTTCGGCCAAGCCACCGGTCAGAGGTTTTCGTTCAGACTAAACAGGTTGCACGTTACTCAAAACATGTATACTTACTGACCTTTAATGGGTAGTGTTTGTGAAGTAAATTCTAACTATGCTCGTGAAACTAATGGCAATATCGCGCCTGTCCCGGGCACCAATAATGTATTTTTTGCGCCTTTCCCGGGCACCGAAAATACAGTTTCGACGCCTTTTCCGGGCAATGATAGTTTACACGCGCCTTCAACATAGCTATCTAAAGGCCCGGGGGCAACACCATCTCAGTATTGTGCTCTAACGTCCGATGTGTGTGCAACAAACGTGATGCCTTGTCATCTCTTATCGACACGTGTACAGCCGATATTGTTATTCTTACCAATATCTGGCTTTCTGGTGAAATTGCTGATAATGAAATATTTTAGTGTGAAGATGTTTACAGGTTTTATCGTTTCAATCGTGACTTGCTTGCAGGGGGCGGTGTTTTTGTTGCTGTCCGTGATTCTATATTATATAGTCTCCTACCGCTTAACATATCAATGGAATTTGTGTGTAACCCTGTATATGTCAAGATTTTGTTTTTTAACTCTATGGGCGACACTTTGCAGAGTCTTTGTCCGCGTAGCCCGTCGTCGCCGCGCACGCGAAAAACGAAAAACAGTACTTCTCTTCCTCCCCTAATTCCGCGAGGTGAGGGAAGTCGGTACTTCCTCCGCCATGCCGCGCAAAGCGAGCGAAGGCAAGCGAAGAGAGCAAGCAGCCCTGGCGTCCCGGCGAGAATTGCGCAACGAAGGCATGCGCGCTCGAAACATCGTGTCAACACGATTATTTGTGACGAGAAGATGAATCATGTCGTCTGCTTGAAAGTCTTGTTTTCAAACATTACTCGCGTCATGCGAAATCCCACTTTGGCAGTATCCAGTTCCTACGTGCAATGTTGGATGGTTTTAGAAGCTTCTACCGCGCTTGCCCTCTTACTTTAAGGATTACTGGCGGCAGTCGTCAGCGGCATCCACAAAACAAACCACGACGGCTATTAGAAGTAATCACGTCGCACCTCCGTCCTCGGCTACGTGACGGCATCATTCACCCGCGTTTGCGCGACCGTGCTACAGCTGTCGTTTTAGTTTCTTGGCAGAATGTGGGCGAAATATGCGACTTTTTAATTTGTTGTGCCTTCTGTCCTTCACCCGCTTCGTATAATACATTTCGCTCCGAGTTTCACCATTTTTTTTAATACACTGGTATTGCGGTTTCCTTCTTCGTCTTTGCTTCTCCTTGGTAATTTTAAATTTACCACAATTAACAGAAAAACGACACCCCGATAATAAATAATATTTTGTCACAGGATTTGTCGTGTCTAAGCTTTGTCTCGATTATAATTTAAAGCAACTTGCGCAGGAACCTACACGATGTTCATCTCATTCTGCAAATGTATTAGATCTCATTCTGACAACAACACCTGAGCTTGTGTCTACTTTAACGTTTTTACCTGGTTTGAGAGATTATCGTGTTATTCTGTTCTACTTGAAGGCATCCTCTCCCTCACCTAACTTATTTAAATTTATTCGCGACTCCAAAAATGCCGATTTGGTTTCAATTAAGAATGAATTAGAAACGTTTCTGATTACATCCCACGTTTTTATACGCGAAGGGTTGAAGAAAATTGGCCTTTCTTTATGCAAAACGTTATAGATGTATTTAACCAGTGCACCCCCCTAAAGCGCATCCGCTCTAATTCGCAGGCACCTTGGTTTAATGTTAGCCTTAAGCGTCTACAAAATAAAAAGAAAAGCTTATTTCGGCGCGCGAAGTTAGCAAAAAGTGCTTAGTGTTAGTGCGCTTACGAAGTTGAGCATCCTTAGTACAAACAAGCTGTCGCACAATCAAAACAAGCAATCACTCTACTCTTTTTTCGTCTTCTAAAAGATAAGTAAAAAACTGTTGGCGTGCGTGGATGGTCAGCGACAACAGATCCAGAGTATTTGAGCTTTGAAATACAAATACTATTAAGTTAGAGCAAAATGATTGTTGCAATGTCCTGAACGATGTTTTTGCTTCTTAGTTTTCCCACACGACTCCTACTTGTTACCCTACAATTTTTAGCCCTAATTTGAGTCCTATGTTTCCTGTTTGTATTGATTCATTTAATGTAGACTGCTTAATCTAGAATCTTAAAATTTCCGCCTGTGCTGTCATTGACAGCATTCATTCAAAGTGCCTTAGGAGCACCACGACCCATTCATTTTTCAACTTTTTCACAGAATATACAATATTGAAAAATGCCCAACAATTCAAAAGTAGGGAAGGTGATTCCCCTGCATAAACCAGGTAATGCCAACTTCCTGCAGAACTACGCACTCATTTCAATGACTAGTGTGTCATGTAAATTACTCTCACATGTCATATATTTTCACCGTTTTGCTTTTCCCAAGTTCAATTAGTTTTTCACTAATTGTCGACACGAGTTCAGAAAGTTATTTTCTTGTGAAACATAGCTCGTATCACTTACAAATGACTTGTCTCGTGCTGTTTATGCTGAACTTATAGTTGTCTGTATTTTTTTAGATTTTGGTAAGGCTTTCGACTCGGTCTCGCACGACCTACTTTGATTTACTTGAGTAAACTTAATATCGTGGGTTGGATTAGATGTTTCTTGTTTAGCCGCGCACAATATGTTTCTGTCAATTACTATAATTCTTCTACTACTCCTGTAATGTCTGAGGTACCAAAGGGATCTGTCCTGGGTTCTTCTTTATCCTAGTCTACATTACCGATCTTCCATCGCGAATTGTGTGTTCTATTAATTTTTTTGCGAATAAGTGTTGTAATGTATCGCGTAATAACTAATCTTCCTGATTGTGCTATACTGCAGTCTGACAAAGACATAGTTTCTTCCTGGTACACTGGTTCGCTAATTATGCTTAACGTTGCTAAATGTAAAAGCATGCGTGTTTGGCGACTTTATAAAAACACTGACCCTGCCATATACACGCTAATATTATACCATTGGCATTTGTTCATTCATACAAGTATATTGGCATTCACATAACTCATAACCTTTCCTGGAACATGTACGTCCACTACGTATTTAACAATGCTAATCGTACGCTTCCGTTTTCGCGCCGCTACTTTCGTTCCGCTAATCCTGCGATCAAACTACAATTATATAAAACCTTAGTCAGGCCAAAACTTGAATATGCCTGTTACGTCAGGGATCCGGGACATTAAAATTATCAAACATTCTTGAATTAGTCCAGAGCAAAGAAGTCAGTTTAGTTCCTTCCAGTTATTCCGGTACTACTAGTGTGTCATAAATTAAAGTTAACTTGGACTTATCTGACCTCGCTTAACGCCATAAATACTTTCGTCTTAGTCGTTTTCATAAAATATTATTATGCTAGCCATTCTAAATGATCATCTGCTTTTTATGCATCATAAGTGCCACCTTGTAATGATGACCATTGCAAAGTTGGTACGCCAAAATGTGACACGAGCACCTATTTTGACTCTTTCATATTAAAAACATATAACGATTGGAACCATTTCCCTGACTCCATCGTGGCCATCCATGACGCCACGTATTTCAAGAAACTTGCCAACGATTTCACCTGTACCATCAACTCCTCTTTTTAGAGCCTCCGGGCCTTGAGAGTATGTCAATAAATAAACAAATGGCTGGGCGGGCATCGCCTTGGCACACCAGTTGCACCCGCCTTGACCTGTCAGCCAACTCAACTTTATACGGGAGTTCGGAGTTTAAAAAAGAACGTTCGATCTAAGTATTGGGTTGTGCTAAAAGTCAAAGATCATTGTGTAAGCAACCGGCTTCTTATATCGAATTGGGCGAGTACATAAATTTCTTTCCTCATGGCTATGATTCTACTTATATACATAGCAGAAGCTCTCAACAGCAGCAATTCTAATCCCAATGTTATTATTTAGTCAACATAGAGCATGGGGCGGAAATTCAGCATGCCCGTAAATGCGTAAAGAAGGAAGGAAAGTTTTAAGATGTAAAACTTTGGATGACGGCTGTTGCTTCAGAACAAATGACGCATTTATCGTAACAAATAAAATTAGCTTAATTCTCGAGCTGATCGTAATCGTAATCGTAATCGTAATCTTTATTGGCTCAGGAGATTCCTTCGAAATCTCAGTAACTAGTGAAATTTCAGTTACTTTTTGAGCGAGTAAAGGGTAACCGCGTTTAGTTACTTTAGTGCTATAACGTTTATATTGTTAGGAAGCTGAAGACGACGACTGGACATCGGCCCGCACGAGCATCTCGCGCCAGGCCCCACGTGTCGGCCCGGCCTTCATATACCCATTGCTTTTTTTTTAATCATCTTGTTCTGTCCTGCACTTTCTACTGCTCACATCATCGTCATAACAATATGTCTGTCCTACCATCACAAACTAACAACTAAATTTGATTTCCGTGACATGGTTAAGGTGTCCCTAATGAAAAATACACCAGGCAATCCTGGTGTGACATCAGAGAATCCTGGTGTGACACCAGAATATCTGGTGTGCCCACCAGCAATGCTGGTGTATCGAGCACACCAGCCTGATGTGCCCACCAGAAATGCTGGTGTACCCGCACATCAGCCTGATGGGTACACCAAGAGAGTCTGGTGTCACACCACAAGGGCTCATGTGCCCACCAGGCAGCTTGGTGTGCACACCACGCAGTTTGATGTGACCCCAGAGTTGTGTTTTTGTTGACTTTTCCACCCGTCCGCGAGCGTGTTTTCTATTGTTTGTGTGCCGCCCCGTCCCCCAACGGGGTGCCTTGTTTTCTCCCGTCTTGGTGGTCGCCGGAGACCCCGCGGCGGGCTCCTTTGTGCTCAAGAAGTGTCCCCCTCGTCCCGAGCACTTTCCCGGGTGACCTTGAGCAGCTTGGGGCGCTCGCCGGCTCGCCTCTTCGAGGGTTTCTCTTTCCCTTTCCGCCGGTATTCTTGTTTAAGTTTGAGAAAATAAAGAAGTCTTCTTTGTGAGTCGAAGCCGAAAAGATGTGTGTTGGTGCGCTTTCCTGACTTCCGACGAGCTTGGTTTGGTAGCAAAACAACAGAGAACGCTAGCAATTATTACAGTTTTTGGTGCCAAAAACCGGGAATTAACGGCCAGATCATGCCTACTACGAGCGAGGAGGGCGTCGACCGCCTGAAGCGAAAGAGGATTACCCTGCGAGCCGCCACAAAGAAAGATCAACAACGAGATTGGCGTCCTGCTGGCCACGGATCCAAGCGACATCGGTGAACTCGAAGAAACATTTGATATTTTTCTACTTAAGGGAGCTTCTCTGAAAGAGCTGGACAAGGAAATCGAGCCATCTGTCGATTGTGATGCCTTCGAAGAGGAAATTTCTGGCGCGGAGGGGTAGGCGGAACGGATCAGCGTAACTAAGACACGAGTCAACCGCAAGCTGAAAGGCCAAGAATTGCAGAACGACAGGGCGTCCGGTTCTCCGACCCAGGGCAGTGGCTCCGGACAAACCCCAGTTGATCGCGGCCAACTCCCTACAACAGTAAAGCTTCCGAAGTTTTACTGTTGTGCTTTTTTGCTTTTTTAATAAAGTAATATGACAGCAGCGTTGTTGTCAAACCTATCATTGTACCCTTTTTTGTGAGTTAAGCAACACCCAGTCAACAGGTGCGCTGGTATCACACTACAACAAAACCTGATGTCCCACCAGAACACCAGATTGCTGGTGTCACATCAGAACACCAGATTTCTGGTGTCACACCAACACACCAGATTTCTGGTGTCACACCAACACACCAGATTTCTGGTGTCACACCAGAACACCAGGAAATATCCCAAATCACATCTGTGAAAAAGTCTGGTGTAACATCAAGTCACACCAGCCCTCGGCCTGGTGCATTTTTCACTAGGGGTCAAGGACTACATCCTTAAGAAACTCAAGATATGGCGTAATATTTTTCCACTTCCTTCTCTGTTCTACGTTCTTATCGGTGAATTCCGCCGTCTCATTGGTTAGTTGTTAGCGGCCGTGGAATATATCTGTTAGGTGTGTGATCAGTAGACAGGTTTGAACGTAGGAAACGAAACAGCCACGTGATCGACATTGCTTGCGCCGCGCAATTCCTGATTTTGTTTTGCCTGCAAAGTAAGAAACTCGATTTTTTTCGCTGAAGTTTAACTTACTCTGCTTTGATATCATGAAGTGATGACGCAAGATAGAAGCCTAAAATGAATAAATAAAACTGACAAAAAATAATATAGAGAATAGGCGATGCATCAGTCTTCTGGAGACGTCTTTGTTGACGGATGGAGCTAAAATCTTTAAGTGATAGCATGATGCATCCCCTGGTCGCCTTATATTTCGTCCGTACTAAGTGTTCAATTAAACGTAGGGCGTAAGTCATCGAACCTCAAATAACAAGGATTGGCCACCACATACTTGGACCTCGAAGAATCTTCACGAATTGCTTGTAAAAACAGCAAGTTCAGGTAATGGTCTGGTCACAACTTCTACTGATAATGTCATTTCTACTCATTTAAATGTAAAAATTTAATACCCTTTTTGTTTTAATTGCGTTCGCGAAACCAACATGCAAAATCCCCGACATGCGAGCCTTCAAGGTATATTGTATATATTTAAATAGATGAATAACCTAGTCACGGTTTGACCTTTCCAAAAACGTTTTTAACAGCGAATGCTAAATGTAGCTTTCCAACGCCGAGGTTAAAAGGCAGTGCTTCATGATTGACTTATGAAACGGTCCCAATGCGCGCAAATGTTCGATGGTGACTCCTAACCATCGACGAACACCTATTTACGCCTCGTTTGGGGGTATGCTAAGCTTTGTTTTTACGCATATAAGTCTAAAAAGCATAGCGGACTCAAAGTTCGGCGATGGTTTATGTTGAATTTGTTTGACGGTAAATTAACGCTCCGTATAATTATCAGGCACAATTCAATTACTGAATATACTTCCGTCGTCTCGGAACCTAATAAGATTCGTTTGCATCCGACTTCCGTCCAAGTAATGAACGGGTCGAATAGGATTGTATTAGGCCGGGCAAATGTCGCGACTCTACCCTGGTTGAATCTAGTGCTGAAAGTGGAGTGAAGGCTGCAGTCACTCGCTGGGCCAAGGAGCCGTTCACTGTGAGGCATGTGACCGCGCTCTCCGATGCGACACACGTCAAAAGGGCATGCTCACCTGACGGAAGGCGTCAATCAGAGTGCAGTAACTGACGCGTGGCTTCCCAAGTGCAAGGTCGGACTCGCGTTGCTGGAGTTGTAGCGCGCGTCCTGTTCCAGGAAGACGTACGGCGAAAACAATAACACTGCTCCGCGCTGGCGTACACTGGATCTTTCTTATTGTGGGTTTCGCAGGAGGAGGGTTCGCGCCAACGGGAATCTGCACTGGAATCCGACGTACACGAGAGAATATCAATTTAGGGTGTATTCGTGTCAGCTACAGTGGAACGGAAGAAAACGGAAGGAAGCTGACGTGCAAAAAAAAAACAAAAAGAAACATAAGGAAGACACGGGGCTTTCGGGGAGGCTGGAAATCAAAAGAAAACAAATACGTGTTAACAAAAATATTACTCTAAAGTTCCCTTTTTTTCTCTCCATTTGTCCACCGTTTGGTTTTATTTTTGTTTCATTTGCTTCTGATATATTTCCTTTCTGGTTCTTTTTTTGCTTTTAACTGGAGATTTTCGTTAAATATTAGTCTGCGCGGCCGCGACTTTCAGTTTTGTTAGAAAACTGAGAATCACCGTAATTTTGTTATCAGCTCCTCTGAGGCCATTTACTCCTTTGAGGCCATCTGATGATAAATAAAAAGTTAGACTAGTGGTAACGGAATGGTCTGCTTTGTGTATAACAGACCGTGTAAAATAAAACACAGTGTCGTATGTTATCCCTAAGACGAATTGAAGGCGAAAGCCCAAGCGATGATGCATTAAAGACAGACACATGATTTACGGATGTAGCGGTAACCCTCCGCCGATTCTGGCACTATTAAAGCAATTTTGGCCTCCAGTGGCGAACCGTGGGTTTCGGTACCTTTCGTGTCACCGGATTTCGTACCTTTCGTGTCTCAAGGTGTTTTCGCTGAAGGACTTTGAAGGTCGACTGAACGATGAGACATACAAGGCTTAATAAACAGGAGGCAGTGAAGTGGTTCACAATGACTCCGTTCTAGTTATCACGTGATAGTAATGTGAATATTTAATATTTATTTTGGTTCATGAGAGTCGCGGCACCGCAAAGTGGCATGTAGCTCATACCATAACGGTCTGCGGCGCCGTACGTGAAGATGATATAACGAGATAGCTTACAGATGAGAGACGTGCTGACGATGTTTCCATGGACCTGGTGTGCAAGTATGACGAGATGATGTTGAGGCTGATGACGGCCCAATGATGTTTTGTGGGCTCCTCGCTGGGATAGTGTTTAGTCCAGCTGGCCTCACGACATACAAAGTGTTGTGGCGGGTGCCATGAGATACACTGGCTGAACCGGGCGAGTGCCCCGGAAGCCCTCCAGGGTTGTGCTCGGAGGCTTCACCGTGCTATGTAGCATGGAGCCCTTGAGGCCCATAACTCACGCTCCAGTCGGTCCGAAATCCCTCTACGTGAAGGAATGCGCGGAATATCCTAGAAGTTAATAGAAATATATTTTAACCTCTATTGTATAGAGCAGACATCAATATTGTTTGCTTTTCATCGACCACTTTTCAAGATGACTTTTCCAACGCCAAGACAAGAAGGGGTGTTCAAACTTATATAGTTGAATTTCAGTTAAAGCTTCCTTCAGAAATGTCTCGATAAATATATTTATCCAGATTCTACTACGTTTCCTCGATTCAAGCTTGGTGGTGTTGTCTATAGCAAAATTCTGCTACTTAAGCAAAAGTCAATAATTGTAAGAAAAACAAAACAGACGTAATCGCCCCAAACTTTCGTCCCCCTTGAACGCTTCCCTGCTTCATTAAACCTTTCTACCAATATGCATGGGGGGGGGGGGGGGGGGGGGTTGGGGGGATCGCAGGAACATTATTATTTCAAAAGTAGGAAGCGAAAAAAAATCACTGTTGTTTTTAAGGTGTTCATGACGCACCTCCAACGTTTTTGTACCTAACAAGGACCAGTCATAATGACTGCTCCGAAAGTTTAAAATTGACCGGAACACGCGTTTTGACATATGAGTTTTGTTTTCGGTATGCCGGTCCACTATGCTTTATTACGACCCAAAACGTTCGTGGCACATCTTCAGTTACCACCGTCAAAAGCCCAAATATATTGCTTTGGTGTGAAATACACTATAGTACACGCAACCTTGCAAGATTGATGTGGCCACCCAAGAAACCTAGATTCCAGTAATACGTACAGAGAGGAGATTTACAAAGAAAACTGCAGAAACTGCCCGTGTCTCGACTTAAATACCTCGAAAACATGAGAGCAATTGGGATGGAAATGAATCATCTTAAATGAAAGACTAACGTTGCGCGTATTTATATAGCATAAAATTTACAAGCGGCGCATATTTGTTACATATGACGCTTTCTTCCTGGATTAGATCGTAATGCTCTACTTTATTTTGAACGTCAAAAATAGGCCTGACGTATCATGGTATAAATACTGGCTATAATTTGAAAACTATAGTATACTTAGAAAAACAATAATAGTTATGAAAATAGTTTTTTTAAATATAGTTTAACTAAGGAAATATAGAGTATACTTACACTTCAGCCATATTAGTGTTAGAGATTCTAAATAATCTCACATATCACGCAATTCTTAAACGGTTCTTCGATAAAAAGTGTACGGCAGATATGATGAAGAAAAGTCAGTTATGTTCAAATAAAAAATTAACAACTAAAACATCAAGACGTGATAAAATTTAACGCTCAGGAGTTATCTCTTTTAGACGTATGTCTAATAACAAGACAAGAAAAATCGAAGACACGCGATTTGCATGTTTCAGTTAATTTTAGTAATCATAGGTTCGTGTCTGTGGACTTTTTATTCAGTTGTTGAATGGGGTGCTTAACCACGGGGCGGTTAGAAATAAAAACAGACGAATTTAGCATGTACAGCATAGTCATTAAAAATACCAAACTTAGTTCTGAATGCGTTTTCTCAACTCCCAGGGTTTTTCCGATACTGCATGTTTTTATGTATCATTTATGCTAAATATGAGCGGTTATTATTAAAAACTGTAGAATCCACTCAAAACTAAATTTTCTGTTTTTTTGTGTTAGCTTTATTAATTACTTTATACATTAATGAGTGTAATAGATTCTTAATGATAACAAGCCATTTACCTCATGTTGATATTGTAACGAATGACGATGTGACAAACAAGGAATAACTGAAGAAACTGAAACGCTTAATGGGGCGAACTT
This sequence comes from Ixodes persulcatus, assembly GCA_013358835.2. NCBI lineage: Eukaryota > Metazoa > Arthropoda > Arachnida > Ixodida > Ixodidae > Ixodes > Ixodes persulcatus. The sequence continues at coordinate 611,487 of JABSTQ010010167.1, read as the reverse complement.
GTGCCCAAAATAAAAGGGAAACCGACGATAACAGCAGAGCGTCGTGGGCGTCGAAATCGGCGTAATAGCAGAGTCGAACGCTGGGGCGAGACTGACTGCGGATTGCCACATGGAGCCCCTTATGTACACGCGCTGGCTTCTAGAACGATCGACTTAGAAGGTTCGGCGACTAGAACATTGGTACTTCGAACAAGCAACATAGTTCTCGAATGTACCAGGACACTAAATTGCAAGAATAAATAAAAGACGCGTCGCTCGCAGGAATCGAACCCTGGCTCTTCGCGTGGGAAGCAAGCACGATAACCGTTAGGCCACGGCGGCGCTGCCTACTTCGCCAGCTGCGGGCGTGGCATTACTCCCCCCTTTAAAAAAATGCATCGTCCCGTTGCAACACAAACCAAAACAAACTAAATAAAAAGGACGGCATATTAGGGAGTGATTTGGCACACATAAGGTCCGCAGTCCTATCAAGCGTAGTACGGCTACAGACGCACGACATGGACGACTTCAGGTTCTGGTGGGCGGCGTGATGATGTTCTTGTTCCGTCAAACATCACCTCGTAGTTCAGCTCCCCGAGGCGACGAAGTACCTTTTATGGTCCAAAGTACCATTTCAGCAGTTTCTCACTGAGGCGGCGGCGACGGATGCGCGTCCACACCCACACCCTGTCTCCGGGCTGGAAGTGGACGTCCCTGCGACGAAGGTTGTAGTGGCCCGCGTCGACGCGTTGCTAGTCTTGAATCAGGAGTCGGGCGAGTTGGCGGACTTTTTCGGCCTGTTGAGCAACCACCCTGGCGTCGTCGCTTTCATTGTCTGCTGGCTCATGGGGCAGCATCGCGTCCAGCATGGTCGTTACTTTCCGACCATGTACCAGCTAGAAAGGTGTGAATCCAGTGGTCTCTTGCACCGCCGTATTGTAGGCGAACGTGACGTAGGGCAACACCTCGTCCCACGTCTTGGGCTCTACGTCGACGTACATAGAGATCATGTCGGCGATTGTCTTTTTGAGTCGCTCCGTCAGCCCGTTGGTCTGTGGGTGGTACGCAGTGGTACGACGACGGCCGGTGTGACTGAGCCGGAGGATTTCTCGGGTCAGCTGTGCCATGAACGATGATCCACGATCTGTAATCAGAACTTCTGGAACGCCGTGCCGGAGAACGATGGACTCGATGAAAAACTTGGCGACTTCAACAGCCGTCCCTGAAGGAAGCTTCGGCTACTGTTTCTGAGTATCGCGTGAGATAATCTGTGGCGACGATTATCCACCGGTTTCCTAGGGTCGACGGCGGAAAAGGACCAAGCAGTTTCATTCCGATCTGCTGAAACAGTGCAGTTGGCGGAAGAATTGGCTACAGGAGACCTGCCGGCGTCTTCCGCGGTTTCTTCCGTCGCTGGCACTCGTGGCAGGACCGGGTGTAGAGGTGGACGGTTTTGCGGAGCTTGGGACAGTAATACTTTTCACGAATATGGGCCAGTGCCCGGCTCTAACCAAAGTGTCCCGACGTCGGGTCGTCGTGACATGCTTGAAAAATCTCCTCTCGAAGGTTGGCCGGGATCACCAGCAGCCACGGCGAGTTGTTGTCCCCGAAGTTCTCTTTGTAGAGCACACCTTGTCGAATGGCGAAGATCGGCAGGGTTCGTGAGAAAACACGGGCGCGGTACTCCCGCGCCCTTGCATGTGATCAATTAATGCTCGCAGCTAAGGATCGTCTCGTTGACGTCGTGCCAGGTCGTCGGTGGTCACTGCTCCTAGGAAGCACTCGTCGTCATTGCCGGCGCTGCTGCCGGAAGGTGTTTCGACAGGGGCTCTGGACAGGCAGTCCGCCTCGCTGTGCTTGTGGCCTGACTTCTAGAGATACAGTCATGTTGAACTCTTGTAGTCGGGGACTCCATCGAGCGAGGCGTCCTAAAGGGTCTTTAAGGTTCGCAAGCCAGCAGAGCGAGTGATGGTGTGTTACTACCCGGAACGGGCTCCCGTACAACTACGGACGGACCTTCGTGATTCCCAGACGACCGCAAGACATTCTTTTTCAGTCGTGGAGTCATTTCTCTCCGATTTGGACACCGTTCGACTTGCGTAGGCTATGACTCGCTCGGTGCCTTCTTGCACCTGAACCAGTACCGCTGCGAGTCCTGCATTACTCTCGTCCGTGTGAATCTCGGTTTCCGCATCCTGATCAAAGTGTCCAAAGACAGGAGGAGTCTGGATTCTTCGCTTCAGCTCGTCGAATGCCTTCTGCTGCTCCTCGGCCCATTCGAACTTCTAGGCGTCCTTCGTGAGATTTGTGAGCGGTGCGGATATCCTTGCGGAATCCCGAACGAAGCGTCGATAGGAGACACAGAGTCCAAGGAATCTTCGCACGGCCTTCTTGTCTGTCGGCGCTGGAAATGCCGCGACGGCGCGAGTCTTCTCGGGGTCTGGGCGGACGCCTTCGTTACTAACCGCGTGGCGTAGGAACTTTAGTTCATCATAGGCGAACCGGCACTTTGACGCCTTGAGGGTGAGCCCGGCGGTCCGTATGGCTTGGAAAACAGCTCGGAGTCGTCGCAAGCGCTCGTCGAAGTCAGTTCGATATAGTGCGACGTCGTCAAGGTAGACGAGACAGCTCTGCCAGTTTATCCCTGCCCGTACGGTGTCCATAAAACGCTGGAAAGTTGCTGGTGCCGTGCATAGTCCAAAGGGCATCACCTTGCACTGCGGGCCCTCGTAGGGTTGCGCTGAACGGACTGCGTTACCCCGTTCCTCCACCAAAATGTCACGAATGACGATGTGACAAACAAGGAATTACTAAAGAAACTGAAACCTTTAATGGGGCGAACGTGTTCCCAAAATGAAAAGGAAACAGAAGATAACAGCAGAGAGTCGCGGGCGTCTAAGTCAGCGTAACAGCAGAGTTGGACGCTGGGGCGAGGCTGACTACGCATTGCCACGCGGAGTCCCTTATGTACACGCGCTGGCTTCTGGAACAATCGACCTAGGAGGTTCGGCGACTAGAACGTTCGTACCTCGAACAAGCAACAAAGTTCTCGAATGTACCAGTACGCTAAATTGCAAGAATATATAAAAGACGCGTCGCTCCCAGGAATCGAACCCTGGCGCTTCGCGTGGGAAAGAAGCACTATAACCGTTTGGCCACGGCCGTGCTGCCTATTTGGCCCGCTGCGGGCGCGGCAATATTTTGGAGAACGCATGGAAAACAAAATATAACTGCTTTTAATCACCTAATTTGTTCGAAAATGTGTCGACCTCTTTGTGAAGAATGCCTACGTGTGAAATTTAGTTCAACTGTCAAGAAGAGTCAATTATCTCGATTTACAGAAGAGGCCCGGCGGTTGATGATGCACCGATAACGTCGGAACGCACAAAAAAGATCTTAGTGGATTGCTGTTTTTTTATTCCGAACTTTAACTTTGTTTGACCATTTGCCGACTCTGTTTGTAAATCTTAATGATTCGTCTCCGTTGGTTCTGACGGTAAGTAGACCAACAGGTCCGTTTATAAAAATATTGTCGTCTTATGTTCGAAAAAATACCGCAGATTCCGGGAGTTTCGATCGAGCGCCTTTAATTCTTGACTCCACCACCACTGCTATCAAGTTCAACTAAGCGTTCCTGCCTGAAAGTCGTTTCTCTCGTGTGTAAACTGTGTGATTAAAATTCATGCTAGTTAAAAAGTCATTTCTTGCTCAGATTACAATCGCTGATAACATAAAACAGAAGAAAATATCCGGGTGTAGTGCATTATGTCTAGTCTCCGTGCTTCGATATTCGTTCTTCTGCGTTCCTACTGGCTGATACCACGAACTCGTTGGCTGCCGAGCACAAAGAAAGCGGTCGGAACCCGCCTCGCCCGTCGTTTATTTGAGTTTCAGTGACTACGGGACTACTCCGATTTATTACAGTTACATTGAAAAATTATGATTTCAATTTCGCCGACCTGACAGATCACTTCACATGATTCTACATTAAAACTCTCTTTTATCAGTGAACGAGGCGACAGATACGTGCTTCGAAAGCTTGGGTTTGATGCTCCTCGATTTGCCGTAACGCCAGCGTGAGGTATGCCGACTTTTATTAAAACGGGCAGCGCGTGCAGGCTTCTACGTTCCTCTGAGCCGTCAATTAATAACTTTTTTGCTGCGCGCGATGTCAAGATTTTATAAATTGGTATCGAATGCATTTAATTTCGAGGCACTTTTCAAGCTATGTCTAACGAAACGAATAATGTGAAATAATACTTGCATAAAAAAGACAATATGTCCAGTACCTAAAGCAACAACTCTGATTTGGTTCCAACGTGCCGGAATATCGTTGCTTGTAAGGACGCTCTCAAATTTCCCGTAAAAGAGATGTGGCCTCTAGTGAACGTATCTGAGTTACTTTGAGGAGCAGATTGGTGCGATACTTTCAAATTTAATTTTACAACTTCATTTGGAATTTTAGTATTTATATTTTGAATTGATCAGTCTCGAAACAGTGCATTTCAGGCGCTTATGCCCTTTCTAAACCCTACAACAGGGGCCCTTAAACATCCGTTTCGGCAAGAAATCACAGACAGTGACTCCAAAGCTTTTGAGCGCAAATCGATGTCTCCTGCATTTACAAAAATTGCAATATACACGTGAAAAATTACCGTCCCTTCAGCGCGCGCTCATTGCTTCCTTAAAATTGAAATGAAGGGGTCCAAACAGGCTTTCTTCGGAATGCCGGCCTGCGTTTGCTGATATGTTCGAAGATGCCTGCGTGCGTGTACCTGGGTATCCCTCTATATTGATGGAGTTTCTTGCCATTCCAATTCGTTATTTTGTTTAGTTTGGAGTCAACTGTGGCCTTGGTGTTATTTCCAGGATCATCACTCACGATTAACTAATTTCTTCTGTGGAAGTCTCAACCTGCTACCATTTATCACGAATCACGCCACTTGAAGCATCGATGTCTCACAGTTCCTCTCTAACCTTAAAGTCTGACGTAATTGAGGGCGCGATGAGGTTATAAGTGTGAAATATGTTATCTCTAAGGATTCGTCGGTGCAGAATATGCATCGCCTTTATGAAGCGAGCAGATATATTGCGCAATTATTTGTCGCACTTAAAGGTCCATTGCGGTATTTTATGCCCGATAATTTCTCAGAATTATATAGTTTTCTTGAAACGTCGGCAATGAACATATGCGTTGATTTGTTAACAGACCGAATGGGTGTTTATAGCCGAGATCAACGCGATATAATGGTACGATAAAAGAATGCCGCGCACGGTAGCGGTTCTTAAGTGGCGCAATCAGTCTGGTTTCTTTGGCATAAGGCGCGTGCAACGGTGGCGTGACCCCCAAGGAAGGGGAGAGAAGGAGCACACTCGATCGATCGCGGCAACGTGCTTTGGAAGCTGGTAGTCAAACGAACTCGTTTTTTTTTCTGTTTATTTCTCTATCAAGAAAGAAAGTGCGGCGGACATCATTAAGTACAAACTGGGGGTGATTACACCGCAGTATTCAGATTGATGCAACATGTCAGGTCAACCACGCAGAACTGTATTAACCTTTAGTGTACGCTGTTGCGGACTGACAAAGTTGGCATTCGATACACTTTCATTTATTCCATTCCCGTCAATAAAAGGGCCCTCTTAAGCTTATCCTGCAATGAGTATTGCTCAAACCTCGTTATGTAGGGTGCATTGTGAGCGGCTGGGTATTGCATTCTCCGTTGTCTTTGGTTCTGAAAAGCCAGCTGATAAAGTAATTCCCTTTGCGAAACACTCTGGGGTATGGTCCGTCGGTTCCCCCCCCCTCCTAATTTTATCCGCTGCCGAAGCCGCTCTAAGGCCGTAATTTGTACCGTGTCCAAGATGAAGTCATTGGTTTAAGATCCTTTATCTCAAAGATAATACCAGCCGACAGAATATTTTAGATTGCTTCGTTGACTGCCTTCAGACTAATCCGTGGACCTACTTCGTATAACCTATTCCTCGCACACTACAACACATCCTTTCCATTCGTTTTAAATCTATTAGTCATTATCATAGTACCGCATCCAAAATGAAAGCGTCCAGAATGTTCCATCTCGTTGTACCATCATCGCATAAACTTGCGTGCACTTAGGTAGAATATAATGCGGTTCCGCACAACGTCATCGCCGCTGTACGAATTTGTTGTGGTTTCTAAATACTCTAGTCGTTCGACGGACAACACCAAGCGCGCGCAAGGCGCAGGTACTTATATCAACCACATGGCTATCAAATCTCAAGGAGGAGTCAAAAAGCACTCCCAAGTCCCGCACTTCACTAGCACGGCACAAGACGTCTGAGCCAACACCGCAGGGGAAACACGTTGTTTGCGTTTCGCGACTATAGCACATGACCTTGGTTTTCAAGCTGTTTACAAGACCGTTCAGTGAACGCCATTTACTCAATGAGTTTATGTCCTCTTGTAGAAACTTGCAATCAGAGATGGTTTTAATCTCCTTAAATATCTTAATATCATCAGCATATTGCAAAAAAAGAAGAGTTTACAATATGCTTACACACATCGCTCACAAAAATAGAAAAATGAAGCGGGCCCAGAACTTATCTCTGAGGTACCCCAGACGTGGCCGTGTGCGTAAAGGAATGCACGCGCCGTTCGCACGAGCAACACATGTTCTATTAGACAAATAATTCTGAAATGAGTCATGTAGCCCTTTACAGACACCAATACCATAAAGGTTGGATAAAAGAATGCCATAGTCAGCCACACGAAAGGCCTTTCTCAGGTCAAAGTAGACAAGGTCAAGCTGGCCTCTGTGTCACATAGCTTTGGATGCAATGGACATCAATGAAATTAATTAATTTGTTGTTCTCGAGCGTCCTGATACAAATCCGTGTTGTTTGGAACTTAATATATGTTTTAAACGAAATTACAATGTTTTGTGGAATACCATTTCGAAACGCTTCACAAATGTACACAGCAGGGACACTGGCCTGTAGTTTGATGCAGTGGTACGACTTCCAGACTTGTAGACTGGAAGCTCTCCACATGTCAGGAAACACTCCTGCTCTTAAGGGGTTGTTGAAAATAATAATAATAATAAGAAGAAAAAGACGAAGAAGAAGAATAACAGTATTAATAATTTTATTGCCTTCACGAAATACAACCGTTTGAACGGGTTCGTCAAAGCGTATGTGGCTTGAGTGACAAGGACCCACAAGATGCCGGTGGCTAGATACCATAAAGCAAAATAACCACAGTCAAGTCATGCATACAAGCACCTGCACAAACATTAATAGTAAAAAGATAATAGTAAAAGGTAACGGGTAATATACTAATAACATTAATTATTATTATAACAATAAGTAGATGGTTCTTGCATGAACACATAAAACATGTAGTGGCGCAGGTTCATCAAAAACAAATCTAGGCCTTGTATGATGACCCCCATCTGTATGAGGATGCTGCTTTCTCTTGAAGAGCAAAACTGAGCATTAAAAGTGCTAAAACAGTTCGTTTCCGTGTACACATAAGTAAAAAAGTAAATTCAGTATGAATAATCGCAGTACGTCCCACCATAGTGCCAACAAATCTAAAGCGAGGATACATTAAACAACATATGAAAAGAAAATATGTCTTTTTGGAATGGGTCTTAGCAAAACACTTGACAGCTTTCTTTAAATTTTGCGTTGACTTTATGTTATATTTCTTCGTTAATTTCACTAATTATGTTGGTACATAAACTATCTTGCATTTTCTCTATAACGCGCATTTTTCTTCTGGGCACCCTCAAACCATTGATGGCTTCTGAAAGACCTACACACACACTTGGAATGGTTAAAGCAGCTGCCCCAGTAGTTGCTGGAGATGATGGTGCGCTTGAATAGGGTCTCAAAATCGGGCAACTGAAGTGATTTAAACAAGTTGTCCTCTGCAAGAAACATCGAGCTGTATGCCGCTTCTCAGCATACCTTTTGAGGCACTAACAATCCCGTTGTACCATCCCCTGGGACAGTTACCAAATAAAGTAATGTAATATCTTAAAATGGTGTCTTCCAATGTTTCCATAAGACGGATCCTAATCGACATCGGGAATACAGAAGACAGGATACTCGTATTATTTATATTCAAATATTTGTCATCTGCGTACTCCAGGATAAATCAGAATCAAACATAATGCCGGTGTACTTAACATCACAGACATATTCAGCAGAAACAGACACAGTTTCCACAATAAGGCGTATGCAGAATCAATAACCTACTTACGCAAACACTCCTTAAGGGGTTTATCAAACAGACAAGCTTTTTAGCATTTAATATTAATAACGTTCGAAGCAGACCGGTCCAACAAGGGTATAGCGTAATCCTGTCGTACTATATTTCATTTGACTTGATAAAAGCAAGGTGCCGTATGCGTTCTATTAAAGGGCAAAATTCTGTATACACGATTGCAGATCGTTAGCATAAATATTAAGTAATAGATGTGTCCAAATAGAACCCTGAGGTACTCCCGCTCTCTGCCAAGATCTATAAAGTTTTCTGTAACCGACCAAAGTCCTCTGAGAACGTTTAGTTAAAACGTTAGCAAGAAGTGAAAGACATGGACATCTGAAACCCTTACGATTTAGTTTTTAAAGCAGTATTTTCTGACTAACCGTGGCGAGCGCCTTGGAGACATCAAGTAATATGGCACACGATATTTGATTATTGTCAAAACTGGTGTTCAACACGTCCGATAGCTCTTCAAGTAGAGGCTGTGTTCCGCGACCCTTGACAAAACTGGATTGGAAGTATGACATAAGGTTATGCTTCTCAATGAAGGGGGTCAAACAAGTTGAACAGATGATTTTCCAAACTTGCAGACATCGAAGGCAAGAATGATATCGGTAGATAACTTTCAACATTTCCCCTAGTTACACCTTTAAATTGTGGCTTAACCATAGCAATCTCCTGGTTGTCTGGAAAGTTTCTTTGGAGCTCACCTAATCCAATGTTGTCGCTACTGACCGACTTTTCCGAGCTCATACCGGACATTGAAGAATATAACTCTATCCTGTCCAAGAACGGAAGAAAAGCCGAAGGAGCTACGCTTCCTGAAGTGTTCGGGTTCTTTCCCCCTGACCTCTCACAACTTCCGAAAACAATGCAAAATATGTATAAAAGTCGTTACCAAACGAAAACTTGCATCCCATAAAAAAAAAATGACGGTTGCTTTAACAGGGATCCCGCGGAGTTCATTTATAAGGCTCCATGCCTTGGCAAAGTCACCAGATGGTTCACGAAACTTATTACAGTAACGTCTTCATTTCTCCGAACACAGTATGGTGATGGCACAGTTCCCTGGCTACACTAAATTATCGCCTTAGCTAATGATAATAATAATAATAATCAATCAATCAATCAATAAATCAAGCAATCATGTTTATTGAGAGTGTCCAGGAACATCCTCGCGGTTCTGGTGCTGGCACACTTCAGACTACAAATTATTTAAAAAACAAAAACACAATTTTACACGAGACCCAACAAATGCAGAAGGGTAGCAAAGATAGGAATTCTACTGGTGGGAATCATCTGTTCGAAGGAAAGTTAAAGCGGGTAAAGTAAATGCGAAGCATCAAGACATCTGCCAGGCACACATATTGTAAAAACAATAAATTTCACACAGTCGGACATTCGGCACATTTCAGTCCTGCTCAAGCATGAACAGCTTAACAATAAATTGATTGAAAGCCCAATAGCACCAGTCAAATATATCAAGTACTTCCGAGTGACGATTATAACATTCAGCCAACCTGAGGATTGGGACTAGCTGATTAAAAGCTCGAGAGATATAAAAAGATGATTGAAGACGAGTACCTACGCGTGGAACTCTAAGACTTACTTGAGACAAGAGGTATGGTGGATCAATTAGGCCGTGCATGACCTTAAACAGAAACAACAGATCTGCTTTCTCCCGACGCCGGTGCAGGCTAAGAAATTTAAAAAGTTTTAGCGCATCCTCGTAATTCTTGCGAGGTACATCATCCTTAAGGTAGCGATGCTTCATGATAGAAATAAACTTCTTTTGAACTCGCTCAATCCCCACAGAATCGGTTTGGGAAATTCCATTCCACACAACCGAGGCGTACTCCAGCTGTGACCTTGCAAGAGAGCAGTACAATGTGAGAAACGCAGGCGGGTTTTTAAACTCTTTTGTTACACGACATGTGGCACCCAAAGTGCGGAGAGGCGAGTTGACCACGTTGGTTACATGGCCATCGAACCTCACGCTTTAGTGAAAGATGACACCGAGATCTTTCATTTCATCGCCGTGGATATTATATAAACAAGAGGTATTATGCGTCTTACGAGAAAAAGTCATGACCTTAGTTTTAGAACGGTTTAAACAAAGATCATTATTCAAGCACCACTGGAAGAAGGAACATGCGTCTACCTGAAGCTTAGTGCAATCCTCTGGCGTCACTATTTCCTTGTAGATTTTTATATCATCCGCGTATTGAAGAAACATGAAATTTGAAATAACACGGGAAACATCATTTACAAAAATTGAAAACAAAAGGGGGGCCTAGGACCGATCCCTGAGGAACACCAGAGCATGTCTTATACAACGAAGATGACGAATTGTTGACACGTACATATGCGTTTCTGTTGCACAAATAGCTCTTCAGTCACTCAAATAATGAGCCGCACACACCGTAGGCGGAAAGCTTTGACAATAGCATCTTGTGATTAACAACATCAAAAGCCTTACTCAGGTCAAATTAAATAACGTCTTGCTGACCCCTGTTACAGACCACCCGAGCTGCGGTCGACATAACAGTTACAAGATTAGTGGTTGTTGATCTGCCAGAGATGAAGCCGTGTTGAACAGGTATTTTTATGTTGCGAAACTTGAAACACAGGAATTGATGAACTACCATTTCGAAAAGCTTAGAAAATGAAGAAAGAAGGGAAATAGGCCGGTAGTTAAGAACATCACCATTATTTCCCGACTTCAAGACCGGAACCACAACGGCGGTTTTCCACATTATGGGGAATATTCCAGACTTTAAAGAGTTATTAAATATTGTGGATAGTATGGGTGTGAACAGTTCATGAAAAGATTTGACAATTGCGGTGGGTATTCCGTCGTGGCCAGAAGATAATGTGCCTTTCATTTTTCTAATGCAAAGCTCGACACATTCTTCGTCGACATGAATGCAATTCACCATTTCGCTGAACTCAGACGGGTTGTGACGCGGTGCATGTAGGGTCTGTACTATCCTTGTAAACCGACCTAAAATACTCTGCAAACAACTCGGCCGCGCCCCTCCCATCTCGCCCGATGTCCAAAGGAATGTTGGACCTGATATTCTTTCCACATCGCGATCTAGCGTATCTCCAGAATTTCTTCGGATTTTTAACCAAATACGATTCTACCTCAGCATGGTGGCTTTTGCGATCGCGCTTTAAAAGCTTCTTACACTGTTTTCGACAACTCTTGAATTCTACTTCCCACCCAGGAAGACCGCTTTTCTTAAATTTTTTATGAAATAAGTTTTTCTTTTTTAGTAGCATCCTTAATTCACGAGAAAACCAGCCAGGGAAAGAAGGTCTTTTCTGAGCTCTTAGAGGGATATTTCATAGCCTCCTGCACAATCCCCGTGAACACAAAAACTTGTTCATTGAAATCAGTGGATTCAAAAACATATGACCAGTCAACAGCCGAGAGGTGGTTGTACATTCCGATATAGTCTCCTGCCGAGAAGTTATACGACGCTTGCGTCGGAGAGGCATCAGAGTGACTGCGAGAGATTAATAATAATAATAATAATAATAATAATAATAATAATAATAATAATAATAATAATAATAATAATAATAATAATATTATTAAACCAATCAATAAATGAATAAATCAATCAGTCTTTAATGTACAGTGCCCAGGAGCTAACCTGAGGCCTTAATGCTGGTACACAGATGGATAACAATACATTATACACAAAAATATAGACGGATATTATGTACAACACACTATATATATATGCCTCAGACAGTGATACATGATGTGTTTCGTGAGAATAAAAAAGGGCGATAAATTTTTATGCATTGTACTAAGCAGTACAGGCGTAAAAAGTAGGATAAAAATAACGAGGCAGTCACAGCAGACAAGAAACACAAGACCGGAGGACAGCACCAAAATGCACGCCATATAAATGACGAAATTCATACATATCAGAGCCATTCAGCAATACTTGACTTGCACGGACAAGTTTTAATAGAAAGGACAAACGTCCTGCAGCATGGGTTGAAAATATTAAGTTTGTCAGAGTAATGGTTCAAACGCTCCGCTATTTTAAGAATTTGGTTTACCGGACCAAACGTTCCGGAAACATAATAATATGACTGGTAGACATGGAACTCTAAGGCACAGTTCAGATGACAGGCTGGGAGAACTGATGAGGCCATGCAGCGTTTTAAACAACAATAGTTAGTCCGCGTTCTTCCGACGCCGGGGCAGGCTACGCAAACCAACACGCCCTAACGCAGCCACTTATGCTAAGCAGCGAACATCATCCTTAATGTAGCAATGTTTAAAGATAGAAACAAACTTTTTTTGCACTCGTTCGATTCCCAAGGAGGGGGTGTCAGTGATAAAACAAATAATAATAATAATAATAATATTAATAATAATAATAATAATAATAATACATTTTATTGTATGGAGCACAGCAATGTTTGCGCGACGGGCGCATCAAAGCCAAAACAAGGCTTGTGGGATGCTACCCTAAAATTAACACTTTAAACATTGCTACCCGGTATACAAAAGGAAATAAGACAGATTGACATACACACGTCCTTAGAATGTCCCAAGGTCATAGTCAGCAATTGGGTGCATGCAACACACAGAATCACACCTCCAAATACTGATGCAAGTACATAGATAAGGTTTAAAATAACTTAATCTAAAAATAACGATAATCACAAAGACCAAAGTGTCGCGCCTGATGAGGAAAAGAAAAAGAAAAAAAATAGTTAGGCGAAAAACGAAATTGCAGTACACGGCGCCCAACGAGCGATTGTCCAGGACGTCCAGGCTACACAAGTGCAACCCACACTGGGAAACACTAAACAAAGTAAAGCAGAGATCATCAAAAACTCATACTTCTAAGTGATTTCTTAAGTTTACGGAGCGAGGTAAGGCCTAGAAGCTCAGGCGGCAGCTGTGAGAAAAGCTTTGGAACGTAATATGCTCGTGTACTTTCACCGTATCGGGTATGCACAAGAGGTAGTTGGAAAGGCTGCACGTGTCGGAGGGCACGAGATGATGATCTTAAAGTTTTGAATTCAGAGCTCCAGAAATGTCGCAAAATAACTGTATGAACATAGAGGGTGTGAAAGTCAGGCAGTTGAAGAATGTCGAAAAAGGTGGTGTCCTCAGGTACTTGCATGTTATAGGAGACACTCCTTAGTATTGCTTTAAGGATGCTGCCAATTCTAGCTCTCCAGAAAGCGGAACAATTACCAAAAACTGTTATGCCATACCGAAGGATACTGTACCCAAGAGTATGAGCAATAACCTTACGAACAGAAAGAGGCATGAGACATTTGGATTGATATAGGATGCAGCTGGCGCTTCTTAATTTTTTGCAAATATATGCTAAATGGGCATGCCATTTTAGGCCACTATCGAAAAATATACCAAGGTACTTAACACTACTAGCGTACTCTAAGGGGACACAGGCGCACTGATTACAAGCAGATGAGTGTAAAATAAAAGGAATGCTGAGATTGATTGCTTTATGTGGATTGTAGAAACACATTAGTTTTGTTTTCTTTACATTGATAGCGATTAGGTTTTTCTCAAACCAGTCCATGACTGCAGTCGCATGGTGTTGTAACTGGCGAATCGAGTCTACGTAATTAATATGTTGCGACATGATCACAGTGTCGTCTGCATACTGATAGATCTTGCATCCTGGTACATAGTTGGCGATGTCATTGACAAAGATGTTAAACAGAAGGGGTGACACAATTGATCCTTGTGGTACACCTGCTTTTAGTTTGGTTCGTGAGCTTTGAAAACCTCCAGCAGATACCAGCTGGGAGCGATTGTCAAGATAGCTCTCAAAAAAAGAAAAAAAAGTGCCACGGAAGCCTATGCTGTGAAGTTTACGTAAAAGTAACGAGTGACTAACGGTGTCGAACGCTTTAGATACGTCCCAGAATAGTGTTGACGTGACAAGGTTATTATCAAAACCAGAGTAAAGATAATCAGAAAAATCTTCCAGAAGGGGCTGTGTGCCCTTCCCATGCACGAATCCAAACTGAGTAGGTGACAATATATTAAATTTATCTAAAAAAGACGTCATTACCTGAAACACATGCTTTTCGAGTATTTGCACGATTATTGGTAGAATAGAAATCGGTCGATAATTCTCGATGTTATTTTTGGTACCACCTTTGTATAGAGGACGCACTATTGATGTTTTAAGGTCGTCGGGAATCGATTTAGCCTCAATAAAGCCGTTTAACATAAAAAGAAGGACCGCTTTGAGACTGACATAGTTTCTGCGAAGATCGGAGAGACGAATGTTGTCAATTCCAGGCGACTTTCTTGGCTTAAAGCTAAACAAGATCGAGTGCAGATCCGTCTCTTGGAGTGGGAAAAGCAACGCAGAGGAGCTGACAGTGTTACCAATAGGAGTTGGTGGATCTCTCGCCTGTCCAGAAAAAGTAGCAAAGAAAGCGTTGAAATTTTCTACAACATTACATAAATTACCGCCAAAATTTTGCTTCATCGTATCGTCGATAGAGTGGCGCGTGCTAGTTCCACGAAACTCATTATTAGGGACCAAGTTTTTCGTGCATCTGAGCGAAATTCTGCAAATGTTTTCTGGTAGTAGTTTCGTTTGGCAGATCTAATCATTGCGTTGACTTTGTTACGAAGGAATTTAAAGTCTGACTTCAATTGCACATTGTTAGGTGAACGACGGCATCTAGCCCATAAAGCATTTTTATCGCTAACTGCTGTCAAAATATTTGTATTTAGCCATAAGAGGTCAGGGTTACGTTTTTCTATGTACACCTCTTTCCGACAGGTATTATAGAATTTATCGAACAAAAGAACGAAGTTTTTATATACGTCACTGTGGTGGACGGACTCCAGAAATCCGATCCAGTCATATGACGAGACTAGCTTATCAAAGGCACGATTGTCTATGCGTGTGATTTTAATACGACCCGGTAATTTGCGCGATGCCAAGTTACCAAAAGAACAATGACAGGCCACAAAGTAGTGGTCAGCAAGTTTTTCCGTAATGATTGCCGATTTAACGATCGACGCAGATGTTCTGATGTTGATATGGTCAATGCAGGAGCAAACTAGTCTGTCTAATAGAAACTCTTCACGAGTTGGAGCATTATAGTGCACTCTATCCCATGCGTTGACAAGATGGTTAAGTATTTGCACACCGTAGATTTGGTAGTGCTTAAGATATCAAAATTAAAATCTCCTACAACGCATAACTGTTCATGCATGGTGAGACTACCGATGCAAGTTTCAAGTTCTTCCAGAAAAGATCCAACGTTCGTGGAAGGCGGTCTGTAGACTGCCAAAAGACATACCGAGGTTGCCGCGTTTCCTAGAGAATAATAATAATAATAATAATAATAATAATAATAATAATAATAATAATAATACATTTTTATTTTCACACACATTGGAATAATAATAATAATAATAATAATAATAATAATAAAAATAATAATAGCAAGAAAATTAATAATAACAATATTAGTAATAATAATACCCTATCGTCGACGTGCCATCATAATCGATCCCCAGAGGACATACATGTGAGACTGCGACTGTAGAAATTGCACGATTTGGGGATAAATTTATTTGCTTGTTATCGTTGAAAGCAAGATATTCAAAAAGAAATGTGTTTGGTTGTAGACAAAACGTCTTTCTTCGTGTTGCAGACGCTTCACGCTTCGAAGCACATTTGATGTGATGGGATCGTTGTGAAAACTTCAGAAATGAAATTGTTCTTTTTCAGGAAGTGCAGCAAAAACGCTTGAGTCAGTAATATTATGTGGTTTTGAAGAATGTGCAACCTTTATTTTTGCATTAAAATTGTTGGCTGAGCGATGCAGGTTGGCAATGATTAGTGAGAAAACCTTCTGGAGCTTCAAAGCGTATCATGACGTATTTGCATGCTGTGTTATTCTTCGCCAAAGAAGGCACTTGGTCCCGTTCTTTACACACTATGAACCGTTCTATAGTTTATGGTTCTTGTTTTTCATCGGGGTGACAGCTCGCACTCTCACTTACAGATGGCATGACCATCGAATCATCGATATCCTATATGTACTTGAAGGGTTCCTTTTTATGTTTGATTACTCTGCGAGGAACGTAAACGAATTAAAGCCTGTCGAGTAACTTTTGTGGGTGTTCTTCTATTTGATCACTTTCTGCTTCTGCTCATCAACCAAGCGTACTCATGGTAGCCCAGCCAGTACGAATGAAGGCATTTGCTATATTTGGCGACAACGTTTCTTGGCAATGGAATGGAAGTTGAGGAGATCCCGCGCACAGCTTTATCCAGCGCTCAAAATGGGATAAGGAATCGCGTGCCTGTACCCTCCACTGCATTGCGAAGAAACGTTGTCGCCGAGTATATACTACCCTTTCAACTCCAGAATTCCATGAGTTCTGGATGAGGCCGGCTGATTTATGTTCGCCTTCTTCGCATGTGTCCTCGCTTCATATACTGGATGTTCACGAGAAGACGAAACCGTTATTTTCGGCCCGCGTAAATGAACTGAGCATTACAGAAAGCTGACACTTCGTGCTATTGTGACGCGTGTGGTGGTGATATAACGTGAAAATTAAAAAAAAACATGACGTTACCTCGATCAAAAGATAAAAAAGAAATTCAAAATCATTCTAAGTGCCGAATTCCACTCAAACTTACTATAATCAAAACAAGAACCAACATTGTGGACGCATGTGACATTTAGACGAATAAAAACAATTCTTAGGAAGAAAGGAAACAATAAGGTCGTCTTTTCTGATAACTTTCATTGCCACATAAATAAAAGCTACAGTCGCACACAATGCCATTTTTGTTACGATTTAAACGTATAGATACACTTTTTTGTAATTTATCTTTATATTCTGTTAGCGTCGTGTTCTCAGATATTTGGTTTTTGTCACCACCGCCTGCGTTACATTTTAATTGAATTCCAGGTTGCTGCGATGCATAGTTGCTTCAGGCGGGCCAAAAAACACGACCTTCTTTTCTCGCAAACACCCGAAATTTTCAGAATGACGCGCAGTCTTCAGGACATGATCGTCAGACATTCAATATCGGAGCTTCTACAGAAGCTGGGGACCTGGCCGTGCTGCTTGGTATTTACATAGTGGCAAAAATGCCGTAGAATCAGGAACCTTCAGAAAGGCTCTTAGCAGTAACCGACTTCCACAAAGATACCTGAATCAAGCCCCAAAGAAGCTCGTCTCATCGTAAAACTTCGGCCGTATCTCTGAGTCTTCCCGTGGGCTTTTTCACGATTTCTTCCCAGAAGCACCGACGACCTTTGTCGCTCGTTTGCACTCGCAAGAAGACATTTCAACATTATTATAATGTAATTAATGCAAAGGTGCAAGCGAGCTGGACAAGAATAACGAGATTAATAATCACTGGAGAAGGGGAATTGGAGGACAAAAGACAAGCACAAATCTCCAAAGATTGCTCGATGACTGGTGCGCGACTGAAAAACTCCGCCTGGCCCTGGTATCGAACTAGGGACGTCTCAATTTCTAGTGGAGCGTTCTATCTTCTGAGCTAACCAGCGGTTAGGCTTCAATAGAACAAACGGGTTTTATCATTTACCACCAGTTTAACGCCGACAAGGATAAACGGCTATAATTTTAATGTTATAATGACAACGCATTTAATGCAAAAATGCAAGCGAACTGGTCAAGAATGGTGATAATAATCCCTGGAAAAGAGGAACAAGGGAAATTAAAAACGAACAGAAATCTCCGAACACAGCTGGGTGAATGAAGCGCGACCAAAAAAATCCGCCTGGTTATGGTATTGAACCAGGGACCTCTTAATTTCCAGCGCAGCGCTCTACAACTAAGCTAACCAGGAGTTAGACGCCAATAGAACAAACATGTTTTATCAGCTGCCACAAGTCTAACACCAAAAATGGGTGAACGGACTGGATTTTAAGGTTATGTTAAATAGCGGTGTGATGGAATGAGATGAACAGTCCTGTAAAGCCACATATATCGTAAGAAAATCTGCATAGTTATTGTAGAACGTTACATTTTCGTGCAGTCGGCACGATTTATTATGTGGATTTCTCTCACGGCACAAGACAACGTCCAAGGTGAGCTGATCTTTTTGTTGTGTAAGCCGCAAAATAAAGAGGCGTTTCCGCTACTAGATTTGGTCACCACTCCAGACTACATTCAACTCGTTTGCGAAAAATCACGAATGGATATCTATGCGATCCCAAGGAAGAACACAGTAAAAATCCATGGATGGGTCACAGATTTTGAGGCCTTAATCACTTGATCAAAGGCCCTATGGAGGCGAGCCAAAACATTCCTCGAGGAAACATCGTGGTCGATGCCCAAGAATATATCCCGTTCAGTCCACAAGACGATTTACAAGCCAATACGCAAGGTCACTTCCCAGTCGGTCTCCAAAGCGACATATCATGCGCTCCACGAAAACGTTTCCCGGCCGGTTGTCAAGGCAACTTCCAAGGTGACTTTGGTCTTCTTGGAAGCCTTTAGAGTGCACCCCAATGCGACATCCCGACCAATCCCGACAGCGGTTTCTCAGCAGGCCTTCAAGGCAACTTTCAATGCGACTCTGCTTTTCTTCAAAGCATTCAAATTGCAGGCGCTGCTAATCCGGGAGACCATAACTACTTTGTCTACCAGATCCTGCACTCGCAACAACAACAAATAGTACAAAATCAACAACTGATTCAGGCCTTTTGGGGGCTCTCAAAGAACCCGGAAGCTCCACGCTTTCAAATGGTGAAACCGGACCTATCTGATTGCCAGTCAACGAACTCTGAAGCGTGGCTGTCATTTTAAGAGTATACCTGCCAGAAAAACGCCTGGCACTCTAATGACGACCAAGTTCAAAGCCTCAAACTTTTCCTCACTGTGACTCTGAAGAAGTGTTATGAATTGTATCTAACTGACCACCTCAATTACTCTTGGGAGCTGTGGAAAAAGAGCTTCCAGTGTGCATTTCAAGACAATTAATATTATGAAGAAGTGGGATAAGGCAATATTATACAAATACCGGACAGGAAACGTCATTAAATATTTGTATGAAGAACGAAGATGGCTTCAACTAGCAGATTACTCCCTATTAGACTCATGTGTAGTACGTCTAGTTATACAAGGGCTTCCCTGAGAGCTACAAAACAGTTTCCCGTGAAAGCACACAAGAATGTTGAAGGCCTTTTGAACTGCTTTCAACATATGTGCTTAGGTGTATGGCCCCGGGCAGTACAGAAGCATGTGGAAGGAACTGGTCAATCCCAGAAATATGTCAGCTTCAGCTAAAATTATTTTTATACGGGTATCCACAGGTCGTGCGACAGAAGCAGTTCGAACTTAGCAACGTTAGAAGAAAGTGGACCATCTGATACCCATGCACCCGAAAAAAAAAACGCATTGACGATTGTCTACGTCCCGCCCTGTGATAAATAAAGTCTTTCTGCTTATCAAAATCCACAGTTAGGCACATAGATGTAAATGGAAATGGACGAGTTGCAACAGCTCTTTTCAAAAGCCGAGCGTCCTTGACGATAGTCAACGGAGAGGTCGTCGAGTGTGGAAAAGCTTGTGACGGTCATACTATCGAAGTGCAAGGCTACGATGTTAAGAGGAAGCCATACAAGATATGAAATCTCTTGGCCATTGAATATGAGTTCCAACAAATGCAGACCGAAGCTCTAGTGATTAATGGACTGAACTATGAGTTGCTACTTTCACGGCCAGATATGAAGCGAATGTACATGAACATATACGGAGATGATACCGTCAAGGTATCTTATGCAAACAGTGCCGGTGCGAAGAAGGTAGAATATGTGGGAGCAGTAGATGATATACTCACCGACTACCCAGATATAAACTTTGTTGGTAAATACCCTCCCGCAACCACTTGCATTGAAGTACTCTTTGAGTTGGCGGACGCCACCATTGTGAGGCTGAAACCCTACAACATGTCACTAGACGAGAAACAGTGGATTAAGAAAAAGTTGAAACACATAATAGATGGCGGAATTATTTAGCCTTCAGTCTCCTGTTTAGTTTCTCCAATAACCATAGTACCGAGGGAAGCCGGATTGCTACGGCTATGTACAGATTATCAGGTGATCTATCGTCAAACCGAACGTCTTCCGTTCCCGATGTCGAAAATCGACATCATCGATTAGACAAGTGGGTGTGCCCTTCATTTCTAGGATTGACCTCTGTAAATGATTCTTACAAGTTCCTTTAAGGAAGGAGCATATAAACTTTACTGCATTCGAAACACCATTTGATATATATGAGAACAACAAACTTCTCTTCGGCAGGAAAGATACACCAGCATGGTTCCAAAATAAGATGAGCGGAGTACTAAATCGTCTTCTGGGAAAGTTTTGAAACGTCTATATCGACGATATAATTGTATATTCAAAGGCTCCCTTAGATCACGGTCGCCATCTGAAATGCGTGTTGGTATCTTTGAAAGGGATCCATCTTAAGATCAACGTACAAAAGAGTGCATTCGATGGACAGTCTAAGACAACAAAGCAAGAATCCGTCGCTCGGATTTTCCGTCTCCGAAAACCGTTTGATGTCCATTCGCTCATGGTGTTTCTCGGGCTTACCGGAAATTTCAGAACTTTTATTCAAGATTTTTCAAAAAAAGACAAGGTGCCTTACGAGGCTAACTGAACACGATATTGCCGCGCGCGCAGCTTGCCAAGTAGGCAGCTCGCGCGTGGCCTAACGGTTATGGCGCCTGCCTCATACGCGAAAAACCAGGGTTCGATTCCTGGCCACGGGGACGCCTTTTTGTTGACATCTAATGTAATGTTCTGGTAAATTCGAGAACCGTGTTGCTTGTTCGAGTTTAGAAAGTTCTACACACCGAACCTTCTACGCCGATTCTTCTAGAACCCTCCGCGTGTACATAAGAGGCTCCGCGTGGCGAGCCGCAGTCAGTCTCGCCCCAGCGTTCGACTCTGCGCTTACGCCGACTTCGACGCCCGCGACGCTCTATTGTTATCTTCTGTTTCCTTCTTCATTTTTGGGCACAAGTTCGCCCCATTAAACGTTTAGTTTCGTCAGTTATTCGCCGCCTCATCACTTGTCCTCCGTGACATTCATGGTGGAGGTGCTGGGTACCATTCTATGCCCGTAAAGCGTACCCCTACGAAGACACACCGCCGAGTGAGGTGCTCAGCCCCGGAAGACTACCCTTCGCCGAAGACGCCGAAGCCCGAAGGAGCCGTAGGACCAGAGGTCAGTCCCCCGAATTGGGTCTCTTGCCCGAGAACCGGAGGAAGAAAATACCGACCATGTCCACCGCACCCGTCGTCATCATGCCCGTCACTCCCCGGACTCCGACGCCCTTTCACGGCGAAGCCCACGAGGATATCGAAGACTGGCTGCAGCATTACGAACGCGTAGCTCGCCACAACGGATGGACGGCTGAACAGCGCCTCCAGAACCTGTACTTCTCGCTGGAGGGCACCTCGAGGCAGTGGTTTGAAAACCACGAAGCCTCCCTCACTACATGGGAGTCCTGCGTCACCGAACTGAAGCGGACGTTCCTTAACCACCACCGTCGCCAGCGAGCAGAGGACCTACTTCAAACAAGGGTGCAGGGCCCTAACGAAAGCGTGACCAGCTTTGTTGAGGATGTCCTGCGTCTCAGTGCCCGAGCCGATCCGGAGGCCGCCGAGGAAAAGAAACTCCGAGTCCTCATGCGTGGCGTCAAGGCAGAAATTTTCGGAGGCCTGGTCCGCAACCCCCCGACGACCGTCGATGCTTTTGTGAGTGAAGCCACCAACATCGAGCGCGCACTGACGGCCCGAGCAAGCCACTACCACCGAATCACCGTCGCGCCTGCGGCTCCAACTGTCGCTGCTTCCCTTCTGGACCTAAATACCAGCGGTGCCGACAACCTTCGGGAGATCGTCCGTGAAGTCGTCCGGGAAGAGCTCCGCAAGATACTTCCCGCTGCGGATCGCCCGTCCTCACTGACGCTCGCCGAGGTCATCCGAGAAGAAGTTCACCGAGCCTTCCAGCCTGAGGTTCCGGTCAACACGACGACACCAGAGGAACCGACTTTGAGCTACGCCGCCATAGCTCGACGACCGCCGCAAGCTAAACGCCAGGCCACGGCGCCACCCCGACGAGACCCTCCGATGCCACAGTACCCTCGACGCCAGGAAGGACAAGTCCAGGACATCCGCCCGGAGCAACCCTCGCCGAGGAAGACCGACGTGTGGCGAACGTCCGACCGACGCCCGCTCTGCTACCACTGCGGGGAAGCCAACCACATCTACCGCAGCTGCCCCTACCGTCGACTTGGGCTGCGTGGTTTCCACCCGAACGACCCACGCCCGAGGTACGGCGAACGCCCTCGCGATATCGAGGAGTACCTTCGACGCTCGCCCTCTTCAGTGCCGTCTCTCCGCCGTGAATCCCGCTCGCCGTCACCACGACGTTCAGCGTCTCCAGCGCCACGACCCCGCCGAGAGAGCCTGTCTCCCCTGCGTCGCCGGGAAAACTAGGCGCGGCAACGCCTGGAGGTGGCGTTGCCGAAGACGACCGAAGTAAAGAGCCTCCAAGAACGACGGAGCGCTCCCACTCTCCCGACGCTGCGCATCGCAACGACGCTCCTGCTTCGGTGTCCAACACCCTCAACGTTATCATCGACGGCCACGACGCGACGGCACTCGTCGACACCGGAGCAGACTACTCCGTTCTGAGTGGGAGGCTCTCCCGCCGCCTTCGAAAAGTCATGACCCCGTGGGATGGACCACAAATAAGAACCGCCGGAGGACACCTCATCACACCAGTCGGGAGATGTACTGCTCGCGTCGAGATCCACAGTGAGACGTGCCCTGTCAAGTTCGTCGTTCTGCAAGACTGTTCGAGGGACGTTATCCTCGGAATGGACTTTCTCTGCGAGTATGGCGCCGTCATCGACCTCGGGGCAAACCAGTTGACGCTGCGAAAGCCAGTCCTGCCCCCGGTGGAGGCCAGCACGACGTCATCCGCGATCCGAGTTATAGCCGACCATGTGAATCTGCCGCCGCGGTCGAGTGTTTTCGTCACCGTCATAACCGACGCAGCCATGCACGGTGAAGCTCTTCTGGAAGGCAGCGTTCAACTGCTCCTTGAAAAAGGAATTGGCGTCGCACGAGGCGTAACGAATCTTCAAGAAGGACGAACAACTGTTCTCCTGACAAACTTTCGAGAGGAACCGCAGCACCTAACGAAGGGTACCACCATGGGCTACGTCGAGGAGCTTCAGACGCCAGCCGTGGTCACCGCAGTCTCAGAGGAAACCTCGTCGCCACAGCAGAAGAGCACGACGCCGCCGCCGCTCGACATCGACCCCGAGCTCCCAGCTTCGAAGCGCCGGCAACTGGTTGATCTCCTCGCCGAATACAGTGACTGTTTTGCCACGACATCGAAAGTTCGCCAAACACCAATGGCGAAACATCGCATTATTACCGACGACGACGCACTCCCTGTTCACCAGTCGCCGTATCGAGTCTCCTTAAAGGAAAGGAAAGTGATTCAAGATCAAGTCCAGGAAATGCTCGACGACGACATCATTCAACCCTCAAGAAGTCCATGGGCGTCCCCGGTCGTACTTGTAAAGAAGAAGGACGGAACCCTGCGGTTCTGCGTGGACTACCGTCGACTGAACGCTGTGACGAAGAAGGACGTCTATCCGCTCCCCCGCATCGACGATACGTTAGACCGATTGCGCCACTCCCGATATTTTTCGTCGATGGACTTGAAGAGCGGTTACTGGCAGATTGAAGTCGACGAACGTGACCGGGAGAAAACTGCCTTCGTCACTCCCGACGGACTGTACGAATTCAAAGTGATGCCGTTTGGACTTTGTACAGCACCAGCCACCTTCCAGCGCGTCATGGACATCGTGCTGGCAGGCCTGAAATGGCAGAGCTGCCTCGTCTACCTGGACGATGTCGTGGTATTCTCACGAGATTTCGACGAACACCTCAGACGACTTCGAGCCGTGCTTCAAGCCATCAAGACCGCCGGCCTGTCACTCAAGCCAACAAAGTGTCGGTTCGCCTATGGGGAACTAAAGTTCCTTGGCCACGTCGTGAACAACAAAGGCGTTCTACCTGACCCCGAGAAGACCCGCGCCGTAGCTGCATTTACGCCGCCGGCTGACAAGAAGGCCGTGAGAAGATTTCTCGGACTCTGTGCCTACTACAGGCGCTTTGTTCGAGACTTCGCCAAGCTGTCGGCACCGCTGACACACCTCACGAAGGACGCCGTAAAGTTCGAGTGGACAGAAGAACACCAGAGGCCATTCGACGAGCTCAAACGAAGACTCCAGACGCCCCCGATTCTTGGCCATTTCGACCAGTTTGCTGAAACCGAGATCCACACCGACGCCAGTAACACCGGACTGGGTGCGGTACTAGTCCAAATGCAGGACGGCGCAGAGCGAGTCATCGCATACGCAAGTCGAACGCTGTCTAACGCGGAGAGGAACTATTCAACTACTGAAAAGGAGTGCCTCGCTGTCGTCTGGGCAATAACAAAGTTTCGCCCATACTTGTATGGAAGTCCTTTTCGCGTGGTCACAGACCACCACTCGCTCTGCTGGCTGGCGAATCTGAAGGACCCCTCCGGACGCCTCGCCCGGTGGAGCCTACGACTGCAGGAGTTCGACATGACCGTGGTGTACAAGACCGGTCGGAAGCACAATGACGCCGACTGCCTGTCAAGGGCCCCATTCGAGGCCGCTCCTGCCTGCACCAAAGAGGACGACGATGAGTGTTTCCTCGGCGCTCTGGATGTCAGCGACATGGCAGCACTCCAACGAGATGACCCTGAGCTGCGAGCACTCATCGAGCACCTAGAGGGACAAGGAAGTACCGTTCCCCGCAGTTTTGTACGAACACTGCCAACCTTCTCCCTCCGGCGAGGTGTGCTCTACAAGGAGAACTTCAGCGACAACAACACGGCGTGGCTGTTGGTGGTCCCTTCCAGTCTTCGAGAAGACATTTTTCAAGCCTGCCACGATGACCCGACGGCGGGACACCTTGGCTACAGCAGAACTCTCGCCAGGATACGCGAAAAATACTACTGGCCCAAACTCGCGAAGACAGTGCATCACTACACCCGATCTTGCCACGAGTGTCAACGACGGAAAAAAACCACCGACGAGACCGGCAGGACTTCTTCAGCCTATTGCGCCGCCATCTGCCCCGTTCCAGCAAATTGGAATGGACTTACTTGGGCCATTCCCACCATCGACGCAAGGGAACCGGTGGATAATCGTCGCAACCGATTATCTCACGCGGTACGCCGAAACGAAAGCCCTTCCTACAGGGACTGCCGTGGAAGTTGCCAAGTTTTTCATTGAGTCCATCGTCCTCCGGCACGGCGCTCCAGAAGTTCTGATTACAGATCGCGGATCATCGTTCATGGCACAGCTGACCCAAGAAATCCTCCGACTCAGTCACACCAGCCATCGTCGTACAACTGCGTACCACCCGCAGACCAACGGGCTGACGGAGCGACTCAACAAGACAATCGCTGACATGATCTCTATGTACGTCGACGTTGAGCACAAGACGTGGGACGAGGTGTTGCCTTACGTCACGTTCGCATACAATACGGCGGTTCAAGAGACCACTGGATTCACACCCTTCCAGCTGGTACATGGTCGGAAAGTAAGGACCATGCTAGACGCGATGCTGCCCCATGAGCCAGCTGACAGTGAAAGCAACGACGCCCAGGTGATTGCTCAACGGGCCGAAGAAGTCCGCCAGCTCGCCCGACTCCTGATTCAAAACCAGCAACGCGTCGACGCCGGCCGCTACAACCTTCGTCGCAGGGACGTCCACTTCCAGCCCGGAGACAGGGTGTGGGTATGGACACCAATCCGCCGCCGTGGTCTCAGTGAAAAACTCTTGAAGCGTTACTTCGGACCCTACAGAGTGCTTCGTCGACTCGGGGATCTGAACTACGAGGTGATACCCGATGGAACACGGACTTCATCACGCCGCCCTCCACGACCAGAAGTCGTCCACGTCGTGCGCATGAAGCCGTTTTACGCTCGATAGGACTGTGGACCTTATGTGTTCCAAGTGACTCTCTAGCTTACCGTTTTTTTTTTGTTTGGTTTGTTTTGTGCTGCATCGGGGCGACGCACTTTTTAAAGGGGGGGAGTAATGCCGCGCGCGCAGCTTGCCAGGAAGGCAGCTCGCGCGTGGCCTAACGGTTATGGCGCCTGCCTCCCACGCGAAAAACCAGGGTTCGATTCCTGGCCGCGGGGACGCCTTTTTGTTGACATCTAATGTAATGTTCTGGTAAATTCGAGAACCGTGTTGCTTCTTTGAGTTTAGAAAGTTCTACACACCGAACCTTCTACGCCGATTCTTCTAGAACCCTCCGCGTGTACATAAGAGGCTCCGCGTGGCGAGCCGCAGTCAGTCTCGCCCCAGCGTTCGACTCTGCGCTTACGCCGACTTCGACGCCCGCGACGCTCTATTGTTATCTTCTGTTTCCTTCTTCATTTTTGGGCACAAGTTCGCCCCATTAAACGTTTAGTTTCGTCAGTTATTCGCCGCCTCATCACTTGTCCTCCGTGACAATATGCCCTTCGAACAGTCCAACGAGTGCGAAAGATCCTACCAGCAACTAGTGCACGCGATTACTTCTGATGCGGTGTTAATTTAGCCTGACTTCGATCTGCCGTTTGAACTTAACACGGATGCATCCCACTACGCCACAGGTGCTGTTCTATAACTACGTAATTCTACGTAGTTGAAGGCCCCGAATCAATACGACGTCTGCCGATTTCTACATATTAAAAATTTACGACGCCTGCTGGTCTGTTAAGAAGTGTTGCTTTCTCTTTTGAACTCCTCCAGTGTAGCTTGCCGCCCATAATAAAATTAATATGGTCAATAAATAATTTCATTTTCATGTGGGAACGCTGAAAAAAGGCAAACAATATTTCCAAATTTGTGAAGACGCGCAATTCGCAAATCCGTTTCGAGCCGTAAAACACGTTTTCGTACGATAATGATGCTTAAATATAGAACATACAAACAAAATACACACTTTCTCGACTTAATTTTCGAGTATAGAACTATTATATTTACATTTTAACAAAAAATAAAGAAAATAAAAAATGTTTTTTTTAGAAAATCGATTTTTAAATTGGTATTTTTTGGTTTTCGCTTAGCATTAACGTAAACGTACCGCAAATGGAATTTTATACAGCTAAGTGATTTTATAATATATAAAAAGAGCGTGTTTTGGGTTCTCCATAGACATAAAAAGTATCGACGTAACTCAAGTAGATCGCCAGTATTTAATTGTCATATTTCGTGAACAATTAACCGAGGGGGCGTTTTTGACATTTTTACAGAAAAAAAAGCAAAACGCCTAAAATTATTTTATGGTATTAGAGCTTTTTACCTGTGCTCACAGAGTGCTTGAAAAAAGTTAATGTAATATGGACTGAAAATCTACGGTGGGAGATCGAGCGAAACATCCGACCCACGACGGATGTGAAAAACACTGCTTTCCGCCGCGGCCTCTTCGAGAACCAAAAATCCGACGAACTTGCTGTTCGTGGCTACTGCGTTTTTAGAGACGGCGCCATAACATATATTTTTTTCAGCGAAATAAAAAAATTCAACCCTTTTTGCCTGCACGATTTGAGATGAAACCATCCATTTTATATATATATATAGATATATATATCACGGGCACTTTCATAATCCTGCGTGGTCTCCAAAGGGGAAATAATGAAAAAGATATGCAGATGAATGAACCGTACTTGACCGAATAAGTTAAATTCTACGAAGCCGGCGAAAGACAGTCTTTGACGGAGCCGGGATTTGAACTCCGGTCTCCCAAGATTTGGTCGTATATAGGGAGACCCTGTTTTAGTCTGTCTATCGATTCCTTAATTAGACTCCGCGAGTTTACGTAGGTGGTCGACCTAAATGGTCGTTGCCGCCTGAACGGTCACTAAATTACCGCAGCTGCCTTTTTGCCGAATCCCCACAGACTGTCAGAGTGAGCGTGCCTAGAAATACTGGCAACGGGAATCGAAAATTCGTGTCAGGGCGAAGCAAAAAGTCGTCATTTCAGGCGCGAACACTTTCTACATAGCGCTATTGTTGTTCCACAGGGCATACCATGTTCGTTTTTCGTCGTGCTTGGAGCTCGATATAAAACACTGTTTGCCATTACGCAAACAATCTATCAGTGTACGTGGAAGTGGATAGTTTTCTTACGCAAGTTCCGTTACCACGGCACTCTTGCGCAAGTGCTTTGTGTTTTGGTGTTTGCTTCTATGGTCTGGTGACGCGTTCGTCTGACTAGCACAGTTCAAATCGCATGACAATGACAGTAACACGCGATGCGTGAAACGCATACGTTGTGGAGCCTTTTGCGCGGGATAGACAGCTTTGTGAATGCTGTGTACGATGCATACAGTCTAAACCTGGGCCCTCTTAAAAACGTTGCAGCACCTACGCGTAAAAAGGGGCATTGGTTGTGTGAGAGGGACAGTTTTTAGATGGACGTATCAGCAAGTCAACCAGTGTGACCAGTTCAACCACCATGACCAGTGAACCCGTATGACCAGTTCAACCGCCATGACCAGTCAACCAGTGTGACCAGTTCGAACCACCTTGACGAGTTCACCCATTATGGAACTGGTCAAACTGGACCAATAACCAAGTTTGAAACTGGTACCAGTTTGAACTTATCGTTCCAATAGGGGCAGGTTAAGAAAAACAGAAGAAAAGCGGTCGTTCCTCTACAACGTAGAGCAGCGTTCCTTCTAAACTTTCCTGCGTTGGAGCGGGGGTAGTGGGGCAGGGGGGTAGGGGAGGAGCAGCCTTGTCTTGCACGCATACATGTAGTCAGTTGTCGAATCCCCGGGAATCGCGTATGCGTGCGCGGATAAGTGTCACAATGAGACAAATTGATATGATCGCTCACGTACGTTATAGGGACAACTGAAGGAAGCTAGATTACCTATAAAAAAGAAACAATGCTATCAGCTTTTTCAAACATACTGTATAGTTCATTACACGCATATTTCATAAGATTGCGCTGAGAAAACATGTGGTGGTACTGCGGCTTGCCCGTCGCAAGGGGCGACGTCCGGACGGGCGCCGACTTGAGAGTTCATCAGCTCAACGTCAGCGGACATGCCCGGGAGAACCGCAAACCACAGCTTTAGTGCTTAGATTTGGCTTGCGTTTTACGAAACCTAACCATAATTTGGAGGTACGTAACTAGATAATCCACATGGCCGCAATCAGAGCTCTTGTTCAGTCACTTTTGTACCTTGTGCGGTTGTTAAATAAGAAAGAGTAAGAGCGCCTCGTTTCGTTCCCATTTGTTTCCTTGCCTCCTGTCTTAACTCGACGGCGCTCACGCGCTTTCAATTGTTTTGAAGCTGATCGAAGCTCCTTATTGCTCTTTGGATGCAGCGAGTTTGGCTTTCCTGAAGCGGCGCGCCCCTGACAGTTTCTAAAAGTGTTTGGGCGTCTGTGTTTTGTTCTTCATGAAATTTCTTTTTTGCAATACCAGTACATGTAACGGTTTCTCACGCATGTTGGCAAAGCAGATGCTTTTAGCGTGGATATCTGGTAGTAGAACAGGAGTCTGACTTCACAAAATTAGATAGATGAGGTCTTTTGTTTTTTATGTGAATTTTATGTAAGTTCGCTCTTTGCAAATTTTACAAAACAAATGCACCATCAGTGGGCAACGCTGCACAAAGTCGTAGCGCGATAGGTTAAGAAACCGAATTTTGCGGTCGATTTAAAGAGCCTGGCCTCTCCTTCAATCACCCTGTAGTTGAGAAGACGATACTGATACATACGTGATATGGTAATGTTACAAAATTTCTCAGTGAAACGTTAAGTGTGTCACATGTACATCTCATCAAAACGGATTCCTAAAAAAATTCATTGACGCAAAGTTTTTTTTTTTTTTTTTTGTGCACAACTTAAATTTCTTGTTGCAATCAAGCTACAGTGATTATTTGATTGCACGTCATTACAATGTTCATTTACATCGAAACCAGCCTGGGCGAGGGTCAAAGCCTGGAATCTTTCCTGCGGTCCACGGCACGAGCTTTCGTTACACCTGTTTCGAGTCAGACATCCCGATTAAGGCGAAATTCGACAGTCGGTCATCGCTTATAGCTCATGTCACGTAGACTGTAATGATTCAGTGTTGTATTTGGGATCATGTTCGTGCCGAATGAGGGCAGCGACTTATATAGGACAACTCAAATACTGTCAGTAGTATTGCGAAAAGCATGCTCTTTCTAATCCGCCAATTCTTGTGCCTGGTGGTGGCGAACATTGTTGCCATGAACTGTCAAGTGAACAGATTGTTGTACTGGCCAGAATTTTAGAAGGTTTTTGTTTGCGACAGCAAGCACGTGAAGAAAATAACTTGCAAACGTCTTATATAATCTGAACTTGAGAACTAAATGAAGAGGTTGTTTAGCGAAAAGTAATAATATGATTTCGTATTCCTTCTGTACTGTTTGTGAGTATTTTTTTATCATTCACACAAAGGGTGTCCCTCAGTTTTATTTTTTTTTTGGATTGGTACAGGATAGTATGAAATCTGAAAAAAAAAATGTGATTGCGCCTATACTAACAAAAAATAAATAGCTCTGAAACCAAAACTCTTTAGGTTGAGATTGCCCGCTGCATTTGCGCCTAGTTACTGAAGGAGAGAGAGAGAGAGAGAGAGAGAAAGAGAAAGAGATAGCGAAAATCTCATAAATAAATATACTATATATATATATATATTTAAAATAATTCCTTTTTTTCTAATTGGTAAAATAAACATACGTTGCCCAGACACTTGAAGGCTGTACAGCCTTTCTTTGCCTGGGTGTAATTTAACCAACGTTTCCTCGAAGGCTTTCCAAGGAGAGAACAGAACGCTCTTGAGCGTTAAGAAAAAGTTTGGCAGGAGCGGCATGTATGAAGGCCCTCAAGGACAGAACGCGGAAGTCATCGTCGCGTCGTTCGTTGACAGTAGTGCGGTTCTTGCGGCAAATCGAAGAAAAAAAGACGAAGGAAATGGAGATAATAATTGAAGAACGCAAGTGCGCTATATCTCAAGAGAGGTATGTTTCAGAGAAAGCCTGAAAAGTAAACGGGGCACAAGTATGATTGGCCAAATAATGCGTTTTGGATATATGTTTCGAACTCCCCCCCCCCCCCCCCTTCCCCCTCCCCCCCGTCCCAATCCACATTAACCTGGCAGCTAAGCGATTTGGAGGAGGAAGCACGGTATGGTGAGTTAGCTATAAAAACATTCTTTTGAGCGTCAAGGCTGCAGCTGAATGAAACCTTTAATTAGGTCCGGTAGTACCGGCGATATCGTTTAGAAGGTTACGCAGGAGATGAGCAGAATAAAGTATTTTTGAACCATCTCAATTTTTTGTCCGTTTCGACTTTGCAGGTTTTTGCCCCAAAAAATGAAGTATCTGTTTAAGGTCTACTAAAAATATCCGAACTTCTAAATGGTATAGAGAGCCTCAATGCTCTTCCAAATTCTAGGATTTCTACTATCACGACATTATGTAAGAAACTAATGTGAGGGGACAAAACAAAACAGCGCATATATCGAACTTACTGGTGTCAGTTTATGGTGAAAGACACTGACACACTAAAAATGTCAAAGTTATGGGCCTACTTTATCGAAGCAAGACTTTCCGCTACCGCAAGTCGGTGAAGGGGAACAAAGCGCACAGGATTGCTTTGTAAAGCAGGCATCCCAGATTATTTCTTCGCATGATTAAATCGGTTTGCTTTTTTTTTGTGTGTGGATCTGTTTTATATTCACTTACAGGGTGAGCATGGCACTGCGTCTCCTTTAGATAACGGTCTTTAGCGTGCGCTTGCCGCCTTCCGCGGTGATATGGCCTGCGCGTGCATGTTCTTTCATAATCCAGTCAATCTCGCTGTTCGTGAGCACACAAAATAAACAGATGATGATGAAAATGAAGCTTACGAGATGCCGAATAATCATTGAGAGTAAAAGCTCACGCTAACAACCGGACCGTTAAAAATCGCGGACGTTTATTTGTTTTTTTGTTTTTGTTTTCTGGGGCTATATAAGATAATATTTCAATTAAAAACTCGCGCTTCATGTCGAGGGTTTTTTCGTATTCCCATTTACATAGTGAGGACCGTAATTATCCTGCCGGGCAAAATGCTTGATATTTTAAAGGTACGGCTTTGTGTTTGCGTGTGTCGAGCCGGTAAGGGGTGGAAAACAATGAGCACGTTACGTTAGAGCAAAACAATCAGATGAACTTATTTCTCAGCATTTCGCTCGCTTTTGTACGCCGCCGATCTCAGGTCGCAGCCCACACACGAGCCTTACTGCGTCAGACTTGCGCCGTGTTTTGCAACGGTCTTGGACAATACTACACGTATTGTATTAAAGTACGAAATGCTTTTTTAACGGAAGCCCCCAATCCCCGAATTTTGTCGGTTCGTCCGTCCGTCCCTGCATTTCTCGCTAAATTTGGCGGGGAATTTTACGTTATAATCACCTGACGTTAACAAACCTAAAAACTACTTACGTTTTCCGCTAAATTTAGCGGAAAATGAACGTCACGTGACCCGTACAATAATTCAATTTCACCACTAAACGTAGAGGGGAAATGTTTGACACGTGACCTAAACCACAAATTAGCGCCTCCGCTCTATTTAGCGGGAAAATTCTTCACGTCACCTATACAAACATTTAATTTTTTGCTAGATTTAGAGGGAAAACATACACCAGTTGGTCTTTGTACCCTACCAAATTAGTTTACGTAGTAAATTTAGCGGCAAAACGTATAAAATATAGGTTCTTCACTCCCTGAAACGGCAGGTCAAAATGTATCTTGAACAAATTGAAACGACCGATTCTTAAATTTTGACTTTTATTCATTATAGAACTTTGGAGATGAAGGTTGATGCCAAATTTTTAAGGACATTATATCCAGACAATTTGTGGCGAATAATATGTCTTGCATAACAAATAATGTAGTGTCAGGTTCAGATATTTTCTTCCCTCGAAGATATGGTTGAAAGTTCTGCGTGGCGATTGTTTGCTGCCAGGAGACTCTCTGCTAATATTAATGGTGAGATCATTGAATGTCGCCCTCCTAAAGAACTATACTTGGTTTTAGCTTAGGTCTGGGCGTGGCCGTTGTTGTGAGCTGAAGGTCCAATCAAACAGCGCAAAAAGCGCAACGTCATGGCGTTCTTCGCTCTTGATAGGACGAGCCGGCGGAGGAGCCCGCACAGAAAGACAGCAAACACCGCTGGTCCTATCAACTGAGGAGAGCACGCTATGACGGTGCAACTTTTTCGCCCTTAGATTGGACCTTCGGGTCATAACGTCGGCCAGGCTCGGACCTAAGGTGAAACAAAGTATAGCAAATTTTAGTTTGGCTTTAGCAATAAATGTTTACAATTCTTCCACAAAATAATTATAAAAAGTTGGTATAAATTTTGTTTTAACAAGCTATATAGACTGCCTTAAAATGTGTGAATCGTTGTGCAGCCTCCGGAAATGCCCCGTGACGACACATACTACACACAGCCATTCACATACATTCGCTTTTATATTTGTGCGGTAGATATGTTTGTCTTCACCATTGACTGGCAGACTAAAAATTAACGCAAACCCCCAAGGTGTCTCAAACACTATAATGACGCCACAACATTCGGTCGTTGAAAAATTAAAATTTTGGTTAAGAAAATATCAGCCCCTCTATACTCCAGGTCAACCTAGCACAGACTATAGCCAAAAAGCTAGGGCCCCCAGGTAGAATCACAAATCAGTTAAAAGCCACAATGTATATTGTTTTGACCTGTGTGTCAATGCTCCCCTCTGACACGCACTTCAGAGAAGTATGCTATCTGGTATTTAACTGGCCCATGATTAAATCCGGTAAACTATATGCTTTTGGTTGTAATTTATCGTATGGCGAGACGAAGTAAACCTGCAGTACTAATGAAGAGGTATGTATATTTGGTTTCGCAAGTTTTTATACATGATGAGAGATATGAGAGCTTGTTTGCTGTGGCAAAAACGGAGACACCAATTTTGACACCAGAACACATTGAAGTGTGGCTCTGTTTGAATGCTTTTTTAAAAAAGTCAATTTAGTCCTTCCTCACACTATGACGAACAATTATTTTCCTTGGACGTCTTCACGCGCCACAGACATATTTTGGGTTGTCAGGTTCCGTGGGAGGGATCTCCTTACAAGAGCTTCTAAAAGTATAACTTAGACAAGTGGAACTCATTTCGTTATCATGGGGGCACGAGGAAACTGATAATCCATCCCTGCTCTGGCGCGCGAAGACCTTATGCGTGTCTTGAGAATTCCGATTTTTCTGCTGTAAAGAGTAACCCGGATAAAGATTTGAAGTAGACGTATGTGGTATAGAAAGAAAGGTGCCGATTTTGCTATTTTGTATATATTAAAATACATAACTTCTTGTGAATTCAGGCAAGGCATCTGGGAATACTTGCGATCAAATTAATATAATACGTAACCATTTTGAGACATTGCTTGGTAAAGTTGAAATGTATATACAAATTGTATATTACTACTGAGCGTTTTCGGTGGAGGTTTGCCTGCTATTCACTGACCGCATACTATAAAAACACGCAAGTGCCGGCTGTACGTTTAATGATTATGTTTAGTTACAGTAGATTAAAATACGTACGTCGAGTGTATTTTTATGGTAGCCGATTGATCTTAGGGCAAACTGGAACAGCACTCGCTGTTTAGACGGAACTATCCCTTCGTCATGAATATCCGAGACTAGTGATTTTGTATAGTTTTTGTTTATAGATTAACATTAAATAATGAACTGGTTACTCTCTGTCCTGTTGGTTAAGTTTTAGTTTGTACTCGTCCTTGCGCCGTTTTTGTTTTTATTATATCTGTATACCATCTAGCTTAAACTTCAACGTTAATCAACAACATTTCTTTTACATCGAGGTCTCTTCAATGTTTTTAAACTCGCTGTGTCCTGTCAGTTACCTTTTACTTCGTGCTCGTCTATGCGCTGTTTTATCTTGTTTATTGGTTTTGACGGTGAAGCCATCCTGCCATAATAGGTAGCTGACCTTAGTATTTAATAAAAAAAATAATCCTTCACTAATTTATATAAATATGGTGGACAACACAGACGTCTTATATAAAGTTTTCCGTCAAAACACGACACCAGCCTGCTTCCATTCATAACCGTAACGCAGAGTAGAAAGGCTTCAGCTGTATAGGCCGCGTATGTTGAAATCAAGGGTTGATTTATGGAATAATCATTAGCTATAGACGGGTAAATCAGCCACCGGATATTGACAACAAGCATAAGCTAGGCATGTGTGCGACCTCCTATCTCTGTCTTCTTGTCAAAAGTGTCCACCGAAGGTACCGACATGTTACTGAGCTCTTATAAAACTTTCGTTTATGTATAACATTTACTGATAACTTTTCAATATTAAGTATATTTCTTTATATTTTGAGTGGCGAAATATGTATCATGGCCAATCTTAAGAACATAGAAAGTACGCCCAAAAAAGAAAGAATTTGTAAATTAAGTTTAAATATTTTTATTAAGCGTAAACAAGCTTTTAATATCCGTACCTTAGGGCTTTTAGCTTACCTCCATTTTGTAAAGAAGCATATATATATATATATATATATATATATATATATATATATATAACATTTGCTTCCAAAAGCAAAAGAAACTTTATTATACGTTCTATCTTCTGAATTCCAAATGTATTTGTGGAATTTGTTGTATACTGTAAACTATTTCTTTGGGCTCTTTCGAAGAACACAAAACACCTCTAACTTTTAAATGTGCATAGCTTCCGACGGCTTGAAGCTGAGCTAGTGGGATCATTGCAATATATATATATATATATATATATATATATACATTTACATATTCTCTTTATGTTCAGTGGGCACTATACATAGTGTACAGCTTTTCAATGCTATATATCCCAACTTCCTCTAAAAAATGTAGGTGTACGTAAATTCTGATAATTAAAAAAAAAACCAAGACAACTATGCATAAGTATAGAACGAGCTCGATGAGCATCACTAGTATTTTTTTTTCTTATTTCCGTAAAACAAAACAAGAACTCTCCTGCACTTTTGCAAGAGTTCTCAAATTAAACTACAGGATCGATAGAAAACCGTTCTCCTGCAGCTCTTAAATATCTTTTTATTAACTTGTAAATTTTTATACCCACCTGCAATCATGTGTTTACGTCTTGCCTGCTATTAGAAAACATGCAGACAAAGGTGTCAGAAGCGTGAGAATTTTAGCCACCGTTGCCCCTGTGGCGGTAGTTACTCAAGCAAAACGTTATCTTGCAGTTATAAAAAAAAAAAAAAAAACTGAGACTCGTCATTTTGTAAGGCAATAACCGGCACGCTTTGAGCGCCTCGGGCACTGTTCTCCAGAAGTCTCCCATGAGGAAAGGCACCTCTTAAGCGTACATTTAGTTTTCGGGACTCCTATAGTGGCCCCAAGGCTATGTGACTCCTGCTTACCGCACGTCGTTGATTTTGGTTGCTCAAGGTGCGTATTTATGGAGCTTAGCAATAGTCCGTTCAAGCATTTACTTAGCTTTTCTCTGGAGGAGGCAACCCAACTCAAGTCTTCTTTTATGATTTGCAGCGTTATTACCGAAAGAAATAACGGAACCAAAGAACCCGGAAGGACCCACTGGAGAAAGAGTAGGGGCAGCGAACCTAAAATACAATAACCACAAAAACTAAACTGATAAAAAATGCATGTATGTTCTGCCACTCACACGAGTCCCTCGCGGACACGACACAGATGCCTCTGCGTGGTCTCGCGTATCGCTTATCTAGCTTGTTTTCAGCCGGGGGGAGGCACCGAAGGCAAGATATCTTTGTTAATGTTGTTTCGGAGATTATTTTTCTCTTGGAGCTTCCTGGGACGTTTTACTGTGCTGTATTTTTGTGGAGCAATATTTGATCGAGATCTACACTGTCTGAACGAAGCATGCTCGTGATTATGTGGTTGTAGTCGTAACGGTGTTGACCAGGGCTGCCAGAAGAATGTTCTGAAACTTCCTCGTTATCAGCTCCGCAGTTCCGGTGCCGACACATATATATGTGTTAATTTGTGTTCAGACCATAAAATGTTCTATAGAAAAATGAGACATGGTGCTCTATCACCGATACCCTTTTCACTGTCCATGTGTGAATTGCTTGAAATCTCTAGATAATATATCTTACGTGGAGTGGGTTCATCCACCCGACCCAGCGCAGTGCTATACCAGGCAACCAAGGCTTACCAAGCCCTGGTCTCATTAATCCACTAAGTTAACCTCGGCCAGTTCATCTAGGAACATCACAACCTTCCACCTCAACCCCACTCCCCAACCCATTCGCCCTGATACACATAGGCAAGAGGGACGGTCGTATCCGCCATGCAAAAATACATGCATTTTCAATCGATCCATAGTACCGCCCATATAAAAGTCTACAAACACATTGCATATCGTTGGAGCAATAATCAGGGATCTAACAAATAAAATGAAATAATGGCATATATAACAGGATTTGGAAGTAAAAACATGACTTAAAAAGACGTTTACAAATCTCTTTAGTGCGAAATTAGAGCGCAGCTCTTTGGGTATTTCGATTTTGCGATATACCGTGCTAAACATTTTGAGAAAGAAATATATATATATATATATATATATATATATATATATAGATCACTCTCCTCACATTCTGGTTCTGCACACTCCTCCTCTTCCGTGTCCTCTTCCTTCTTCGTACCCTCCTCCTTCTTATCCTCCCCTCCACCTCTTCCGTACGCTCACCTCCTCCTCCTCCGTACTGAAGGCCGCAGCGCTCCTCCGGTGACGTCACACGAGTCGGCTGGCGAGCGCCGCGGAAAAGCGCTGCACTGAAGGCGTCGCGCATAGATTTATCGACGTAGAATGGCATTTTTTATTGACCCAAACGTTTGTTAATTGGTAAAAAGGATTTATAAATATCTATATGACTGGGAAACATATTTTGTTACACGGGCAGCATATTAGGACGTACAATTATTGTTATGATATGAAAGAACAAGGTTAACGACGTTTTGAGAGAGATGGGTTTTCGTTTTAGGCATCCAAATCTTGGGTGCATTAATTATCTCTAGGAGTTTGAAGACACAAACAAACAAAAAGTAAATGCCCTGAAACGTTATTGTAAGTGATGGGACCCGCCAAAATGCATAACAGCAGCAATCAAGTTGGTGATGACATGTGCGGTTACTGAATTCGTATGTGAAGCTAATGAAAAGAAGATTACTTTAAAAAATGTGGACTTTTGGAGCACAAAAAAATGTAATGTGTTTAAATGTATTTTTTACCAGAAGTAAACATGTGATAATAAAACCAAAACTGCAGGTGAACTGGGGAATGTTTTTCATAAAGTAATTAATCCGAAACTGAGACACGAAGACGAAAAATTAAGCGCAGGAAAGACACGAAAAAGAGGCAAAGACGCCGCCGAGATCAAAGCGCACAAGTTTTGATTTAACCGAGTGCAGGCAAACTTAGCAAACTTAAAGCATAATTTTCAGTAAGGGACACCTGCAGCTGTGAGAGTTTCATGCACACATCTACCCGCGTTCATTCACACTACGAATAGATGCTGTGAATATAAGTTCTCTTACCTTTGAAATCTTCAAATTGTATATTCTCGTGTATCCATACTTTCTTCTTGTATCTATCTTGACACAATTCAAACACAAGAAACTTAGATTCCGCTCTGTAGCTTTCGCGACACTAAGACACAGCACACGTACGGCAACGTAAAAAAAAAAAAAGAAAAAGAAAATAATGCTATGACAACTGTTGCACTGAATATAAAATAATTATTTAGATTTTAGGGTTTCACATTTTCTTTTCTTTGACTTGGGATTAGCCTCATAAGCTTTTCGTTCACCTTTTCAGAATAGTTTTTCAGCACAATGTTCGTGCTGCACCAGAGCAAGTTCTTCAGCACGAGCTCACTTGTGTGTCTTTCTTCACATGCGTCGAAGTTGGTAGACAGCAGTTCCATTGTAAGGTCGCTGACGAACTGACGCTGGATCGGAACCTTCATAAGCTCTGTCTGCTTAAAGAGTTCTTGAGCAACAACGTGTGTGTCATGGCATTAACGGCGAACATAGTTGGATGAAGGAGCCCCCCT
Organism: Ixodes persulcatus; assembly: GCA_013358835.2. NCBI lineage: Eukaryota > Metazoa > Arthropoda > Arachnida > Ixodida > Ixodidae > Ixodes > Ixodes persulcatus. The sequence goes on along the minus strand of JABSTQ010010167.1, from coordinate 571,968 downwards.
CGATCCAATTGCTTGACAAGAGAGTAGTTCTCCTGCGCAAGTGAAAATGTTGCTGTCTTATTTTCTTCGGTAAGCGCCGCCCTGGATTTTTGACATTTCGGCTTTTTCAAAGGGGCATAAACTGTGTACCCTGGTCACTGCCACGGAGACTAGGACTGCGAGGGTCTAATTAATCGATTGTGACACTGCCTCTCCTGTAACTATATGTTGCAGCTGTGCCGTGGCCTGTCCACTTGTTCTTCAAGCTGCTCCCATCGCTCGTCTTCACACGGGATTGTCGGCAACGTATTCTGCAGTCGCAGCTTATTTTCACCTTCATAAAGCTGCCTTATAGATATGTGAAATTGCGAGCCAGCCAGCTGCCTGTACTTCCCGAAACGGTCTTCCAAGCTATCAGTCTGAATCTTTCCCAGCAGGAGATTGTTCAGCCCGAGTTCAGTGAAGCAGTATTCGGTGATCTGTACAAGTGCATGGGTTGTTTGACGGAGTGCTCCGTGAGTCTCCTTGGTTAGCGTGCCACCGGTAAGGTTCTTGCTCTCCCATACGTCAAGCTAGGCGTCCAGCCAGTCAAAAAGACTGCACAAAAAATGGACATTGGGATCGTCCTCTGCAGAAGTCACTGGTTCTTCAAAGTCGTCTCTGAGTCGCGTTCCCTTGTTCGGCGTCCATGGTAAAATTTCCTTCAGATTCCGAGACCTCGACAATTTCATTGATTCCTTTAATAATATGCGCCACAGTTGTAGGAACAAGAAGGGGACATAGAGCGAAGGCTAGAGGCTCCTGACCGTGGTTTTGAAAATGGAAGCTTGCGCTACAAAGATACGTTTCTAAAATTAAAAGCGAGAGCTAGCTTGTGCTTGTCGCTTTCGCTGCCACGTCAGCGTAACATTCAACGAAATATACTCAATAATTAAAAAAAAATGTGAAAAGATATGAGAGTTCTCACCCAGGTATGCGTCGATAGAACCAGGTTTTTTCGAGGAATCGCCCGCACCCATACTTTTCAGTTCTTCATCTTCCGGGAACTTAAACACAGACACTTTCTTCGACGACGTTTCATAGTTCCCATGGCACCCAGGGACACAGCATTTATGAGACATGGCTAGCCCGAAAGCCGCCCGTAACTTGACAACCGCCACGCGTAAACCGCCACGCACACCGAACACAAAAGACAAAAGAGACGGTTAGAACAGTTCGCGCACTCCCGCCGCGACACTTGTGCAAGCCCTCCGTGCGCAAAGGAGGCAAAAATTGTCTATTGCGCAAGCCCCGGGAGACCCTGGGCTCGGAGATAGCTAAAAACAAAAACAAAAAAAAAAGGCCGGAGCATGCGCCGCTTGGCGTCTTTGGGATTAAGAAAAAAAAAAGAGAACATGTGTTGCGGAGAAGCCTTCCTCTCAGGTCGGCCCACTCGTTGTGAATCTGTGACGTCACAACTCCGAGGGCTGCGACCTTCGCTCTAGGTGGTGTTGTTCCGTACCCTGACCTCTCCCTCATCCGTTCCCTCACCTCTTCATCCTCCGTACTCTCCCCTTCTCCTCCTCCTGCGTGCCCTCCCCTCCTCCTTCATAGCCTTCCCTCCTCCTCCTCCTCCCACAGCTTCCCCGCTAAATTTAGCTGGAAAATTGACGCGTCGTGACCTCAACACCAATTCAATTTCCCCGCTATACTTAGCGGGGAAAACGACGTCACATGACTTCGTGTGACGTAACCTATGAACTAATTCAGTTTCTCCTCAAGATTTACCGGAAAAATTGACGTCACGCGACCTTAACACCAATTCAGTTCCCAGCTAAATTTAGCAGGGAAACTGAATTGGTGTGTAGGCCAGTGACGTCCCGTAATGCAATACTACGCATTCAGTTTCCCGCTAAATTTAGCGGTAAAACTGTCGTCACATGACCTCAGGGCCAATTCAGTTTCTCCGCTAAATTTAGCGAAGAAACTGAATTGGTGCTGAGGTCATGTGGCGACAGTCTTATCGCTAATCTAGCGGAGAAACTGAATTTGTTTATAATTAGGGTGTGTACTTTCCGGTGTTTATTTGTGGAAAAAATCGGCGGATGTTTTTCGGTGTTTATTTATTTTCGAAACACCGGTGTATTTCGGTGGAACGTCTCACGAAGAGGCTAAAATCGGTGATTATCGGTGGAAAAAAATTCGATTGATCACAGACAGAGAGTTCCAATTTTATTCCCTTATTTCATACACTACTTCTCGAGGAAGCATCTATTTCTCACGCTTGGTTATTATAGTAGATGCAAGCATACTTCGTGAGGCTTGCATCTGTCATGGCAGCACGTTCCTTGCGGTTCACAACCCGCAATTTTGAAAACGCACGCTCCGCATTTGCGCTGGACACAGGAAATCCCTAAACGTCCAGCGAGGCTTGGGACTGTAGTGGCCAGTCAGGTAAATGAAGTTTCCAAAATAACACTGGATCAACGGTGCTAGTCACAGCCTACTGGCGGTAACAAAGAAACTCTGATTCTAGGTCACTCAGCTTGCGCTCGTCTCGGAGGACCAGCCGATAGATACTTTCATAAGGCACAAATCCCTCTGGCAGCTTCACTTTTATGCACGGATTAACAATTTGAACGCGGAACCAGAACGACGATTCATCCACAAAATCTACGTCATCAGCGATGTTTCGGGAAACAGTCCTAAACCACTTGCTTTGAATCATCTGATAGTAGGCAGAGAAGGAATCAACAAGCTTTAACGTCTCACGTTGAGGAAATCCGCAGACGCGGGAGGGACGCGCCTTCTCAAAGACGTCTGCAAATTTGTTTACAGAACGGTCCTTTTTTATACAGCGAAAAACCCCCACGCCAACTATACCCTTTTTCCGTTTCTCCAAAAGCCCATGGAAACTAAAGAGATAACAATGAACGCATCTCAGTTCTCAAAGGTCAGTAGCCCTGTACGACACGGATGTTGGCAGTGTCTTCCAGGAACCAGAGGAACCTCTGAATAACCAGAGCACCTACATCACTTGGCCAGACACAATGGGGAAAGGGAACGTGAGAGTGTACCCTCCACTGCGTTGATTTTTCCACAAAAGGGGGCCATGGGAGACACAATGGGGTAAAGGCGTGTGGGAGCTTAGCTTCCACTGCGTTAACTAGACACTTTTGACCCCCAGAAAGGAGGGCGGACTGACGCCACGTGCAAGTCATGTATAGACACTGGAAGAATGCAGGATCCACGAGATAAGATAACACGTTTGACGAACCTCTACGGGGAAAGGGTTTCGGTAGGTCGGTTTTTTTCGACCGGTGTTTTTCGGTTTTAATCAGGGCGAAAATATCCAACCACCGGTGTTTTTCGGTTTTAACCGATTTTGTATTTTCGTCACCGACGGATGTTTATCGGTGTTTTTCGGTTAAAACCGGAAAATACACACCCTATTTATAATTGACGTGACACGAAGTCATGGGACGTAATTTTCCTTGCTAAATTTAGCTGGGAAACTGAATTGGTGTTAAGGTCCCAGCTAAATTTAGAGGGGAAACTTTTGGAGGAGGGGAGGTTATGGAGGATGAGGGAGGAGGCGGAGGAGAGAGGAGGTGAAACGGATGAGAAGGGGAAGAGGAGGAGGGGTGGAGGCGGAGGAGGGGAGGAGGAGGGGAGGGTACAGAGGGCCCTGCACTTCTCTTTTTTCGTACCTTCTCCTCCTCCTTCTCTATACCGTACCCTCCTCCTTCGTACCCTCCCCTTCCCCTCCTGCGTCCCTCCTGTAACGGCACATCGCAAAATCAAAAAAACTCATGAGCTGCGCTCTGATTTCGCAGTACAGAAATTTGTAAACGGCTTAATTTTTTTTCTTTTCAGTGTAAATGATTGATGTCATAAACTTGTTAGGATTATGACCGCCATGGCAATGTGCTTTTTGTTTTCTTATGGCACAAAGACCTTCAAATATCGCATTAGCAAAAAAAAAAAACATAAGAACCATACCAGACAAGGAGAAAAGGTAAATACAGTGGTCGCAGGATAATTGATTGTACTCCTTTTTTTGTGCAAATTTCGCTGCGCTGACAATACTATGGTCAGTTTCTAGAGCGACACAGAATGTAAACGACGGCTGATTTCGAACCTGCAATCTGAGGTATGCGTGTTAATATTTTATTGTTAGATGACATAGGATCCAGGCAGATGGTAACCGCTAGCTATTAGACTTCAATTAAAAGAACACAGCTTCAGAGAGATTCATTGTACGTAGTTTTAAAATTACTCAAACTAGTTGACCATTGAACTGGAAGGACACCAAAGTTATAGAAACGAGTCTGTTTAATGAAGAACCTTGATATCGTTCACGCCATTATGCTATATAATGTGAACTTTAATGCTACGTTAGCTGTTTATTGTTACTCTCATTTTAGGGGCGCTTGAAAAAAACATATCTTGTATATTTATAATTTAATATATTAAGAGACAGTGACTAAGTTGTATAGGTCTGTGCAAGTCTGCATCCCAACTCTGTGACTCTGCAGTAGAATAGCTTATTTTTTGGCGTTAACACCGCCCTTCTACTACTGTCAAATTTTTAATTCTTTGTGCGAAAAAAAAAAGTCGAATTTCCCTCCCCTTGAGGTTCCGGGCCATCTGGAAGCGGTGGGCTATCCGAAATAAGAATGAGATCCCTCCGTCATGTGTGTGTGTTGAAACACGTCTTGCAACTTGTCTTTTGCAATTTGTGGCGAAGTGAAATTTTGCTTCTTGAAACTGATTTTGACTAACATGCTGACTAAAATTAACATTGACAAAGTGAGTTAGGCAAATTTAGTCAATTAGTTTCCTTTTGGTTTGTTACACTCGTACCCTGGCCGCTTGCCGAGATAAGGAATGGCAGCTCCAAGAAAACAAATATTTATCCCAAGTTTATTTTTCGGAAAATGTTTGTAGCCTAAAAAACGCTCCGATGCCTTTATGCCGTATGTATGGCTACTCTGCCAGCTTGAGTTAGAATAATCACTTCCTAGCCCTTTTCTACTTAATTAGGACACGAGACAGTTAATTATAAAGGTGCAAAATAAAAAAAAGAAAGAAGACATTAATGGTCCTATATATATATTTAAGGAGCTTACTTCTAATATTTTTACATATTTTTTGCTTTCCAGAGGCTCCACACTTGGGTCACTTCGTTGTTACAAGAACATCCCTCCGATGTTTGTTAACGGAAGTGTTAATAATATATTGTGAAACCCTTTATTTTTGCGGCCCCTATTTTTCGCGAATCAGTCACAGGGGACATAATCGCAGCCACAAAATTTCGCGACTTGCAGACACTTTCATTCAAACCAAAGTTTTCGCGTGCCCTTAAAGTTTGCGAATTTTTCAATTCGCGACATTCGCGAAAATAAGGGCTCGCGAACATTAAGGGTTATACAGTATTGATCGTGTCTACTCCACGTGTCACTTGTGGATAAATTATTTGCGAGCTCTGCTTTTGAACTTGCACCATTATCGTCCTTGTTCCTCTATTGAGGGAGGGTAAGGGTTGTAGAGCTTTATTACGCCTAACAAAAATATATATTTCGTGGATTTCTTTTTTGGAATGTCGGCACTTGGATGCTTTCATAGCAAGCGTTAGAGTGCCGTCTGACGACACTCCAACTACGCTTAAAGCGTGAGTATTTAAAGTGCTGTGCGAAGGCTGGAGAGGTTCTCTCAAGTATTCTGAGAAGCAGAGACTGCCACCTCTCTAGGCGTACCTCACAGTAATGACTCAAAATATGACGGCGTTTTGAACACCGGGTGTCAGGGAAGTGTGGCGAGCGTAAATGTAGGACCCAAGGTCTTCAATACAAGCCACACTGTTTTGTTTTCCCGTGTTCCTTCAGCCGCTCGCGCTGCATCGTGTCACCATAAAGTCCCAGCGAGCGGATGTCAGAAACATAGCTAGCACTGTAGTAATACACGTGCCGTGCGTGGGCGAGGTATATTCGCGATTGCACACAGGACTCATTTTCGTGGGCCGCCATTGTGTGATCGCAGAGAGTTCCAAGTTTGACGTCATACTTTTCGGAGTTATTTATTTCGCATTCCAAGAAACCCGCTGCGTCGACTCTCCTGAAAAGCAATTGGCAGAGGGGAGCATGGTCAATGGCGTGGCTCACAATATATTTTACATCAAGCATCTTTCTGCGCTGCGACATTGACAATGACGTTTCACGCGCTTACTTCATGTTCATTGTCGTCACAGCGCGCAATGTTTTCTTAGGTCTAAACTTGTTCCCCGGTTAGTCGTTTGCCGACCTCCCGCCGTAAATAGCAGTGATTGACTCTTCCGAGTACTTTGCTTGAATGCAGCGAATTTTTCTTTTATTCTCTGGATGCTTTATTTGCTTACTCGAGTGCAACACGGGAAACCAGAACACTATAGCAGGCGTTTCATTGTATTTTACTCGTCGACGCTATTGTTTCACCCACAAAATTACCTACATATGATGACGTCGCGGTAGTAGTTTTCAACCTACGTAAAGGACTTCCTATGGGTACAGCAAACATGCAAGGTTGCGTCATATGTAAATGTTTAGTGACTGAACTTGCGCATGAGGTAGCAGGTTTTAATGTACTACATTAGTCCTGTTGCGGTCAGTGATTTACCCGTTATGTAAAAAGTGAGATCTTATCAAAAGATTGGAACTCTATATTTAACGCGACAATTGTTGTAGCCGAAGGGGACCTGAATGCTTGGCTGGAGCACCGTTGCCCACTTCTTGCAAAAATGATTTGGCCAGAACTTCATAATGTTCTCGTATAGTAGAAATGCATAAAATGCCAGCATCATTGCATCAACGAGTTGTTTTGTTTTCATAGTGGCACTTTTCTGTGATGCAATTACGGTGGGCTAGTATCTCTCCCCCTTTTCTTGGCTCAGGCATTGCGGGGAATGACCGGTGTGGGATCGTGGAAAGAGATTGTGTTGCGTAATTGCAGGCATTCAAAGGGGCTGCGGGAAGAAATACAATGGACTGAGGAAATTCTTCTGGGCAAATTGCTGCCAGCAGTGTAGGATGGGCGCATTGTGGTCTTTTGACATGTCTGGGGTGGAAATGAACTAGGCGCTTGGTGTTTGCCGACTGCATACCTCAAACAACCGGAGTTTGCAGGGTCCTAACCCATCGTTTAAATGTCCTGAAAAGCGTGGAAGCGAAAATTACAAGCTGTGATGTTTTATGTTTTTTATATTCAGACTGCGAGCTGAGCATTCCTATTAACGCGGACAAATGCCGGCGTAGAACGAGAGCTCAACGCTAGATTTTCGTGCATTTAGATAATATTTTGGCTGGTCATGGGGCGGCGCTGCAACGGCATTCATGTCGGGGATCACTTACGCGTGCTTGATATAGGCAAGTGCCTGGTTGGGTCTCGCCGTTTGTAGTAGTTTCAGGCCCTTCGTTTACACGATTAGTGGAAAAACAGCGCTATAATATAAGGAAAAGGAGAAGAAACCTGAACGACAGTACAGGCGCTGACTCACAACTACATGTTTGGGCTCTTTGTCCTTGGCGTATAGCGCTGCTTTTTCACTTATTCACCTACAACTACCAGCTAGCTGTCTACCTTAATACGGCCCTTCGTGTCTTGCCCTTTATGAAGCTTTTAGAACTTACTTTGTTAATGAATAACTACATGTATTTCCTGCATACACCGTGATTTGTAATGTATAAAATTGTATACGTACTCAGTGTACTACGCACCTGTCCAGGATTATTATTTTTTTTTTAACTCGAGTCATAAATAGCAGAAAATAGTTACTTAAATTTGTCGACATTATTTTTCCTCCGTCTTTTTTGTGTTTGTTTTTAATTTTGCAGTACAAACAATAGTTTGTGAGACTTTATTGCTCTGTTTTTCAGGAAGCTTGTGCCCTTGACAAGCAGAAACACAATAGAAGTATTCTGACGTTGTAATTTTAGGACAAGAACCATAATATTGATTTCAAATTTACTGCAATTGTTTTATTGTACTTTTAGTGTGCTTTGTTCAAACTGAGATCGGTGCAAGTAGACACTGTCTAGCATTTTATGCGTGTGTAGTTTACGTATATTTTAGATATAGTGTTACGAAATTAAAGATTACTTTAAATCTTTTTTTGCAAAGTGTTTTATTAAAGCACAAGATTGGTATATCTTGGAGTTTTGCTTTTTCTCCGCATATGGGGCAAGGAACTTGATCCTGCATGTCATGCAGTCTACCACTAACACCTCCACCATGTGCTGTTAAAAACAAATCGTGATTTATCTAATCCAATAGTTATTCTAACATTTGTTTGGTTCACAAGTTAACTTGGTGCTAGAACGCAACCCAGGACTTGGAAGGCGAAAAAAACATCAGCAGATTGTTAACGAGCTTCAATTTTTTAAAGATGAGATGACGAATTCCAAACATAGAAAACTTCAGCTCATCTAGCTTGCTTTCATTTTTACGCTTAATAGTGAGGTTACTTTCAAGTAAACCCGGAAAGGCGGTTTCAAAAGATTTATTACTGTGGGATAGTTGTTTGACAACGGCTCGACGTTGTTCCTCTAACCTCATCACTGACAATGTTTATCGAAATTTGGGGGAGCAAATAAAACGAGAGAGTGCAGCGGTATTGTTCGATGGTTTTCTGTAGATGCAAGGTTGTATAAAGATAACTTGGTGTGAAGAAAATAATTTGTGGGACGACAAGTCCAAGCTCTTCGATCAGGATCGCCTTTTCTATACGTACTCCTCTCCGTATTGTGACTTCCCCAAATTGCGCCCTTTCCCCCTCACCACCGTCTGTTCCTTTTCCTCCAGTTTCAATCAGAACGTCCTTCCCTCGCCGTGTGTTCATACACTGCCTTTCGATTTCCCTCGAGAGCAAATCAACAGCGGCCAACAAAAATACGCGGTTCATTCAGCTTCAAGAGCTCAGTACATTGTTGACGAAGCCGCAAGCGCCACCAACTGATTGTTCTACACGATTTCTATAAGAAATCAGAAAGAAAGAGCGCAACGGACACGCACAAAAACGTGAAGACAAACACATCGTTGCGCTCTTCGCATTTACTGATGGCGTACCAGATAACCCAGATGTCAATATCATCAGGGCGTTCTCGTGTGAAGAAAGGAAGCAGCAGAGTTGCGCTGTCGAGCCCTCTGTGACATTGATCATCACTTCATCTGTTCCAGTGATCACGACATAACTTCAAAGATGGTGTTTTGTTGAGAAGGAATAACGCCTCCCAAAGAGATTGTGATGACAATAAGTAGGCACAAGATGGACACCGACAGTCAACACTACGTCAGTCATTGTCAGATTGCCGTGTTTTATTTGCACATATAATTTCAATTCTTTAGGCTTAAATCCTTCTATATACCAAACAAGAATGGCCACTGTTCGCATTCCAGCTTTCGCAATATATATTTTCTTTAACACTGTTTATTTCTAGCATAATCTGTAGTGATGCTATCAGCTGCAGGTTGAGTAAATGTTTATGACTTACGCTACCTTTTGTACTGAGTAACATAGAAAAAGCATTGTCCTCTGTTCACACCGCTGATCATTTAAAATTTTAATATGCTAACGAAGTGGTCAGTGCTTTATTATTCATTCAGCGTCACTTACTAAGAAGGTAGAGGCTGGTTGACAAACCGTATCTTCTTTTCCGGGTAATGGAGATTGTTATATAAACAAACAACTAATGGCAAAGTAGTAGGCAATCGTGTTGCAAACGTGAAACGTTCTAGCATCACAAACATTTAGCGATACTCTGAGTTTTTAATCTCAAGACACTTAAGTTCACGGCGCTCTTCATCAGACGCGTACCATGTGTACGCTTGGTAGTTGTTCCTAGAATGAAGCAATACTACCGCTAATCAGGCTGATAAACTTTGCGATCTTCCAGAGCCTTGAATACTCGCGAGCTCCTCTCCCTCAGTGAGCACAGGTGGTCGAGTTCTTCGTCGCCTACCTCACTCCTCCTTGCCTAAACCTCTTTTCACGGGACCTCCCCGTTAACCAATCAGCGTCGAGCACTTCACTCCTCCTCTCCTACCCGTCAACCAATCAGTGTCGAGCCTCGCGACCACGCTTTATCTGGGCTTGGCGAAATGCCAAACACCTAGCCTTTAATGTTTCACTTTAAAATGATGAAAATCTTGAATTGTCGTAGATCAAAGACTTTGTCTGACTGATTCAAACCTCCATCTCGAGTGAGTTTGTTGTGAAGAAAATAAATGTATTAACAGTATTTTGCTCGACAGTAGACAAATGCCTCCTTAAATTATATTTGTCAATATTAAATTTATTATTGGGTTAACAGACCAAGCATTCCTTTCTTTTCGCATTTTTCTGTATATTATGAAAACTTTAAAATATTTTTAGGTGCGCACTTACACAAAATTAATAATCGTACCAAATTAGAACTGTAAAAGTCGTGCCAAATGTTTACCACAGTTGGGTCGCACTCAAGATGGGCCACATCGAAGGCCATGGAAACAAAAGAGAATCATTCTCCTGAGTAGAGCCACTAAATGAGCCACGAATAGGGTATCGGCACTCTGTTCCGTATTATTGATTTGGGTGTCGCCAACTTGGTTCTTAGCAGAGCAGACATAACTGTCGATCGTCACAATTAAAAAGTGCGACTTCGTCAGCTTTAAATTCGGTGTTAGGAAGTAAATATATTCTTGCTTTACTCTGTCGCGAACTGTTTAATCATTCGTGGAGGAGGGATGAGCGTTTCCTGCGATTTCAGATAAAGAATCAGGTAACTTGCATCGATGATTTTAAGCCTCAAGGTGGGTAAATATCGTCACTCCGGAGCGCAGCTTATTTAGTAGCTCTACTAAAAACCTTCGATCAATTGCAATACCCAACTATTGTATCCCCAAAAAATAACGTAATATAGCGCACAGATAAGTGGGATGAAAATTGGAGTTGAATGATTCACTGGTAAACTTTGTGATGCAGAAGTGCATTGGGTTGAAAAATGTTTGTGTAATGAATTTCCAAGTACGGAATCGTACATCAAAACAGAAACATACATGGAAACGTAATGCATTTCGAGAAGGATGAAAGGAAAGTTAAAATAGCTCGAAAGCACTCGATTTCATTCGGGAGTGCCACCAAAGGTTACATACATCGACAGGACCGAACACGATGACGCGAAATTGTGCTACCCTTTGACTGCTCAGTCGTTCATGTTAGCAGCATGGCACTGCTTCCCTCGACATCCTCAGCTATAAGTACCTTTTACACTTTAAAATATTATTGTTTGTTTTTCTAAAACGTTATTAGCTTTCAAAGGCAGTGATGTTTTCATGTAGGCTGGATCTTTGCATTTCGACTATAAAGTTAGAAATAGGCTTTAATGCAGGGAAATTCATCTACGCATTGGATTCGACCATCTGCGGTGCGACGGCTTAAGGAATGGTTCATTTGCATTTAGCTTAGTTTGAGTGCGGATCGGAGTGATTACAGTCGCTCGCCGCAACGCGATAATTATAGTCATTCACAGATTAAGAAACGTAGGGCGTGGCGAGCCTTGGATACCTTCTTATCGCTTCGCTGTCAATGAGATTGTGGGATGTTCCAATAAGAAAGCCGGACAACGAATTGCGAAGCAAGAAACGCTGTAAGGAGTAGTGGCAAGCAGACGACGTTTGCCGCTTTACGACGCACCGCTGAGCGCCGCAAGAAAAATGTAGCACGCTCAACGTTCAAGTGCACACAGGCACGCGGAAAGTTGCTCTATTCCCATCTGGAGCCGAGAAAAGAGAGGCAAGATCCTTGTGCCGATTGTCCCCGAGCCAAGGCCGTTTCTAAACTTTCTTTTAACGCCTAACGTAACGATGTAACGATGGCGCCCTCTTATGTCTTTCGCTCGTGACATCATAAGTGTTCGCCTCAATTGCAGCATTTGCCTCTGCTTCGCCGTGATTAGCAGGATTTGCCTCTGCCTCGCCGTGATTAGCAGGATTTGCCTCGCCGTCAAACCGGCGATTGGGCAGGCGTTAGGTGTATACTGAAAGCAATGGTATGGCTAACCGCGAATGTCAACCGCAGTGTCGAATTTCGGTTGCGCGCGTCGCTGGCGGCCACTGCCAGCTTAAAGTCATACTGAAGGGATACTTGGGGCGAAAATTGTGGGTCGTAGTGTCATTTATGGCGCATCAAATAGTTATAAGTTACGTTGTCTCGAGCGAGATCTTGTCCAAAATCTAATAAACTGAAATATAAATATTGTACTCAACCCCTGTTGCGCGTTTATGGAAGCTCACTTTGTGACGTCACGTTACCTGCCCGGCTAGACAGGCCAGCTTGGGCAGGCGCTATGTCGGGACTAGGCGAGGGGGCGCAAGCTACCGCCCGTTACAAAGGGCAGAGCCTCTAGTCACCCATCTATCAAATATTTCGCGACCTCCGCCCGTTCCGTGTTTGTGATGCGTCTCGTACCTGATCGTATCTCGAGCTCGTTCCCCGGTCGTGCTATGGCGACGTGCGGCAATAGCAGCAGCAGCAGTGAAGTTCTGTCTGATGAGGAGCGCAAGCATGTGCCAAGTAATAGGTACAGCCGCTCGATCCCCCCTGTTGTTGCGGCCTGCCCATTTTTCCCGAAATCTAAAGAGTGCGGGTGAGAGGAGAACTACTCCCATCTGCGGCGGGGGGCGCTGCATATCGGTGAGTGGTGAAGCACTTTTGTAAATGATAGCGTGTCGTCGTTACGTGCCGCTTTCATAAGTCCGAACCGCGTGCCACTACCGGAGTGAGTATGTATAGAAGACGAGAAAGTCATTCCGTTTGACACAACATTTGACACAAAGAACTACAGGGTGTCACAAAAGAAAATTTACAGGGTTTTTATTTTCGCAAAAATAAACTAGGCATCGCCGAACGCTCATTCTCCGCCCAAAGTAGCGCTAGAGGTCACAACCAGATGCCAAAGTTTCAGCCCGATCTGATAACTTAATCAAAAGTTATAAGTGATTTTCTGAAATGTCAATGGGAAAATGGCGGCCGACGGAGTTTTCGAATACATGGGGCTCTATGGCACCAGAAACCGAAAACGGGCGAAAGTGGGCTCCATTTTCCCATTGACATTTTCAGAAAATCACTTATAACTTTTGATTAAGTTATCGGATCGGGCTGAAACTTTGGCATCTGGTTGTGACCTCCAGCGCTACCTTTGGGCGGAGAATGAGCGTTCGGCGATGCCTAGTTTATTTTTGCGGAAATAAAAACCCTGTAAATTTTCTTTCGTGACACCCTGTATATCATTGCTGATGCAGTTCTTTGGTTCCATGTGGACAGTTGTAAGGTTTGCATCTGATTCACGAGGCCTGTAATGCCCAAAAGCTGCTGCGCTTTATGTTACCAGTCAAATGCTGCTAGAAATCCTAATCTTCAATATCACGAGCTGCCGCCACGAGCTGCCGCCAAAAAAAAAAAAAAAAAAAAACCTTCGGAATGTCTGGCTGCCGAACATTTCGCGACAATGAAGCGACAAAGGAAACAAGTGGCAGCCGAGCTTCAGGACCGTTCTTTGCTTGCTTCATTTCAACAAGGACGACTACACGGTAGGAATGAAGCGCAAGCTGCTGCGGCCGACAGCGGTGGCGACAAACTTTCTTTCGTACCCGTCGTACAGATCTTTCTCAACAAACGCACTTATTGTGTGTGGTGAGAAGGCTCTGCAGTCGGCACATTTTGTCGTTGTCGGAGGAATTGGCAAGCTTCTTTCAGGCGCGGTACTACCCCACCTCAAAGACTGCCCACTGATGTGGTGTGCTGAGTGCCAGGACCTATAACACTCCGAAGAATTTTTCGAGATCTTCCCCAGAAAACTCCTCAGACCTCTCCTAGCAAACTGGGCGGGAGGACTCAACAGCTCTCTAGAAAATATTATAAGGCTTTCGAAAAAGCCTCTTTCCCGCAAAGTTCTGCGTTTGTGAAATTCACAATTACATTGAATGGCTTGCATAGTTGTAAACAATAAAGTGTATTTCGGATGACATCACCGCAAGGAATCCTTGTTTATTATTGTATTTCACTAATATTTTCACAATCGTCATAGGCCAATGGCACCCTGGCATGTGTTTTATCGGCTTATAAACATGAGTGGTGTAAACATAAAAAATCGGTAGATGTTTGTGTAATTAAAGGTACACGACGATTGCTTATTTGTATATTGATGTTAAAACGGCCATTTTGTCAGTATTTACGAGCAGCCGGGCGGGCTGATCGTTGTATTTCACTGACAACGAGCGCCACGGCCTGCCGCTGCGGAGTAAGGCAGAACTATCGCTTTCCCCGGAGGAGTGGAGGATGAGGCAGGCCGCACCATCGAGCGGCCGTGGAAGAGGCCTCCAGTGCTGCTGTACGCCTGCTACCCGCCAGCGCCGTCGTTGTTATCGGCGTCGCAGCGCGTGCAAAGAACGATGCTCGAGGACTACTTTTTCTGGCATTGCAAAATAAGCGAACACCGCGCGTGCGCAGCTTCGATCGGTGTTCAAGGTCTGCGAGTGCACGGGTACACATATCTTTGGCTTCAGTGCCTGCGAAGAATGCACGCGGATGCACGTTAATCGTCCATTCCACACAATCATAATCGTTGTTCTTGGAACACCATAAGTGGGAGCTAGTTCTGAGCATGCTTCGCGAAGGCGACGTGCGCGATCGAAAGCGTCGCTGTGGTCGTCCTTCCACGATTGACCAAATGTTGACTATGACGCCAGCAAAGGAGTTCTCATCGACTGAAATAAGAGTAATGTAAGAACATAAATGTTGAAGGTGTTGGCAGTGTTGCTTTCAGAGCGCAATGATTTCAAGCTTTCGCCATGCTCATCACAAACACCAACAAATTCGTTGTTCGCAAGGTAATGGGCGCGTTAAGACCGCGCTCCTTAACTACCGCTCCGACGCTCCAAGTTTCATCTCCGAGCGCAGCAACTAAACGGCGCATGGCGTACTGGAACGCGACGCACCGAAACAATCGACGAGCCGCACGAGCTCCTTCCGACCGCACGGTTAAGTCGAACCCGGCATCTTGTGGATTCGGGTTCCAGAAGACGAAGTTCTTTCGACCGCCGCACTCAAACGCGAATGTATGAAGCAGCCTTTGCGACTGCTTCCGGCGCGACCCGTTACCATGGTAACCGAGGGCTGCGCAATGGGCACTGGGGGAAGTGAATTGCAGCGCAGTTGATGCCAACGTCTAAACTGGTCTTTAGGCTTCTATTTTCGAAACTGAAGTCTCGCGGTGCACGAGCTTTGAAATAGGCACCCTCAACCTAATCTGGCAAGTTTGCGGGGAATAATAAAATGATTCGTATTTTAAAAATGTCAACCGATGAATGTATGTTGTGCTCTCCAGTTCGTTGACTCAAACGGGCGGGAATCTTGCATGCCCTATAATGTAGAATCGCATGTACTATTCCTAGGAACAAACCTTCGTCAGTACTTGAAACCAATTTATTACGCCTTGTACACTTGATGGCAGTAAACTAAAATCAGATGATTTTGCTTGTTGCTCTAAAGCAGGTGTGTCCGAATGTTTTGGCTACGGGCAGGATTAATGGTCTGTCGCAGTCTCGAGGGCCGGAAAAAAAAACAAAACCATTTAAACAGAAAGATGACAGTTGTAGTAAGTATTAAAAACACCTAGGTTGAATAAATTCATATCCCTTGAATCGAAAGTTTATAATTAGGCAGGTAGGATATTCCACTCTTTTGCCCAAGAAAACTTATTAGTCATAAATAAGAGCGCGTGGGAACTCTGGCAACGTCGTGCAGTGCAAAATAATAATGAAAGTAATAAGACTAATGCTGATAATATGCAAATTGTTGTAACAGAAGACACTAAGCGCAACGTTAAGGGGAACGCAATGTAATAATACTATCTTTATTTGGCTTTGGAAAGCCGCGGCACCGCGGAAAGGAAAGAGCCCGTACCATGGAGGCCCGCGGTGCCGCGTCTAATTAAAATAATAATGCGATGAGTATATATAGGGTGTCCCAAGTCACTAGACTTGATCTAAAATGGACCTTGAAAATCAACGCCTGCACGTTGCAATCTAGTCGTTATGTCAAAGGTGCATTTTACAGGTCGTTTTTTTCTTGTAAAATTACAAAGCGTAGCTCCCTTTCTGTGAAACAAAGGGCCAAAAACTTGCCAGGGTAAACGGCGGACGGCGACGGAGACGACCGAGTCGAGTGGCGGGGCGCGTTTGGCGCGCGTATTCATAGATGGCGTCGGGAACAGCGTCCGAAAGTGTATCCGACCGGCGAATGAAAGACGACGACATGCAGATGAAGTCCGTTGACAGCAAAAGCGCCGTCGTTATGTAAACGCGTCTTTTTCATTTTCTTTTTATATTTTATTTCTATTGTCGGCATTTATTTTTTAACTGCAGGTACATTACAAAAAGATTATGTTCAATTTAATAAACCACGATGGTCGCGAGCACTCTCGATCAGAGCCTTATATGGGAAGAGTTTGGTCAATCTATGATCTCGCCGCCGTAATCAAACCTGGCTCAGAGCTGGAGGCGTGAGCGCATGCGCGTGAACTCCCGGCTACACCCAGCTGAGCGGGAAGGGCCAACATTTTCATTCATTCGCCCGGCGGAAGCCATGGGATCGACATACCAGTTTCAGTTTGGAAATTTGGATGTCCGTTTCAAATTTCGAAAAAAAAAAACTGGTCCGGGTTCGATACCAGGACCAGGCGGATTTTGTCGGTCGCGCACGAGTCTCCTAGCTGTGTTTGGAGATTTGTTTTCGTCCTTTGTTTCTTTTGTTCCCCTTATTCAGGGATTAATTTTGACATTCTTGTTCAGCTCGCTTGCACCTTTGCATTTAATTGAATTATAATTATTTAACATATTTACACAGGCTTGAAGCGGGGGACACCTGCTTCGAGTAAATTTAAATTTATTGTAAAATTAAATTTAACATATTTACACAGGCTTCAAGCAGGGAACACAAAATGGTAATGCTACTGATGACAGTGTTCAATTAATGATATGGCGATATGGCCTGTGTTAGGATGCAGTGTACTCGTTCTTTCTTGTTTAGTATTTCGCGAATTTAGAGCCCGTCGCAACACCGTTTCTTTACGTGCACTTTTTGCGCCGCTAGCAGCGGGTCTGCTGATGCCGGCTGCAGGCTGAGCTTCATTGGAAAACCGTGGCCAGCCGAGGGCTGGTCTAAAGACTTACGCTGGCCGGATCTAGCCTAACGGCAGGGATTTGGAAACACCTACTCTAAATATGACAGCAAGAACAGGTGTATAATTTAAACTAAAACAAGGCGAAATTAGAACCACAGGGTATAATGCTTAGGTAATATTTAAAGGGAAACTTTTTTATGTACGAAAAGCCTGGCACGAGTAAGAACAGCCGCACGCATCGAGCAATAACGTTTATTCGATACATTCATTCAAAAGCGTTCGTTAACTGATTCAAATGTTCGCATATATAACGTTTTCGTTAAAGAGACTGTGAACCTTTAGTGTCAAACAAAGCACAAATATTTCCGCCAATATATGTTTATGCCTTAGTATTTTATAATATTTTGCATGATATTTATTTATCATGTTGGTGCCTATCAAACGCTAACATCTACAAGTTTTTAGTTTTTATGAAAATACGTTTCACAAGAGTCACTACTCATAAAGCCATCCAGAACATAAAAAAGACATTACTTTTTCTACACGACGCGCTTTCGGCTCTAAGGATATACGAGATGAATCACCGATTGTCACATGTTATGCGTACCAAATTACTAGAATTTCATGCTTGTTTTCACAACTTGTAGTTGCGAGTTTAAACGTTTGTTTTTTTCACAACTTGTTGTTGCGAGTTTAAACGTTTTTTTTTCTTGCACCAGCCGTTTGGTTGTCGACAGGTGTGCCAATAAATTATAATTTTTATTTGTATGACCTCACTGCAAAGCATTCCTGACGCTTACTTATGGAATTTAAAAACCGCCATAAGGTCTTTTTCGTTTTCCAGCTTAAGGCTGTTATTCACTGCGCATTAGGTTTGCCAATGGCCTATCTTTTATATTGATAGATCTTTGATTTACCTGTAGTAGAAAACCCAATACCCTATATAATTACCTTGGCAAATATTTGTTGGTCAGCGAAATGGAAAGTTCCATACGTAAATAGAAAGTAAAACTGTGTTAGTGAGTGCCACACGGCTATATATTTTTAGCTTTGACAGTTGTTTAAGGTTGATACCAGAAATTAAAATTAATTCGGCAGTAACTGCGTTATTGTTTATTTATACTCATTTGCACGAAGCATATGAGTCCGGTTACCCATATATTTGATCGCACAATAAACTCATCACGTCTTTACTAGCACTACAATTAGAATTCTTAATCTGATTTCTGTCACATATTAACCACCTATTATTTTTTACAATGTCTTGGAAATACTCTGTGCTGACTCAAGTGCAATGAACGTCAACATTTTCCAAAGAACTCAAAGAAGAAATCATTTCGCATATGTGCAATGAAAAATTACGAATGTTTTAGATGCCAACATACAAAGTCACACAGGAATGTATAGAGTTGCCCAAAATGCACCCTTATGTGGCGCACGAAGTGAACTCGTTTTTAATTGTTCTGCTCCTGTGGTGGTAGCTATATGTTTATTACTGACAAACATAGCATATGCAAACGATTCATGAAAGGAAAAAAAGTGCGGAAAATGCCAAATATTTTTGCCAGCTATTTATAAAAATGTTGAGATTCTAATAGTCGACAAAACAACTCAACGTGGCTCTGACACATTCTGATTAAACCCATAATATTAATTTGGTTTCATATTGTTTTGCACAATAAATCAGTTCCTATAATTATCTAGTGACAACATTTACTCGCTAATTTCGTCTAACATATTGCACGACGCTTGAATCTCATTCCTATTATGTCTCTGCGAATAAACTAAAGCATAGAGAAAAACTAATAACAAAACGGAAGCCACGGAAACACCCTAGCTCAAGAACTAAAATAAAGCAGTTTTTCTTTTTGCCATGTGCGAGTGAAGAGCAGTGATAATTTGTGAGTTAGTTCGCAAGCTACCCTGCGTTTTTTTTTTCTCTCTTTCTTCAGTGATAATTAATTTGCACTTTAAGCGCAGCGTGTACATTAGTTTTTTGCTTCTTTAAGTCCTATAGATACCTGTGGTCGCAATCTAGGAAACTTTGGATGTTGTCGTGCCGGCGGCACCCATATTGTGTTCTTTATTATTCAGAATGTGTACTTGGTCGAGAAGGAAACAAGTAAAAATAATCGCAGCAAAATGCGTGGTTGTTTGAAATGCATGAATAAAATTTGTGTGTATAAAAATCGATGCATCCTACTCTCAAACATTTGCCCCTTGTGCATCACTTTCGGGGTAATGCGTTGGAAAATATTTCTGTAAGGGTTCACCACGGATCACCGAGCGCCCGTGTTGCAGCGTGTGTTATTACTTGTTTTGAAACCACCCACATAGCAGCGCGAAAAATACATAAAACATATAAGGGAAGCAAGAGTGCGTAATAATAAAATCGACAGGAGCCCCCGCGTTTTTTTCCTCGTTTATATATTATCTTCTGTTTAACCAGCAAAATATATTTCCGCTTGGTGAACACGTCGTGTGACAAAACTATCTTTTGAGATTTTTAGATTCAAAGTGCTTATAAATGTTGCTCAAGCGTTTTATTTTTTTTTTCTTGTAACCATCTTTAGTTTGTTACATAATAAAAGGTTCATGCCACACGATAATGCAACATGAAAAATTCCTAGGTTGGCCGATATAGACGTTTAAAGTATCACTGCAAAGAAAAAAAAGCTTTTTTTTTTTTTAAACAGCCTAATTTGGACAAGAATGTCAAAAAGCAATTTTTCCGCGAGAAAAAACTATTTACAGCAATATTTCTTGCGTGAGACCGATTTTAGTTTGCGGCTATTTCGTCCGTTTTAAATCGCGCGCCACGAAGTCGGTGTTCCGTGACGTTTAGCCCCAATTGGCTGCTATACTTCTCATTGGCTAAGAGATTGATTGACAGCTTAGATCTTGGTTGTTAAACCTTCGTTACATGTTGTAATTTTCTTTTGAGCGGCATATTTTTACGTTTAAAGAATAAACCATGTGATGAGAGTTATTATTCTTTACAAAAGGTTTACAAGACGGGCACTTCCGTTTGGATTCATAACATAACAAACAAAAGCTTCGCCATTCTTTCATGGCCGCCGAAGATTCTGCTCTCGCCTGTCTCGCCTACCTCGACTAGTCGTTTCGCTGAAGTGATCAATGTTTCGTGCTGACCCAGGTGCTTGACCCAGGCAGCACACCAATGTTGGTCCGCCATTGGCCTAACATTGGCTAACACCGGCCTCAATATTGGACAATATTGGAAGCGCTACCCCATCCAACGTTGGCCCAGTCATTAGTGCCAATGTTGGGCCACTGTTCAGCCATGGTTCCAGCCAATGTCGGCCCATCGTTGGTGCCAATGTTGGGCCATTGCTAAACCATGGTTCCAGCCAATGGTGGTCCCACATTGGCAAACACCGGCGTAATATTGGACAATATTGGAAGTGCGACCCGATCCAATGTTGGCCGTCGTTTGTGCTGACTTTTGGCCATCGTTGCACTCGCCCAGCTGTTTGCAAGTGCACTCACCAAGTTGTTTGCAAAAAGAAAGGTACGCAGACACAAGGAATATTTTTGAAATCTCCTAAAAGTTTATTGCACACAGCGTATTCTGCAGACAAGTACAAACTAAGCAATTTGTAATATGTGAAGAGGTACTACTCAGCTGTTATACAACTGAGAAGATTGCAAAGCAAACAACAACCGGGGTAATTGTTGGGTAGTGTCCAGTCTCCCGACAGCTGGCAGACTTTTTTCCCTGAAATTCTACCGTTAGTCGCCCCTCATTGGCGGTGCAATCAGTTCATCGAACGACATTTCATCGACAGATCGCTTCATCAACACGCGATGTTTCATAAAAAAAAAAAACTGAGAATAGCATTTTGTTTTCCTGTTGCAAAGAATTGTTGCAGACTTACCATGAGGAGGCGTGAAAGGGTGGGCTGGTTCAGTCAGCACGCGCCTCAGGAATACACGCGCTTTGAAATGCCCCTACATCGTGAAATTCGTGTAACGAATGTCGAGGAAACGTTGCGCCTCAGGAATACACGCCCGACAAAATGCCCCTACAGCGTGAAATTCGCGCAACGAATGTCGATGAAACGTGAATGTCGACGCAACGTGTAATCACGAAAAGGTGGCCACGAAACGTGTTTTCGCGAAACGCAGGGTGAATAAGGACGTCAGTATTCTACCTGCAGTTGTGACATAATTTCAGGCAGATAATGGCAGGCGACTGTCGGTAAGATTGCAGGAAAATTATTCTCCCGGCTACCAGGAGATAGGCACTCCCTATAGTTCTAGACGTTACCCGGAAAAGTATACCCGTAGAAGAACAGACAATGATCCCCAAATAGGGTACAGCGCACTTACGTTGAAAATACCGGACTTGAAAAATGTAATCCGAGGTAGATGTCGACACGTGCACTGCAGACCAACCACACAAACACAAGAACTTGAAGGAAGTGATCCGTGAAGATTCAACACGATGTAGCACGCGCTGCCGTTTGCCGAAGCGAACACTAAACGGTTCACAAAAATGTCTTGCGCTTCTTTGAAGAAATCGATACGGGTAAGACTTTTCGAGCGAGTTACCATTTACCGCAGAAGCGAAATGCAGAGCAGGCCCGCAGGCCGCATCGCAAGCATAACTAGGTCCGGTCTTCGCAGGCATTCTGGGTTTGTCAACTGCTAATGCGTCCTCCGTCAAACCACATGATCACGCTTCTGCCGTTTCCCGCGCCCAGAGAGCGGATTCAAACGATAAGAGAGAGAAAACGAGCGAAGGAGTAGAAAGGAAGCAGGCCAGAACAGGGGTGCGCTTACAAAGGCTAATCTTCTGGGGCATCTCAACAATGAACACAGCCATACGATTTGTCACTTGTACCCAAAGTTGATAGTGCAGTGGATGTTATGCGTGGCCTTGGGCTGGCAGGTTCCGTGCTCTGCCTTATCACCAGCTTCGAGACTGTAGTCACGTGACCCTAACCGGAGACACGATTGGCCTGACACACACATAGCGTCTACCCTGCTGTCAATACCGATTGAACGAGACAGCTCTTTGAAGGCCAGCTTTTGAACTTCTAAAGAAGCTGTCGAGCCCAAAAGTGATTCTAAACGGGGTAAGTTTGAAGACACTATGTTTTTGCGTGGTACAGCCCCCATTAATATTTAGAATAAAGAACTTAGCGCTACTACTTTTTGCGCACGATGTCCACAAATAAATAAATAAATATATATCTACTTTTATCAATAAATTTAAAAATATTTGTACACTGTTAGGTTCGCGTTTTTAAACTTGAAAGTTTTGCACGAACGAGTAACACATAAAAGACACCACGGACAGCAGATCGTCCGACTTTCAACACACGATGAATCGCTGACGCTCGCAGACAGAAGGTTGCGATGCTGCGCGGACGGTTTTTGAAAGATGCTGCGTAGGGTATACGCCGGGCGCAACGGCTTCACGACCGTTCGAAGGGCAGAGGATTCGCGACGACAAAGTGGCGTCTTGCAACTTCAGTGAGCTAACGGGGCTCGAGAGTTGCACGCTCCCATTTCCGCAGCGCGAGCGCGGCCGGCCACATCGAGGCGCAGTATGTTCTCACGTCACGATTGCTACGTCGTTGCTCTGCCTACACTGATGAGATCAGCACTGACAGTCGAAGCAGCCCTCTCGAGACTTCACTCGAGTCCAATAGACGACTTTCTAGCGCTATAGACTCTCGTAAAACTGAGAGTAGAAGTCACCTCAGTTGCGGCGTAAGCGGCGGCTTTATGTTTGTAGACGCGTGCGTCGACAATGACAAAATAGGCACAGAAACATCAAATATAAAAAAATAGAGCACGCAGAAAGAAATACAAACATGGCAGGGGCGCGGGAGAAGTAGAAGACGTTAACGCTACGTAATTGTGAAGAATCGTGTGTATCAGGCACGTGAGTTAAGAAAGACGAGACCGTTTGAAGTAGAAAACAGCGTTATATTAGAAAACAATATGCCAAGATGAAAACACCCTAATTAAATTTACACACAAAAAGCTACGAATGGTATGACTTTGGGGAAATCGTTACAGGAACGCACGTCCGACAGATTGTTCTCGCAATGTCGGCACACTGCTTCAATGCTGCTCACTAAGGGCAACCGGAAAGTTCGCTGTAACACCTTAACGCTTTCTTGTTTCGTGGCGCTGGGTCTTGGGAGGTTTTGTGCGCTGGAGCGGCGACAAAGAACGTACCGGCAAGCCCAGGGTTCAGCTTGAAGCCGGTGGGTCGGCGGCGGCGTTGGCACGGCGTTGGCACGGCGTCGGCGTCTGGGGTGGCGTGTTGGAATGGACTGGGCCGCTGTGGTCTTGACGCGTGCTCCGCAACACGTGCACCTGCTTTCAACTGGGGTGAAGGCGTCGTGGGAGCTGGAGGTGAGGCCAGGTGGAAGCCTTGAAGAACCCGGGTCTGGACGCCCGGCGGTTCCCTTCCACACGCTGGTCTGCCCGCTCGAACACACTCCATTTTCTGTTCTCCGCCTTCCTTCTCTTTTTTTCTTTCTCGATGCAGGGCGCGTGGCACGCGCCACGAGGATGACGCGCGCGCACACACACACAGTTCGTCGTGTGCACAACGCGGCAGGAAGATGACCCGGCACGCGCACATACACACCGTCGAAATCCGCGCACGTTACAGTAATACATATACATACAAAATACACTGAAAAAGACAAAAATAATTAAACCTAAAAAACGCAATCAAGTTGTCAACGCCGAGGTAAGGCAATGCGAAGGGAGAGCAGCCGGCAAAAAAACTGCAATAGTCCTATAGGCAGCTAAGGATTTATTTGTGATCGCGGTTACAAAGCACCGGCGACGTACGCCACATGAAGTTGGCTAAATAAAATTCTCACCCCGAGCGAGCGCATGAATGACTTCTTTCCACTTTCCTACCTCTGCAATGCAAAAAAGAGGGTCGCGGGTCTATAGCCTAGGCGACACAAATATCGATAAGCGATTGGCTATGGCAGTACAATATTGACCAGCTTATACCAAGACATCACCAATGTTGGAAAACTCTAGGCTTTGACAGTTTAATATTAACCAGCTTAAGCCAGCGTATATTCAATATCGGAAAGCCATTGGCTCTGACAGTCCAATATTGTACAGGTTATGCCGGCGTATATCCAATATTGGAAAGCTCTTGGCTTTGACAGTCCAATATTGGACAGCTTATGCCGACGTATATCCAATATTGGAAAGCTATTGGCTTTGACAGTCCAATATTGGACAGCTTATGCCGGCGTATATCCAATATTGGAAAGCTATTGGCTTTGACAGTCCAATATTGGACAGCTTATGCCGGCGTATATCCAATATTGGAAAGCTATTGGCTTTGACAGTCCAATATTGTACAGGTTATGCCGTCGTATATCCAATATTGGAAAGCTATTGGCTTTGACAGTCCAATATTGGACAGCTTATGCCGGCGTATATCCAATATTGGAAAGCTATTGGCTTTGACAGTCCAATGTTGACCAGCCTATGCCAACGTATCACCAATATTGGAAAACCATTGGCTTTGGTAGTCCAATATTGTCCAATGTGATTCCAATATTGGAAAACATATGGCTCTGTTGGGCCATTGTTGGGCCATTCTTTGCCACTTCAAACCCAATGTTGGCCCAATACTGTGTGCTGCCTGGGGAGTGATACTTCTTGAAGTGAAGTAGTGTGTGTTTAGCAGCTGTCGCAGGTGTTAGTGATAGGAAGCGACGCAGGGTTTTGGCTTTCATAGCGCCGTTCTTGCGTTTTCCTCTTTGCTTGCTTAGCGTACTTTATTTTTTTTTTATTTCTTTTTGCTTGCACGTGCAAATGCCGACTTTTTGGAGATGTCAGATGAGTGATCCCGACAGCGAGCCTTCCAGCAGCCATGTCGCCCCGAAAGGAATACTATTTGGCTGGAGGCACTCGGGCGTTCGCGTAGCGACAAACGTGTCTAGTTACGTTCTCGTCATATCCGTCTACTAGACGTCCGCGACTAGACACAGCTGCTACGTAAAACACCTGGTACAACGTAATAGCTGTCCGCAGAAGCCTTCGGACGTCCGAATTCTGCGTTAGCCGACAGATTTTGTTTCTCGGCTTCCGAACCATTTTACGTAAAGTTGTTTGAATGAATGTGTACTGTTATCGTAAATCTTGCCTTGTGATTGTGGCTTTGTAGATTATCTTATTTGCTTTGCTGGAGAGACGCAAATGACGGGCATAACAATATCGGTTGCATATTCCGCGTACCTTGCAAAAGCACTTCCCCAGTGACCTTGCGAAAAGCGCGAAACACGAAGTCCGAACCGTCCCGACTTCCCAGTCTTCTACCTGCTTTAGAGCAGTTTGTACCTGCTGGCTGCTAGTAGGTATGTCTACTGAAACTGCAACTTGAAACTAGGGGCAGTGCCAGAGAGCAAAGGGACAAAGTTCGGAATCCTTGCTCGCCCTCCCCAATTTCTGAACTCTCACTCAAGTGATTGTACCGTAATAAATGCACAACGCCTCTTCTCAAAATAAAAGAAAAGCACTATGCTCACTACGTAAAAAATGGTCTCAGTTCATGCGTCTGTGGTCAGGTAGGAAATCTTGCCCAAATTTATTCACACTGTACGATGAGCACAACACGTCCCTGTGCAAACGCAGTCCAACAACACGAAGCATAAAAACGACAGATTTAGGACAATTCGGAGTCTATTGTTCAATTAAAACGACGTAATTTTGTTGAAAACGCCCGAAGCTTTTTACTCACAGTATGCGTCGGGAATCTTCCACATTTTGAAACAGAACGAAGGAAGGTTTACGTTTAAAAACGCTCGCTGCGTCGTCTCGGACCAGTTTGAATGGATCAACTGACGACGACGGGACTGAACCCGTTGAACCTCAACCCCACAACCACCAATTTGCGCTCCGTGTTAGTGTGGTTGTCTACTTTCAAGCACCGCACCACACACACCACGAACGTTTCAGTTCTTTGTCGCATCGCCGTGTTGCACCAAACAGAACGAGATGGCCGTAGATAACGCAGAACTGTCGTGAACCTTGGCTTGTGGTTGGGTACTCATGGACCCTGTGACTCCCTTCGCTTTCAAAGCACACACGACGATTACGAATGATACTTTGCGTCTTCCGGGAACATCACAGGGACACTTCTCATGTCACGTCTTCGCTATGTACTCGCAAACCGCGCAGCTTTTCGTGTCCCGTTAAACCAAAACTATACCAGATCTTACCGGAAGTCGAGACGCAGCGTCGTTGAACTCCGCAGCCAAGTCAACCAACACCTCCTAGAGAAGAAGGCCATAGCGCTCCGAGTGGTTCCGTCACAATGTCGGAGGAAGGAAGGCCATGGCGCAACTACGTGAGAAAAAAATAATATCGACGTGAAAAAAATGTTTCTTGTCAAGCGTCGCGGTGGTGTTCGTGCGCGTTTATTCGACATTAATATACGTTATAAAAGCGCAATCTTGTACACGTTATTATATATATATAATATAAACGTAATATACAACGCGTTACCAACGTTGAAAATACAAAAGTTGTATTTATGAGTATCCCCGTAACCGCGGGAATACGTGCAGTCCCGCAGCCCCCCAGACTTTCCGAATGAACCGACCGGTTGCGACATTTTCTTCCCTCACACGGGCTCCGATTCTGGTAAATTTACGTTGTGTGTGAGCTGCTGACTGTCTGAAAAGGAACGCTGAGACATTTCAGAAGGGAAGGAAACCGAAAAGAAAAATCCAGTAATCACCGCAGGGGGCGCGCACGAACAAGATATGGGTTGACAACCTTAAGCCTTTCGTCCCCGCTGCTCTCGTGCGTGGTACTTTTGAGACTTGTTTCCCGTCGTTTTTCTGTCATCACCGCAGTCTCGAGTAGTTTTGTTTTGTGTGTTAGCTTGATACTACGGCATTTACGTGGATTCGTGAAACAAGTCCTGCTACGGTTTGAGTGACGTGTGACAACTAGCCATCCATGACTCTGGTCGATTATCGATAGATCAAAGACCTCTCTCGACAGAGATATACTTCTTGGAGTTCGTGTTCAAATGTTTTCGTCACGGATATTGTGGGACGTATGGATACGATCGACAGGATGAGAAACAATTTTTTTACGGGCTTTCTTGGTCATGTAGGACGCAAGTAAAGTGCTGCAACCGTTTTTTGTCTTTAAATCTTGTGATAGGATAGAATTTTGTTCTTTGTCGTTATCCGTGTGCAGTTGCGGCGACATTTGTAAATATGCGTGGCAATCTAGTTTTCACTGGAAGGTGAAAAGCAAGTTTGTGTGATTATTCAAAGTGCGTTGTTTGTGGTTATGTGTTTATTTAGACTAATGTTATTTTATTGTATTTACCGCGTTTATACTCGAATCTTCACTGTATTAAGGGTAATGGTATTATTATATACAAAATAAGTTATATATTCTTCTAAGGCAGCTCGAGCCCATAGGGAGGAGTAAATTAGTTTACTAAGTAGTAAGTTTAGTACCTCTTTCACACGGAAAAGTTAATATTTTCATTCAGTGATACGGGATTTAATCAGCTCGCGGGCTTGAGTGAAGCTGATTTGTCGACACCATAATGTCATTTGATCGAAATTATATTAATTTTGCCATGTGGACGGGGTATAATACAAGAATTCAGTGACTGCACGCAATAACATCGCTTAACATGACCGGAAGTGACACTTGTCTTGCCGTGTCCGGGTTGACTACGTCTACCTGATTTTTAACTGATCTGTTTTGCTGTGCCCATTCACTGCGTGTCTCGCCATTTTGTCGAAGTATTTTTGTATAAAATATGCATTCCTACAACAATAATTGCGTAACTCAATGTTTTCGACTTAAATCAATCACATTTTTCTATAGACGTCTTATACGGTTACCTCGTGCCGTTTCGTACCCATTATTTAGCTGTGTAATCCGTGTCCGTGTAATAAAATGGTTTCTAGCCCCGTTGCTATGTGCAGCTTTCATTTTACTTAATAATACACGCGTATGTGACTAAAAGCGCGTTACGACGGTCGATCCACGCGCGTTGCCTTCGCTTCGACGCGCGCCCCCAATGGCCTTCCTTTGCGACGTTACGAGATGAGCGCTACGGCCTTCTTCTCTAGGAGGTGTTGAGTCAACCCAAGAGCAACTCCAAGGGTGAGGGGCGGGGCGTACTTCTCCTCCGCGGGAGTCGAAAGAGCGGGAGTTTCAAATGTGGAGAAGTTCTGACTTCGACTATATTACGTCCTGTGGCGTAAATATTGCTAAAAAAAAAAAATTATTTTTTTCGCGGAACCTTTGTTTTGTGACATGCTTGTCCCAATTAGGCTGTTTAAAAAAACACTTTTTTTCTTTGCAGTTAACCTTTAAGAAGATGGCGCAGTAGAAAAAAAAAAAAAGACTCATTATGGATTAAATTCTTGCTTCGGAGTTTTTGCAGCAGCTTTGACCGAGCCCGTGAAAACCACAGAGGTTTCTTCAATTGTTGAAGAAATTAACCCGCAATTACTGCGTGGATTGATTAATCGGTAGGCTAATTCATTAATATTAAAACGCTACATAGAAATTACGAGCGCTCAATTTTATTTCAGGGTGGAGACGCTTAGAAATGACCAGATAATATCGAGTAGTGGAGTTTTGGAAAAACATCTGCGTCTCTCTGCCAGATCATGTTTCCACATGTTTTCTTACCGTTTTTTGGCACAGGTGTCATTCAGGGCCAGGTGCCTTAGTTGCCAATGACCAGGTTAATTGCTCCTCTGTGGATGCCTTTAGATTTAGGAACCTTTCGTCTTTCTGGTTGGCCAAGAACGTGGACCCGAATAGCAGCCGACAAATGTGGAGGATACGTGAGCGAGAGAAATCATGCTGTAGTGATCGTTGCCTAAACGCAAGCCGTGTCTGCCTATTAAGGTTTAGGACTGACAGTGTCACTGTTTGTAACAACGAGCTTACTCCAATTCAGTCAGAAAACTTTCAGATAGTGATAACAGAAATCGGTTCCTCTTATATGTGAATTTTTGTCAGGCTTGTGCTTTGTCAAATTTGTAATACATTGTACTGCGTGTAGATTGTAAGCCTCAATCACTAGATGATTATCTTAATCTCTGTCTTCCAGTAACCATTTTTGTTTGATATTATACATGAGATATGACGAGCTGAAATTGCGACGCAGAGCCGCGTAATTTTATTCGCAATGTTTAATTTATACCTATTTAAACATAATTTTGAACGCGTACCTGTCACATAACTTCAAAAAGCGGATACGCATAAAATTGTGCTGGTGCCACAAGTGTAATAAAAAAACAAAATGGCGTTCTGCATATCAAAATGAAAGCTTAGGGATGATGCGAGCAAGTTGGAATTTTTAAATTAGCTTTTATTTTTTAGCCATTACAAGTGTTTGGGGAGTGATTGACTGCAGTCGATTTGTATAAATACATGACATATAATGTATATTGTAAATAAAACTTACATTCTTT
Source organism: Ixodes persulcatus (assembly GCA_013358835.2). Lineage (NCBI taxonomy): Eukaryota > Metazoa > Arthropoda > Arachnida > Ixodida > Ixodidae > Ixodes > Ixodes persulcatus. The sequence goes on along the minus strand of JABSTQ010010167.1, from coordinate 542,330 downwards.
TTCACTTGCGGTATTTTAGCGAAACATCCACTGCCCTTTTAAATGAGTCTTTGAAGTTTCGTCAAACTCGGATCTTAAGTAAGGATGTATGCATCGTAATTACACTTTGCCCGACGTGCTTCCGAAAAAAACTACATGAATGTTCACAGAAAGGCAAAAACTTAAATCTAATATAATATCTCGTTCTATTACATAAAAAAGGAAAACAATATATACTCTACCCCTGGGCGGGAAGACAGCCTTAAGTTGGGGGTGAGCGACACGCTCATAATAACGTCCGCTCATGGAGTGGAGGTCGTCACATTCCCGTCGTGCTTTCGTTCGCTAATCACATCCTGACAAATGGTGCCTTTTTGTAACAACTCCAGTTTAGCGGCGCAAGGCGCTGCTTTAAAACTGGTTGTTTTATGGGCCCAACTATCGACCCCGCGCATTCATCCCTCGGGCGTTCTGCTCTCTCGTCTCGCGCACTGCGTCAAGTGCGGCTAGTTTTCAGAGTGTATCCGAACGCTTGAATGGTTTGTGGAACGCGCTTGTAATACGGGCCTCGAGGAGGTTTCGCAAGCGTTCACCGTTTGCAAGTGTCTCCACCTGCTTTTTTTCCTCGCCAAACAAGAACGCAACGCATGCGCACTAGCGGCCAATCTAAGCCGGAAGCGTCCGTACTTAATTTGCAAACATTGTCCATGGTTAGTGTTGCTCCCTCTATAAAATCCAGGCACCCTAACAGCGTCTTGCCGGGTCGCGGCACACACGCAACAGGTTGACCTTGAGCAGCGGCCGATGCCTGGCAAGTTTGGTTGTCGCCCAATCGCTTCATCAAAAAAAAAAAAAAAAACTGTACGTAAAAAAAGAAAAACAAAACGAGTAAAACTAGAAACGCGACGCTATTGATGTTAAGCGGTCGCATAAAAATAAAAAAAGCTAAAGGGACGGCCCCCGGGTTCTCTCCGTGAGGTGGCTCTGCGACGCCAGTGATCGTTTTATTTATGTCGCCGAGATTCTCTGTTCGATGTAGCTTCTTGACCGGAGGCGACGTCTGTACTTTCTTGAAAGGGGTAGTTGACGTAGATTCCGCTGCCGTAGAAAAGAAATTGCTGGGAAACCCACATTTTTGTTGTGATAGGATTCAAAGCGTCTATGCTGTTGGATGCCAGTCCTCGTGTTTTGTCCGGTGTAAGAGAGCCGCCCCAACAAACGTCTACGTTGGCGTTGACCGCGTATAAATGTAAAGCGTATAATCAGACACGGTGTGTGTTGATCTGACTTCTAATGTGCCTGGGAAACTACGCAACTTTGGGAAAACTAGTGTTCCATCTACCTCGATTCGCCGCACACTCACCAGATAGTTGTATCCCTGCATTAAGTCACATTAAGGAAAGAAAGCGTTCCACGCCTGAGTCATTGCATGTGGTTTGTGGGACCATACAAATCTAGGACTTGACGGCTATACGTTGTTTCTGCTGAAATACGAGCGCAGTCCATGGTAACAGCTGATGGGCGAATCAAGCAGTGCCGAACGCGCAACGCCACGGGCTCTTCGACGTCTTTTCCTGCTTGCTCGTCCCCCTGCTAAATGTGCGCAGTGTCTTTACGCATTTAGTCTGCGTGTATGCGTTTGTTTTGTCTTCTAGGCTGTTGCTACGCTCGGAATTGAGGAGGTGAAAGGAAATAGCGCCAATGAAGGATGGTCCAAGGGTTTAATTCGTGCTTATATTCACCACGGTAGAATTCGTAGAGATGAATACAGTGTGAATTTATATTCCCCGCTTGGTTGTTTTGATACTCAAAATTCTAGAACGCTCATCGATGACGCCATTTCTCGGTCATTCACGAGCTGAAAGCAGTTGCCGAGGCGAGGGTGTGAGATATAATCCTAACAGTGGTTTCGACAGGTGGGTGCCCCACTTCGGGTGCGCGTTGATCGGTCCTAAAATAGAACAAAATTTGGCTCCAGGGGGAATATCTCAAGAAGGTGGGCATATCTATTGATATCTAAGTGGCCGGTTGTTGCAGCGAAATAATGAAGTGTAATTCAATGTATTGCGGCCCTTGTGCATTTGTTCCTGGTAGAGCATTAGGATCTCCAATTTACAAATGCCTGCCTGATAAGTGTGCTTTGGTGTGCCTGCTTGAATAGTGTGCCTGACGCCAGCCTGACATCAGGCTGGCATCAGTTAGAATATGCAATAATGACACCGGAAAAGGCTGGAACTCCAGAACGATGACGGATCTTTGGCGAGTGTGGACTTCGAGAGAAGCCTCAATGGTGCTGACCCCAATGCCAGAATGTTTGTTCTGGTTCCTTTTATAAGCTATTTGATTGTACGTGCATATAAATTTGAAGTATCATTACTTGTTTATTTTAATGCGTTCAGTGCTATTTCCAAAGGCTTGAAAGAGTGCGTAGTCCGGCTCCGAGGCGCAGCTCAGTTGAAGATATCTGGTCCTGCGTGTTTATCTCTGCATCGGATGAGTAATCATAATGGTGAAAACAATTGTCGATAGCATATCGATTACTCAAAGGATGTCATGTCCATCTGAGATAGTGAATACAAAATATATGTTACATTTGTTTTTAAATTGTACATATTAAAGTGCATGATACGTCCTCAAATTTTTCCATTTACCTCACGTTGCTTCAACATATATCCCCAAGGAGCGTTTCAAAAGGTGCTCGTTTCTTCGATATAGGCGCAAAACACCTTCTTGATGCTGGAAGGCTCTCAAGCTCGGGGGCAGAACGTAATAAACTGAACTAAACGTATGAACGTTCCTTCATCCAAACATTATATAACTGACGAGCGATATCGAGAGTACACGGGTACGCAGAAGAAAGCGAACCTTGGCTTACGGACGATAAATATATTTCAATATGTCAGTGCTCAAAGATATTTGGCGCCCGCCAACTCTGCCGAGCTCCCATATTTACACTGGAGTGCAGTATCCTTCAGATTATTGTTCAAAGAGTTTCCTGGGGATTACACTATACTCATCAAAAAGCGAGAAGGAACGGATGGAAAAATAGTATCATCAAGAAACATAATGGCGCTATTGCGTGGATTAGTTTCAATCCTTCGTTGGTCCTATAAACTTTCAGCCAGAAGGAACTCGAATGAACGAGACAAAGTGCTCAATGAGCTGAACGTGTTTTCCGCGTCTGGGAACTCAGCCTCTCTAATACATCACTGAGCACTTCTGCAGAAGAAAAAACCTTGGACGAGGATTGAGGTCTTGTAAACAAGGTTTTCATTTACTTTTTTATCTCTGCTCATAGTTCACTTCTCTGTTCTTCTCTAGCTCCGCTTACTCGAAATTTCTTTTTTAACTTGCATGAAGTCCGTTTGAGCTCGATGGATGCAATAAATACGTGTACGATTATTAGGAGTGTAGTATCGTTATAAGTAATACCCGCCTCCAGCAAAACGGCCCCAAAACAGTAGTATTTCAAATATTTTTAACACACGTAATAAAATAATTCAGGATTCCGCATTGCAATAGACTCGCACCCAGCTAAGGGGTTATCTCTCTAGAAAGTTGATTTGAAGAAAGGACATACTTAAAAATATGTCATTTTGTGTAAGAAGCTATTTTTACCGCTGTGTTCGTTTTTTAACGTCGTGTAAAATAACAGCATTGATGCGCGGGAATGAGTCAATCCAATGACAAAAATAGTCTGGAAAACATTTCGTAGCATATCTGATCATTGTTTGTTTTATTTGACTACGTATGGAAAAGGGCATTTGTACTCAAACGAAATGTGTAAATAGTTTCCAAGCCAAGTCCCACATCAATCATTGATCTACTAGCCTTCGGACACCAAAATCCAAGCGTCTGAATACCATCCGCATCCCGTTTGTTTTGCACAAGCAAAATATGGTTTTAGCGCTTTGCCCGTGATCAAGCTTAACACTGGAAGGTTGTTTCCGAAGTTCACAAAATATGTCTTCACTTTGCTGTGTGCGTCATTTAGTAAGTAGATAATGGTTCAAATAAAAATCCCTAGAAAATGAGATCAAGCTGCTGGGAGTATTGTTCAAGGACGTTTGGTACGTGTGTTATTTTTCAAGAGCTTTGAACGTGAAATACGTTTACAGGGGACGTTTATAGGGGAAACATGCTATATGTTACACAGAGTGAGTCTCGATGGTAATTGGTGAAGTTTAGTTTCGCATTGTGCTGTGATTTTTCAAGTAATAAATTATTATATCCACACTAACCACTGATTATTATTTATACCCATGTGGATTTCTTAAATGCTCCATTTGTGATTGTGGATACGGAATTACATAAAAAGTGTAATTGAATCTCCCAGAAAGCAGTGCTAAAAGTTACGCATTGTGACAAGATAATTCGACCTTCATCCGGAACTTTCTTGGTCATAATCGCCTCGGCGCATGCACTGAAATTATATTTCAACTGAACAGCAACGTACATCGCAATGTTTCCCTGGAATATTATAGAAGACAGTCATACATTATTATCAAGCAGTAGCTAAACATTTGAACGCTGATAGTTTTTATTCCACAGCTCTCCAAATTATTTTTCATTGAATACTATGGGCCCCATTCACAAAATTCGCAATTTCTGCTTTTCTTGACAAAATGTCGTAATGTTCCCGGGGACTGTAATTTGCTGTATATTATAGGACGCAAATCGATTAGATTTTTTATATTTCCTTGAAAACGTTTGGTTCCACAAAATGTCGCATAAAGTTTGCCGTGTGTGTGCTGTTGTTTTTGCTTGAATAATGTGTTTTGTTAAGCAATAAAGTACACAATATATGATGTTAAATAGGCATACACGTATCACAGATCATCACATGTAGAAAAAACTGGTACATAATATTAAGTACCCATCGTTAATTTATTACGGCCTCTTCAAAAGAAAACGACTGTCGCCTCCAATAATTGAAACGCGTACTTACACAATGTCGTCTCGAGGCCAAACCGGTCCCCTAATTTGAATTTTCAGTTCCCATTATCGATAAACAAAAACAGAACAGATAATGCCGCATTTGAATGGTTTGCACGTTTTTGCTCGATTTGTTTCCGTCTAGTCGCGGAAGACAATGCAACGTGTTTAAGCCGGTTGTGTCTCCTAAGTGTTCTGCTATACTGCTGTAGATCAGCCGTGCGACATAAACTCGGTGACATTATTTGCTTGCTCTTTCCATTCAAGTATCACGTTTCTTGTGGCCTGTTAAATACCCAAGTTTAAGACAAGTTTCAATGCGTGGCGCACGGGTTTAACACGCAGCCTACTATCTTTAATTTATCTTTTGTTCAGGTGCGGTGAAAGCACGTTTCTACACTGGCTGGTACGTAATCGGTTCCTAGTCTCACGAGTCGAATCTTGCTGCCCTTTTATTTGCAGTCATTCGTTTCTTCACTACGGGGCTATTCAGTTTGATGTTTCCAGTTTATCATTTATAAGGCATTGAGAAACCTGATTTTCGACAGCTGTAAGTTCAATGCCCCATCTGGTGGTCTGCAGAAATCAATATATTTTATAATTACAGTACAATGAAATATTTGAAGACTTGTTTTGTGGTTTAAACTAATCATACTTATCCATAATTCTAGAAGCTTTCATTTCATTGACTACAATACTCGAAGTACAATTATCATGGTGAATGACTGAGAACCGTGAACGTGAGACTATAACGATAGGACTGTCCGTCGACAGAAAAAATTTGAACGTAATCTTGTTAAAAAATACTTTTTCTCAGTCCAGTGGATAATTAAACGAGATTAAAAAAATATAAGAATTAATCGAAGTGGAATTTTTTTCCTCATGATAATTAGAAAACAGTGCTACCAGCAGATACCGTTCAAGCTACTTTTCGGAAGGTTGCATGAATACAAGAGCTTTATTGAAAATTGAGGCATTACATCTAGCGTTGGATAAAAAGGTTTTCGACATAATGCTTTTTTTGTTTTTTTAAACGCGTCTTCTTAGCTTAATTCGGCGAAACATACGTCGTGCTTCTTTTCTTTGAAACTATTGGATACGTTGTGAACCTCTTCGTTTTGCTCTTTCATATCTATAATATAGTAAACTTGCTCCATTTTATTATAAAAAGTACAAAGGCTTTGAACTTCAGCAGTTTTATTCTAGAAATAAGAAAAAAATACGAGCGATTTTATTTTGCAAAATCATTTTCTTATAAAAAACAAAATGTCTGCATCTTGAAAAAAAGAAACGTATGGAGAGGCAGATAAACACATGGGGTTATAGAAACTTTTCAGGGAATATTGCGCAGAGTTTTTTTCAAGTGGTCTGCTTCGGACTTCATGATAGGTATATGGGGTATGTGGAGACGGTCAGAAAAGTTGCGATAAGCGCCAACCAACAAAATATTCGAATTCAAATAATGTCTGCATGCATATCTCAAAATTGAATCGATGTGATATCACTTTTTCATTAAAGCAACTTTCACCGAGGCGGCAAATTAAAAAAAAAAGTCCCAAGGTATTTTATGCTTAAAATGTATGTTTGCTTTCTTACAGGTTTCATACCTGCAAACAGTACGAAGAATCGACTGTGCGAACCAAAAATCACAGAATACAAGACTTCACTTTCTGTAAGTTACTGTATTGTCATTGAAGAATGAGCTCCCATTAACATATGCTCATTTACAAGGTTTTCTCCTACTTATGTAAATATGCTCTTCAATTTTATACTTTATTTAGCAGTGAATAACACCTCAGCGGCAATTCTTTCTCAAAGGTGTCGGATACTACCCGAAAGCGGTCCTCCAACGCTTGATTAATTTTATTCAAATAGCTTTTGCATGCCTTTGGCTCTACGGTGTGCTAAACCATGCTGTTAATTAAAAGTTGATTAAAATTTAAAAATTAAATTAAATTACAGTGTCATAATTGTTTAGTGTCTCATTTGTCACACTTCAGGCAATACGGAACTTTAACTAGCGGCGAATTTGAAAACAAACAAAAACTTGAATATATTTTTGTTCACAAATAATGTCACCAAATAATCAGAGGGAAGTGAGGTTTGTTCAAAAAAAAAAAAACATTTTAAACAAAGCAACGCAACTATTTTTATTTTTATTTTATGTCAGTGAGGAACATTTTCCACAGCGAAAACATAAGGTCATAGATATATTAATCTTTATTTCTAAATATCTTTATTCTGTGTTTTTGATGTGAAATCGCTTTATATCGTTACATTCTTAGAGCATGTATGAGCATACCCTGATGTGTAGAATAGTGTGTATATAAACTGTGTATAGCTAATGTATATAGCTATACATACTATGTATAGCTAATTTCAAAGATATATGTTTTCATTGTATACCTTTATCTGAACTTGCTGTTGATGCTGATATATGTCGGAGGTACATAAGATTGCATTGTAGTTTTTTGTTTGTTGATACTGTCTTAGGTTTTTCAAGACCAACACTTACTGACGTTTATAGTGTTTTTTTTCACAGATGAATATAGTCTTTATTTTCTCTTGTTTCTTGGACTTGTATTTTTTTTAATTGTATAATGTTTAGTAGAATCTGTTATTATGTGACCATTTTGAGCTGCTGCACTTAAGGGGCAGAGGCTCTGTCAGGCACCACGCCTTAATCTCTGCCCCCTACGCGGCGAACCCGCGAAACAAACAAAATCGAAACTATAACAGATCTCTTTCAAAGTGAAGGAAAACCCGTCCTAAGGGAAATATCAGAAATGAGTTTTAACATCGGAATAAACAATTCGCCGCATCCTTTCATATTAAAACTCGGTATACCATTGGCACCGTTCGAAAAATTCGGTTTCAATTTCCCAATGGCTTCCGGATTTTCTACTATTTCTACTCGCTCGGAATGCAAGCAGTGATGTCAGCTTATCTCATCGTAACCAGGTTGGATCGACAGGCGGCAGCTAGAGTGGGATTTGCTGTAATAGTCGGCGAAACTATTTGAAACCCCATCAGGCGATGAATGATGAACAGGAGTGTTCGGGATATTGTCACGCAAGCACATACGACAACTTGATTCGCGCGCGGTTGTGTTTTACAAATTTCTAGAACATTTGGGTCGATCATTTAAGTTATCTTGTACACTATCAAGATGATATCGTTTATCACGTTTGTACAATTTCTTGCTGGGGCATGATATATGCTAAATTGTGTGTACCAAAAAGTGGAACCGGAATTTTCGGATAGCCTGTGAAAATGTTCCTTTTTACGTAGTAATATTTTCGGTGCTTTTGAAAACAACTCAGGGTATATGTGTGATTTTTTTTTTTTTTAGTTTAGGCACAAAGTTTTCCAGAGCTTCTCTTACAACTGAGGTAAGCGTCTCGCCTACGCGATGAACATCCGGCATAGCTAGAACATTGCCTCCAAGTTTTAGATAAATCTATATACACTTACATACTCACCTTTCAGAACGCAATAATTACATTTCATACGTGATACTTCGTGTTTTATCTATCAAAGATTTTATATCTCGAAGATAAAACTCGCGATTAAAAGGAGGGTGAAAAACATCAATTTGTTCAAGGGGAACGAGAGCAGGACTTTATTTTAAAAACGGCATATTCTAGAAAGCAAAATAAAAAAAAAAAAACATTTCCAGCGTTATTCTTAAACGTATTATGCTGTTCGAGACCACAGAAGTTAATGAAGATGCTTTGTAAGACATACGACTGTTGCTATGTAAAGACGAAAGTGCCCAATGTACATATAGTAAATTGAAATTTCCATATATCTAAGCACGATCCTTTTCAAAATTAATTCGTCTCCTAATTGTATCAATATGCTCGTTTAAACGTCTTGGTCCTTAAGAGGTGGAAAATAATACGTACTGATAAGATTATTAATGTCGTCACTTGCTTTATTTTGGACCCATACACGTTCTGAGTGAGATACTAGGTCTAGCCTTCTATGTGGCGCAAGAAAAAAACTTCACTGTCGATTCAAACACCACCGCCTAGTTTCTGCAATATACAAAGTATGTCTGTTTCGGCGATATACATTGAACTTGGGGGTCAAGTAATTAGTGAAAGGTACGATATTGAAAAGCCACGTTTCGGAAAGACAGAAAGTATTCCGATGAAAATCTACCAAGTTTGACAATTCAGTGGCATTTGTGCGTACGCGTCTGACATTTTGGCAGGAAACACTAACCAGTACACATCAGTAAGAGGGTGACCACGGGAGGTGTCCAGTCGCCCAGAAAACTGATGAAAGATACTGCCCTCTCGCTACACTTCAGGATTGCTGAAAAATAAATGCTTACTCGTCGCCTTACAGGGGAAAGGAAGAGCAAAAATTGAATTTTGCTGTCATTTTAGATCAGATGACTAAATTTCATTTTACGAAAGGTTCAATCAGAGCCATCACAGCGGCGACACTCGTGTCCGGGCAAGCTATCAACCCGCGCACCCCTGTCAGGAGGTATTTTAAGTTAGCAGTCTCAAAAGCTGGTCGAGGAAGACGACCCGGACGTTGACGCCAAAGACGACCGTGCTCCAACGGTAGCGTGCAATGGTGGCCAGGATGACGGTAGTGGCATCCTTTCCAAGACGTTTTTTCGCAGCTGTTGAACCTCTTAACAAAGACTATTGTTATCGGCGCTTAGGCACATTACTTGGGCCTTCAGTACATCAAGCTTGCTCGACAGACTTTTGACAAGACTTACAATACCGGAAGGGAGGAGGTTTCCATCCTGTGAGGAGAACGCGGGCTCGTCCAACGTTACGGAAGGTGTTGACACGTTATCAGAAGGAGCAATGGCGTCGCTCTTCGAGGAGCTCCTGGTGCAGCCCGAACATTTGAAAACGTTTTACCACTTTCCATAAAGATGTTATCTTCTTCGGGCCAATGTTTAGGAACTTACAGTGAAGTCGTCGGTTGCAACCAGCCCAGCAGTTAAGAAGCTGCTGTTTCCCGTAGGAACAAACATCACACGCTCCACATGTTACTGGGGAGCGCTATCAGGCGCGTGTTTCCCCATCAAGTCCGAGCCAACCAAAATGCGCTCATTTTGCACTCATTTTTGCCACGCCCATGCAGCTTCACACAAAAGACACTCAAAATTTCAATTCTATAAATGGTGCATTCATGTGCAATGCCGAGGTTCTCTCTTCTTACTAAATGGTACATGTCCTGTCGCCTTGGCTCTGACGTTATCTGGTTTCGGTCATCTTGGATTTGCCAGAGTTACAATTGCTTTAGGCCAGATTTAGATTCCCTTGGAGAGAAGAGACCAGTTGGAATTGTGAATAATGGTACAGATACTACATTAACTATCAACTTTCCTACTGAAAGGATTTTGTAGAGACGTCAAACTTCAGGATCACAGCTTGAAACCCAGCAGATCACTATGTAAACTGATTAGACAAAGACTCGTTTTGTACACCTCTTGAAAATGGTTTTATAGTTTTCTGTTAGCAATATTTCGAACATAATAAAGTGGACATATTGCTGAATGAAGTTTTAGTTAAAACTACGCTAAGTAGTCGTAAAAACAAAAGAAGGGGGGAGGGGGTGTTAAAAAATAGTTATCACTACATGACTACTATGAGAATACTTTCGTGAAAACTACCTGATAAGACTAATTAAATTAATGCAAACATCTAAAAGAGCAATTTTTCACAAGTAATTTAATTACTCGTACTGAGTACCGTACAAATCTACTACAAATTTAGGACACTTGGAAAACGATTTCAGCATGAGATATCTGGATGCTTTTGGTGATTTCAGTCAGGGTTTATTCTCTTGGAAATGTATTCAAAAAACATCACCACCTGTGGCCTTTCAAAGGCAAGGCCACAAAGTAAAAAGGATAAGCATTATTTTTAAGTTGAAGTGTTAGCGCAGCACTGTAAGATAGGTTAATTATTTGACGAGACTGCCATAAATTGGAACACAAATTGTGCAGCACACAAAAATATACATGACGCTTTTTAGCGAATGGCTCGGTTTTTTAAGGTGGGATAAGGGGTGGTGTTTAGAGAGTGTGTATTTCCGAAGAAAAAAGGTTCACAGATCAGGCATTGAGAATTTGGTATTGAATAAATAGATTCATACTCATTCAAAGAAATTTGTTTGGCTACAAAGGTGTTCAGCACTTCTAGGATTAAGAAGTCGACGCGCGACTGTAAAATGATGAAGACAGGACTACCTCATTTTCATCTTTAACACACTGAGAACAGGTAGGGTGTTTCACCGTCCTGATGTATATACCCTCCCCCCCCCCTCCCCCCTTCCCGCTTCTTCGAAACTCAGCGGCACTGCCCGTCATATAAACTCTTTATTGCTCACATTCGCGGATGAGTTTGCCTGTACGGACTCGTCTTCTCCCTTGGGCCTCCGACACTATGTCCTTTGGAGGTCTTCTCACGTCCGCGACTCCATTTCGAGAACACCGACCCCGCGCGCCTCCCAAGTTTCCTACCCGTATACCATTGCCGACAGGGCTTCCTTTCATTTGCGGATCCCCGGGGCACGCTGGCAATTGCAGGGAACCGGGGATACCCATTTTTTTCGCGCTTTTTGTCTACACACGCCGAGCCTAGCGTGAAATAATTATAACGTTTCTGCCCCGTTTCACGTGAGTACGACCGCAGTCGACGCCACGGTTCGATGGATCTAATCAAGCACCGCCCAAAGTGCATCGTCACGTCGCACGCCGTCTTTCTGCGTTCGCTAGCAGCGTCTATGGCAATCAGGCGCAGTGAATGCGCCGCGATCAATAGCTTGGTTTTCTGCGCGTGATCGGTTTAGCCGCTGATAGACAGTCTACGAAGACAACGAGGGCCTTGACGATGCAGTTTGGGCGCTGCTTGGTTATACCGCCATCGGTTCCTAAAATCGGCTGACGTTAAGACCTAAATGAAAACGTGCTATAGTGGCTCGCGGTGGTTATCGGAGACCAGCCGTTCATTCACAGTGAGGCCAATTGTCACTTTTAGGTTTTCGCAACCACGCTAGAATTTACGGTACAAGCAATTCGATTGTAAAGCCCCCTTTTTTTAATGCGAAAGAATTAACTGTCCCATGGATCGAAGGCGGCGTTGTCTGTAGCAGCTAAAAACGGCACCTAAATTCCCATTGGCTGAGCGAAGCACAAGGAAAAGCGCAGCAACGCAGATGCATCGTCGCGGAAGGCGGCGGGTGCGCTGAAGGTCAAAGGGGACGCGCCTCAGAAATACAATACAAAGAAAAGCACAGCGACGCAATGCTTCGTTAGGGAAGCCGTCGTGAAGCCGGCGGGGTGCGCCGCGCCAGCGCAGTGGGGGAGCCTGATGCCACCTACGGAGCGGTATGTGCGAAAGGAGGGTGTGGCCCGTTGCTTGTATGAATATGCTGCTTGTAGGAATGCTTTCGCATTCCTACACGACTTTTTTATGTTGCCAAATATTCGCGTGTGTGCGAAAAAAAAAACTCACATGTGCTTATGCTCGGCCAGAAGTGAGGGCAGATTCGCGCACGTTAAGAAATGAAGCAAGAAATGACCTTCACACATACTTAAAGATAATTCATTCCCAATTAGTTAGGCTCCCAAAGAGGTAGGTGGACGCTATCTGAAGCTTAATTTGTTTCTTTAGCTTCGTTACTTTTGTTATTACTTTACAGACGTGTTAGACGGAAGGAAAACCGTTGATAATCCTCGTTATTGAGGCCTTTCAACATTATTCATAAACCTTTGGTATTTGCGAAACGACCGGGTCTCAAATTTAGCGTCGGACACTAGCGTTGAGATAGCGTTTCATCGACAGCTACGTTGATGAACCTTAGGGCCGAAATACTGGGGAGCTTGGCAGTTGTCAACGACAACTGAGGAAGTGCAGGCCAGGGCGAATTCCAGGGATCTTATTATCGCGTCACAACTAGTGAGCTTGTGGCAATCGCCGTTAATAACATTGAAGAACGAGCCATGAAGCATGAAGAGTGAACATAATAAGGCACGCGCAGAGTTGCTTGAAAAAAAGCTAAAGAGGTTTTTGGAAAAAAAAAAAGGAAAGCGAGTTCGAGGTGAATTTTAGAGTACTTATATCTCTTGAATGTGAATAGCACGTTTATTTTCCCCGAAGATGTAACTAAACGCAAAAAAGCACGTAAAACCTCCGACCAGACGTTAAGTCATAAAATGATCTTTCGACCGCCAAGCGCGTGTCGCTCGTGTGGGCAGCTCGTGGATTTGCAAGACACCAGTCGTGACATACTTTTTAAACCTTTTTTGAAAAGATTAAAAGTACGCGTGCACAGCCTTGATAGGCACTGAAGATGCGCGAGTGCTGAGATTCTGAAAACACCTTTTATGACTTAACGCTCCGGGAAGGAGGGGCTCCAGCGGTACTCTGAAAATGTTTTTCTGCAGCCTCCGTGCACCAAATTAAAAAAAAAAAAAATAATCTTGAAATTCGTGATCCTGGAGCCCAAATAACGATGGTGTAGGTGCTTCCAGTTAAATACAGTACCGCTTCAGTTTTCCTTTGAGCTGCCAGTGATCGTGCGTAGCGCAAGCCCGTCTGCTTCTTGAAGAGGGGTTGCGATGATGTCAGAACGCCGAGATCTTATTCGCTGATTGAAGAAAATAGTGGGTAGACCTCAAGGCATCTGGCATCGCACTCTATCCAGTATCATTTTAATCGAAGCCACTCAAAGCTCGTCGTCGTTCTGACGTCACCTCAACTCCTGCGGCAGAAGCAGACGACGTGCACTCCGCATTGAAAGGAAATCGTCACTCCTGTGCCAACATATCATTTCCCGAATTACCCAATAATAATGAGAACGCCGGGAACGCAGGTAAACGCGCTGCACGCGCTGGAGTCTGCAGCAGTAACTCTGTGAAATCAACAAAACAATTTAAACAAATGGCACTTTGGACGTGCGTTCCTCAACGCAATATTTTGATTATTTACGTCCAATTTTTTCATAAAGGGAAGGCGAGCGCGTGGAGTGCGTGTGCCTGCTTTTCCAACATTTTTCTTTGATGCTTGAGTAATTTAGCGAAAAAGGTTTATTGCAGTACTCACGTTACGCATCGCGCAGTAATATTTATCAAGTTATTTTTGAACCAGGAAATAAGGACTGAGGCAAGCACTGCCGAGCAGGTTAGGGAAGTGATAATGCATGCCAAATAACGAACGAATATAGGCATATAAAGATACCTAGCGAATAACACCAGACCTTTCACGCACCACTAGAAATGTATTTTGATTATACATAAAAAACAATATTAAAAAAAATGAAACAAGAATATTATTCTCGAAAGATTAATTTATATACATTGTACCTACACGATCCCGTGGGGGTTATTGTAGTTGCAATTGTAATTGTAGTTATTGTATCATTCTATGTATTCATAAGAGCCCAAAAACAAAGCGTCACTTTTATTAGTGCTAATAACCTGTCCAGGAAGGTCGTTTCATTCTCTGGATGTCCTTACATAAAATCAATTTTTAAAACTGTTCCCTCTGTACGGGATACATCAACCTTGCTGGAATGACCTCAAAGAGAACACACATAGAAAAACTAAAAAGGATATGCTATTTTATCATTTCTAATATTGTTGCGAAATATTGGATGAAAAAAAAGTAGGTCTTATTTCTCTTCCTTTTCATTTAAAGCATTTCCCATATCAGCACACTTTTCGGTGCTTACATTCTAGCGTATCAGAATCAGGCTGCACAATACGTGCAGCATGATTTTGAAGTTTTTTCTAACTTATTTTGAGGTAGTCACGATAGAAATCTAATACGACACAAACGCATTATAAAATTAAAAAAAAAAAAACATTTCGCGAGAAAAATACTGTATTTATTTTTACAATCCCTGACGCGCTTCTAAAAGGTCTCATCTGCTAAGACTTCGAAGACACGGCATTTTTACGTACATCGATAAATAAATGTACGTCGAGATAACGATGATTAACGACGCGATAAATCTCCCCAGTTAACTCATGCAGATATTGCAGGAGGCTTCCACGCAATCATAAATTGGGACGTGGGTTTGGAAAGAGGCAAAGCTCAACAAATATAAAGCGCAAACGTTTTCTCAATGTTGTTCAAGAATGCGTTAATGAGCAGTCGGCTGTGCTGAAAGTCCCGTGTTCTCCCGTTAGTCGATCTCTCGAGAATGACGCCGGCTCGTGCAAGCTGGGAGTTTTAGGATCTGCTCGGGTGGAAACGAAACTTCAAATGTGTTTTCTCTAGGAAACATTGAAGAGCCGTGACTCTGGTTCACACTAAATCGGACCGCAGCCGACTCTACATAACCTGATGGAGCCAATTAAGCTGTGCCGAAATTTCCTCGGGACGGGGCTCGTGGACTTTGCGCGTTTGTTGTTCCCAGCTAAACCAATGACGCGGAGTAATAGCCTGAAAACCCTGCGGTGATTGTTGTAGCCGGAATAGGAGACGCATAAAGACGGCGACCGCCTACACTTTGATCTTAGCCAACAGGCCGAGAAGCGATAGACAGCGACCGCCTGGACAACGCCCTTTTGGCGTTGTTTGGTGGGCCTCATTCAATTCTAGCATACGCTCAGGTCGGAGTTAACGTGAAACTGGGTATAGCATTTGTGCCCTCGGCCGCTTTTCGAGGGTCATCTTCGGGGGAAAAAAACTGTTTAATGGCGCAAGAATGGTCGGTTGTCGCGTTGTGTTTTTGCACTCTTAAGGCTGAACTCCATGGGACGAATTATGTGACGAATAACCGGCGAACGCCGCCCGGCGGCTTTTGCTCTGCGCGTGGAATCAACGCAGTGGCTGCTACGTCGCGCGCAAAGCCAGCGTGCCGTCGGGCGGCGTTCGCCAGTTATTCGTCACATAATTCGTCCCATGGAGTTCAGCCTTTAAGGTTTTGTTCTTCGGTGTCCTTGATCGTTTCCTTTCAAAATATGGCAGTGCAACCGCTTTTATGACATTAAAAACCTGGCTCTTGTGCGAAGTTCTGACCTGCCCGATCTAAGAAAATTGTACTAGTGTGTGTGTGTGTGTGTGTTTTTTATACAGCACAAAGTGAGTCACCCCAGTGGGTGTCTGCTGTCTCCATTGTAGATAAGAAATTAAGCCTGTGAAGTACCACTGCGCTAGCCCCAGCCTTTTTCAACGTGCATCATTCAGTAGTGACAAACGACCTTGGCAGTATGTTCATCCAAATTGAAACTAGGCAGGGGTGCAAATAGACCTTGCCGGAAAATCCCAGGGAGACATTGAAACGAGGGAAATTATTGGGCTTTTCGGATATAGGCGGATGCCGGCTCAAACGCTTCGTATATCCTGGTACCAAAACAATTATTTTTTTCTTTTCATTAAAAGCTCACATCACAAAAACAAACTAAGCGAACGGAAACGAAGGTCATTACATACTTTTTGTTGCTTTCCTTTCGCTTTCTCTCCGTTCTGAAATCACGAACTGTTAAACCAACA
Source organism: Ixodes persulcatus (assembly GCA_013358835.2). Taxonomy (NCBI): domain Eukaryota; kingdom Metazoa; phylum Arthropoda; class Arachnida; order Ixodida; family Ixodidae; genus Ixodes; species Ixodes persulcatus. Next base: position 525,933 of record JABSTQ010010167.1, on the reverse strand, counting down.
TCAACTTCGTTTTTGCTCCTTAGATAACGGCCGAATGCGTTAAGCGGACATCGGGGGTACCACATATTTCTAGAAAGGTCATTTGAAGCCAGAATCCCTGGGTTCTACAGCGCGAGCTCTCGCTCAACGTGCTTCGTGACGCGGTGCGGCGCTAAAACTCTCTTCCACCAATCTCGCCGAGGCGGTTCGGGGTCTTAATGTGTTACGTGTGCTCACTGCCGCGGAAGTTTCAAATCGTTTCTATCAATGGGTTGGCAATTCGTCGACTTCACACCTCCATCTGTCACCTCGTTAGCGTTTACGTAAATAAAAATGCCGTGATATTTAACAAGATTTAATAGCACTAAGCATTGATTGTTCAATATTTCGAGAGTGAGCGAGTTATCGAGAGTGAGCCAGTTGGTCAGTTTGGCTGTGTAGCAAAAAAATAAGAATATATTTGTAGGGCAGCTTGGAATTAGAAAATCGTGTCCATGATTTGAACACCAGTTCTAGAGTAATCAGAAGGACTCGATAGAGTGTAAAAAACCTGCAGCATATTAAGGTAGATGACCGTACGACCTTGCGAAAAACAGGAATATAGGATTACCGAAACTATTTAAGATAGCTAGCTATAGAATTAGAGAGAATGTCACAAGTAAGCACGATATTGCTATGGCAAGGTGTGCAAGCCTAAGCACTGAAGGATTGTTTTCATCTGACTATGCATGCTATTTTCATGTTAAATTAAATTCTCTGAGGACTAAAACGTCTCCAAACTTCTTCGTATGCATGAAAGTACCATAGGTTCTGTGTCACGATCATATGGTGGGTTAGTTGGTTGATCATTATATGGAATTAATAGCGCAAATACGACAAGAAAGGATAGACAAAGGAGACAGGATAGAATGCTGTCTCCGGATTCCTGTCTCCTTTGTTTATCCTTCCTTGTCGTACTTGCGCTGTTAATTCCATATAAAGGTTTTGCGCATAAGTCTAATTAAATCAAGCCAGAATTTATTCACAGAATATATCTAAACTTCGAGTTCCTGCTCTCAAATTGCATTATTACTTCAGTAGATATTTTGTTTACATAATGATAACCCATTGTCGACACATACAGTTCTAATTAGTTGCTTGACTGTACATGTTCTCAATCTTCTGTCGATTAAGAGTGCAGAAGGGGAAACTAAAAAAAAACAAGCCAAATTAGAGAGCTGAATCAAGGCCGTATGACAAAAAGAAGCGAACAAGTTGTCAGTCGGTGTATTTATTGTCCATTTTCTAGTCTCCTACGTATCAATTTGTGCTGATGTGACGCAAGCGAAATTAAACATATTTCGTACTTATATATATATATATATATGATGTTTAACTGAATCATTTGCTAATTTCAACAACGCCAGGTACACGTTGAAAGGCTTCTAAAAGTGATTGTATTTAATTCCTGCTCAATGTAAGTCTTCGTGTCAATTTGGCGAGTGACCGGCGCTCGCATATTCTCACCTAGATTTTCTAAACATTGTGTCTTATATTGGCGTCTGCGTCATTAACGCCTCCGTACAAAGTATAGCAACCCGGCGTGGCGAGTTTGCAAAACAATAAAAACCAAAAGGCAGCAAGGTTCGTGCAAAGACGGACATGAAGATATTTGCGGAAATGAAGGAAGCCGGAGCTCGTTTCCTGTTTCCTTACGCAGCCGCCAGGAGCTTGTCGAATAGCTGCTTTCCCGGAGCAATATGCTTTTATATTTTTTTTAATGATACACGTTTTATAGTTATAGGCACAATTCTGGCGTTCTGATGCGAGTATAAGTATAACGAATGATAACATATCTTTCTTTCTCTAAACTATTACAACAGAATAATGGAAACGTTTACTTGTTCCAAAAGTTGTAGATAAATGTAACGAATTACCAGCGCAAGCACCACGTGACAAATATGTACCAGTCACGTGACAAATAGAGACCACTTTTCACGCACCCGCGGCTGCGCCAACAACAAATTCGTATCGCGCCGTAAATATAGCTCTAAACGTTTCCTTTACGTTGTAAATTCGTTTTATGACTTCCTTTTCCCAACCAGGATGTTAAAAAAAAATGTTTTTTTTTTGCCTTTGCAAGTGTCCTTTAAGCAAATGTAAAATGTTACTCTGGACCAAACAACTTGTTTTTTTCTCAAGTTACAGCATTTCATGTGTAAAATAAAAATGGTGACTCTTTTGCGGTGCTCCTGTGCATTTCGGGAAAACGCGCGTCAATTTTGTCTCTTCGCCGGAAAATAACATGAATAACTTTTGCCATTTCGGTTGTACGGTATAATATGTACCTTTATTGCTACTGTAAAAGTGTAATTGCTTTAGTTACAGCATTTCTCTTTACCACTGAACGATGTTAAACTTCGCTCTATTTGAAGCCCAAACCTCTGTTGCAAGGAAGGTATGTAAAAACGAGCGACAATTGCAAGCAAACTAACGACCAAAAGGAATGTAGAGTGTGTTCGAGGTTTGCTAGCATTTCGGTGGTGCTTATATATTGCTAATATGCCCGTCCTGTCATTAGATGAAGATGACTCCGTCGTGCATCTTGACGATCGGTTAAAAAAAACATTCGAACGCAAAAAATAAAGCGCGTGAGCTGTGAAGGGTTTTTTTTTTTATCATTTCCCTCGGGCGGTTTTTATCGGGCACTTGCTCTCTGGCTCCCCCTATTTGCAAAGATTTGGAGCGTGCGGGTGATGGTTTCAACCCAGAACAAGCATCTTCGCACATATTCATGTGCAGAAAGAAGAAAGCAGTACTTATTTACTGCAAATCTGGCTATATTATGTGGCTTTCAATTTAATTTGATCGTCTGCATGCACAAGGAGTTACTTATCCAGTGTCACTGCGTAGTTTTTGCCGTCTCTCTTGGTTTTCACATGTCCTTCGTTCATTTGGCACGTATATCCCCCATGCTGGAAAGCGTCGACGCCGTGTTCGCGCTAACAGTGTCCGAGAGTGCACATAAATACACGTACGAAGCGGTTTTAGCACCGTTTTTTCATGCCACGAATTTCAAATAAAAATGCTGTAACTGACCAATTATTTCGTCTGCGTGACTGAGAAATGTTTCAATGTGCCTAGTTACGTAAAAACTATTCATGATATTTGCTCTTATAATCGAGCACAGAGAGAAAATGCACTCGCTTTTTCCCATAGAATTGCATTACCGGAAGCCAATTTCTGACTGCTTGCTGTCGCTTCAAAATGCAACAGCACACTAGCGCCACCTGAACCTCTAGCGTTTATTTAATAACTCTATGTTCAAGACGACGTCATTTGCGTCAAAAAGGGGACTTCAGAAGGCGTTCAACGGAAACGGGGAATACACAAATATATACTCAATTTCATTTTGTGATTTCACTTTTTATCGCAAACACCGTTCTACGCAAATTAAGTGATCAAACAGGAACTCAGAAACAGTACAAAAGTGCAGTACTCACATGAGAAGTCGATCATCCGTCACGCAGTGTGACACCGTGGTGGTAGCAGGCACTGTACTAGCGAACTGCTTACCCCGCACGTCCGAACGCCTGGCTTGAAAAACGACTGAGTTCAAGGGGGGAAGACAGTGAAGGGCGGTCTAAAAAAGTGAAAACAGGAAATTTGATAAAAAAAAAGCGGCGGCATGGAACTTCTAGTGAACGCGTGGGCGCGAGCGCGTGCGCACGCCGCGCACACACACACAAACACACAATTCTTCAAGCAGCCTCCCGGACTCTGGGCTGCTCTGGTAGATTGGCGTCCCGGCGACCGGCGTCGCAGTGTCGGTAGCGCTCGTCACGGTTTCGCTTCTTAGGCGCCTTATGATTTTACCACCGGGGAACAAACACGCCGATAGCCGTTATTTTAGAGCGCAGCTCTTAGGCGCCCATTTCCGGCTTGAGCGGTGTCGGCGTCGCCGTCGCCGTCGGCGTAACCGCGCGGTGCATGATGGGTAAATTTCCCCGCTAAATCTGGCGGAAAATATTTCCCGCTAAACCTAGCGGAAAATTTTCCCCGCTAAATCTAGCGAAAAATTTTTACCGCTAAATTTAGCGGAAAAATTTTTCCGCTAAATCTAGTGGAAAATTTTCCCCGCTAAACCTAGCGGAAAATTTTCCCCGCTAAATCTAGCGGAAAATTTTCCCCGCTAAATTGAGCGGGAAATTTTCCCCTCTAAATCTAGCGGAAACTTTTCCCCGCTAAATTTAGCGGAAATGTTTCTCCGCTGAATTTAGCGGAAAATTTTCTCCTTTTCTCCGCCCCCCCCCCCCCCCCTTCGAGGTCACGTGACCCCCCCCTCCCCCCCCCGAGGTCACGTGACACCCCCCCCCCCCAGTGCCTTCCCCTCCTCCTCAAGAGCTGGGCTCTAATTCGGCGTTACAGGGAGTTGTAAATGGCTTTCAATTTTTTATGTTTATGTTTGCTTTTTCTCTTCTTGTGGAATATTGCTATCAGCAAAAAAAAGAAGATTCATTTGTTGATCCTTAGGAAATACGATAGCGTTACCCTTAAAAAACGCCACACGCGTCCCCCTCTGGGAAACGCTAACGCTGACCCCTTTACTCTTCTGCTTTGTCTTTCCCTTTTGAATTTCTCCTTTGGGTCTCTTTTGCTTCGTCTATTTTTTGCTGTCTCTATTTGGCTTCGCTACGGGGTCAGTCTTTGCGTTTTCAAAACGGAGATGTGTGTGGCGGTTCCCGAGGGTCGTGCTAAGCATTCCCTAAGGATCCAACAATGGATTTTCCTTTACATTGCTTTGCCGACTACTTGGACCAGCGCGAGTATCACGCTCGGCATACCTGCAAGTTCAGACTCGCCCTAGCAACCGTGTGCACATTGGCTTCCGCCCAGTGACGTCACCTCCCTCTCGCATTTCTCCCTCACTAGTCTCCTCCTCTCTACCTCCCTTGCGATGCGCTTCCCTTCCTACAGTTTTGTTCACAGACGGACGGCGTTAGCTTTTTTCCGGCCATGTGGGGACTATACTACGTTTCACCTCAGGACTGACCGCAGCCGATGCTGCGAGTCATTGGGGGCAAACAATGGCATTGTAAGTGTTACATGACCTTGGAGAATGGGCGCCGTGACTGGCGGAGAGCGTATCACGTGCTACGTTCACACTGCTCGATTGTCTGAGATGGCTCGTAGCGTCCGCTGCGGTCGGACGTCAGCTGAAACGAAGCATAATGCTAACGCATTATAACCACTACTTCGTTTCTCCTTACAATGTGTCACGATGGACGCTACGAGCTACACGCGCCGATTCGTAGATGGTAGCATGTCACGCGAATTCGCGCTCCCTCGTGCAACCGCCCGACCGAAAGGGAACGCGACACCCTTCGAGCTATGGATTCGCTACGTCTCAAACCTGCGCTCTCGTGCCTGTAGCTTTGACGCTCTGTCAGCTTATGCATTTTTGAGGGCGATGTTTAGAGCGCATGCTCAAAACGAGCTAACATTAGTGGGCTGCTAAGACCGGCAATCTTGATGATGCGGAAGGCACGCTGCAGAATGGTGAAAGGTGGCCGTCAGTACGCGCTCAGAAGTCGCGCACACAGGTATGGCCGTCAGTGAATACTCCCTATTAGTGGCGATGTGTTTGAGTGGCGCCCTGGGGGGACCTGCGGCCGAGTGGGCTAGCGCACACCAGCTCGGAGCACGTGGAGCGAAAGCTCACGCTGCAGAACCCAGGGCCCGTTTGCTCGAAGCCGGTTAACTCTAATGACTAATTCGGGCGGTCATTTCCCGGCAAAATATTTTGCCATATCTTTGGCGAGGGCGTTCGCGTGGTCAAAGGCTGGCGGGTGCAAGCTGTTCGGGTGGCGTTTCTCAGGCGTGTGCCGGTAACTTACCGGCACAAATTTTGCCCGAGCTCCAAGAGGTCGGGCAGCTTGTCTGTGAGACTGTATCCGGTATCGTCACATCCGATTGGGGAAAGGGAACCAAACCAAACAATGCTTGCCGAAAGCGGCAAATTGCGGGTTCGGGTGAAAACGAAGCCATCAAGACAGACACTCTTTGTGCTCCTAGAAAAGATAGTGAAAAACAACGAAGATAAAGATAAATTATGTTTCAGAGAAAGCCAATATTTTTGGAAGAATTTGTCCAGCCTGCGCAAGGTCAGTTTGCTCTGAGACGTGGGTTGCATCATATATTACTTTGTTTTACAACTGTGTAATAACTATTACACCGCTGAAAAAAAAAATGTATGGATAGTGATGCAGTTCGATACTCGAATAAGCATTACGATTTCAAGGGCAGTGGGCGCAATGAGAAAACTGAATTCCAAAAAAGGTAAGAACAATAAACAGAATATGAAAAGCGACGCCGGCAAGCCTCCTTGGGACCCTTGTAAAATGGCGACAGCTCCTCAGAAATCCAAACGCTGATATACTGAAATTTGACCCGTGTGCGAACAGCCCCACACCTATCTATTAATCTGACTTTCCTCTAAATTTATATTTTTCAGATGATCTAAGCTGTGCGGACCGTGGTAATGTTGATAATTTAAAAACTACTGTGAAGCTGCTTGTGTTTACACACATCTCAAGGAGTCAGAGTTTATGTTGTTTGCACATACAGCGTACACATTGTACCATAGATCAGTCGTGAAAGAAGTCGTCAAAGCTTACGCGCGACCAGGCAAATAAAAACACCAGTTGCCGGCGCTTACTGTTCGGGTGGAGAGGGTCACGTGGTGCACCGCTGGCGCGTCTTTGGTCGCCGGTGCCACCGGCAAGGGCTCGCCGGCGATTGACCACCCGCATTCACCATAACCGCGGTTAAAAGTTAACCGCCCTTCCCTATACTAGGCACCTACAAGTACCTAGCCAAGTTTGACGAGCGAATATAAGTGGCTTCCGTGCAAAAAGTTCCCGAAAAGAGAGGACCCAAAGACGCGCGCTACCGGGTTTTCGCGATGCAGTGCGGCTTACATTTGAGCTTAAAGGGGCACTGACACGTCAAAATCATATTTTTTTTTATTATCCGAAACGATTGAAAACGATGCCGGGACATTACCCTCAAAATTCGAAACTTGAAAATTCAGTATTTGTGAATTAAAAAAACAATTTCCAAATGCCGAATTTGAAGTTCCCGCGCGATCCGCGCCAGTACAGCGAGTCACATTTTGCGGTCTCCTGAGACTCGACTTTTTTTTAGACCTCCGCCGTTGCCACGGCAACCCCAAGCGAGATGGAGGTGATATCACGCCGGCGCGGGAAAGAACCGGTTTCTTTCCCCACTCGCCGTGTTGCTCGCCGACGACGCCGCCAAGTTTTCCGAGGGAGGGTACAAATCTAGGAAGCAACATCACACCGAACTCTGATTTCTGGTATTTCAGAAAGAGGGGCCGTAGGGCGCTCGCAATTGCGTTAAAAAGCATGTTTTACGATTGCCGTTATTAAATGTTATAGAAATGTCACCTACAAAGCTTCTAAAATTCCTGATTTTTGACGTCACCGATCAAAAGAAGCGAGGAGGTGAGCGCGGGAAATTTAAACGCCAATAATAAAAAGGCGCACGCGCGCGCGGGGTAATTTTTTTTCGCGATGCGGTTTTTTTTTGCATGTCTGTGACTACAACTTGCATCGTTTTAGACAATAAAAAAAAATACGACCTTTGGGTTGTCAGTGCCCCTTTAAGAAACGCCTTCTGTTGCTCGTGGTACAGATATTGGTTAAGGTCAAACTAAATTAGCCCTTGTTTAAAAATTTCCAAATGGTTGGTTGTCTGAAGTGAAGACAAGCCTCGTTGAAATTTTCTTCCAAGTTCAAAAGAGGAGGACGAAGTTCAGTCCTAAAAACGATGAGGAAGAAATGAGCAGTTAAAGGCGGGCGGTACACCGGCAGCATGATTAGCCAGCATGTAAGAACTGTATATAACACCATCATAAATTGAAAACCGTGTAATTCGGCTTCAATGAAAATAGACTTATTAAATTACCCAAGCATCAAGGAGAACGCTGAGAGTGCAATAGACCATTTGCAATGTTACCCAAGCATCAAGGAGAATGCAGGGATTGGTGTTCCACGCGCCACACGCGCACGCCTTCCCCGTATAAAAGATTTGAAGCAAATAACCAAAATAAAGCGTTGACGAACGCGCGTGCAAGATACAATTTGTTTTAGGTTTTTGCTTTAGAAACTTTACGACTGCTGAGGCCAGCACGTGTGGCGCACGTGCTGAGCTCAGAAATCCCTGCATTCTCCTTGATGCTTGCGAAATATGGCAATAGGTCTATTCTACGCTCCGCGCGCGCTAGCGTTTCCCGTATAAACGATTCGAAGTAAATAATCATAATAAAGTTTTGACGAACGCGCGTGCAAGACAAAATTAATTTCAGGCTTTTCCTTTTGAACAGTTATTACTGCAGATGCCTGCACGTGCAGCGCGTGTAACCACACAAAGCCGGTCGTGAACCACACTATAGGGAGTATTCACTGGCGGCCATATCTGTGTGCGCGGCTGCTGAGCGCGTGCTGACGGCGAGCTTCCGCAGTTCTTTTGCAACGTGCATTCCGCACCATCAACATTGCCGGTACTAGCAGGCTATGATTGTGAGCTCGTTCCGAGCATGCGCTCTAAACAATGACCTCAAATATGGCGTCCAGTGAATACTTCCTATAGTAGCATGCACCTTGGTGCTTGGGAAATTTAGCAAAAGGTCTATTGGGACGCTGTCTGCTTCTGCGTGCTATCGATACACGGCCGATTGGGTCAAGGCAATCCACTTTCCAAAGACGTTGCCATGCCGACAATTATCGCGTTCATTTAGGCTTAGGAAGGGCCAGAATCGAAAGACTATCTAAAAGATGCGGCGAGGTCGTTGCTCATGCTTTACGCTTTAAGTGAGGTAAGGCAAAGCGAAAACCTCCTGCACCATTCACTGCTGACTAACGCGCCCGATATTGCAGCTACTACGACATGTTAGCTTCAAAGCGAGCGGTGCTCGCTCGCCGGGGCACCGCCATGTTTGCCCGCCGTCCTTACTCTGCCGGTCACGTGACCTAAAATTCCCCCTCGTAGGCAAATCCGGTTAACTTGTAAACGCGGTTAAAGTTAACCGGCTTCGAGCAAACGGGCCCAGGGATCCTGGGTTCAATCCCCTCCCCTGCCCGTTTCGATCTATAGTCGGATGCAACCTAAGAACAATCTTTTAGCTCCACCCACAAGCGCATTGCGCCCATCTGAAGTGCCTCCGCCGTCGAGAAAGTAGTTCGCTAGCAACGTTGCTTTTTCTTCCTCCAGTAAACGTGTCTTAAACTACTACAATATTTATTTAATTCATTCAGGACGTTTAAATAAGTTAGAATACGTTTTTGTCAACGAAATAGCTGTTTAGTAAAGAAAGAAAGTCATGTCCAATGTACCGTCTTCCCAATTCATTTTCTGTCCAAGATACTGTCTAACATACCGTCTTCCAGCGCCTTCGATTGAGGGAAAGCGGCGAAAACGAAACCAACCTTTCTTTCGCCAAAATTATAAATAACAAAGCACTTATAGTTCCTGCAAATAATAAATATTTAGTGATTTACTTAGTTTTGTGGGCTTTGCGCACGAAATGTGTGCCTTTATTTTGTTGGATTAATAGAAAACAAGAATAATTATACTTTTCGGGTTTTGACAAATCGGCACCCTCCCAAGTCATCGACACCACCACCGCGCCCCGCCAGAGTGCCTTCATACAAACGCGCGCTTTTGCTTGAGTGGTGACATCTCAGCCATTTTTACGCCCAATCGTTTTTTTATGCATTTTGAAGTACGCGCAATCCGGTGTCAATCAGCTCGAGCGCGTAGCTTTGGCTAATGCATAGATGCCATTTTAGCGTCCAGGTCACGCAACGAGTGCGCGAGAGCGTCACGCGCTGAACATTCAGTGCAACAATGAATGTCTTCACCCTGAGACAGACAGACATGTAGGCACCCTACGCCCCGCTCTCTTTGTCTTCCGTCATGGATCCCACTGAGGTGCACGGCAATCTCAGCTCACCCGCGGAAACCACAGCGAATTGAAGCAGCGGTGCCGGTACTATGTTGAGTAGCAACGTGGGGCAGAGGCGACAGAAATCCAACGAAGCAGACGACGTCCGGCGTAGCTTCTCACCTCTCAGCAGTGCTAAGCCTCGCGCCCGCTTCGAAATTTTCGTTGGCGATAGCGTCGCTGGATTCTCACGTTGTCGCGCAAAAACTGTTGCAAACGCAAGCCGATACCATTAAGATTTCGTGGCGTAACCTCGGGCACGTAAAACACGGTGCAAAAAAGCAGAATAATTGTCACGAGAAACTAGCGTCGCGTTGCTAAGGCCAGCAGCCATGTTGAGCTTTTTTTTTTCAAAAGGATCGCGATTGGTCCACGGAATCGTGACGTCATAAAAACGATTGGCTGGCGTTTCTCGGCGTAGGAATACAGTTTCCTCTGAGAGGCATTTCCGGTTTTTTCTTAGCTTGCAATCAACTATAGATGAGCATCGTACCGGCGTGCGGTCGTGTATCACTACTGCGTGGTGCACGTTAAAGACCCTAGGTTAGTGGTTGTACCGCACTGGCTAAATTGCTCATCTACACCTGAGACACCAGACGCCCACTGAGGCAGACTAACTTCCGGCTGTATAAACATACACACAACAATTTCTTTTGCAGTGGCGCCCTCCGATGGTCCCCCCTCATGACGTCATTACCTTGCGAACAACAAGTTCTATGGTGTTTGTAATGAGCATGGTTGAAGCATGAAATCATTGCGCTCTGAAACCAATCCTGGCAACACCGGCAAAATTGAAGTTCTTCCGTTCCTCTTATTTCCGTTCATAAGAAATGCTTTCCTGACGTCATAGCCAGCATTGGGCCAATTATAGAAAACCGACCACAGCGACGCTGTCTGTCGCGCACGTCGCGTGCAGAACTGAACAATGCATGAGCGCGAGCGCTCGTTTTTGAGCTTTGGTCGAGCGGTTCGTCCCAGACTGGTATTGCTACCGTTTCTTTTTATGTTCACATTACTTAGAAAGTAACGAGTTACTAAACTAATTCGTTACCAAAATATTGTAACAGAATTACTTTACAGATAACTGCCGGAAAGCCGCAACGTAGTAATTACAAAAGTACTTGAAAAAGTAACGAATTACGAGTGATCCGTTACTTGTAACGGATTACTTCCCAATTCTGATCTGAGCAAGTCTTTTCTTTTGTAGAAAGTGCAGCTTAATGAAGATATGTAAAACCAGTGAATGCATTTTATACAATAAAAACACAAGAAAATCTAAACTTCCTTACTCAGCGTAAGCTAACTATTGCCCCGGATTTTGAATGGATAAAAATGGTGGATTGGTATTTATGGCTAGATGTTTATATGGCAGACTATACAACAGTAAAATGGAAACAGTATTACCGTCATCATTCGGTTTATACTTTGACGAATGTTAAACATTTTGAATTTGCAGTCAAACAATGTCGACTACATTGCTTTCACTTCAGCTAAGCGATTTTAAAATCGCCATTGAGAAAATAAATTGAGAACGACACAGTGCAACAGAAAAAAATGAGACGACAAAACCAACCAAGTCTCTTGCACCATGCATCAATTTTATTCCTATACACCCGTAATGGTAAGCCTCTGTCCTTATACTAAGGCATATTTATCGCATAATAAGCAGTGCCAGTCTATTTTTGGTCAAACAAGGCAGCACGCTCGACTAGATGGAAACTAACATCTTGCAACTTAAGTCTGCGCTGGCCATTCAGGTTAGAAACAAGAAGACATTTTCGGAGAGCGAGGTGATGGCCACTCCTGCTGGCGACAGATAAAACTTGATTTCTCAACGTGTTGCTTGCTGGCAACACGTGCGGAAGCTGTCGTAATAGGGCGCGAAATGCCAACGCCAGAATCGCGCCACGCCCTCTGAAAGTTCGAGAGTGGAAGATAAATGGATCCAGGAACACCTTTCACGGGCGTAAATCCGGTAGGCTTAATCTGGGCTCAGCTCTGTTTGTAAATAGACGCGTTAAATCCAGGCGGCTAAGATGCACCGTAAGTCGGATAGCGGGTTCACGCAGAATGCGCGGGTGATTCCAGAAGGGTCATCCGCGCAAGACGGATTCTACCTTATGCTACTGAGCCTAGAATTGACTTGTTATGTGGCGTCATTTTCACGTTGCTCCTCTAACAAGAACAGAGATGACAGCCCGTACGAAGATGTCATAAATGGCCCTGATATATTTTATATATGGCCATATATGATAATATAAGGAGTCAAATAGATGCGGCCACATATCGCCTTATACGTGGACATACACGCGTGCAAATATGGCCATATATGGCTGTATAAAAGTTCAAATACTGCCATATATAGCCCGTTCACGAGATATATGGGTAAACATATATCCCCTGATAGTGATATTTGGGCCCGTTTCGGTCATGCAAGCAAAAAGTTATATCTACTCGCGAAGACAGTAGTTTATATGTCTATATTGCATGAGACTCATGTAATTGGTTAACTCTTGTTAATATCCTTAAATTCAAGATATTCCAGATATTTGGACCAATTAATCACTCGCTGATTTTGAAGATTGAAAGACAAATGAAATTAGGTTGTATGTTTGACATGTAACAATATGACCAAGTGCATAAGATCGGGAAGCGAGTTAGTCAAATAATGCATTTTAGATCGCAGCTCTTAGGCGCCCGTTTCCGCGTTAAGCGGTGTCGGCGTCGCTGTAACTGCCCTGCAAAATTTACCGGGAAATTGATTTGGTGCTTATGTCACGTGACGTCCATTTTTCCACTAATTCTAGCAGTGATATAATTTTGTTCATGATTCCCCGCTAAATTTAGCGGGGAAACACGAACCGTTGGCTTACTGAAGATGCAAGACGCTACTTCGTCATCGCGAATCCCTTTCTTTCGAACAGCTGCGAAGCTGTTGCGCCCGGAGTGCCGAACGGAGCATCTTTTGAAAACCGTTCGCACAGCATCGCAACCTTCCGCTTGCGAGCGTCGGCGATTCATCGTGTGTTGAAAGTCGGAAGATGTGCTGTCCGTGGTGTCTTTTATGTGTCACTCTATCGTAAAAACATTTGAAATTTAAAAACGCAAACCTAACAGTGAACACATAATTTTAAATTTATTGGTAATATATATATGTATATATATTTATGTATCTATTTATTTGTGGACATCGTGCGCAAAAAACAGCCGCGCTTAGTTTTTCATTTAAAATTATTTTTTGGGCTGTACAGCCTCTTTGGAAGTTCAAAATCTGGACTTCATAGAGCTGTCCTGTTCCCTCGGTATTGACAGCAAGGTAGACGCGATGCGTGTTTTACGCCAATCTTGTCTCCGGTTAGGGTCACGTGCCTATAGTCTAGAAGCTGGTGATAAGGCAGAACATGGCACCTGCCTCAAGCCCAAGGCCACGCATAGCATTCACTGCACTATCAACCTTGGTTACAAGTGACAAATCGTCTCGTTGTGGTCATTGCTGCGATCAGGACCAGGTCCTGGTTGGAATGCCCCAGAAGATAAGCCTTTTGTGTGTGCACTCCTGTTTTGTCCTTTTCTTCTCTCTCTTCCTAAGCTGAAAGAGTGGTAGAACGTGCGCCCTTGTCGAACCAATCAGCCATAGACTTTTTATCGCTTGACTTCGCTCTCTGTGCGCGGGAAATGGCAGAAGCGTGGTTGCATGGTGTGATGGATGACACATTAGCCATTGGCAATATCGGGATGCCTGCTCCCGAACCTAGTTTGGCGTGTGTTGCGCCTTGCATGGCTGCTGCGGGTTCTGCTTCTGCAGTAAATTTGCTAAGTCCTACCCGTATATCGGCAACAAGCGATTTCTTCAAAGAAGCCCAAGAATTTTTTGTGATGCGTATAGTGTTCAGTTCTACAAATGACAGCTGGTGCTACATCGTGTTGCAACTTCAAGGACACCTTCCTTCTCGTTTTTGTGTTTGAGTGCTTGCCATGCCCGTGTCAACATATATCTCGGATTACACCTTTTAAGTCCGGTATCGTCAACGTAAGTGCGCTGCAACCTACTTCGCGACAATTGATCGTTTTCCTACAGGTACTCTTCCAGATTACCTCTAGAATTAGGCCGTGTATATTTCCAGGCTGCCGGGAGAATAATTTCTCCGAAATTCTACCAGCAGTCACCTGTCATTGCCCGCCTGAAATCATGTCACAACTGCAGGTAGAATACTAATTTTTTATTCTCCCTGCGGTTTGTGATAACACGTTCCACGGCCACCTTCTCGTGGATACACGTTTTATGGACACGCGTTTTGTTGACATTAACGTTTCATCGACTTTTGTTACGCGAATGTCGATAATCCTGCTTTCCCTGGGAATTAAGTTGAGCGAAATCAGAAGTGGCGGAAAGCGCAGCTCATGTAAAAATTAATAAACGTTGGTACATCCTCAATATCCAATTGGTATTTTTCCTATACAGATGAGAAGTCACTTTTGGTAGATATTTGTAGAAAACAACAATATACTCTAAACGACTTAATTTTCGCGGGCTCAAATTTTCGCGAATCGGGCCAAAGCTGAAAATCTGAAATTATTCGCGGGTTCTAATTTTTGCAAATCGAGTGTTGCTTCCGTAGCGTTCACATATTGCCCGAATTGTTCGCGGGACGTATTTTTCGCGAATTGTAGGCGATTCGCGAAATTCGCGAAAATTAGGACCCCGCGAAAATTGTGTCGTTTACAGTATATAAAATTTGCCTTATCTCATCCTGACATATCTGGCCTTATATGGAAGGCAGATATACCCCTATCTGGCAAACCCAGATATAGATAAATAAAAAGTTGGGCATATCTGGCCACGTATGCCTTATATAAGCTGATGTGATTTATTTGGCCAGATATGCCCAATATTTAGATAACCATATTTTTTATATACGTCCAGATATGCCAGTTTCGTAAGGGAGGTTATCTGCAGAGATTTAGTCGGTGTGAGTGCAATTGTATTCTTATGGAATGTTTAAAAGGAGAAACCATGGCTCCAGTTAAAGAGAAAAGTCCTAGGAATAATGCGATATTTAAAAAACGCGCAAAATTTATAAACAGACTTGTGCAAATCTCAAATACTCTGCTCAAGATACTGTATTTCAAGTCCTTTTTTAAGTATCTTGGTATCTTGCAAATATTTATGATTGAAAACACTTGATACCCTATTTTAATTACATTTCTGAAAAAAAAAAAACTTGTACAGATGATCTCAAGTACATTTTTGCCATTCTGCCACTTTCCGAGTTTTTCGGGATGAAGTGGCGTGGGAATGGCACAAGCAAACGTGAACATTCTTTCCAGCAACCAAATCCTGTTGCTAGTTCCGATAAGCTGCGGTGACTAAGATTGAACATGTGAAAACATCGCTTTTGTGCCGATTGTGTGTCACGTTTCACACCAAAGCTGGTACAATGAAGGTTTTCTCCTGGCATTCCAAATGGCGTCCTTTGTTTCCTAGAGTTTCCCTAAAAAATTCTCAAACAAAAGGAAGTGGTTTTACGAAAGTAATAAATGACACACGTAGGTGCAGCGCAGAACGGAAAAGGACCCACGACAACAATGCAGACTTCAGTGTCAAGAATACAACAAATAGAAGCAAAAAGGGGTAGACAAAAAGAATACTTGTTTTTGCCTCTTGCATATTTGACCTTGCTACGGCAAAACGACGATGTTTATTTTTGTTATTTTCATTTCTTTTAGCGTCTGTCCGGAACTGATTGCTCTGTCGAACGCTGTCTGTAAACGAACATTGATAAGCAGAGAACAGGACAGGAAACGAACTACGAGCAGAATGATCTCTCAAAATGCCCACAAAGCGTCCCCCAATGTTGAGTGCCTTTCTGAACTAAACCTATTTGAAGAAGGGGCGAACAGTGTCGTGGCAATTATGTGGGCTATTTTTGTTATCCATTCACTCATTTCCGTATTGCAAGTTCGTTTACAGTGATCTCTCCATGTAGGGAACATGGCTTGTAGTTAAACGATGCGTCTAAGGTGCGCCGCAGGACGTGATATTTAGCGATGCTGCTATAGCTTAAGCGACTTTTTTTTCCTCCAAGGAATGTTTTTGCAACATGTATAATTATATTATGCTCCTTATAGCTGGACTGCATTAAGTATCCCTATAATGTTTTTGTGGCCTTTATGTGCTGTTGCGTGCTAATAAATCGTTCTGGTAAACCAGATTTGCGCAACTGTATACTTGAGTTTGTCAGTGACGTCTATGCGAATTATGCAATGCGGAAAGTGCTTCAAAAGTAATTGTTCTAAGTATTTGTACTCTTCTCAATATACTTTACAGTGAAAGTGACTTGAGTAGTATTTTAAATACTTTATGAAGAAGGTATTTAGTAACTTAACTTAGATGCTTTTATCGAGCGTTTTGTCCAACATTGCTTGTAAGAAATTAAATTCGAACAGTTAAACATTAAATTAACGCTGGTAGCTGTGTTTACTAACACTTACCTATTGCTTCCAAACCGTGGTTTATGCCTAAACAAGAACAGCGCCTCGCGGAAACGGTGGCTGGGTGGTCAGGTTGTTTAAAAACGATGGCTTAAATTATACCTAGTCTTGCCAATGGCCAATAACGTCACTAAAAATTATACTAGATTGATTATGCTGACGAACACCGGCACACGCTAGGTCACAGTCCTTCATGTCGGTTATTATGACCGGCCTTCATGGCGAATCTTCACGACGGATCTTCGTGACGGAACTTTACGACGGCACTTGGTGACGTGACTTCGTAACGGGACTTGTTGAAGGGACTTTGGGGACGGGACTTCATGAATGGTCTTCAAGACATTTGCTAAAATAAAATTATGCTGATAAAAGAGATTATAATTTAAGAAAGAAATCATCGTTATAATGCATCCAGCGAGGCCGGTCGTTCGAATGTTCAAGTGCTTAGTGATTTGAGGTATCGGAGCGCCTTTCCGTGGACGCTTTCAGTCACGAAAGGCGCAAAACGCTCATCAGCCCAATTAGGAACGGCGTTTTTAGCCTCGTATTTTCAAATATTACATTTGCTATTACAAAGAAGGAGCCTAAATAGTTTAAACGCGAATAGTTGAACGACGTCGTTGTAAAATAGATTTGCCAGAAAAACTGAGTACCCTGGGAGTTCAAAGTCTCGGCGGCTTCTGTGCGCTATTGTGCGTTGGAGCACCCCGTAGTGAACGTGCAATTGTTCGAGAAATGCAAAAACAGTAGTCTCCGAAGATTTCCCAAAAAGTAATAAATAGTGTGAAATGTTTCTATCGTTCTAAGGATACCAGCTTGTAGGGGCTTAGTCGTCCATTTATGTCGGACTCGTGCTCTTCAGAAAACAATTCACCAATTATCCTCCTACTTACAAACGTAGTAGCTGTACTAACTTAAACGGATGACTCTGCCGCGCCTCTTATCGTTAACGCTGCGCAGCATGCTAAAAATGTTGCGTTTTATTCCTGAAAAAAAAGTATATACCTTAATATTTCGTACCGCCCACATATAATATAGAATCCGTTTGATAATGGCGACTTATATACACAATATAAAATTTTTTTTCGGTCACACTTGCTGCATACACTTACTCGACTTTTGATCCCAGTTCAAGGATGTCCTTTACCTTCTGATTCTGCGGGCACAAAGAAATTTCATATCATACCTGCGTCCTACATTCCACACGAACCACCGACAAGTCTTTGTTCTGTATTGATGCACACGAATAAACCGTCACCGTTACACATAAAACAGAACTACATCGGACAAGCCGCAGGCTTTTAAATAGAATTTTCGATGTTCTTCTATAAATGGCCTTTTTGTTTTACATTGACTTTTATGCATGAATGTTTGGCTAAGCTGACTTGACACTTTCTAAGTATCGGATTTTTGCGTGCTCTCCTAAGAAAAAGAGAAGCGGGAAAAGAAAACAGGCTCACGCAAACTGTTCAAATAGACAGCAATGTGACCCATCTTTCTTCTCTTTGGGACCTAAAGTGATGCTTCGCAGCATCTGTCTTCACATATTTCTATGAAACTGCTCCGCCATAATGAGAATGTGAGACCCAAAACACTGTTTGTATTGCATAAAGGTAATTTACTTTAAACCAAAGTGATATCCTCTTTGTGCTGTTTTTGGTTTCCTAGTATAGTTCGGGATGTACTTTAGTGCTCCTCTCAGTAGTGGTGGGGTTCCGACTTGTCTGACCCTTTTTACAAAACGCACTTTTCTGGCTTGCGTTTGAATGCCACATCATCAACGGTTTCAAACCAAAAACCGAAAACAAGTTTGAGAAGTGGTGTTGTGTTTCGAACGTAAGTACACTGATCCCGAACGGCAACCATCTTGAAGAAGACATGTATGCATGCCCTTACAACTTCGCATTATATACTTCATAGGACCTGCTCCTCGGGTTGTTTTCTCCTTCATGGAATAAATTCCTTTGTCTCAAAGGTATCAGAGTTTTTTTCATCTGATTAAAATATTACTTCTTTATTTGGTTGGAAAAAGTTCCATAAAGAAAGAGACACAAATATGTGGCCAACACTGAGCGTGTCAGATACCAATTCTTGTGTCGCTTTATATACAAACCTCTCGCTAAGTTTTGGATATTCTTAGTCTTTACAGACCAGAGTGGACGGTGATACGCCTGGAAAAAAAATCTACAACTTAATTAAATAAAAAATGACATCAAATCCGCCGAATTGTGGATTTGTTGAGTGCTCTAGAATTCCCAAATCAAACGAAAAAATTTAAAGTAGTTTGAACATTGCTTATATTGTTCTGAAAATAAATTAACAAATTTAATAATTACGTACACCTTAGAACCAATTGCCCGCCAAAACCTCTTTGAGACAAGCAAGTGAGAAAAATGAAGACGTTCCTTTTAGGCGGCATATATTTATCTCCTGGTTATCGAGTCATATGTAGTTAGAACAATCGTCTACGTCTTATACCCCTTCTAGAGACGGCTCTCACACACATGAATATTGATGGCATGTTTGCGATCTCGAAAGAGCTGTATATTTATCTTTCGGATGGCTCAATGCAGGTGCGATCCACCAGAGCAACACTACGGGAAATATCCCCAGTGGAGTCATGCCAAGCTTAGATACACGATTACCTGCGAAGAAGATCACGTCCTCCCTCACTTCCTTACTACTTACAACGCGATGCAACGTTGGCTCCCAGGGTATTTCAGAGGGCCCATATGACTGAATAAACTGAACGTTTAATGGGGCGAACTTGTGCCCAAAAATAAAAAGAGAAAGAAAGATCAACAGAGTGTCGCGGGTGTCGAAGTCGGCGAAGTCGGCGAAGCAGCAGGATCGAACGCTGAGTCGAAACTGACTCCTCTTGCCATGCGGAGTCCCTTATGTACCCTAGTGGGTTTCTGGACCATTCGGCGTCGAACTTTCGGTGCGTAGAACTTTCGGAACTCGATCCGACAGAATGTTCTCGAACTTACGAGAAGGCCAAGTTGAATGTATAAAAGGACAGTCCCCTGACTGGAATCGAACCTACGCCTTTCACGTGACAGTCAAGCGCGGTAACCACTCGGCCACGCACGCGCTTCCTCGCCAACGCCCGTGGCAATATCAATCTCAATCTCTTGTGGTTCTCTTGGAGCCGACCAATTTGCGTCTCCCTGTGATGCAGTCGATCATATTTTAGACCCCTTTTGGCGTTTGCCTTTTATTAATAGCTTTTTGTGCAGATTCTGAATGCAGACGTAATTTGATAAGTATTGTTAGTTATCTTGATATGAAAACGGAGACGAAAATACATTATTGAGAACTGCCAACTCTCCTGATGGCTTAGCAAAGGCGCGAATATGCTCGTAGTGTTCAGAAATTTGTTTAGGATGTGTTAGTTTGCGTTGAACGTGCGGGATATATTAAAAAAACCACGTTTTGTTTTTTAGACCTATACATTAGACGTTACAACAGTTTAATGCTGACAGCACATATAAACGGTTTTTTGTGTTAAGATAAATATAATTAGAAAAAAGAAACTTGGAATAGTAGTATTATTCCTTCGAAAATCTCATATAGCTAGGGGCGCATGTAAGGATTCTCTCCTGCCATTCTTATTAAATTGATATTTACATCAATTATATAATTGTCTTTTAGATATTTGCCATAGCTGGTATATTTTTGCAGCAATTTTGAAATAGACACAAAACAATTGTTAAATGCAAAAACATAAAACTGTTCAGCGCATTTTGTTGTTAAAATTAAGCTCGATGGAGTCGTCATACTGCGAATTTGGAACACCAAATCGCCGCAAAACACAAACTCGGAGCGACATCAGTGTGTGACTTGTTTCATTTTCTGCAGTCATGTGGTAGTCCCAGGAGCCATTCGAAACTCGTCGGACAGAAACTTACTGACTTTATTTGCATATAAAATTTGGTATCTTAAAACTCTGACAGCTTCATTTGTCCACAGAACAACGCGACTGGCCTTGAATCGCATCTTTCCCCTCATATCACCCTTGACAATTCGCTTTAAGAAAAAAAGAAAGTTAAAACGCGAGAAAAAAACGGGGACAATGAAGAAACACGCACGACAGAACTGGCGCTTCACTCCCAACTGGTTTTTATTATAACCATCGTCACTTAGACACATACTATTGCCCAAACCACATCGTAACCAATCGCTACAATCAAAGGCAACCATCCGGAAACACCATTTCACTCTGAAGCAGATACACAGACGGAGCGCTGACGCCATTGGTGTCTTTCTTTTTTATGTGGAGTGCCTCTATAATCTCTCTTTCCGTTTTGTATTTTGCCTTTCTTAAACACTTCGTGAAAATGAGGTCAGGTTTACACCCACATCGCCTACAATGATCAGGTAAGATGTCCCCCCATGTTGTTGCGCACACAAATATTATGCTCTGCTGCTCTATCATTGAAGCAGAGCCCAGTCTGCCAAATGCCTACTCTGCCACAACTAAGCGGAATCTCGTGTACCACGTCGGTGACGCACGCGGTATACTGCACCGCGTGTTTCGGAAAACGGTGCTTTTTTCTTCCTTGCCAACATTAGACAGGTCCTAGCAAGTTTTCACGTTGCCGAAAAGACCACCGTAATATCGTATCTACCATATACCTTCTTTAGATTATGAGACACTGTATGCATGTACGGAATAAATTGTATTCGTTTCCTTTCTTTACCTGCCTCGCTGCTTTTTGTTTTTCTTCTTTATTTTAGCATTTGAAGAAGGCTGTCACAAAAACCAGAGATTAGGTTAGAGGGGTACCCGGTGCTTCGACTTGTTAAGGCTATCTCCCTCTTTACCAGTTTAGAGTGAGCACTTTCAAGCAAAACCAGGATTTTCTTTGTATGCGGACAATACTGCCAACAGACATGTTCGTCAGAAGAAGGGATCAAAATGTCTGAAAACTGAATGCAGTTATTCAAGGGCAATTCCCTGCTAAAATTAAGTCCACTTGACAACTTCTTAAACACCTCGACAATCTTCTCAACCGCTTTCTCCAAACCCTAGTCTGTACCTAAAATTAAAAGATAGCCATCTACAATCTATACGTCTTTACCACATGAAACTCTGCAAGCCTGTTTGAAAATTGCCGGTCCAGTGATGCTAAAAAATGTTACACAAAACAGGGGCAACTGTCGATCCAGTACACACACCAGACGTCTGTACGAAATACCGCTCTCCAAAACTCATGGCAGTAGACTGTAGATAAAAGAATAGCAGCTCCAAAAAATGATCACTGCTAACGCCCGCTGAACTTTGAAATCTAACTTCTCCAGACTCTCAGTATGACTCTCAGTATCTTATCTCGAACAGCTTTCAGAAGCCCATAGTGAAGAACAGATTAATGTAAATCCTCAGCATTTACAGATATGGCAGTGACAGCATTCTGAACCATTATCTAAGTTCCTTGGCAATTTAAAGCGAGCTTTGCACGAAAAAATGTTTTTTTTTTAGCGCAAGAGTGCCCAAATAGCGCTGGTGCAATATACTGTGTGCGTCACCAACGTGGTGTACGAGAATCCATTTAGTTGTGGCAGAGTCTAAATTAGGTAGACCGGGCGCTGCTTCAATGATAAAGCACAGAGAGCATAATCTGTGTGCGCGCAACATTGCGGGGGGGGCCCTCTTGCTGACCATTGTAGGCGATGTGGATCCAAACCTGACCCGATTTCTACGAAGTTTCTGAGGCAAAAGACAAACGGAAAGATTACTATTAAGGCATTCTACATAAAAATAGTGAAATGGTGTTTCTTGATGGTTGCCTTTGATTATGGCAATCGAATGCGATGTGGTTTTGGGAATGTGTATATATATATAGGTGACGATGGTGCTAATAAAAATCATTTGAGAGTGAAGCGCTTGTCCTGCCGTCCGTTTTTATTTATTGCTCCCATTTGTTCGTGTTTTAAACTTTTGTTCAGTAATTGACCAACTAAACCAAACTCAAGTTTTAATGCACATTGAGGATCTTCAGTGTCACAAACACAGCACATGTCACACCCAAAACAAAGAATTAAAAACACAAAAAGGAATCGAATTCTTGCTCTAATACTGCTTGTTTTATTTTGCTTTCACTCAGAAGGGTTTTACCCCAGGAAAACATAAAAAAAAGTAAAAATATTGATTCAAGAACAGCTTCGTTTATGCTTCCCCCAAATTGGATATTCATCGGGTCTTGAGTAGATCAGCTCTTTCTCAGGTTCCTTCGTCGCATCGACGCCTAATTTATATTGAGCGGAAAGGTTGATAAAATTACGGCACCGGATCTCTCCAGGGGAGGCAATTACGCAGGGTATGAGTGAGCACTAGAACTTGTTTCCATTGGTAACCTCGACCCCGTGGGAAGCATGCCTATTTATGGCATGCTTCCCAAGGGTCCATGATCCCCCGAAGTCAACGAGCGTGCCGCAAAGGGAACGTCGAACTTGCCTCCTAATCATAACAAGCATGGGATGCAATTAGTATTTTTTTTACGTAGCTTTTGTAGCCTGTGTATAGAACCTACTCAGCCGGAAAGTGCATCGAAGTGCCAGGGTAACAGGCCTGTTGCTATACACGCGTAGCTGCGACCCTACCCCTCATCTAATTATTGGTTTCTGATGCCGGCCTGTAACAAGCACTTAATGGCAAAGGTCTTCATCTAATATAAATTGTAGTTTTTCTTTGCCACGATAATGCGCTCCTAAGGAGCAATTGTTCATTATAGTAACTAAGAATAACTTTATGAAAAGAAAAATTACGATCGAGGGCGGGCAGTAAAATGCATAGTGTGTGGAGGCCTGCACATTATAAATGCTTGAAATTTAATTCATAATTATAGTTTTAGGACTATTGTATCCTCTCATATTCTTACCGGAAGTGAGTCTCTCGTAAATATATGTTAACTTTTATAACCTTTGCAATTACGGTTTGAAGTATTTTACAGTTTCTGTAGGTTTCAATATTGCATTTTCTCACTGTATTTATGTATTTTATATTTACATTAGCTTCAACTTATTTATATTGAGAGTAGTTCTAAATATGCAAAGGGCACAGTTACTGCACGTTTGAATATTTATGCTAGATTCCTTTTAGAAGAAGGCGATGTTGTAAAACTATGAAAGAAATGGTATTTCATGAACCAGCATTATGCTACAGAAGGATGGCGTTACAAATTATTTTAATCGAAATCATAGCATGGATGAAGTACTACCCTTGTTTTTTAGGTTACCTGAAATTGCAACTATTAAGAATGTAACTATGTCTATAACAACTTGAGGGGTTAAGATACGACGATTACGAAAGAGCAGTTTAAGCATTCATGAATATTTCCTTCTTACCTTGCATGAAGCTCATTTTGAAAAGCCACACCAGTCCCATATTTGAAGATAGTTTGAAGATTTACAAGCAAATAAAAAGAAACACGCACGTTTTTTGTTGTTGTTTTTTTTTGACGGAAGTTTGGTGTGTAATGTTCTAAGCTGAGAAACAAAAAAAAAAAAAATATTTGAAGCAGGTACGCCTCTCACGATGTTTTTCGCAGTTAAATATATTCCATGGAAAGAAATTTACCCAGTTCCTTATTTACAATTCAGTGCCTAAAAAAGAATAATGATACGAAAAAAAAAAATACTACAAAACACGATACCGTGATTAGTTAAATTAAACTCGCTAACAGAACAATCTTTTATCTGATGAGATTCTCAGGCAATACAGCCATTTTGCGACATAAGCAATCATTTGTTGTATGTACCCATATCTTAAAAAATGCGAGCTGAAAACTTAAACATTTTCATACATTGCCTTTAAAAGATAATGAATGAAGTCACGTGTCAACCTTGGCACTTCCTTGCGAAGGATTATATAAAAGCCTATATTTAACTAATTAGTCAAACAATCAGAGCACGTTTTTGACAGGCTAGTTTTCGTGAAAGGAAGAAGGTCAAATAATGCTCAATAATTTCTGAAGAAAATATCGTCTTCAGTTCATCGATCTGTTTAAGATTTCGGAGGTTGTCTCTTGCAGAGATGTCAGTAATGACATTACTGTAATAAAATGATAGTAAATAATTGTTTTTTTTTCGGTAATGAGTTATGCAATAAATTACATTTCTGCGCTGGTAATTTAGTAATGTAACGATTTACTTTAAGGCAGTAATTTCTAGAATATTACACATTACTTTAGAAAATATTCTTGCCCAAAATGAAAAACAAAATTTCGTTTGCAAGCTATAACAAAAAGGTTGAAAAATATTTTGAATCGTGAAATGTTGTGATACAACAGAGAAAATAAAGAGGGCCATCTAAGAGCAAAGCCTCGTACGAGGAACACGCCAGACGCACAAAGGCGGGCACGAGAGGCGAAGGAGATGGAGAAAAGGTATTTCGTGTGGTCTAGCGTGATATCACTGCCACGGCATTTTTACCTTGGTAAAGACGGGGCATCATCGGACCGAGTGGTTTCCTCCCTCAGATGGTAATGGCGCACCACTGCAGCTTAGCTAAATATTTCTATTGTATACTTTGTGAACCCTGAGGCTCACAGTGCGGTGTAAGCTACGTGCTCGTTTCATCAGTCACGTCTATCTTTCGCCACGTGTACACGGTTCCGCCCATACCCACGGGAATAGAGTGGGGTCAGGAGATGAAAGGGAGGTGTTTGAATTGTCTAGCGAGCGTCTAGCTTCCTCTATGCTATCAGATTCCAGGTGAAAGAAGTTTAGAGAGCTTCAGATGACCTTGCTGTGGCGTACCTGGGGCCTCCCCTCTAAAATTTCGCTCAGTACTATTACTCAGATAAGACAATGGTCCTCTTACGTTTTCCGGGTTTTATGATGCGGGCAGCGTAGTGCATTTTCCCGCATAGGCAGCATGTCCGCGTACCAACGTAAAAAAGGAGATGTGCCCAGTAAATCATGCTGTTGGAACACTTTAAAAAAAATTTCGTTTTTTTTTCAATTATGTTTTGTCGCAAGCCGCTCGTTGTAAGGCATTGTTTTGCTCTGGAATATACTTTCTCAGCTTGCCCGAGGGAGCACGGAACCGTCCGCGGTAAACTTCTGCAGTAGGCAGATGTTCCGTATCGATAATCAACTTTGGCAGTCCCGGCGACGGACCCATATCCATGAACGTTGTGCCGTTCACGAGCCAAAAACGGATGCTAGGCGATCCTTTGAGCCGTGAGCGTTCGTTTTCCTTGCTACTATACTTCGTTTCAGCTTCGGTCCGAGCGCGGCCGATGTTATGAGCCGAAGGGCCAATCAAACAGCACAAAAAGCGCAACGTCATGGCGTGCTCTTTGCGCTTGATAGGACTAGCCGGCGTAGGAGCACGCACAGAGAGACGGCGAATACCCGCGGGCCCTATCAGCTGCAGATAGCACGCCATGACGTTGTGCCTCTTTTCTGTTTAATTGGCCCTTCGGCTTTTTACATCGGCCGCGCTCGGACCGAAGCTGAAACGGAGTATACACTTCGTTTCACTTTAGGTCTGAGTGCAGCTGACGCTACGATACGATGGAGCCAATTGAGCAGCGTCAAAACTGCATGGTCACGGCGCTTGTATTCTTTGTGGCCTCACCGTCGCCGGTTACACCAATCAGAATAGTGCAGGCTCGCGGCGAAATCACCGCACGCGATTACTTTAGCCAGTTACAGGAGACGTACAAAGACGACGAGCGCCATGACGATGCACTTTCTGCCCAGTTCACTTAGTGTGAACTGGGTCTTAGCTTGAAACCAAGTACACTTTAAAAAAAGCCCGTGCGTCTGTTTTCCCGCACAAAATTCGGAGAGCTAATCACGGCAACTTACAGAGGCAGCTCAGCGAATGACGATGCCTAAACATATGTTTAGACCAAAAAACGCAGTCTCAGTTGTGTCATTAAGCAATGCAAAACGTCACGCTTGCATTGCTTAATGTCACAACTCAGACTGGGTTTTTTGGTCTAAACATATGTTTCGGTGTCGTCCTTCGCTGAGCTGCCTCCGTAAGTTGCCGTGATTGGCTCTCCGAAGTTTGTGCGGGAAAACAGATGCGCATTTCGTCACCAGATAGTTATAGTATCGCTTATAGGAGCGCTTGGTGTCTGCGTCTCCGCGTACGCGCAGTGTTCCACACAGCGCGTGCGCGGAACCCAAACCGCAGCCGCGGATATGAGCGCATGCGCAGTGTGGAGCACACAAACGTGGGCTCTGCGGGTTTGCGTCTGCAACTGTGTACACCATGATAAAACTCGACGAGTCCCCGGGTACGCCCACTGCAGCGCGGAATAAAGTGTATTACGGTGCGATCTTGGCGTCGCCGCGCGCCAGCACCGCACACATTCGGACTCGTGCGTCACCAAACATAATCAAAGTCGTCGAACAGCCTCCTCTTTCTCCGCGTCACGCCGTCACATTCCGTCAAGGCTTCGTTACATTCCGACGTGCGCAGAGAACGTGGCGTAGCGCAGGACGCGCGCGTTTCATTGGCCGGCGAGCAGCAACTGGATATCGGCGACCAGTCAATATCTCAGTACGCTGCAATACGCCGCATTGGCTACGCGCGACGTCGGAGTCTAGCAGAGCGTTTAGCGCCGACTCAGCGGTTGCGCCCGTGCCCCTACGCCGCGCTTTCTTCGGTGCATTCACTGGACACGAGGCCCAGCCAAACGATAACTCTGGCTCTTTGTGCAATCTGAATCTGCGCTCAGTCTCACTGCAAGTACGTCGAAGTGCTGGTGCACGAGCCTCGATTATTTTAGGTGGCGTGGCACCACCAACTTGGCAGGAACCTGCTCACAAATCTAGAAGGCGCTGCGGGTATCCACTGTCGATGAAGATAGTTAATAAAAGGATCAGACATAATATATATATATATATATATATATTTATAGCTAGCTAGCTAGCTAGATAGATAGATAGATAGATAGATAGATAGATAGATAGATAGATAGATAGATAGATAGATACATAGATAGATAGATAGATATTCTCGTGTACGTGTATTTCAAACTTTATTTGGGTTAGCCTAACTTAGCCACCACGTGCGCGAAGACTCGGGTAAAGGAATTTCAACCCAAGTTTCCAAAAGACTGGACCATTCATTAGGTACTTTCAACACTGGCTTCGCCTCGGGTTGTGGTGGAAAGCAAATGTCGCAGATGCCAGCGACGGCTTTGGAGAAGACGTGAAAAAAGTGATACAATATTTGGTGACAGGTTAACAGTAAAATGGAAGCTCCTGCCACCTCTCTTTTCTTTGGCAGAGCGATCGCTACGAGCTCCTCTCCAGGGAATGCTCTGCTCAAATGGAAAGAGGTCAGAGGAGCTTCCACTTTACTCGTAACCCTTCAGCGACTATAGGTATTACATAAGCAACCTTCCTTCGAGAGTTATGGCACTGGAGAATCTGAGGTCTCTTGATATCTCACTTGGAAGACTGGGGAAACGCATTTATGTGTGAAATGTGAGTGTCTAGTTCATATATTGAATTGCGGGTGCGTTCTTTAACCACATTTGCTTGCGTACTCTGATTCGAACTGGGTAACCAAAACGCACTTTGTGCTCAAATGTAGCCAACATGAAAGCATTCCAGCTCTTCTGAAAGTGCCCTTCACTTTCAACAAAGCACAGACAAACGTTCTTTTCCGAAATATGTCTCCGCTTCTCAAATTTTATTCAGCATAAATTTACCTCTTTCCCTTCCATCGTTAGATTTTTCTATATAAGACGTGAGGATGTTCCACCCTGTTTAAATTTTCAAACGTGCATTGTTACATGATGCAGGAACGCGAATGAGTTTGGAGTGCAGAATTCCAAAGACCTTCCGTTTCGATAGAAACACGAAGCTGAGATGACGTTTTCTTATGGTGGTGTTTGTTGTACGCTCTAATGCTATATGTATGGTGACCTCAGTAAACAAGATGACCTTTAAAAAATTAATTAGCCGGTATGTTGGGGGTGTATTTGAAAGCCTGTGCTCGACTGATCGGCTCTTTATATTCAAAGGCCCCTAAAAAGGAAACAAATGTTTTTTTGTGTTTTTTAACGATCTAAATTAGACACGCCAGTCAAAAAAGAAAAAAAAACAATTCTACTCGGAAATACAATTAGAGCGATATTGACTGCGCGAGATGCAATTCAGCCGGTATTCTTCTCCTTTCCACTTGTTTTCTTTGTAGGTATTTCGGACGCGTGGAGGATGGATCGGCTTGGACATCACGTTGAGCCGGAGAGAGTGTTTGACCGTCTCGTTGAGGTGAAAAATAGTGTATGACCTTTCCGTAACCTCATGAACTTTGCGCGCAGGATTTAAAATAAATGTCACACCGTCTATATTGCTCTAATTTTTTTTCGCGTAAAAATAATGTCTTGACACACGTGTTGCAACCAGACTGTTAAAAAAATAATTTATTTCTTTTTAGGGGCCCTTTAAGAAGTGCAACCTTTTATCTCGAATATTTTCGTTTTAGTACAGAGTGACGTTCTATATCAATCAAATATTTATTTATGTGGACGGCTGCCTAATAAATGTCTACAATTAAAGAATACATAAAAATATAAAAACAGTAAAATTCAACTACTTGATCTTACCTTGTATTGAAGATGCCACTACTCATCAACAAAATACGATGTGCCCCCCTGTTTACACAAGCGTGATGTTTTAAACTTCTCTGGTAATGACTTTGTGTTACTCGTTTTTGCATGGAAAGGCGCTGTCAGCTGGATACTTTATTAGTGAAACAAAAAGTATTGGAGAGCGATGGGTCAACGCCACTAACCTTTCGCAATACTCAAAGTTCGGAGGCATAAACATTAATATTGCTTAAGTGGACCGGAGATGTGAGTGGAATCACATACTAAGGTGAAATTCGGATCAAATGTTAATATCTAGTGCTTAAAATTTCCATGTTACATTGTAAGACGCAGTTTTGTTTCTTTTAAAAGTAAATACACATATTTTGATTACCTGCATGATGAACGGCAACGCGGAAAAATGAGGGGAAGGGAGGATTTGACAAGATGATTGCAACAATGCGAGTTTTAACTCATGTATTATATCATTTCTGGAACTCGCCAACGGAGTACTTATGAATTCGGTATATTTATTTTTATACACTAATTTTGCCTTTCTTTGTCATAAAGCTACGCATAGTCTGAATTTAAATATTTTGCTTTGGATGCGTTTTTAAAACGAAAGCTCCAAATGCGTTTCTCTCAACTAATTATTTTCATTTATAGTTTTAGTTGCTCTCAACGTCTTTTGCATATTGAATTTATTAGCATTTGTAGCTTCATTTAGACGTTGACGACGGCAGCAGCAGCATTAAATCGAGTGCGAGAGGCAAAAACCGGTAAAAGCTCCCGGCTCGTAAATTTGACGAATATACATTCTAACTTTTGCCAATATACAATACTTGCACTTTTTTAACAATTCCGCTTTGTACAGTATAGTATTTTTCTGAGACATAAAAAAAAACACGCGGAAGCATCCCTGTAAAACTATTTGTGTTTGCACTTACAGGTAGACAGCTGAGGGCTTTTCAAGTTTTAAATATTTTATATAGTAGTTATATGTCTAGGTTTCAAAGCAAATATATTTTATTATCAAACGTCAATACCTCATGAAATGGTCATCTTTAAATCACAGGCCTTGATGACAAACAAGATAGTCTGGAGGGGTCTTGCAAGATTTAGTATATTTATTGTTGTGAACGGAGCAAAATTTATTAAAAGTATTGTCATCATTGTCCACATTTCAATTACGATCCTAATCTTGTCCGATAACGCAAGGTCATTGTAGGGCTCAAGGGTGGTAACCGATGCAAGCTCGTGCGGCTATGAGCCTAATGTTTGGTAGGATATTTATTGCATATGTGCCCAAACGTTTCTTCAAACTTACGTGAAATATAACGCTGGAAATGTTTGATGCAATAATATATACATATTACATTTTGACTGTCAATACAAAAGACGTTTGTGCTCACTCTACCTTGACGGGTAGGTGTTTTAGATATACTTTAATATTCAATAAAGTCAGCACCTCTATTCCAATTAAGCCATCGGCATCGGTCTTTTAAAGCTTAAAATATCGTCATCTTGCTTCTCCGAAAAGCTCGATCTGTTATTTGCTATTTAAAATATATTCATATTTAGGTGCAATAGAGCGATCTAGTATCTTGGTTTTAAACCCATGTTGTAAAAGAACAAGCTATGAATAGTTGCATTTTTGAAGGGTTTTAGGCAAGAAGGTTAGAAGTCATGGAAAGGGCATGACGTCATTTTTTGAAGCCTAGTCATAAACAAACATGTAAACAATGAATAAGTAAACATCAACAACATCTTGTAAAAAATTAGAGGACCCGGTTGAAGCAAATCACGTTAACCAAAGCCCTTTTTTTGCGCTGTGTTGTGTTTTTTTTTTTTACGGTGTATGGTCACGAGTAGACGCCCGGGGCATTCATCGGGGCTAAAGGCAAGTGTGACGTCACGCGTCGCCGTGATGAGGCTTTTCGTTGTGAGCGGCTGCAAAAGGTCAATCCGGTAGTTCTTCCGAGGGAGTTTCGAATTACCGGCAAAGCCCTCGGGAATTACATTCCGAATTTCGCAGTAACTTGAAATACTTAGGGGTCCTCCGACGCTCACCGAACTAAGAAAACAATTGGTTTCGTTCTTCGGTCACCGTCACGGCAATGACGATCCTATCGAAGATGACCCGGGTGTGTGGACTCTGGCTCTGTGCGCTTCGAAACAGATGAGAAGAGCGTGTTGAAGGAAGTCTAGAGCCGGGCTCCTCTAGTGACATTTAATACGTTGGCTTCTTTTCCGGAACGCTTCCCCCCTACCCTATGGTGAAAAAAAAAAACACATAGGACGTTCGGGTGATGTAGATGGATTTATTCGTTAATTAGAAAAGTAGATCGGGCGCGAGCACGGGATACTCACGCTGCCCAGCAGTGTTGCGGAATGGGCCCCCCCCCCCCCCTCCTCCCCCCTCCATTCAAATACCATTCCGAGGAATTAGAGTTTCCAACAATTCCATTCCTTTCAGCTCCTTTTTCAGCTCCGCGGAATGAAAACACTGGGCCCATCCCCACTCATGGAATAACTGAACTCCACCATTCCGTTCCTTTAACTCCTAAATGTGAAAAATTGCAACTTGACAGACACATTGTGTTACTGGAAAAAAGCAGCATAAAGCTGCTGACGTTATCAAACGCGGAGACGAGTGCGAAAGTATCTAAAAGCTTCCTTAAAGAATTCATTTTCCTAAGCCGAATGGTGGTCGCACAGGCGCTTCGTGACACTTGGTGGTACTCCATACATCGATCGTGCGATTTAGCGCCACGAATTAAAAGCACACATTTCTTCCCAGGACCATATACCCTCTACAAATACATGGTTAGCGTGTTGTTTGTTTTATAAGGTATTAAAAAATGTCTAGTTCGTGCGTGGTACAAGAAGAAGCTAACTGGCTCTCTGCTCCGAATACTTTCACAACAGCACCGCTAATTCACTGTTACAAGCGACGCCGCGACACCGCGTACACTCTCAACAAAAGGGTAGTCGTAGGGTACTACATTTGGGGTAGTCAGAAGCCGTCACGGATATCGCTACCACCCCTTAATTATACTAACGACCCCATGGGTAGTCATGCGGCACGCAATCAACAGGTAGTCACAGTGAGCACCCCCAAAAGCAACATGGCGGCTGGCAAGCGACAGTGGAGCAATAAGAGTAAGGCCTAGCGAGCTGGACTGCTTTTTGCTAAAATACGATTCTCAAATGCGCACGCCCGTTCGCTGCCTTCCGTGCGCACTAAAGCACTCCAAAACGCGCCTCAAAGCACCGGCACCGCATATATTACGAGTAGGGGCGACGATGTGAGGGTGGGCATTCGAGGGGGTTTGTCCGCGACTGCTTTCGCGCGGCCGGCTGCATTTACTTCGCGGCCAGAAAACATTCAAAGAAGGAATCGTATAGCGACACACGGAATGATGTCTTTATTGAACAGAGCATCTGCTTGCTGTGCTTGCCGCAAGTGATCCGGCGTTTTCGGTTGACAGTGGCGAGGCGAAGCTTCACCGATTCAAGCGGAGTCGGTTCCGATCGTTCAACGCTCCTGCTCACCTGTTAGCATTCGTTATCCACTTTCAAGTCCCTGGTAATCCTCACCGCGTCTGTGCACACGCACTTGGCGCTATTCACCGCACGGGACGCCCATTCAACTGGCTATGGGACTGATCCCACTGGGACGAGAGGCCGAGAACCGCAGGGGTTTCCCCAGGAATTGAAATCAGGGGGGGGGTGTCTAAATTTTTTTGGGGGGGTTAAAGGGGGGGGGGGGGGGCATTGCGAATATAGGAGTCGTTGTGAATTAAGTCGGTGCCTTCAGAAAAACGAGGGGGGGGGGGGGGTCAAAACCCCCCCTAGGGGGGGTCTGGGGAAATCCCTGAAGAACCGAACCCTCCGTAGGCTGCTCCGTGGAGCCGTGGAACGCCTCCGTGTTTTTCACTCAAATAAGTAGACATATAAACGCGTGACTCCTTGAACTGGGCGGCGACACGCGCCACCTAACGGACAGCGCTCAAACTAACGAAAAAAGATATCAGCAGTCTTTGCTTTTAGCGCCTCGCCAGACATGTACCTATGTCCATTTTCCACACCGCACTCTACAAATACGCGACATACAGACACCACAGGATTTTGTACATGAACGCGTTCACAAACAACACAAGGTACAGAGCGCGACACTGTTAGCGCGAACAGGCGATCGCCGGTTTTTCCAGTTTTTCTTTTTGAAACCAAGGGATGTCATCCAAGTTATTATTTCTACGGAAAGAGCTCATTTAGTTCTATAAATTAAGCGCTAAACTTTTGTGCTCGCTAATACTCTTTAGAAGTAGAATGAGAAAATGCGCCGATGTTGTGTTCGCGCTAACAGTGTCGCGATGTGTACAACATTAGGTATTGACACTCTACATTCCTATACACACGACTAGTTGACACCACCAGCTTATATACTGCTGTATTTTCTGTGATCAATTAGGATGGTGACCACTGTCACATTTTGCATAAATACGAAAAGACTGTGAAGATTGACCCGTATATAATATTTTCCTCTACTGCCCTCAGGAAAGCGCTCGTATCTCTAATGTAATCCATTGCAAAAGTGAACTGCAGGTTATAAATAAATTTGAATAGTCGCTACACGTCACGTTTTGATCAGTTTCGTTTTCTCGCTAGCCTAAACTTCAAGTATGCGGAAGCCTGTTCAATTAATTGTATTAATTATCGAAACCAATTTCTGCAATCACAACTTTCTGAACACGCTGATGCATTTCCTTTTCTGTTTTTACATATCCGAATGACTTCAGCGGCGGTTGAGTACAGGTTGAGTACACTGAGCACGCGCAGGTGATTCTAGCGAAGCCCGTCCGCCGGTCCTCCCCGAAGCGTTGTTTCAGTTTTCCTCTTTTCGCTGCAATAGACCGATCTCACCAGCAAGTTTGTCTACGCCAACGCTGCCGCAATGTATCTAGGGAACTTAGTCTTTCTGCACGTGCCCGAACTTCGCTGGAACACTGCGCGTGGGGAGACCGAGACGGCACGAGCTGTCTCGGTCACTGCCGCCTGCCTCTTGTGAACTAAAGTTATGGCGGCTTCAGGCATGCGCCGAACGCTTGGTGAGACCGCTTTATTGTTTCTGCTCAAGCGCGTGTCTTTCAAATATGCGTTCTATGCGCTCGCGTTCGCGCCAAGAGGACAGTGAAGAATTGGCGCTTTCGGGCCCGTGCCGTCACCCGCAATGAACGCGAAAAACGTATGCTAAATTATCTAAGCTGAACTATCCAAAACAAATAGCAATTGTATGTTTGCCAACGCCTTATTTTTGGACATTTACTTGGAATCTTTTATATAGGTAAAAGGAACGCGTGCCGGAAGGCCTGAAATCCTAGTCCCCTTCAAAGTACTCCACCTGGGATGACACAAACTTGTTTGAAGCATTTTTTATCGAGTATGCTTGATGAAATGTGCCAAATGAGCCAGTGAAGGCGAATCATAAATCCCGAGATAGAAAAATACTGAAATACACGGACATGATCCCAGATATTTGCGTACGTTCGTCCTGTCCGGCCTCAGTCGTGGTGTTCAATGCTTCATATTTCACTGCACTTGGAAGCAAAAAAAAAATGGGTATGACAGGCGTGCAAGTTCGGCGGAACCGAGGAGGCCATTTGCAACTGATCTGCACACGAAACTGACCGATCACAACTATAATGAGAGCACGCTCTTTACTGAACCGCACAATAAAAGACGACAAGAGTATCTTGTCCGGCAAACATTCACGTCAACTCACGCCCGTGCGTAGCTTCCTGTGCCTTTCTAGAGATTTGGTTAAATTCCTCGAGCACGACGCCAGCTGCCAGCTGTTTACTGCTGTACCTGGTAAAACCCGCGACGGAAGCAAAAAGGACAACCGCGATACTTTTTATCTGCCTCGGGTTTTAGTAAGGGCCTACCAAGGTTGCCTGTATGTACTCTTTGGCAATGTGCCAGTTTAGGTGAACTGAGCCACACGCCTGTTTCGACCGGTTCAAATTTGAATGAATGGTAACCAACGTTCAAAGAAAACAAGTTTCAAATACTTTTTGAGATTTTTGAAGCGACTTTTACTATTGAACGACTGCATGCACTTGAATGTTCAATTGAAGAGTTTATAAAGCGTGACAACCCATGCTTGTCATCTGCCAACAGGGTGGTAACGCTCAATGGCTCGAGCCCAGTGGGTAGTTAAGTAAGCCTGTGGGGTAGTTACATCCGTCAAAACGCATGATGACTAGGGGCCGGGGGTGCTCACTTTTTCTTAGAGTGTACACGAGCCCCGGATGTCCACGCGGGAAGAGCAAAAAACCGCTGAAAAAGTGCAATCGGTTTACGGCGCCAGCACCAGGGCGTGCAGCAGCCTGTTAGAGAACCAGCCCTAAAACGTAGACTTTTACGGTTGCTGTGCGATTTTCACAATTTCTTAACATATGAAATCTAATTATTTGTTTCGTGTTCCGCGCAGACACCATAGAAGATCGGCAGGTGGTTTAAAAGCCGGGAGTTGAACCAGTCATTTTTCCTCTTCGATTCGTGCTCAGTCGCATTGAATTTGGTTCCGGTTCGGTTCTGGTTTAGTGATGCATTTGAAATAACGGTTCAGTTACCGGTTCCACCAATTGCGAACCAGTTTAAACCGGATCCTAAAAGGGAAGGAAGTCAACAGAAGAGAAGGTTAGTTAAACACAGCGTCATCTGGATTAAAAAAAAAAAAAAAATGTTGTTCATCAGAAGCCGTGCTGCGGAAACGAGGACATCAAACCAATTTATGCCCTATTTGTTTTGTGATATTGATTTTTTACGCAAACATCATTCAGTGAAAATTACGTGGTTATACAGATGCTGGGAAAAAGTACTAAAGTAGAGAACACACATGTAAAGTCAATCGGCCAGTAAGCACAGTGTCATCGAGATGGTAGCACGCACCACGCTGGCAAACTACCAACAAAACAGAAATTAGTCGAAAGGTTTTTATAGAGCAGGAGTTTAGTCTGCCAAAGTATGGCAACATTATTACCCACTGTGGATGAGAAATTTATCCTGTGCAATACGACTGCTAGTGTGGGGTCTTTAGTGAATATGACATACACGACCACACGCCGGTACGATACTCATCCACATCGAAACGGCACCCCCACCACACGCCCGAACGAGTTGCTCGAACGACTGAGTAGCAGAGGAGAAAAACTGGAAGGACCCATCGAGACACGACTAACACAATAAAAGGGCGACGATACAAGGCGCGACTTCATGTTTATAGAAAACGCGCGCGCGCGCACGCACGCACGCACGCACGCACGCACGCACGCACACACACACGCACACACACACACACACATTTGGCGCAGATGGCCTCGTAGCTTTTGCGCCATAAACCCCCAAAATAACTAACACACACACACACACGCGCACACACACACACACACACACACACACACACACACACACACACACACACACACACACACACACACACACACACGCGCGCGCGCGCGCGCGCACGCACGCACGCACAGAATTCAAGCAATGTCCAGGGCTCTGGGCCATTGGCGTTGCGGCAACTGGCGCCGCAGTGTCGCGCTCGTCGCGGCTTCGCTTCTTTGTGCCTCCAGATTTCGCCATCGCGGAGCAAACGCGCCGACAGCCGTAATCTTTTGTTTTTATTTTCACGTTTATGTTTGCTTTCTCTTTTCTTTAAGAATATTGATTAGAAGCAAGAAAAGAACATACACACGCGCTCGCACTAACAATAGCTCTTTAGCCTTTCGGCAAAATCAGTAATACTTAGTTTCACTTTGCGACGTACCGCGATGGGCGCTACAAGCTACACGGGCCCAGAGCCGTTTATTGCACGGGCCAATCCGTAGTCCCTATCTTGTCTCGTGACTTGGTGCTCCCTGCGTCGCTCTACCCAACCGAAAGGACACGTGACGCCCTCCAAGCTATGAATTGGCTCCTGGGGCTGGTAGCGTCCTTTGCGGTCCATCGTAAGGTGAAACAAAGTATACAGGTGTGCGCCTCCACGCCGACTTGCCGACGCCAATTCATACTGTACATAGGCATGAAATATACTCATTTGTTGCATTATTATTGAGCTGTCTCCATGTGGTCGCTGCCGTTGTTTAGTCGAATCTGGGCCACTGACGTCACCGTCGCGAATATTTAATTGGCCTCGCACCCGCACCTACCAGAAGGCGCGGCTCACATTTCATTACGCCGAACCGTTTCCCATAAATTGGTAACCGCCACATGAGATTAGGGTTCCGTCCCAGTTCGGGTAAATATCATGTTTAATTTCGGTTAGAGTTTTGTATTGGTTCTGTTAAAAATAAGGGTTTTACTCCGGTTTTTGGTTCGGTTCGACACCCTGGATAAAAGCTCCATGCTAATCGCGCATTTTTCTAGGCCGCTTCGTCGCGCCTGGAACCAGGAACGACACCTTAAGGGGTGTCCAAACAGGATACTACAAAACGCACGACTCTGACAATTCGTGAAAATTGAAACGGACACTTCGATTTGACGATTTTTTTACAGGACTCGTGTGGCCCGACGATCTTTGTGGTCAAGTCAATATCACGACTTTTCTCCTTGCCTCCTTCACTTTTCCTTGACGTCGGTGCCCCTCAGATTTGACGTCACACGCCACCTGCGTCTGGCTGACCTCGCCAACGAACTCGCGTACCTCACCTTCGTGTCGCTCCCTTTCCAGTTTTCGGGACCTAAAAACGGCGGAGGCCTTTTGCGATTGACCGACAGCCAACAGACCGTGCGAGTGGCTCTCCGCATCCACGTGATGAGCAGAGCAAGGCCACCGTGGAGGAAGCAAGGAGAGATTTGACGGGGGAAAGTTTTCCCCCCACCAGATTGACGGGGGGAAGTTTCCCCCCGGCAAAGAAAAACGACCGGAAGCGAAGCGCCGCACGATTTGTCGGAGTTGTGCGTCTTGTAGTATCCTGTTTGGACACCCCTTTATCCGCCTGCAACTATTAATTTTTGGTTGCTTCACTGAGGACGTGTCATTTCTATTCACGGTGGAGCATGAGCCAGTGAGACATTGAAGCCGTCAGTCTCCTCCAGTGCAATATTGCTGTTTCAAGAGCGTACTTACCATGCCCTCACGAAGTGCGCAATCAGCCAGTAAGCCCTAAATGGAAATCGACAGATCTCGCATAAGAACCGAGCCCATTTTCATTCCCACTCAGTTCCGTACAAAAGGCGTATAATCCCCATTCCACTCCCCCGAGCGCTGCCGCCATTTCATTAACATTCTATTCCGTGGTCGCGAAAATGCGGAATGATTCTGGAATCATTCCAATTCCGGAGTGGCGATTCAGCCACACAGCTACCCAGTCATCACTACACGTGAACGGTGACAAAATACACTAAAAACTAAAACTAAATTACAACAGAAAGGAAGCTGATGCGCCGGACGCGCTGTAGTAGGCCGGCTAGCAGTCTCAAACGCAGCTAGGTCGTCAACATAAGCCAAGTGTAAAACCAACTTATGTATTTTACGCCGATTATAATGTCTCTATACAGCCACACGCTCGTTCCGCTCTCATTTTGGAAGATCCAAATTCATACGCACATACGTGAAGTGACACACAATCGGCGCTCGATGTTTCTCTTCATTTGCGATGTGCACCAACGCGAGCACCAGCCGACGTACACGAGCAAACGCATCGCGATCATGCTTTGCGGGAGTGTTCAAATAGTGCACATATAAAAACACTTGCTCCGTTCACCAAGAACGTAACGACGATTGTCAATAATAGCCGAGTTTTTGGCAAAGACGATCAGAACCAAACACCACGCTCACGCATGCTCACACTATAGTCGAGCGCCGCTCAACAGCCGCAAGCATCATGGAGTTTCATTTGTGAGGAGGTTTGTTTTGGTTTGGCGCTGCAAGGAGGTTAGATGCTGCGTGATTAGCTGTAGAACCGTCAACGACCGTGAGCATGATGGGATAGGGACTCCTGCTGAGAAGGTTAGTTTTGGTTTTGCGCGGGGGGAGTGAGAAAGCGTGATAAAGGGGCAAGCGTCAAAAAGGGTTTCGCTTGCGGAAGCTACGGGGCTGACGTCATGGCCTCTTCATGACTTCTAACCTCCTTGCGTTTGGTCAACATCACTTGAATGACAGGTTATGATGAAATTAGCAAACTAATATAGCCGCTTGTAATGAAAAATAAAAATAAATGTGTGTTGCACACATCGGACGCACTTAAATTTCAGTTAAATTGTTGTCATCGGAGGCCGATATACACTTCGTCCTAAAACTGTTTAAATAAATGTTTTGTTACAACACGTGAGCGGTTTGGAGCTATTAGTATCATTATCGAAACAAATTACACAAGCCAATAGTTCGTGATGGGCAAATTTCGTCTGCTTGTTGGGCAGGGGTTGCGGTGACGTCAGAATTCAGAGCTCTGATTGGCTCGATTGGAAGGATAGTGCGTAGATTTCAAGGCAGCTATTATTGAGGTCTACCCATTATTCTTCCAATCAGAGTCACACAGAGTTCATCATTCTGACGGTACCGTAACCTCTGCTCAAGGAGGAGGCCGAACTTGCGCTCCGCATTAATGTAATAAGGAGAAAGTCCGCTCAGGTACTAAGGTAAATGCAATTAATGCAAGGCTGCAAGCGAGATGGACAAGAGTGACGATAATAATTCCAGAAAAGGATCATTATCGTCACTCTTGTCAAGCTCGCTTGCAGCCGTGCATTAACTGCATTTGTCATAGTAACTGAGCGGACTTTCTCCTTATTACTTATTTCTATTTCAGACGACCGCTCTTATAAGAGCCCATGAAAGCATAAATTCTACTGTTCCCCTTTCTGTGCAAAACGTACGCTTCCTTTTCGACGCAGTTTTTTTTTTTTTGTGCAGTTTATCTTTCAATAAGATGGTATACCACACCTTCTTTGGAAAGGGAGGGGGGTGCAAATATTGAAACATTCCACAAGAGAGGTGGAAAAATGTTGCCGTGTAGAGCCCGAGGCTGTGGCGTTGGTATAGCTTTCCCCAAAAAGGAAAATGATCGTGTTCGCAGTGCGATCACGTTTGCCAATATTTTTTCTTGATAAAAGTAAAGTTAGCGTGGACCTACAATGCGTCGAACATCCAGGCGCCGGTATCACGAAACACAATTTGTTTATGTTAGTATGCGCCAAAAGGAACCTCATATTGTAAAAGCTGGGATTGCGCTTTACCTAGTGTCCCTCACGTGCTTTTTAGCTTGGAACACACGACTTTGTTTCCTGTTCAGATTTTCACAAATCGCATCACGCTTGGCGTTTTGCTCTTATAATCTTCGTAGCATCCGACAATATGAGAACGACATCACGTCTCTTTCCGATGCACGTCCTCGAGCACGCATTTGTTGTTTTCCGCCGTGCTTTGGCTAAGCATTCACGCTCCTGGCTAACGAGACGCATAAATGATATGAAAGTCAGAAAAAAAATGAAATTGAGGTGATCAAATGACCTCCTGCTGTTCTCATCCGACGATTGACTATATAGTAATAAACGCATCATCGAAGGTTTTTCTTCTTTTTTGCTCGAAGGGAGCATTCAGGAACACCAATCAAGAATTTCAGTTAATGTTAATGACATGGTGACCATTAAAAACAAGACAGGGAAAAGCGGCAATGACTTATTCACACTAGGCGGTAGACCTCGTCTTCTTTTCATTACTTTTATTCCATTTTAACTATGAAATACGAACTAACCCACTTACCCCCAAACGGTTTAGGCTGTTTGTGAGCGAGAGATGACTGCAGTCCTTAAAAAGACTGGCGTCGTGATTTAGTTGTTTGCATCAATATCTATGTATTGATTTATTTATACAAACACTTGCGAGAAAAAATATTAAACAATATTGTTTGATACTCATTAATTTACCTATACGTCTATTTTTGTGTTTTTGTTGCCAGAAAACAAACGAATGGTTATATGAGATAGGAGCCACTCTGCCAAACTAGACAACAATACAACAAAGAAGGCATTATTTTTGTTATAGAAACTTCAGGAACTTTAGTTGCTTAAACCGGTTTCATGCCGGTGGTTGAAGTTGCCTTTCCAAAAAATGAAGCCTTATTTTAAGGAGTAAGCATACCTTAAGAATACTCACTTTTACATGAAAACCGGCGAAACTATTAAGGAGATATGAAACAGTGTAGTGAAGTTGAGTATTAATTTTGTTCGTCGGATAATTAGGTGAACCTAAAATTTAGACCTAGCGTGAATGAACTGAAGATGGAAAAGCGTTAGGCAAAATATTTTAAAAAAACGTATCTTTGGTACTGACACTCGATACTCATTAAATATGCATTTTAGGTACCGATCCAAATATGCAGACGCAAATCTTTCCTATGCGTATACTCGATTGTGTATCTTAGGTATTTTGATATATTGGCAGGGTAGCACACCAAATATTTTAGGAAGAAAAGTACCCGATGGTTTATATTTTATTATCGAAGTACCTGATTGGTTGCGTTACGAGGCATAATATAGTTCTCAGCTAGCTATCAATTTTTCTCGCGTGTTCATTTCAAAACGCTTTAGCACACGCAATTTACAGAACATAAGGGAAAGGCTCTTTCTCACTGAGGCTGTGTTGGTTGCAATAACGATGTAGCAATCACTTGACGCAAAGTGACGTGTTTAACCACCGCGCCCGCGAGCACTTAAAAAAAAAATTCATTTTTAATATGACGTTTGTATACTTATCGACTGCTGTGACTTGTAAGATGCGAACCAGCCAAAATACAAGTCACGTGCAGTTCCTCGAGTGGCCGCTGCGGGGACAAATGGCGGCGTTGCCATCGTCCTTAGCTCGGTTGTCGAGTACGGATTGGTGCCACTTTTTCAAAGCAGGCTCTATGGCAGTTTTCCAAGTGAGTGCTTCCAGTAACGCGGGTTCAAACCTATGCTGCGCGCCGCCATTCGCTTCCTGAAATCTGCACCGTCACGCAGTCGGCGCTTCAAAGAATGTCGCTACTTGTAGGATGCTCTGATCTGGGGGCTTATTTCCCATCCCTGACGAACAAAGATTATTAGTAGAGAGCGACAAGTTCGACAGTGCGTCAACAGTGCGTCCACTCCTAAGCTGAGACCGCGATGGAATCTACTAGGGATGCCGCGAACTTTTTTCGAACCGAAGGTTCGATGATCGAATCAAGCGGTTCGAAAAGTTCGAAAGATTTCGAATTTTCGAACTTTCTATATCGAGAAATTCGACGGATGTCGAATTTTCGAACTTATTAAACTAAGAAGTTCGACGCTTTTCGAAATTTCGAACTTATTACGCTGCAAAAGTCGATGCTTGTCGAACTTTCGAACTTGATAGACTAAACAATTCGATGATTTTCGAACTTTCGAACTTCTTGCACTAAAACGTTCGAAGCTTTTCGAACTTTCGAATTTCCTACGCTAAGAAATTCGATAAGTTTCGAACTTTCGACCTTATTAATCTAAAGAATTCGAAAATTGTAAACTTTCGATTCCTGAAAAATCTGAAGTTCGACGAACTTCGAACTTTTAGGGTATAAGTTCGAAGTTCGTCGAACTTCGAAAGACCGGCAGGCGGTTTCATTTGGATTCAAGCAGTGAGGTACATTCGTAATTTCTTTTTTTTTTTTCAATTTTACATGCGCTGCCGCATTCCTTGCGAAAGACAATGCCGTTTATTTCAATCATCTGGCATGCTTGGTTGGTTTTAAAGAAATAGATTCCCGAAGGAGCGGGGAAGGACGACGGGTTTTTGACAGTGGTCGTTTGTGCCATATTTGAAGCGCGCTATAGCCGAAGCTATTTATGGTAGAGATGTTAAACTTTTTAGGAATGATCTATGCATAGCATAGGTAAGTGTCGTCTTAAGATATGCTTATTGTTATTCAAGACGAGTTTCGAAGAAATATCCAAACATGTATATATATATATATCTACGGGCAATTATGCCCTAAACTTGGTAATTTGTTTCGTCTACATTGTTTGAGGTATCGCATTTAAATTAACACCACAGACAGT
Organism: Ixodes persulcatus; assembly: GCA_013358835.2. NCBI lineage: Eukaryota > Metazoa > Arthropoda > Arachnida > Ixodida > Ixodidae > Ixodes > Ixodes persulcatus. The sequence goes on along the minus strand of JABSTQ010010167.1, from coordinate 482,829 downwards.
ACATATCATTACCATCTGCAGAATACAAAATAATGTATTTATTGTTTTTTTCACGTTGAGGAATAAATTAACTCATGGGAGAAGATTTCTAAAATTGTTCAAGTTCAGCACGTCTTAAAAAAAAACAATTTTAATTTGTTTTCTTATTTCACGTTCCTGTGACGTGTTTCTTTTGGCCTGTACACATTTTGGTAGGAGAAACTTGTTTCATAGTTTTGGGCCTCTGAATATGTAAGAATACAACACTTCCGGCGGGTTCTTGATAGTTTTTTTTTCTCTCCAGCTTTTCATTTTTGCATTTATTGTTATGTTTATTTATTTATTATTTTTTACCAATGGCACAGTTATTTAGGTCGAAAACACATAGCTTTGAACTTCCGAGCCACCGAGCATGTGACGAGTAGTGCCTTCTGACAACGAGTTTCTAACAATGACCATCCGCGATCTTTTATGCAGTGAAGAGCGACAGTAGCTATACATATGCCTAAATAATTTCGGATTAAAATAAGCTCGACCATGCCCTCTTTCCCCGCATTGTTTACTTTAACAGTCCGAAATTTTTTTTTTTTTTTTTGGGGGGGGGGGGGGGTGAGGGGAGACTGGAGCCCCCCGTTTTTCTTCTTCCGACGCCACTGGTATGGTAGAACGCTCCTCGACCTCAAGTTGTATCAGCTTCTGTGCTTTTTGCTCGGCGTTTCTTCCGTCCCGGAAAATAAACCTCCAAAGCAATTACAAACAAAAAAATTGTCAAGGTGCAGGCGAGCTGATATATGTTGATCATGATGCAAAATCCCGAGACTGGGAAGGAAATTCGCAAGAAATACTGTAAGAAGAAAGAAAAAAGGGGGACAGGATAACGTCTCGAACTCAGCTGAGTTGAGTTTGAGACGTTGTCCTGAGCTGACTTTTCAGCTGAGTTGAGTTTGAGACGTCGTCCTGAGCTGAGTTTGAGATGTTGTCTTGCCCCCTTTTTTCTGTCTTCTTACACTTTTTCTTTCAAATTGTTGTTTGAGGCGTTATCATGTCCCCTTTTTCTTTCTTCTTACACTTTTTCTTTCAAATTTCATTCCCAGTCTCAGGGTTTTGCATCATGTACAAACTAAACTTACTATATGCCAGCGTCACTTGGGCGGCGTTCGATCGGATTACTACCAGCGTGCAAGTGGGTAGGGAGGCATTTTCCAGATCGCTTCAAGGTTTTTCTGAGCCTCAACCACCTGCCTGCCCCTGGCCGTTTCAAACTGGATGAGTATCGTTAAACAGTGCGTTTGTGTGGTCACTACTTCGTGATGCACGTTAATGACCACCCCGGGCTGGCGGTCACAATTACTGATCTATGGTCAAACGTCCCTCTGCACTGACAAATATTCCAACACATCCGGGAAACTCGTCGTCTCATTTAGTAATTGCCTGACCATTGACCAACTTCGCGCAGTCTAAATATCACACCCGAACTTTTCTAAACCTGATTTCGTGAAAACCAGTGAGGCGTGAGAACGTTATTTGAAACTGAAACTGTGGCGGATCATTAAAACCGGACCTCAACTTTGCGCACTTGGACTTCAAAGAAATTGGAAACCTTCGAAGTTTTTTTTTTTTTTTCAAAATTAGTCCTGAAAGAGAATCGAAACTTTCGAACTTTTCGAACTTTATGTAGAAAGAAATTCGAAATCTTCGAATTCATCGAAGTTTATGTTTATAAGAATTCGAAACGTTCGAATTTTTCGAATTTCAGATCCAAAAAAAAATATCGAAACATTCAAATCTCTCGAATTTTCAAGTTAGGAAAGCTCTAAATCTTCGAATTTCTCGAACCTCAAGTAAAACAATATTTGAAATAATCGAACCCGTACTTTTAGAAACCGTGAAAGCTTCGAACTTTCCGAAGTCGATAACTCCACGATTTTTGAAAGTTGCGAATTTTTTTTTAATTTGAACCTCTGTACGGTTGAAAATATCGAAACCTTTTGATTTCGAACATCAGTTCGGGTCGAAAATATCGAAAGCTTTCGAATTCGAACCTAGGGTGGTTCGCGGCATCCCTAGAATCTACGTCCTCGTTGCACCACTTATACGTCTATCTTTCGCCACGTCATCAGGCTCTTGCCCGTTTATACCAACGAGGTAGAGGGGCTTAGAGCGATAAACCGGGGTTCTGGTCTGCACTCGAAAGTGACCCCCATAAGGCCGCCGCCATTGTACGCAAATTTGACCCAACCTCACGTCATCAAACCAAATACGTGGCGTCACAGGAAAGATGGCAGCGCCCATGCAGCGGCTGGCCCCAGCTGGGCCGGAGCATTGGCCGGAGCTTGTCGGATGCCTTCTTCGTTGTCGTTCGTCTTGGCGAGTTGATTTCAGACGCGGAAGCCGTCATATGAGGCCGGTCGAACTCGACTTCAGAGTTGAACGTGGCGTCTCACGTAGGTATAACGTGAAAATATGGAGGAACGGTGTGCATTTCGCTGGTGACCGACGGGGATATTGCAACGAAAGAGACAATCGGCCCTACGTTGCTCGGAACTCGGATTGATTCGGGTGCCGCTAGGATAAATTTTAAGGCGACGTTTCTGTGCTCTCGTTGACCATCGGAATCTTCGAGGTCTGCAGTGAAGCGTGTGCAATATATTTGGATACACAGTTTAGTGACGGAAATTGCGTGAGTCGTGCTTGGCAGTGTGCAATCGTGGTGCCACTTCGTTCAAATGACCGAAGGCTCACTTTGGTTGTGCGGTGCACCGGAGAGCTGCCTTGAAGCTTGTAGTTCCCGTGCCGTGCTAAATGATACTGTGCTGCTTCCCAAATTGTTCCGGCGTAGACGTGCACTTTCACGGAGCTCAGGTGCGCGGCGCACCGAAGAGCTGCCTTCAAGCTGGTAGTTTCTGTGCCGTGGTTTAGGTGGTGCTGTGCTGCTTCCTAAATTGTTCTGGCGTAGGCGTGCACTTTCACGGAGCAAAGGTGTTGCAGTTGGTATTGATTCCGCTGGCCTGTCGCACATTTCGTCGACACAAAAGTTTTATCAACACTCGTTACGCGAATTGCAAGCTGTATGGACATTTCATCGCGCGTGTAACCTACCCAGTCCATCCGTTCACGCCGCTTTGCGACGACAGTCTGCAGCGGCTCATTACAAGAAAAGTGGTCCCACATCCATTTCAGTTCAGCTCGTCCACAGCAGTCGCCAAACCCCGAAGGAGACGATTTATTCGGACAGAATGCCACTAAAGCAGTACGTGCAGTTTCTTAGTGGTCAGGATAGACTCTTTTCTGTCTGTTTTGTTATATTGTCACTGATGCTTGCTCCAGTCCCATTTTCTATCAATATTTACTATTCTGGAAAGTTCCAGGCCATGCTCAGCTGTCATCGTATGTTCTGGTGGAGGTGCTGCGCACTTTACCCATAGCCCTTCACTCTGTGTCGACCCCGGCGGCTCCTCAGCCGAGTTGCCCGATAACAAGACACGGGTGGCGGATTATCCCGCGTCTTAAACCCCCGGCGAGCCGGGAACCAAGTCCTATCCCGAACCCGGCAGAAAAACCGCAAGACGAGCGAGTACCACAAGGACGAACCTCGGAAATACACCACGAAGAACCTGAAATCCGAACCAGTCGCTGCCATACCAGCAAGAGCCACCGGAATTCGGTCTTTTGCCAGAAAAACCGAAGCTGACTAAGCCAACAATAACAAACCTGTAGCAGCAAACCGCGTCCGCTCCCACCATCGTTTGCGTGCCTGTCACACCTCGCACTCCGATGCCATTTCACGCAAGGTCTATGAAAACATCGAGAACTGGATTTAAATATATGACCGTGTCGCCCGCCACAGTGGGTAGACGGACAACCAGCTCCTGCAGAACCTATACTTCTCATGGAAGAAACTGCCAGGCACTGGTTTGAGAATCACGAATCCTCCTTAACGTTGTGAAAAGTGTGCAAGATCGAGCTGAAGTGCACGTTCATCAGCCAACATTGACGAGAGAGAGCCGAATTCCTGATTCTGTCCAGGACACGGCCCCAACGAGAGCATTACCGCCTTTGTGGAGGATGTTTTGCGCCTGATCGAGCACCCACGCCAACCCTGATGCTGCAGAAGACAAGAAGCTAAGAATCCCATGTCCCTCGTGTGAGGGACAACATCCTTCGGCAGCTTTGTGCGTAACTCCACGACAACAGTCGAAGGGATCATATCACCGAGGCTTCAAACATTGAATGTACACTGCAGGCCCGAGCCTGTCAATATCAACAACTTCCCAGCGTCTCGATACTCGAGGCTTCCAGCTGCAACTTCGACGCCAGCCTCCCAGGCATCCGCGACATCATCCACAATGTTTTTTCGGGAGGAGATCAGGAAGCTACTTCCTGCCATCAGTTCCCCGACTTTTATTTTGATTGCCGAGATTGTTTCGGAACAAGTTGGACAGGCAACTCGACTGGAGACTTCTTCGAGCGAAGCGGCATCTGACGAACCGAGGGCGACTTATGCCACAAAGTCACGATAACCGCCACCGGCTACCGTTACTATTCAATGCCAATTCAACGAGACACCCCAACGCCGAATCATTCATATATGCCCGAGCTTGCTGCATTGATGCAGAAAACTACCAGGAAAATTTGCGGATTAGAAGCCAGCCATGCAGCTTCAGTGCAGCAGATGCCAGTGGCCGCACATGACGTATGATTACAAGACGGCAACAATTGGTCAAAGTTGCCACTTGACCAAACTGAACACCGACTTGCCAGGGGCGTCATCCGAGAACAAAGACCACAGGTACTACGACTGAACACCTGACACAAGATTGTTGCAGAAAGAACTCGTTATGGAACCATTTGCAAAGAATTAATAATTATGTAATCAAGTGGAAATAAACATATTTGATACACTAACCAAACAAACATATTTCCGCTCACCTTTACGCCTTCACAGTCTATACACAAAGAATTCTGTTTACCGTGCGTGCTGGACCTTTTGAGGACACTCGCATCTCTGACCCCTCAATTTTAATTAATGGGACATACCAGACTGACAGACTGGTTGCATTGGGCTGCACTCGTTCCTTGTCTCCTGAACATGTGGCACCTCCGAAAACCAACTCCAGTGATGTGAAAATGTTATTTATAAATTTATTCCCTTCAGAGGCCTTTGTAGGCATTCCAGAGAGGATACTTAAAACCACACACATGATAACATTAAAGCACACTGCTGTAACTGGTTAATTGCAAAAACAAGCACACCTCTGAGCATCTAGTTTAATAGTATGTGTTGATGCATTGCTTTATAGCAGGACACTTCCTATACGTATGACAAAATGAACCCTTTGCAAAAACCCATCAAGCAACATGACTGTTGCCATTTTTTTTCGGCGTAAAGCACACGAATGGGCCCCAGTTCACGTCGAACGCTAATGCAGCATTCGAGTCCAATAGGCGCTCAGCCGAGTTCACAGTGATGGCGGACATAACACTATTGTTGAACAAATGCCCAAAGTATGAAGGCCTTGGGCAATTAGAGTAGTAGTTACTGTAATTCGTTAGATCACAATTTGGGAAACGGCAAAGGCTACAGTCTCGGTGAGTCAATATGCACGTTTGAGAGAGGCACATGACAACATATTATTAGAGTGCTCGTCTGCACAGATTTGTCACACACCTTCACTCCGTCTCTCTGATTGGCTCGAGGGGGCTGTGGCGGTCGCCCTTTCCCAAGTTACGGTGCCACAAAGTGTAGGCAGCCCACATGTTCGAAAAACGTCTATTGAAGAGACCGAACGGAATGGTAGTCAATATTTTTCAACAAGACTGGTCTTCGGGCAAGGGATGAACACAAATATGAATAATCTTGTCCAGCTAATTAGAACAAGTAAATAATTGACCGACTAATACAATGCACTCTTAATGAAAAAAAGTATTGCTGCAATAAATCCCACGAAAGAAAAAAATGTGCAGTTAATCTATGCGTACACCAAAATGGTTCGAATAGCTTTGAAGCAGCTGCCTGCAACGATTTATTCATCACCACACTCAATAAAACGTCATCGCCTCGGAGCTGAAAATAAGTGTACACTTCGCACTCACAAAAAAAGGAAGAAAAGCGATCGAATGTAGAGTCGTCGATTAGCACAAAAGGTTTAAGATCACAGGAGCTTCCACGCCAAAATTTTCTATGGTTATTCTGTGACGCAGGGCTGAAACAATTTCCCCTAGGCCCTAACGCGACGTATACCTTTCGCTTCGATTCTCAGACGTTCAAACGAAGCTAGAAAAATGCGAATATTTTATTCTAGAAGTTATATCGTAAAATTGTTGATAAGTACAAAACGTAAAGATCGCAGGAGCTTCCTCGCTAAAAGTTGGCTGTGATTAGGCAGTTACCTAGGGCTGAAACAACTTCCCCTAGGCCCTAACACGACGTATACATTTCGCGTCGATTCTCAGACATTCCAACGTTCAAACAAAGCTAAGAGAATGCGAAAATGTCATGCTGAAAGCACTTGAAGTTCTATCGATCCTCGAACACATCCGGGAATCCGCGCACCGGTACGGCGATGCGGCTGATGCTGTCTCACAGGCGTTAATATCCAGATGATCAAGAGCGATCTTGCGCAAAAAGGGTATAAAGTTTCATTCCTTCATGTTTTCACATTATACCTGCGTCAGCGAGCACGAAAAAGCCCGAAGTCGTCGGAAAGCAGCTGCACATCACGGCTACCGCGCACCGAACAAACTCGCATCCGCCAGCTCTGGGCGCTGCCCTCTTACCGATGACGTCACTGCTCTTGTCAGGCAACGTTATTAGATTAACTCAGTTATGGAACTGCTCATAGACGCTGCATGCACGAACAGTACCCCCCCTCACTCACCACGACTCGCCCGGAGTCGCTCGACGAGCCGCCGGACGGCTGCTTTGGTAACTGAATCGGGATACGTTCGTTTCAACGTTACTAGAAACGTAAAAAAACAACGTAAAAAAACTCTTTTTGTAGTAACTTTTATTGGATAGTACAAAATGAAAGGCGCGTGATGTTTTCTAAAATGTTTAGTTCGCAAGGTTTTGCAGCACACTTAATATTGTTTTTATACATCCATGCCTCAGCGGGGATTTCAGGTAGCGCGTCCCGACCTAGGTGCATCTTAACTTCATCGATATTTTGCGGCGCGTCCGCTGGGAAGACGGGGGTGGCACCCTCATCTGCTTCGGCTCCGAAATGGCCGATTGAAGCCAAAAATAGATGTCACGTGCAGTTCCTCGAGTGACCGCTGCGGGAGAAATGGCGGCGTTGTGATCGCCATTGGGCGCTTCAGCTCTGCTTTTTGGAACTCACAGTTCTGAAATGAAAATATAGATGGCGCTTCGAACGACTCCAGGCGGATTGAAGTGAGTGAGGGGGGTACCCCCCCCCCCCCCCCCCGGGAGTTACACAACTGAGGTAATCTAGTAACGTTGTTGTCAGGTGACGTGACGAGGGGTCACTTTTGCGTACAACATGGCGGCAACCGGGGGGGGGGGGGGGTGCCACTTCCGAACTTCCGGTTTATCAATCTAAGCCCCTCTACCTCGTTTGTTCATACACGCTGTGAGCCGGGTCAGGTGACGAAAGGGAGGCAGCAGATTGGTCCGGCAGGCACGTAGCTCCCACCGCAGTCTCAGCTTAAGTGTTAACGGAGTATAGTTATCGCGTTCCTAAATCAACACCGTCATTGTTGAGAGTCTGATTTCGCTCCTCTTTCCGTCGATGAGAACACACATCTTTCTACTCGATGCGTCGTAGGGAGCATTTGGTCAGTCTTTGGAGGCCAACCACAGCGACGCTTTTGGTTGTGCGCGTCCGCCGATTCTCCTTTTCACTTGAAGTCCGACCGCAGCCACCACGTTATCATCCGATGGAGCCAATTAAAAGACGCCAAAAATTGCATCATCGTGGCGTTCGTTATCTTTTTGCGTTCACGTTCGCTATCATTGGCTAAAACAATCGTGTGCTTTGTTCTGTGCGTGATTAGTTTAGACGGTGATATCGAATCTCCAAAAAACTACGAGTGACGTGACGACACACTTTTGACGTTGATTGATTGACTACATCGGGTTAAAGCGTAAGGCTTCAGTCGGACGTACTGCAGGAAGGATAGTGTTACTCTCACAAGTGCGTGCCTTTGTCCTCTTTTTCACGAACTAAATGGCCGTACACTCTGATGGCGTTATAGTGACAAGAGCGGACAGACTAAAGCTCCAAAACGGGACTATAGGATTTCATTTTCTTTTTATTCTTCAATATGCCACGCGGTATATGAACGGAAGAGGCAAAAGCAAATATTACAGTTCCGCGTCGAGCAGAAGTTTCACAAGAAAGTTGTTGTAACAAGTGGCATAGTAAAGCGGAGTTCAGCAACGAAAATACATTTTTCGATTGTGTCGCATAATATCGCTTTTAACCAAATAGAAACGTCAAGGCACGTATATTGATATATACGAGGGGCGTTCATAAAGTACGTATTATCGGCACAAAAAATTGAAAAAAACGGAACAAAACAGGCATCAACATGAGCGCGCGTCCCTCTAGTTTCCGCACAATATAAACATCGCATGCTATAGTAGCTCGGAACGCCGCTGGGGAGTTGAAACTAAAATGACACCGCCCGTCGGTGCCAAGCACACGCAGTGATCCGTTGTTTTCATTTGAAGGGAAGCAATCCCAAGGATATTCATTCCAATGTGAAAGCGTTGTTCGGGGACAACGCCTCAGTTTATGACACTTTGGTTAAATGGCACAGACGCTTCCAGTGGGGCCAAATAAGAGGAAAGCATTTCAAGGACAGCGACCAAGTGATTGCTCAAGTGGAGCGATTCCTGAACACTCAATACGAAGAGTTCTATAACAATGGCTACCGGCATGTGGTGAATCGCTGGAAAAAGGGGGTAACTTTTGGTGGCGAACATGTAGACAAAGTCTCAGCTCCTACTCTAGTTTGATTGCTGAATCCCTATTCCTTCGTAACAATAATACGAACTTTATGAACGCCCTTCGTATATATATGAAGCAAATATCACAAATCCGCTGCAGATTCAGCGGTACACAGGACACTGGTAGGGGTTGGAATGCCGGGAACTCTTCTATGGTTAAAGGCCCAATTTCTGATCTCTGACTCCTACCACTATTATCCCGCAATGTGGCCTAGTGGCTCACGTAACCGGGTAGAAAACACTCACTCTCCACGCTTGTCTCGCTATAGTAGCACGCACTGGCCCGCTGTTAACACAAACAGAAAAAACGCAATAAAGAATGCAACCCTATGTCTCCTGGCGCAATAAATCGCGTGCCTAGAGGAACACAGCATACTCTGCTGGTTTGGAAATGGGCTCTAGCACTACGCCGGATGTTGATGTTATTGCCGCAATTGGTGTCGGAGCAAAAGCAAGGTTGCCTACCTTCCTCTGCTCCACCCTCTTTCTCAGTCTCGCCCTCTCTCTGTCGCCCGCTCTCCCTCTTTAATCCTACTCCTCACTACCTTAGCAACGAGTTCTCCGGGGGCGACGCTGTCTCGTGTGATTAATGTGGATTACGCTCCAGTTAATACGGTCCCGGCCCCTTCAATCCGCTAATCACCTACCTCCCGGCTTGTGGAGGCTACATTCAGTCTTATCGCAACCTTGGCAAACGGCGACGACTACGGCTCATGTGAGCCAATGAGCGCGTCATACACGTGTCAACTCTATCTCACCAGCTAGGTACAGTGTTGTCGAAGCAGCGGGCACGAGACCGAGGAAAGCCGCTTTTGTACGAACATTGAGCAACGGGCTAACCTTCTAGGGCGAGACAAGCGACGTCTAGGACGCACAATAGAGCGTTCACATAAGAGGGGTACTCCCCTTTCCCCTTTACCACTGCTTGGTATTACCCTCTTGGCCCTGTGCCTTCGGTTAGGGCTGTCACATGCTTTGCCTCCCTCGGTCTGATTGACTCGAAGAAGCGTAGTGTTCGCTCTATGACAAGTTATGGTCAAACGAAATCATAGGGAGATTAGGACAAGTAGGGAGCATGTTTTGCGCAGGTGGTTGCTCGTGCCGAGAAACTAAGTTATATGTGCTTACACACAGTGTTTGACGAAAAGCTGTGAATACACTTCGTATATTTTTGTAGACGGAACACTGTTCAAATAAATTATTATTTCCTCCTAACTTTATCAACAGGGGTGAGTTGGAGAGAGTAAGGCGATAATTAGGTAATTAATTATACCATAGGTCCTTAATTAACTTCTGAAATGCTCGCCTTAGCGGGTACATTCCCACTAGATTTGTTTCCTGTTGTCAAATTATGATATACTAGTTCCTAGAATTCAGATAACCAAGATTTGGCTTCGCTCTATTTTCTGACACTACACACCGAAACTCCTAGAAGGCAAATGAGCGACGGTAGTCCTCCCCAGCTGTCGCGGATATCGCGAGAGTCAATCTGACAGTCGGTCATAGGAAAGAAGCGCCACAGACTGGTCTTTCTTGGGCATGTAGATTTTTGCGATTTTTCGCTTACTTTTGGTACGGCGAATTCCAGACAGTCTACATTAGCAATTTAGTACCTATAAAAGCGTTTGTTTTTATTAATTTCAAAATCCGGTACGGCAAATCTGAACGTCAGGCGACAAATCCAGAATTAAAACGTCTCAGATGAGGCAAGTATTTCAAGAAAAGTAGAATTAGAGTTTTTCGAATAATGAGATTTCTAATTACCACTTTTTATCCATACTCTGACGTCCGCCGTTGTCGGCAATTTTATCCCAAAGGAATAAACAAATGTTTTAAATAGTTTGTTTTAGTATTCTATATATTTCATGAATTTGTTTAGTTACCTGAAATTTCGATTGAATAGTTCGGAGAGAGTCAAGCCGTGAAAAAATGCATCAACATCCAAACTACGCAGTTTCAATATGCCACTAGAGAGAAGAGTTTTAATCGCAAGAAAGTAAAATGACATATGCCACCTTTGCCCTGGCATTGTAATCTGGTTAATATAATTAACCAGATTACGTATTGTGGGTCATACGTGAACGAAAAATAATATATTTAATAAACATCCAAGGTTTCCCCTGGCTGGATTTGGCACAAACATCATTTCGCATATACTCAAATAAAATGAAACTCGAAACACCGTGTTTTGTTTTACTTTAAAGCGACCGGCATGAACATTTTTTTTTAATTTTAGATTTTTAGTTAATTTCTTTTCACCAGCATATAGTTCTCCTCAAATTCGCATTCCTGGTTCCTGGTAAAATAGAAGAAAACGTATTAAAAACCCTTAACAAAGCGAGAGCCGGTTCATTGTACTTTCCGCACAGACCAATTCAGTCAGAATTTGCTCACGCAGTTCCGAGCGAAACCTGGCGATTCTCAGCTCTCCATCACCAAGCTGGCGTTCCTTTTTAATTTGGTTTGTGTATGTGTGTTTTATGCCTGGATCCCCTTTATCTCGCAGTTAATGAAGACTTTGATGAAAGCACGCACGAGCTCACAAAGACAGGAAATCCACTTAGAAAGTTTGGAGACTCGAATCCAACTTAAAAAGAATGGGACAAGGACTTACTTGCAGTGCGTCTTCGCTAGCTTTGATTAATACTTTGTTTCTTAATATGGTTTTTTGTATAGCTGGCTTTTAATGTCTTGATCTCGATACACATGGTGACACCGGAAGTCTAGAGGGCTGAAAGCTGAAAAGGGGAAAAGTATAGCAAGGTCGCGGAAGGAAATGTTGTATCGAGAGAGAACGGGAGATGAAAATGAAAGGACGGTGATCGGAACGAACCGGTCTCAGAACCTCCCTAGAAAGCAGAGATTAAGGATATATATAGACTCACAATTTTCAACGAAAAAGGATAGTCATGTTAGCAGTGGAGGGAGTACAGTTGACAAAACTCACGGAAATATTATTATGAATAAAGGAAGAAAATGTATTAATGGGCTTCAAAGGCAATGATTCGCAGTGCATGTTTGCACAAACTGATTTGAATAATGACGGTATGTTTATCGTGACATGAAAACAACGCTAGCCGTTAAGTTCTTTAGAAAGGTATATGCTTGTTAGCACTAGCAGGATACTTTCCAGATAATTACTGAACACTATTATTTTAATAGCGTGCGTACTTAACAGAGGATAAGGTGCAATACGTAAGAAAAATTAAAACGCAGGTTTAATTCCCAAAACTGATTGTTATTCATATTATGTGTATAGGAAGAAGCTTCATATGTTACGCAATATTTTTTTTTGTTTTCAGGCTTGCCATTTTGGCGTCCCTCTTCTAAAAACACGCATAATGGTATGCGCCCAAGCATGTTACACAATGTTTTTCCGCCACCGCCTTCGCAACACAACTTATACACCACGCCCGCACCTGACATCTCCCGTCGCTCATGTGATTCTTGTAAACTGCTTTTATCTTTTTCTAGGACTAATAGCTTTAAAATTTCTCTCCTGCAACTGTGTATCAACCATGGGAACAGATGACCAGACTTTACAGTAACCATATCTGACATATCGAAGTTCATGGAAGCACTTATCGCCGTATAAAAGTAATATTTTAGACTTTTTTAAAAATATTTATTGTTGTTTCTTTATTTTATTTTGTGCCATGTGAATTAGTAATGACTGTATGTCATCTTATATAAAGCTCCGCGTGTGCACTTAAGCAAGAGGCAAATAACAAAACTGCATTATTTTATTTTTCCGCTAAATTAGGCAGGAAAACTAAATTAGTGTTTAGCTAACAAAAGGTAAATTTCCCCTCTAAATTAAGTTATTTTTGCCGCTAAATGTAACGGTAATGAACAGACGGACACAATTTTGAATTGGGGGTTACGTTAAGAAGCAGTTCATGCTTTTACAAACCCCAATTCCCAAAATATAAATATTAAGTAAAAGGCGCTAGTTGTCATTTGATCCGCAATGAATGACTCGGTCATTACGGCGGAGCGTCAGTTCTAACGGACCTATCGAATCAATGCGCCTGACAAGTACACTATCAAGAACACGCTATGACAAGTTTTGGAAATCTGGGGGTGCGCAAATATGTGAACGCTGCGAAAAGAGCATCTTCGGCATATTTAAAGTACCCGCCAGCTCCACAAACCTGTTGGCGCGGCGCCAGAGGTTAGAATCAAAACAATAAAATACTACACAACTATACAAGTTTCTTAAAAAAAAGTAAAAAACCCTAGATATAAAAGAAATTTATAAAAAAGATTCAAGCGTTATCGGGAAGTGTTTCATGTCTTTGCACTTTCTGAATCCACATTATGAACACCCTCATTCTTCAAGCCGAAGCCGAATCTAGGACGCATCTGCATGAATTCCCTTGCATCTGGCTCAACTGCGACGCGGCTTCAATTTCTCGAGAATACTTTCATTTTAGATCACAGTTTACGTGGCGTGTGGTTGGCGCAAAACGTGTGCCGGCCACACGTAGCTTTGTACCCCAGTCATAATAAAATATGAATAGAATGCCATCTGAATGACAATGAAAGGAATAATTAAATAAAATAAGTAAAACTCTAGACTGCACGCGAGGCATTCAACCTGCGAAGCATTACTTGATTGCGTCGCAGCAACTATGCTCCGATTCACCTTTCAATGAACCGCCGAAGATGGTTTGTGCCATCGAAGCCATTATGAGTGTCATGTGACCTACGGAAAGGGCAAAGAGACGATCGCAAAGTCCCGTTCTTTATACGTTATTAGCAGTGGTGTAAAACTATCGATAGCACCATCGATAGTATCGATAGTGGAAGCAAAATTCAACTATCAATCGTGCTGTCAATAGTCTACTCTCGTAATACTATACACAGTACTATCGATAGCATACTATATATAGTCGACTATCGTGAAACTCAATAGCATACTGACAATATTCGACTGTCTCGAACTTGTTTGTAGCTGAATATCCAGAAGACAATCGATAGCCAAGAATCGTTAAGCAATCGATAATGTTTTATTAGTTGACGAAGAACGTGATGTGTCCATCCAAGAAATGCCGTGTAGGCCGGAGGAAAACGCAACTGCAATTAGGAATATCCGCATAATTATCGAGGAACAATCCATAGAACCTATTTGAAAAGAAACATAAAACTTTAGAAATCCACCTTAGAGACTAATTACAATCAAATATTAGAAATATCAATTTTTTAAATTTAAAATCTTTTTGCTGTTTTAGGTTGTTTTCCAGGGTGCTCTCTGATTTTTATAGGCAGAGCTCAATTAGAAAAATTAAAATTCCTGTTGCCCTTAATAAGTAAACAACATGTTGCATACATCCGGAACTCTACTTGAATATGATGTTAGCTATGGTGATTGAATGCGCAAATATGGGGACATGACTTTACCCGGATGAAAATATAAATATGGCACTTTTAAACGAAGCAGGTTTATTTATTTATTTATTTAATATTTATTCAAGGTACCTTACGCATTCATTAAGAGCATTGCGTAAATGAAACATTTAAAGAAATACCGAAATAAAAACACAAATATAATAATAAAAACAAACTAACGTCCAAGCACCGCTCAATTTTACGCATAAACGTCAATGAATACATAGATGGATAAATGACCAAAACCGACAATAACATTCCTTAATAAGAAAAATAAGTGTAATTAGGACAGAAACGCCGTAGATAGAAGCAAATGAAATACGTTATTCAGGGAACACTGAGATGTCAGTGACTATGGATTCAGGAAGCTTGTTCCATGTGCGAATGCCTTGTGGTACAACATAAGTAATTAATTTGTTTGTTAAACGCGTGAGATGTTGAAAACGTTTGCTGTTTATGGTACGATGGGATGATCTACTAGGCATTGTAAGAAAATTAATGTTTGTATAACAATTGCCTTAATAGATGTTAAGGATAATGCACAAGAAAGAGACGGTATGATGCACTTCAATCAAAGGTATTAAGCAGTGACGTTTGAGGATAGAAGCGCTTCCGTTAAAATAATAGGACGGTGTTATGAAGCGTGCTGCGCGAGTTTGAACTACGTTAAAAGAATAGGGCGATGTTATGAAGCGTGCTTCACAAGTTTGAACTAATCGATGCTGTTCGGGACTGGTTAGGTTTGCGGGAATGAAAGGAAACATTATTGCCTTCGGATTCCCAAGCTTTTTTCACTGAAATAATGCACCGTTGGTAACAGTATCGTTACTTCGGTCAGAATATATTTTTTTTTGTTTTCATCCTTTATACTTAAATAAACCAATGTTATGTTTCCAAAATTATTTGATTTGAAGAATGTAAAAAAAAAATTAGAAGCGCCAAAAATGCACCATGTTGGCTTGATATGAGCTTTTCATCTGGTAATGTTCAATTTGAAGTCTTTACAACAAAATATCTGTTATATTTTTTGAAAACTTTTTTATTTACATATCATATCACGGCCTTTGTATTTTAAAGGCGTAATTCGTACCAACAGCTAAATAGTTTGCCAGCCAGCGTTATTAAAATCTCCCAAATTAAAACAAATAAAAAATTTGCAATATATCAGGGAATTTAACTTTTAAAATAAAGCGGAAATCGAGAAAAGAGAAGTTTCTCTAAGTTACTCCGTTCAGTGCTCAAGCCTAACCCCTTTTGCGTCAGCTCATTTCCGATTTTCGGGAAATCCTTATAATTAGTCATCAGCAGAAAAAGAAGGGATGATCCCCTGCAAAGCGCTTATTTTCATCTGTCAGTGGTTAAGGCTATGAAAAATAATTTTAAAACTGAATAATAAAAGGAACACAAGCGTGAAATAAACTTTTCAAAAACGCGAATGCTAAAGGTCTTCAGGAAATGATTTACCTAGCTCAAAAAAAAGAAAGCAGTGAATATACTTTTTTTTTTCTACAAATGCGAGAATACTAAAGTGTGAAGTCTTATAAGGGAACCACATAAATTACAAAATATATTTGTTGGAAAATGAGAAAAACGCCATTTCGGTTTTACCTCCAAATTCATTGCATGAAAAATGCTACTTTATGTTTCGTTTCCTATCAATTTCGTTTTATTTTTTTCCAAGAACCACGCGATTTTTGCCCTTAAAAGTCCCTCATCATCCCTTTTTGGTAGTGTTTTAATTTTATAAACACTCGATAGTTTTCCGAATGCTGAATTTCGATAGTATCGGTAGTCGACCAAAAGCAGAGACGGCATTAGTTACATTGCTGTATGAAACACAGTAACTCAATTACTTTTTGCGGTAACAAGTAATGCAATGATTTAATTTTCTAGGCTGGTAAATAATTATATAATGTAAGGGATTACTTTCAGGCAGTAATGTCGAGAAAATTACTCCTTATTTTTGAAATCACTTTTGTCCCCCCTAAAATTAGTCTGCGAGCTTTAAAATCCCTATGCAAAACCACTAAAGGATAGTTTAATTTTTCAATGCAAATAAAATGGTTGCGACAGTTTGTGGCCTGTGTTTTCAGTATGGTGAAACTGGATTTACTGAGCATATGATAAAACCAGCCATACTGGTCACACAGGTACACTGGCTGTACCGGTTTCACTGGTGAAACCAATACAACCGGTGTACCTGTGTGTCCAGTAAGGCTGGTTTTATCATATTTCCAGTAAATCCAGTGTTACCAGTGCATCCAATATACCCATGTTCGATAATCCAGTTTGATACTGGTCCAGTATCCCCAGTAAAACTACCAGTATTCCCAGTATATCCGTTTAATAATCCAGTTTGATACTGGCCCAATATTCCCAGTAAAACTACCCAGTTTGCCCGTCAAATAATCCGGTTTGATACTGGCCCAGTATGCCGAGTATAGAATTTTTTTCAGTAGGGAATGAATTATTTTGCATGGTCAAATTCTGTGAGACCTCAGAGCAAACAAACGACGGCCATCTGAGTGCAAAGCCTCGTACGAAGAACTCGACAGACGCGCAAAGGCGGGCTGGAAAGGCGAAAGAGAAATGCCTACGCGTAAAGACATTGCGAAAAGGTCACGGCTCACGAACTCCAAGCAAGTCAGATTCACGACGTCACGTCATCACGACGATACTCTGCTTCTTTCATCTCTAAGCTGACAGTGCGGTGAGAGCTACGAGCTAACCAGGACTAATCAACCACCAACCTTTGATCACCTGACCCTCCCCTTTCTCTGCGCGTGTGCATGAACGAGAGCGTGGTTACGTGGCGGAAGATAGACGTGTGACTCTTCCAACAAGCGCTAGCTTCCACCACACTGTCAGCTTAAGAATGAACGTTCTAAAGGCTACAAGGCGAAGGGACTTCACAAGTGAGGTCAACACACTTTAAAACTTGAGAGGACAGGAGAAACAGATGTCCCTTCTTGCTCCTTCGTCAAGCAAGGTAAACCCATAAGCCTCTACCATTGTGAACAAAAACCGGCCTGGATAAATAGGTAATTCCGAATGCCTCGTCAAGGCCCCAGAAAATTTTGTGCGTATCCTTGGCTTTCTTAAGGAAAGGTGCATTTGGTAGTGGGAAAGGTGGGAATCGAGCATAGCTGGCTTCCCTCGCGCTATGCCTGGCTGACTTTTCTTGGAAAGTGTATTTGGGAATAGGCCTACAAGCAGATATCGCCACCCCTTTGGTGGGAAAGCACACATATTAAGAAGCTTGCGCCACCCCCTTCCTCAATTGGCGACAGTTCTGCCTAGCGAATATCCAGCCCCCTTGTGTGACAATGCGAAATAACTTGAGTTCTTCGGGTGTTTGAAAACAATACTCTTTGAGAGGAATCACCGGCAATATGTCAACTACTGCTCTCGAGAGAATAGGGTTAGATGGTGTTCGAGGCGGAAGGAAAACGTTTCACGTGACGACTCGTTCTCAGAACGAGCTCCCGTGGCCCAACTTAAAATACTAACACAGACTGTAACATCCTTTAAGTCAGGAAGACGGAACCATATAATCCTTTGACTAAGGACCTCCACCGTCGAGTGAAAAGCAGAACCGGTGAGTCGACTTGTTTTTGTAATCACATCTAAAAAACGAAGCTTTTTACCCTATTTGACACCTATTTCGTGTGCACCAGCAAAACGATTCTTCAATATGGTTCATTTTGAGGTGCATAGGATGTTGTGGTGTAAACAGAAAGATCCGAGTTTTAGTGCATATACTGTAAACATAATGAATAGGCATTACTGCCTCAAGGTATTGAAAAGTAATGTCAAATTGATATTATTATTTCGTAAAGTAATTGTAATGTAATGTCATTACTTTTAGCCTGTGGTAATTTGTAGTGTAATTTAATTATATTTTACAGCTTTCAAAAACCAATTCGTAATGTAATTGAATTACATTTTAAAAGTAATTTTGCCATCTTTGATAAGAGATAACTGTCGATTGAACCATCGATAGTATACCTTTGATAGTCGACTATAGATGGTACTATCGATAATCAACTATCGATCGTACTATCAATTGTCCACTCTCGATAGTTTTCGACACTAACGAGAGTTTTAGAGAAACTATCGATAGTATAGATAGCCAAATTTTCGATAGTTTCGCATCACTCGTTCGCAGTGCTGGGTGGACTTGGGATGCCTCGTAGCGCCCACAGCCAACGCCGCCCTAAAGACAAGGCCGCAGTGCTCACATCTTTTAATCACCAGCGACGGCTAACGCTGGACACAAATTGGAAATGTGTTCTGAGTCAGCGCTCGACTTCGAGTCAAGTTTGAGCCGAACGTTGATGCAATCGTCACGTCCAATATGTTACCAGCGTTGGCCTTCGCTGATGACGGCATCTCTATCAGCACTACGGCTTTGTTTCTAGCAGGCGTTGCTGCAGCGGTCCACTCTAAGGCAAAAGGGATTATAGTCGTCAAAGTACGCACATTGCATGCCATATTGAACCCTACTTTCTAAGATCAAGAACGAGAGGTGCGTCAGCAAGCTTTCCGGAAAGTGTTTGAATCGAGCCTTTCATGAGGATTTAGTACGATCTAGGCTTCAACCGTCGACATCCGAGAAAACACGAAGTAAGAAAAAGAAAAAACGAATCGACTCGTATGTTGTTTTTTTGAGCTTGTCACTGCACCTCCAACACCTAAAAAGTAAAAAAAAAAACACGTAAGTAATTCTTGATATCTGTTAGGATTAGAGAAATAAAAAAAGAGAGAATAAACTTTTTATTTTTTACACTCGTAGTCCGAGCCGACGTGGGATTAGAGGACGCAGGTACTCCGCGGAAGGTTTGTTACGCAGATGAGATAATCGTGAAAGTCCTCAATGTTTATTTTTATTCGATCTTGGTAAATACGCAGTCTCCCAGCAGGCCATCGTGGCATACCAGAATACAAATAAGAAGGTTAGTGAAACAAATCAACCTCAAATATATTCTTTGATCCTTACAGTTTCCGTTAATCCCCGAGGAGCTCGTGGAACCTGAGATCTCGAAAGCCGCACGGTAAGTCTACGAGAATGTGAGCCCTTTATTGTAAGGAAGGAATTCCTTATTCCTTATCGGCCTTGCATGCATCATGTACGGAGAAGTATGGGCGTAAAAATTGCCGACGAAACAGTAGTACGTAGTTACGTGCCGAGGAAGAGGGCGGGGGGGGGGGGGGGCGCTGAAGATGAGGATGCAAAACATTATCTCCACACGCGCCCTTGCATTTTGGTTTTAGCAATCTAATCTCTTTTCGTAGCCTTGCTATTGAACTAACTTCGTAAATAAAAAATAACAGCATAATACGAAAGGGGAAGGAAGACAGATATACAGAGCCGATGAAGGAAGGGCGAGAAACCATGATAACGTGTTTTTGAAAAATAAAATCACTTCCATTGCGAAGGAACATTTTGTTAGAAGAACAACTCAGACTATTATAGTCTAAGATGAGTGAAGTCTTCAAAATTTACCCTCCTGAGGGAAACAATTTGCATAACTATGCAGACATCTTCTTGTGAGCTGTCATCTCAGAATTGTTAGCAGTAATTAAATGATGCAGCCTAATTTTGTTTCATGTTGTTTAGAGCTATATGACCCTAGCTTCCAGCTATATCAACTAATACGCCTAGCGAATATAAAAGAGTCATTCTATTTCACATGTGAACACCACGAGAGCTTGAATGTTATTACCATGTGTTCTATGGGATGTATTTATAAAATGTAATTATGAATATCTTTGGATTTACAGTTTCGAATCTGTGTGTGTCTGTGGGTGTGCGGGTGTGGTTGTGGGTGGGTCGGAGGGAGGGAGGGTGGGTATGAGTTTCGGAATGTAAGCATGTTCCCTGAAGCTTCTTCGTTGTTACTCCGTACGACAGTTTCCCGGGTCCCCGTCCCACAAGCCATTGTAGGCTTTGACGGACCCGGTTACACCTGTTTCTTGATTGGTCAATAAAATATTATTATTATTAATATTATTACTATTACCTTTGCTGTAGAACAGTGCTTGTAACAGTTTCGTGAATGGCATGATATAAACACACAACGTCGAATATTATGCATCTGATGATTCTTATACATCTACCCGGTATATTGGAGCCATACAAAATAATTCTAATATCTAAATATAAGAATATATATACAATTTCAATAATATACAGAATGTGCATGTTTCAAGAAGGCAACAAAGTAAATTACTTCTTGGAAAAGTCAAAAACAAATACCGACTACCCTATGCTAAAAGTTGCCCTGATTCTTCCAGTTGAAAATCAACCTAGGTTATTTTTTTATTCTTTCTATGCTATGAATTAGGGGTGTGCGAATATTCGAAATTTCAAATACGAATCGAATATTTTCCTTATTGGAAACGTATTCGATTCGAAAATTGCATCTTCGGACGTTCCCGAATATTCGGCCAAAGCCGAATATTCGAGGAAAACGGCGAATATTCGCAAAAACTACGAATATTCGAGTAAGTAACGAATAATCTGCTTGCCACGCATTCCCATATGAATATGTTTATTCGCTGAGAAAAGCGTAGGCTCCGTGCGTTATCGGTCTGCTCCGTTTTTATCTTGTCCGATGGCAGCAAGACAGTATCAGTTTCGGTTTCTTTTTCGCCAAGCCCTTTATTTTGTGGCGCTTATATAGAAATATGTGATGCAATTGCACGTTCTATAACTTGATGCAATAAAATAAACCTCGAGAGTAAAATATAAATATAAAATATATCTCGAGAGTGTTCCCATAACAAAAATGGTCTATGGTTGTCTATGGAAAATTATATGGCAGGCTATCACCCGCTATGGCGCTCTATGGTCGGCCATAGAAATCCATAAATACAGCTACAGCCAGCTATAGACCTTTTCATCTCAGCAGTTACGCGACCGGCGGACAGAGGGCGCTGACGCACTTCGGCGCCATTGGGTGGCTTCAATTTGGTTGGTTTCGGTTTCAGCGCGCTCTCGGCTGTGTTGGTGTGTTATATCATTCTCGCCTAATTTCGTCATACAAATGTGCCCGTTATAGCGCACAGCTAATAAAACTGTGGTACTGAGCCAATTGGAGAACCCCGAAGTGGTTTCAAGTCATATTCGCGGACTTTTTTACGAACGCTTTACGATGCATCTTGTCAGGTTCGTCGCTAATTTCGGTCAGGTTCGGCGGCGTAAAGACTTTGATGCACAAAAAGGGTTCCATCGTCTACGGCCTTACCACTGACCCTAGTTTCCAAAAAAAAGAAAAACTAAAGAAGAGACTAATGAGTAGATATATAGTAAAAATGCAGGCCCACAACCTGATTAAAAATCTCCTAAATCACGAAAAACACACGAAGTCGGAAGTTCACTGACTAATTTTCGCGGACACCAACTTTCTGTGAACTTTAGAAACTCGAAATGTCTCCTATAATACGCAGATATTCTAAGAAATAAGTGATATTGTCTCGGGCTGTTTTCTTTAAAAAAAATTAAGTACTCGAGATATATTTCGATGGTCCGCGTCCTAGGTCGGGTGGGAAATTCCTTTAGCTATTGACCTTGCTAAAGTACTTATTAACAGCATTTAACAACGTTGGCGTTAGAAAATTAAATATTTGTTTTACTGACATTTGATTACGATGTGCTTGGCACATGGGATAAGTGAGGCCCATCAATTGAAATCTGAAATTTTGCCTTTGTACAAACTTTGCCAAATAAAATTAAGGGTACGGGGGAAGTGATCTAGGTTTGGTTGAAGTCGAATGCTAGGCACGACTTCATGAACCTTCATGACAGATCTCCATGCAAACTGATGCGATTTAAAATCAACAACCCTGAAATTGGGTGATTTCCATGTAGATGGCTTCTTTTCGGCATCACATAATGCGAGCCCTAGGCACTCTCAAGCTGCCTGTGACAGAATATTTCACAGGGGTCTTTGTGTTTAAAATAAATAAAATTAATTAATTAAATTTTGTATAAAAAATGTTAGCACCCTTTAATGACTGCAAATATGTGACCGAGCATAGTGTACAGTTTCTCTAAATTTATAAATAAACAAATCAAGCAAACGTAATTCTATTGCAAAAACGATTTAAGACCGTCTAACAGATTTAGGTGTAATGTCGTGCACAAACAAATCTCCCGATGTGGACGTTACCATTATCCCAACCTTCAGATAAAATGTGAGTTAAACGTTCGTCACCTGTATATCTTATATGTCCTATATAATCAAAACCAACTAATTTAAATTTGTTATGAAGGCAAGGCCGGAGGCTTTCAGGAAACACACATAGCTTCATATGCTGCGTAGTATTTTGGTCACATTCCTTAAGATTCTAAACGCGCGATTATGCATATACATTACACTATACTTATTTCGAATATTCCGCCACTATACTTTGTCTCATCCTACGATGGACTAAGGGCCAAAGCCAAGGGCCGCCAGGTCCAATCACGTTCCACGCTACACTATGACATGCCTAGCATTGATTAGGGGTGGACGAATAATGCTCCGAACCCAAAAACGCTGCATCTTTCTATAGCTTCGACACTGCAAACAGCCTCTTTTTTGCGATGTAAAATTGTTGAGTCACTCAGTGCTATTTCGATTCGAACCACTGTCCGCCATCCCCATCATGTGATACGAGACGCGGGCACTGATACGCGCGTCAAAGTGCAATATGCGATTTCTAAGTGGCTCGTGATTAGATCTGGCGGTCCGTAGCTTTTGCCTTTAGTCCATCATAGGGTGAGACGAAGTATATCACTGTGTAAATTTAAGCTGTCATAAATAATTGGGCTCAATATGGGCCAGGTCTGACGCTGATTTCTGTATCTCCTCCCTCCTCACGCGTATCCGGTACGCCGACGGTGAGAATAGTCAAAATCGGTTACAAAATTAACTGCATATGTAGTCGTGCATATAATGATGGCATACAATTAAGTTGTAAATGTAAGCATCGGGCGGCAATTTGCCATAAGGCGAGAAACGCGGTGAAAAGCTACGAAAAACGCGAATGCCGCGCCTTCGCCAAGGCGCGGAGGGGAGAGGGGAGCGACTAGTTGAAGCCACCGTATGGCGGCCGCGTCACGTGATTCCAAGATGGCAGCGCCCATGCGACGGAGGCCGAAAAGGTCTATAGAAAAATCTATGGCCCTGTGTCGAAAGACTGGGAACATATACATTTTCTTTACCCGCCTATAGAAAATTCTATGGCCCCAAGTCTAAAGACCCTGAACAAATAAATGTCTCTACCCGTCTATAGAACACTTTAGGGCCCGGGTCTAAAGACTAGTAACCATTCAATTTTCTTTACACGCCTATAGAAGATTACTACCGGCACATACTTTTTATAGGAAAAACACTCCAGGTTAGAAAATTAAAGCAATACTAAATGTCTGTTATACCTGTGGGTGGCAAAGCATGACTCAAGAAATGTTCTCTGCTGCTGCAATGATTCGTGAAAACCAGTAATATTGTTGGTTTGAAAAATCCATTGAAATACTTGTGCAACAATTAAAATTATTTATTACCCCCAAAAGTGAAAATAGATTAAACCGGCACTGAACACTGCAATCAAACAATAGCTTAATTGCAATCTTCAGCACGAGTGTACTGCATTTCATCACAGCAATGTCAACATGATTCATCAAACTTATTAAAAATAGAATTATTACAATTTAGCTAATTAGCCTAATAATCTACATTTGCTTTTTTCAGGCTGTGGAATTAAGAGATGGGGGCTATTCCAAGAGACAATTCAAATAATGTACTAAGTACGAGTAATATTTGCTCCGCCTCTCCGTGTTTATGCGGCAAATGACGGCAGTCATCGGCCAAGTCGGATTCAAAAATAAGACTGCAATATATAGAGATAGTGCGAACTTAGCGTACGCAAAGAGGTGTGGGGGGTCCAGTGTTGCAGCGTTCTTGCTGTTGTGTGGGGAAGTGTTCTGCTTGTGTTCTGTGTATTTTGTGTGTTCAGTGATGTATATGTATCTGTATCTACCATGTAGCCTTCTAAAGTCGGGGAAGCTGAAAAACATTTTTTTAGAGTGTTCTGGCTAAAGAGAGCAATAGGAAAACCCATACAGCCTTTTTAAGCAGACCATATAAATTGCTAAAGACACCAAAGGAAAAGCCATAGGCAGCTATAGCATGCTGGCTATAGAGAGCCAGCCAATAGAAAAGCTATAGAGCGCTATGGCTGGACAGTGATAGAGCCATAGACAAAGTTAAAGAGGCCTATAAAGACGACCATAAAATGCTAAAGACAACCATAGAAATTCTTTAGCTAATTGGGCCAAATAGCTAAACCCGACCATACAAGGAGTTTTATATGGCCGACCATAGGACATTTTTGTATGGGTTATCTAATATAAACGTTCGAAAAATTAAAAAAAAAAAGGAAAAAGTTAGGGGCAAGCAGAACATTGCATCGCCATCGAAAACAACTCCTGCCACCAGTGCCTGCCACCCTCGATCAGTCAAAATTAGAGATATCGCGAACCTGCCCAGTTTCGAGTTCGACAAAGTTCGACCTTTTCGACCTTTCAACGTGATGTTCGACAAAGGTTCAACTGAAGTTCTACTTTTGTGCGCATGCGTTAATATTAAAAATAGAAAAACTAATTGACTCAACTGGCGGAGGAAAAGTGCAATATTTGTTGGGTTTATTGGCATCACAGGTTCACATTAATAACTAATGAAAGCGTTAAAAGCGCATGTTTGTTTCTTTTATATGGAGTAAACATTGGTTACCATTTTATAAAAAAATAAAATGAACTATTGTTTTCTATTATTTGTTTCCCAAAATTCGAAATATTCGTGTAGGAGCCGGGCAACACTGTCTATAAGTCAAACTTCTTCGAACTTGAAGGAAAGTTTGCAGGTTTCCCTATTAAAGGGTCTTTCTACTGGCGGAAAGGTTGTCACGGCGCGTAGGGAGCGCTTACTTTAGCCTGCTGCAGCCCGGTATAATGCAGTTGCTTTGATTTATTTTGAAAAGGCAATAAATCCTGCTGTTACTTCTTGTTTTGTAATTTTTCATTACAGGACACATATTTGATATTCGATTCGATATTCGAAGCCCGTTTTTTCTCTTATTCGTATTCGATTCGTATCCGAAAATTTCAATATTCGCACACCCCTACTATGAAGAAATAGACTAATATATTTTGCTTTTCTGCTAGGTACACATTATTACTTAAACGTGCTGGCGAATACAGTCCTTTGTGTAAATATTCGTTTATTGTCTCCTCCTCTTTATTAGCTTCATAGCGTTGCTCTAAGAAAGTTGTATTTTTAAGAAGATAAGGAAAGATAAAATAACAAAAGTTTATTTGATTACTAAAAAAACATGTACTATACCCATATTAGTGTCATAATATGTATATGATGTTGATATTCTTACTGCAGAATTGCATGTGACGACCGGGCGTGTAAAAATATTTTTGTTTGTCTAATTGTAAGTTGAAAACACATCGCTGGCGTTTTTAGCTTAAAATTAAGCTGAATAAATGCTCTGTAAATAAATCGCAATAATCACATGGTTCTATAAATGTGAAATGTTGCGAAAATGTTTCAAATCTCTGTGTTTTCATTCACTTGTATTCGTCGTGAATCTCTGTAGTTCGTGAGTTTGGTGTTTACTACGTACTCTTAGGAAAAAGAAGAGTTTTTCGGTAGTAGAGATCCAAAAAGACCAAGAAGCTTATGGCTGGATCTTTATAACCACCACAAGCATCTTCTCACTGTTTTTTTTTTACAGCCGACTTTTTAATTCTGTTATGCTTTTTTATAGATATATCAGAGCTGGGTACGATTTTATGTTTCGCACATCAGGTTTTGAATAGCTCATGTGTTTATGTGTCAGTAGTACTGACACATAAACAATAAGTTTATGTGTCAGTACTACTGGTTCCTGACTAGGGAGTGCAACCAGAATGTGGAATGACAATTGTCTAGCCGGGACATTTTTAAAACTATGCACAATTATTTCAGAATCTTAGTGTATCAACTCTATTAGGCCGAAGAATCAGGAACGTAATATTTAACGAAGCACGACATTTATGGCTAGTAACTAATAGTCCTAAAATTTTCCACGTCGATTCGTTCGAGTTTAAATTCTCTTTTCATTTCACTTCTCTGCATGAACAAGTCATTTCTGCGGATATCACAATCTCTCAATTGTTTTCTATTATTCACGGTATGTTAACAGTTATAGACAAGTTATATGCTTCTGCTGCGTGCCGGAGGAAATTCAAAGTTTCCTTTACGAAACATTGAGGCGTTGTAAAGGGTGTTGCATTCAAGAAATATGCATTACACTATCGGTTGTTCTAAGGTTATACTGTAGAGAAAGTATAATGCATACTTTTTTAATATTATTGCGTTTGAAATATTAGTCTGGAAGGGTTTGTTTCCTCGTTTCACATTTATCACCGTATTTCGAACACAGCTTGGAGGACACCGAACATTCGCGGTGATCTGAATCAGGTTGATTCCAAGGAGCTTCCTGCGACATAAACCAACACCATAGATTATACCCGAAAGCTGTAGCTGGTTCACAGTAACTTATATATGACGTAAAGAAAAATGCAATTTAACAAAACAAACTAACGAAATATTTGATTCTTGGGTGTAGCGCAAAGCTTAAGGAGTCACATAACTGAAATAAAATATTTGTTCAAGTGTCCAGATAAAACACGTATATCACAAAATAAAGTTTTCTTTAAAAACAAAAAGAAAAAAAAAAAACATTTTGACTTTGTAGCGGTTCCGGAAAAATGCTTCTTTTTCGAGACTTTGGCAGGAAAATAAAAACATGTTTCATAATTCTTCAGGACAGTCTCACAGAAAAAAATATATTAGTCTATTTTTTTAGAAAAAAAGCTGGTTTTCTAACACAAGTGTCCTATTGAGGAACTAAACAAACTATTTCTTTTTTTCAAAGTTCACCATACGTCTAACGAAATATTACCAACATTTGGAAAACCCACCTTAATAAGGCGATACAAAACAATCTCCACAACAATACTACTGTGACCTACCGTGGTGTCGACAATCAACGCCAAGCAGAGTCGTATTTCTTCATAAGCGGTAACGCTGATGCATGACGCGGCTCCCTGCGGGGGAAGGCTTCTCACCTCCACATCCGGAATCAGTCAGTAGCTTTCCCGTGAAGACCGGGCCATTAGGGATATTTCGAGTGCATTACTATACAGCTGTGGCGTGGTTTTTAAATGTTTATGCCCCGCCCTTAATAAGGCGCGTTTTATTTGCATCAAGCAGACTGCGTGACAAAAGAAACGTAAACAAAAACGAACGCAAAACCGCTAGAGCGTTTGTCTTCACTCGCTTTTTTTCAGTGTTCACTACGTGGTTCGCACCCCTTAGTATCGAATCTTGCATGTAAGCCGCTGCGGGGTCTTTGCAATTTTTTCACACCCTGAGCGACGCCATTTTTGTTTACGGACACCTCTTCCCACATCGTATAACAAGGATGGTTTATATTGCATTCAGTCGAGTGCCATAAAATTGCCCCGGGCGTATGGAGCGATGTCTGCTAATGCTGGAGACAACAGTAAAAAAAAAGGGGGGGGGGGGGGGGGGTCGCGAATATAGGACGGCGAGAGTAGGTGAGATGGGGATAAAGCCGACCCCTCCTATATAAAGCTTGGCTACGTGCTGAACCCTCTATGGTACCTAAGCAAGTCCAGTACTGTGAATAAAGTAGACACGAGTGCTGTATTGTTGTTCGGCTGCGACTCGTACTCTTAAAGGGTGAAAATTCAAGCCGAAAATTGACGCAACAATCTTGTACTATCCGTGCCCCGGGATCACCTCCGATAGATATCGTACAGAATTCAGCGTCACGGCCTTGCCACGGAGGGGGTGTCGAAGCAGCGGGCATTCGTATTGTGACACAATTGCCAGCTTCTGGATGATACTTACCATGGTTGTAGTCACATCGAGGCATGAAGTGAGAGACCGCTCCCGGCCACTGGGAGAAAAGAGGGCTGCCACATCTCCCCTTCTATGCCCTGCATAATAGGGAAAAGCAACGGACCGTCCGTGTGGCGCACAAAGCAAGATTATAAAAAAACAGCGTTAGTCAGAGATTGTCACTCATTTTCTGCAGGGACTTTGACGCAACTTGGCTATCGCTAATATGGCTTTGAAGCTATATAATTGAAATTATATTACAGAGACTCGTGTGGCTTGTTATATATATTTTTTTTTTAATTTTTAGAGTATATGTATTTGTAGAGGAAGGAATACCAACAACGGGCGAACGTCGATAACCTCACACAGATTACCACAGAATATCGTCGCTTATTTCACGGGAGCTTCTAAAGAAATGTTCCTCCACTGGAAGCTATAAACAAATATAGATTCTTGGTGTTTTTTTTGTTTTGTTTTTTATTAAGGAACTTTAACCTTTAATGTGTCGTTGAACAGGCAGAATGTTTTTTTTTTCTAATCTCGTTAAATTTAGTTGGTTTCGTTCCAACTTTGCTGAACGTTCTTAGAAACTACCCACCGGCCTCATTATCCCTCACTTGTTGCGCGCTCACCTCTCGGCGCTCTCTAGGCACACTCCCCAATTACGCAGCAACGCTCATACATCCGCACACACGTGAACACCCGTCCCCTCACAGAGACACGCACGTGCGGATGTTATTCTGGCTTTCCAGGGCCCCTGACAGCGTTGCATCTGTAAGCAGTCGGGCTAAACGAATTTTAATATAAATTTGTAAAATGGCAGTGACCGTTGATATTCATCCATAATTTTTTTGACGTTTCGTTGCCCAATTTTTTAATTGGAAGAAGAGAGCGGTGAAAATTCCATCCTCGATGACGTATACAAGAGTTAACTATAATTGATTCGCGCTTTTCTTCATTACGCCGGCAGCGTGTTCATTCTGGATGCAAGAACTGCATACTCGAAACGAGTTCGTTCCTCATCCACTGATCATTATGGAAGGGAATTCAGGCGCACTTGCCGTGTCCAATTTTTGAATGAGTCGGTAGAAGCACGAAAACACTCGAAACTCTTTCACAGTTCATGGGCTTCTTTGAAGACGATATAAATTAGTTTAGTTTTTTTTTTTTTTTTTTTGAAAGGACGAAAATGTTTTTTCGGCGACGCCATCGGAAGAAATTTTGTTGTTATTTAAGAAAGTCTAGTTAATTTGCTAAACGTTTGAGATAGCTACAATCTTATGTAATGCCCTACGAGCATGATAAATACCAAGGAGAAATGGCATCCACGTAACTGTCACCCCGTTTGTTAAATATATTTACAAATTACAAACAATTACCCTGTATCCACGGTGTTTTCAACCAGACAAAAATATAAAAAAGAAAACAGTCATAGACCAAAATTTCTACAGAATGCTCTTACCGTCCCAGGTGAACATCGGTGCACTAACATAAAAACTAGCATAATTAGCATAAAATTTATTATAAAAGTTTTAACGAACATGTTAGGTAGAATATTTTATTTGCAAAAATGCAGCCCTCAGCTTATCCAAAGATTATTTATTCGTTTAAAAAATAAACACATCTTTGAATTGTCCCGTGATGAATTTCGGCAGCTGTGGCAGTTCGAAAGCGAGACTGCGACGGCAAAAAAAGCAAAACTCCCGAAGGACTTGCACCGAAGGTATATTAGTGTGCCACACTGCTCCGACACCAGGAGCGGTGTACTTTAGGAGTTGTGCCCTGTTTGGACGTTCGACCAAACTAATTATGAAATATGCGCTTGAAATAAAGAAAAGGTTCATCGCGATAACGCTATCAGCTGTGGCGTAAGTCAGGGTAACAAATTAGGGCGAAAATTAATAACTTACTACCAAAAATTGCTCAATAAACTTGGTAAATATTCGCGCTAGATGGAACATTACGATCAGAAATTTGTTGCACGTTGTCAGAGATGCTACAGCACTTGTGACTATTCGGGTTACTATATTCTTATCCGCGCTATACTGAGCCGAAGTTGGGCTAGTGAATGCAATACTGAAACCGCTGGGGAAAAATGCGCCGGTATCTACGTGTTCGAGGGAACATCGAACCGTCCTACACAAACATTAACGCTGACGACCAGCCAGAAAGGAAGAAACTCTCCTTCAATTGCTCCTTTCCATTCGAGAAAGGGGGACACCCTCCCGCTTTCTCCGGGGAGTAGCTCTGAGTACCGCTTCTGTGGTGTGAGGAGGAGAAAGGAAACTGCGAACCGGTTTTTTTCCCGACAGAAGACCATTCTGCAGGTATGCCTTTAAACAATTCCCATAAGGACAACACAGACGCCTTTTATGCAACCCCGTGGCGCTTCGCTAGTTCAAACCACGTCGGAATAAGCGAAAAAGGTATCTGGACGGCGCCACTTTGCCATGCATCAAGAGCAGCGAAGGTTCGCTCGCGTCTCCGCGACAGGGCGCAACATCTCTAGGGGACTCATCATGGGCTTTAGGGTGTCTTTGAGAGCCCCTGCAGGAACGGCCTTTTTTAACGTACACGTTTGCAAACGCGCCGCCCGGCGCACGACCGCGCCTCTGCGTAGGTTTCTCAACCGGCAGTGCCTTGCCGGGAAATTCGCAAAATCAAGCACGAGGAAACATTTGCCACTTTGGCTGGTCTTCTTCACCCACCTATCTCTCCTCTTCCACCGTGGATCAGATACATGCGCAGACTTTACTGCGTTTTGTCGCGTTCCACTACGGCACAACGGGCGACCCTGCGTTGCCACGACAACCCATATTAGGGTCTCGTCCTAAGTGGTCGTAAGTGGGCGTAACGCCGCAGCTGCTACTCGCAACATATTTATCTGATCCAGCCTTTAGATAATGCGTCACGGTCAGCTCACTGCTTCAACTTTTGATAGTATAGCGTAGAGCATATTTTATTTTAGTTACAATGACAGCTTTTTTTAAGATGAGTAACAAATCTCTCATTGTAGTGTGCCACGTGACTCTATAATTCAAAACTAAATGATAATATGTTAGGTACTTAGTTCAATAGATATCATGTTTTCCACTCATACATGGACGTCCAAAGCAATCAATAACGCTATCCGATTTATAGTTTCACTTTCCTTCTTAAAGGATTTTTTTTGTGTGTGTGTTCGGTCGTACATGAACCACCCTGCATATTATGACACTTCTGCTTTAAAGTTTGAGAACAAGTAAGTTTTATTGTCTTTTCTGCCTAACAATGCAAAACAAATAACACATTTTAATTCTATTGAGCTAGAGTTGAGAGTTCTTCATGCTGAACTGAGTTTACAGTGAAAGAAAGGAATCCGAGTACACATAATATTTTTAGTGTCATGGTGATGCATTTGTTTTTGAGAACGATTGATCCAGTTCTTTGCACGTAATAAAAACGCGATTATCGTATTGTATAAATAGTTCATATTTTATTTTATAAGTATATTATTTTATTTCTACTGATTTTACGTATTTGCTGTGTTCTTAATTGAGTTAGCGGCATTTGCAAGAGCACAACACGGTTTGACATTATTACAAAGTAACTATAGATTCCGCAATCGTCATAGGCGCGCCTCGCTTGTCAAACGGTAGTATTAGAATGCCTCTTGAACTCGACACCTTGTCGTTGGAGAAACATCGCTTTCAAACGAGTATCCAGGAGGAGAACCTTAGCATGTCGTTGCAGGATATTATTTGTGTTTGGTTGTTGGGACTAGTGGACAAGCTCGACTCTTGACGTGCGTCCTCTTTTCGTGTTTTCTGTTACATCTGTTCAGGGAATTGCTAGATTGTAGTAGGCTGAATAGTCTTAATGCGACTGATAAATTCACGATTTATAAAAGACCACTTGCCAAAATATTCAGGCTTTTCAAAATTATTCTCATTCAAACACTTCATCAACAAAAAAATCAGATTCTAGTGGATTGCGTCCTTCTTTTGTTGGCGGAGATGAGTGTTTCTAATTAAAATATCAACGCCTCTATGTATTTCTTTTACAACGCTGTCTTTTTTTTTTTTTTTTGTAACGAAAAGTGCCACATAGTACGTATGTATTATGCTTTGTTGTTGTACACTGGATACGGCATTTGTGAGCGGAGCGCGACACGCTTAAGGCTGTAAATGCCGCCTGGGTGAGTGTACAATCCCTACATTGAGCCGGCCGATGCCAGTTACTACGATAAAATACAGCAATCTACAATGCTACGCTGGTGCGTTACGCATGAATGAAAGCACATATGTCGAAAACCTTTATCAGAACTCGGAAATGCACGCCTGCGCGCTACCGTTTATATTTACGTTCACTCAACAGCCCAATCGCGGCGACCTCGCCGTACTTAGGGCACGGAAACAGGAAATGGTAATATTCATGACCGACGCCTTTTCTCATTACTGTGGAGGGCGAAAGGTCAGGCCTCGCCGAGGGCGATTCGTTGGAGTACATGCGATAGTACTGTCCCCTAAAAGAGTCGCATATATAACAACATCGTTAGCCTCTAGAGGCTACTCAGTTGTTACTCCCTGAACCGATAAACATGTGTTCTTGTTTAGGTTTGAACCCGCTATTCATAGTTACTGATGACGTGCAATAGATATGGGCTGGGGCACAAATTCTAGGAATATTTTTGATTTCAAAACAATCACAACATTACGACTTTCTTGAAATGAAGGTCAAAAGACCAAATTCCGCACAAATTTGAGTAAAGGTTGAATAGGTAAATGTTAAACTTGCAATAGTATTCAGACAATAATTAATAATTAAAAAAAATTGTGCGTCGAATATCATTCGACAAACTAAATATATTAACGTATTTCGGCGGAATTTCGATCATATCGAAAATATATCTATCAGTTGTGATAGCTCGGTCTATCTCTTCTCTCTTAAGCGTGTTTTTTTTTTGGTTGAAAGTTCTTTTGTTCAACATTCCCAGCGGTAGTTTTACCTATGAACTTTGTGAGTGCTCTCCGTGGAAACTACTTGAATTTAAACTGCTTGGTTTGTTAAATTTGTTGACACATCTGAGACCCGTTAAACAGAATTTTAACCTGATAACGACTGGGTGCTTGTGTCGCAGAAAATCAGGCGTCGGTCTTCGGTGTCACTGGAAAGTCCTGATTGGTCAATAGAGTCATGACGTCACTTGACCATGCGCGGGGATTTCAAACCCCCGGCGCTCACGTAAAACGTGACGTCACGCGTGGGATGAACGTGATTCAGTCATGACATGTAAGGCGAATTAAAGGTCGCCGCACGTCTCAAATGATTTCACTTTGTGGCGGGACTGGAACTCAAGACCCTTCGCCTACAAACAACACACGCTACCGATTGGGTCAAGCAGACATTCGCCTGCACGTCGTAGGAACGAGCGGTGCTTTATTTATATTTAGCTATCTTGTTCCATTCTTAAAGGCAAAGCTTCAGCGTTCTCCTGCACTTTTACCTCTTCCGCCATCTTTTCTGTTTTTTTCTGTTTTCTCCATTACTCCTTTTTTCTTTCCCTCTTTCCCTTTTTATCAGCGTCGAGCAATATGGCTCTTTAGACCGCACAAACTCGCTCGCAAAGTCACCATTTAAAGTATGTATAAGTAACTGCCGTCCACGTTTTAATAACTATCCATGTCGCTATAGGTGCTGGACAGACACAAGGGCTATAATACTGTGCTAATTCCTTAACTCTTAGGACAAAACGCCGGAGAAAGAAAATATGACAACGCTATAATATAATGTTTCCGCATTCTATGTCTTCGTTCACGAGCCATCCATATCTCGTGTTTATGTATCGGGTCTGTGTGTGCGAGATTACGCCATGTCCTTCCCCGATGGCTCCTAACAGTCCCTTCGACATGGGAGCGCAACGCGTGTCAGGCACTTGGAGGTTGTTTTGTAGGCCGGTATTTAAAAAGAAAACGTCCCAAAATACGCATCATTGAGAAATGCAGGCACGCTGTCCACTCCCTGTGTCATCGGAGCTGCATCTAAAGGATAAATAATTTTTACCTTTTGTTTCTCTTTCAATATCGTCATCCACCTTGATGTCTATTTCTCATTGACCGCATGAAACATCACTATATATATGTATTTTAGGTGTTTGCTTTTCTTATTAAAATGCAGGCTTGAAAATTTAACCCGAGTGAATTTTCGAGCCTTATTATTTTGTTAACATTGCAATATTTTTAGTATAGAACTCCCCGGGACCCGTGGCCACCAAGGACATTTTTTAAAAAAATCATTTTCTTCTGGAAAACAACACTTTGATATCCTTCACATAACCGCATTGAAGGCGGTTTCAACGAAATATGGTTTGAAACCTCGCTAGTGCCAGAAGAGCTGATACCCCAGATACACATATATTCTGTGTTGTTCGTGTGGCGTTCTGGGCAAATTGATTCTAGACGCAGAAAAGGTTATGGAGATATACTCTTGGTTTCTGGGCCCAAAACACACTTTAAATTTTACAATCGCGCAACTAGAGGGTGAAACAATCTTAGTAGGCTGCTTGCGTCCCTGGTGTGACTGCGGGGAAAACATATTACTGGCAGCCGTGTTTCATGTAGATTTTCTTGTTTTGGTGGTGCAAGATTACTTCCGCAGATGGATCACAGCCGCGTAATACTTTTGTTATGCATACTATCCTCCATTCGGAATGCCGACTCGCGTAGAAAAAGTTTATTGCAATGCCGTCGCATTTTTGAGGGCACAGGTAACCAAATCCGGAGTGAATGATGTTCGAATAGAATCGCTGGGATCTCGTTTAGTGTACTGATATTTTTCATTACGATTGATGCAAGTAGTTTGATTCTGCGATCGGTTGAGTTGCAATTTCCCGTGAGTGGCATTTGCCTAAAGCCGAGTGGTTCAATACGAAAAAAAAAAATGTAAATTTGATTTAAGAGTTTGACGGTCACGAAAAATGTATTTGTTCTCTCTGCATTTTCGAACGAACAGAAAGGTTAGGAGTGTACGTGTTTCTGGGCTGGTTGGTTCATCTAAGTGAAACATATAAAACAGCGCACGAAGACAGGGACACAAAGTAAACAGGACGAGCGCTACACTGGGGAAACTAATAAAGGTTCCTTTTCGTTCAGAGGAACGTCATTTGTTGCCAATAGCAGGTATTTGTAATAGAATAATTTTTGTTTTGTGTACTGCTAAATTCTCACAGAAAAACGGACTGCTTGTTCAATGCTGCGACACTGACATAAATAAGCCACTTTAATTTTAAAAGATGATCAGATTGTCCCGACTATCGAAGATTCCGCAACTGCTCAGCCAGAGGAAGTTTCTGATAAAAAGAAAGTAATTAATGAGAATAAATGAAGATGAGACATTCGTTCAATATATTTCACAACAGCTGGACGATGCTTCCGGGTCTCCTGAAAGTATGAATATTGTGGCACTCGTCAATATAAATGAAGGAAAACTCCACATAAAGCAACATGAGCCTCGATTGCCTGCTAATCGCATGATAGGCATAACTAGATAAATGTTAGAGCTTTAAACCCACTTATCTTTTATTGGGGTGACAAAAATATAACTTGTTCAAGTAATGTTTTGCCAATAGGGACCTCGTTAACATTATTACATTGCTACATGGACGAACTGTTTGGCGGTAAAATTGCTAAATGCATGCGCTTTTGTCTCGTTCCTTTTTGAAGAAAGAAGTGTGATCACGGGAGAGGTCACTGGAGCTCTCAGCATATAAAAGTTTAATTCGTTCAGTTCTACAATACGCGTGATTCGTATTGGACACGTAACTAAAATAAATATGTATTCAGAAAGTTGAAGGGATGCAATTACTAAGTACCTTATTTATTTTCTCTCGATTTAAGATGTCTGTCTTTAGTGTCTAACAAGATACGTGAATGTGCTCTGAAATCAGTTGAGGATAGCTGGAAGGTAGCGAGGTTAATATTCCTTTATAGCATCTTTAATAATTATTATGATTTATAGAAATACCTGTACGTTTGGTCACCTCCCCATAGCTCGGCGAGGCTGAATGCCTCAGAATATATGCTCATAAAACGAAGAGTTTTAAATTCTGTCTGTTTTGTGCGAACAATCGACGAATGGACTTCACTGACCTACGACTGCGTACAAGCTTCGATTGTTGACTGCTTTAATCGTTTTGTCAGATACTTGATGTAAGCCTGTCTTGCTTGGATTGTAAAAAAAAGACATCTGCAGGGTGTTTTATAAAAATAAAAAAGAGAGAAAAAAAGAACAAATCGCTGCCCATATCCTTAGGCGCTAAAGTGTTATGAAAATCGATGTCCAATTCCTTTCAATCCGTTCAACCTTCAAACTTGGGTCACCATTTCACCGCGAGTCCTCCTCTTGAGTTCATGATGAATTCATCTCATATTCAATCCAATACCAAATACTTGGATGTCTCCAAGGTAAGCTTCACACAGATATCGTATTCAAACTAGCGACACATCGTGTGTTGTCTTGAAATTATCACATCCAATCTGTTACATAAAAATGTCGCCGTGATTTATATGAAAAGCGGGTTTAAAATGCTATCATTAGTTTCTTAGTGGGCCGAAGCGCGCCAGATGCTGCTGAAGCGACTCTGGGCTCCGTCACGTCATATGCGTGCATATTTTTTGCTGACGTCCGAGCTGTCGAGCATTCTTTTGGATATGCCCTTGCAGATAAATCTACGGGAGGGGTTTGAGTAGCTCAGCGAATTTGGTGGTTCGTGGCACCCAAGTGACCCATGCCTACACCACAACTAATTACCAGTGTTTTCGCCAAGGGCGGACTCCTTGTCTGCAAATTTGTTCCCAGCGAATAAAAAGGCCGGCTATGAAGCCGGTGGTGGTATTCCCCGGGTTTCCCTTTTCTCATACTATGAGAAAACAAATCCCTGCCTAGTACCCTCTGACTAACACCTCCTTGATAAGGAAGACTAAGTGCTGAATTTTCTAGCGTCATCAAAGATGGCCACCGTGGTCCAGGATTGAAAACGAGTTCCGTCCGAACGCTCGCTCGTAGTCATGTCCAATTAAAGCCCTTGATACTTATTTTACAAGTAACAGCAACCAATAGGTATGACAAAGCACATTTCGCTTGAACAAAATGGTGGAATTTAGTATAAACATATATGCTGTGCGCCGCCAATGGCTTCCTAAAACCTGGATCGTCACGCAGTTGGCGCTTCATAGAATGTCGCTATTTGTATGAAGCTCTTATCTAGGGAATTTATGTCCAATCTTTGGCCTACGGTGTCCTTCTTCAGCGACAGAGGAAAACTCAGCGCTTAGGCATACTTATCTAGGAGGTGTAGCTGTGACACCCTCGTTGGCACCCTAGAGGTCGAGGTGGACGCAAGTGAGTTCGGCCGATAGTGTTCTAAGCGGTTTTTCTCTATCAAAAAGAAAAAAAAAGACATGGAAAGGGACGGTTTTTTTTTATCCGGTGTTTGCATTGGGGCGGCTAAAGTGCCGACGGGGTAGCCTCTTGCCAAAAGAAAGTTGAGGCCAAATACCGGGAAGGTTACCTAAACAGTAGTTTCGGTTACGCAGGAAATTCTCAAAACATAAGTTTTTCATTACATAATTGCATAACAAACACAATATCGCCAAATATATACCCGTTAAATAATGGGTCCTTACCTCGACAAAGACAACTGCAAGTTCAAAGTATAAAAGAGAGCGATTTTTTTTCCTAAATGTTTTCGAGTTGCGACGCGTGATTATGAAAAAAGTGTTTGGCCTTCTTTGATGTCCCACACTGAGGGTTATTTTAAAAGAACAATGCCCATAGAGTTGCCAATTTCTCTTTTCATTTAATGCCGTTATCCACTGAGGATAGATTTCATTTAACGTATTTCATTTTGGACCGGTTGATTTCCCTTGTGACTTTTATATTGGGCGATAGCAAATCGTCTGCAGGAACCCCAGTTATCACCGGGAAAAATAGCAGCGGAGGCTATTTTTTATTAAAACTGTGTTCAGTTGATTCAAAGACAATGAACTAAAATCAAAAAAGCACATATTTTGTGTCCTAAAGGAATGCGTATTGGTCACTCCTTGATAAGTAGAATTTGTATACAACCGATGTATGCACATCCATATTGTGTGTCCCATCTTCTTTTATTTGGCATGACTGCGAGGAAATATTTCATTTTTCCCTTTATCTCACAAGGTACGACATGGAGCGCGAAATTATTTTTAGCTAAGAAACTTATCCGAACAGTACGCTTCTTTCAAGACCACTGTGGCGTAGCGAACCACTAAAGTCACCTTCATCGCAGATTGGACCACAGCAGTGGTTGGCGAAAGGCAGTTTCTCCTTCCCTGAATCAGTGATTTAGTTAAGTGAATATGTCCTATGATAGCTAAGTTTCAATGGAGGCAGTAAAATATGTACTTGAAGTAGACTTGATTTAAATAAAGAACACAGGTTTCTCTGTATTCGAAACACATGCTTGCAATTTAAAACTGGAAATGTTACCAATTAAGTAACTAGAAATAATAACATATTCTGTAAAGTTGACAGTCATTTTGCTGGCGACAAAGCATCAGATATTCCAGCAAAGGTGGGACCCATTTAGGAAACGGATAATAAAATAGAAGAAAATACGAATGCTCCCTCATGGCAGCTTTTTGATCTTTAAACAAATCCACTAAACTGTGTATTGTCAAGCTTAAGAGCAGATCAAAAAGAACAAAAACGAAAAACATTGCCCTACCCTACTAAAAAAAACGTATAACTTTTCACTATCTCGATTATAGAACTAAAACTCCAACTGGCAATGTTCCTGAAAAACAAAAATCTAGGTTGCAGACAAAGGAATAAGTTATGAAAACCTTTTATCCAGATACAATTCCGACAGATTTCCATTTATATAATTCCAGATAGCAAAACGTTATATTGGGTTTATCGGAAGGGTACCTTCTATTTTACTAACCTTTTTGCATGAGAAAGTGTATGCGTGTCGTCTATGCAGAAAAAGAAACGAACTTTGTACTCCACGAGTATTCCTAGAAGAGACTTCCATGTTCAAAAAGAGGCCCATGTAACAAAGATTTTCAAGCAAACACACGAATAGCGCTTGCGTGGCACTGCAATAGCTGCGCATCTCATTCTGAACATTAGGGTGGCCCAAGTCACCAAACTCCATCAAAAATGGACCATAAAAATCGACGCCTGCACGTAGCAATCTCATTCTTTCGTGAACGGTACATTTGACAGGTCGGTTTCTTCTTGAAAATTTACTAAGCGTAGCATTCTTTCTATAAAAAAAGAGGGCCAAGAAACTTGTCAGAGTCAACGGCGGATGGCGACGCAGACGACCAAGTCGAGTAGCGGGGCGGGGTTGGCGAGACTGTTTGATGATGATGATGATTGAGGTTTTATGGCGCAAGAGCAACTTAGGCCAAATTACTCCAAACAAGGGTTTTTTCGAGGAGCTTAGAGATGTAATCTAAAAGAACTGCAAGCTACAGCTGGTGTAAAAGCCCAGTTTTATGGAGTAAATTTAAAACTTGATTGAATGGTACCAATGGTTGATCGCCAAGCAGAAAATATGGATGAAAGAGAAGGAGATCACGAAAAAGTTCTGGAAAACATGATCGCCGCTCTTGGTTTAAAGATTTGCCATGCCACAGGATGTGCAAAACAGTCATAGCTTTCCCACAGTTGTCACAAAGTTTAGCATCCTCACCACAGAGCAGGTGCAAATGAGTCAAGCGAGTATGACCGATTCTTAAGCGGCAAAGGAGAACTTCAGCCTGACGATCTTTATAAAAGAAACTCTCCAACACCCCCAGTGGTGGCT
This sequence comes from Ixodes persulcatus, assembly GCA_013358835.2. NCBI lineage: Eukaryota > Metazoa > Arthropoda > Arachnida > Ixodida > Ixodidae > Ixodes > Ixodes persulcatus. The sequence goes on along the minus strand of JABSTQ010010167.1, from coordinate 442,691 downwards.
TGATAACATGAAGCTTGTTCTCTTTTTTCACAACCCAATTCAGCTGCCATGACTTCATAATTGATTTCTGGAAGATTGGTTTCAAGTCTTAGTGTGGCAAGCCAAGAGGCACTTTTTGGCACTCTTTTGCAGAGGCAGCAAGCAAGTATGCTTTCTCATTGCCGGAAATACCCAAGTGGCTCGGAACCCAACAGATTTTGATCAGGTGTCCTTGTTGAAGTGCTCGGTGTAACCGTACCCGAAGATATTGCACGAGAAGGTTCTTGCTGTCTGCTAAGGACGCGATGGCTAGAAGAACACTCTGGGAGTCGACAAACAGAATTGCTTTCATGATATTGTTCTCCAATAAGTATTCAACAGCCATTAAAATGCCGTACAGTTCAGCAGTAAAAATATTTTCAAAAGTGTGGAGTTGTAGTACTTTCCTGAAGGCGGTGGAATAAACCGCACATCCCACAAAGGTTGATGTTTTCGATCCATCAGTGTAAAAATTCGAGTAGTCCTTATATTTCTGTTCCAAATCGGCAAACGCCTGCTGAAGAACATGTGGAGAAATGGCTCTCTTTCTGTACTTGGATAGTGACCAGTCACAAGAAATTGGCAGAATGTCCTAAGGCGCAACTCCCTCATTGCTCCTCAGCGAAGCAGCCTCACTAAAGGGAAGGTGGAGCGATGTTGCCATGCTTTGAACTCTGAAACTCAGGGGCCAAACAATACTCGGCGTGTTTTCAAAGAGCCCAGTGGCTTTTCATTTTCAGAATGTAAAACTAGGAATCTTGGAAACTTCTCGGAAACAAAAGACATCTCAAATTGAAACGGTACTTCGGTTCGGACCCTTTTCGGGGCCCGATATGGAGGTCTTTTAGTTTGCAAACCCGTATAGATGGGAAGGAAATTCAGTGCGCGGGTGCACCGCCCGCCACAGAGACCAACAAGGGGGTAGGTAATGGTCCATAGCAAGAAAGACTAGGCTGACACAATTACTCTACCAGTGCTGCCCGGGCACAATACCCTAGTGTGGTTGCAGGGACAGGACCTGTTTCCACTCAAGGTTGGCCCTTGCCGCCTAAGAAGGTGAAAAAGGAAGGAAGAGAGTGTAGAAGAAAAGAGAAAGAGGTGGGAGGAAAAGTGAAAGAAGGAAGAACAGGGTAGAAGAGGCGACTGACTGAATCATCCTGATCGAGCCAAGCCAGGACACTCGTATACGAGAAGCAGGGGCCGAAGCAGTGTAGTTCCTCGGCCGGGGGGCCCCGAAGGGTCCAAGCATACCCCGGGCTCAGCTCAACCATGAGGGTCCCCTTTTCCCCGGACACGGGTTAAGCCACGCACAGCCAGACGTGGGTGGGCGAACCCACATGGCTCGGGGTTCGTAGTGACGCAACTCACCAAGTACCTACTAAAGTAGGTGCCCCCTACGTGCGGGTATGGTAGCCCACGTGGCTGGGGTCCGTGGTGACGCTACTCACCAAGGACCTAGTACCTAAGGTGCAGGCGCCCCCTACGGGGCTCGGGGTCCGTGGAGACGCCGCTCTCCAAACACCTGCTTTCACAGGTGCCCCCTGTGGGGAGACTGTTTGCGACCACCATGGTTTATTCAAATGAACAAAATCTTTTTGTAATGTACCTTTATTTATTTATTTACAGAAACAACCTGCAGCGCCGAAGCATTATAGCAGGGAAACACAACATAAAACACATACTCACGAACATAAATACAATGGCAAAAATACAATAAATACATACTGTTAAAAAAAAAAGAACACACACAAACTCTTGAGTGTTAAAAAATTTAGGACATTGAAAAATAATATCCTACGTCGTCTCTAGTAAATGCTGACCTTTGGTTAACCTTTGGTTAAAAAATAAATGTGGACAATAAAATCAAAAGTGAAAGGAAAAAAACAAAAACAAAACGTGCTTGCATAATGACGGCGCTTTTGCTGCCAACTGATTTTGTCTGCGTGTCGTCTGCTTTCTTTCGCTGGTCGGCTACACACTTGGATGCTGCTCCAGACGCCATCTGTCAATACGCGCGCCAAAAGCACCTCGCAACTCCACTTGGTCGTCTGCGTCACCGCCCGCCGTTGAGCCTGGCAAGTTTCTTGGCCCCATTTTTACACAAAAAGAGCTAAGCTTTGTAATTTTACAAGTAAAAACTCACTTGTGAAATACACCTTTGTCGAAAAGTTCAAATTGCTACGTGCAGGCGTAGAATTTTATGGCCCATATTTGATCGAGCCTGGTGACTTGGGACACCATATTGATCGGCATCGGGCACCGAAGTACAGACCGCTAAAATACAAGCTTTCGAACGTTACCGTGCAAGAACATAAAAAAAGCAAAACGTATGATTCATTTAGCACACGAAATAACCCTAACAGCTGTGAACATGGGGTCCAGGGTCCAGCCACCAAAATGCAAATAAAAGCCACTACGACTTTTTGCTATCGCGCTAAAACTAAAAATGACGAAAGCCAGCAACCGAGGCATGTAGTCAGAGCAACCATCGGAACATTTCGTCTCGTCGAACCTAAAAGCATTCGACGGTGGCCACTCATACTGAACATCTCGAAGGGCTCCAAGGTTTTAATACTTTGGCCGCGACAGTGTTACTCGAGGGTATTTCCCGTGACCCCGTCGTAAAACAGATCGTTTGCTCACGTACTTTTTTTTTTTTTTCAAACCCTGTCCCTCGTACCGTTGTTTTGCGAATTTATTTTTGAGTAGGCAGAGGTTTATCTCTGCAGCCAGGAATTTCAGAAGGTAAGGTCAAATAAAAAATAAACATCAAACAACAACCACAAGGTAGCGAGTTTGAAAATGTTTTCAAGTTGTCCTGATTACTCGCTTGGAGCTCCACATTTATTAGTATGCGCCAGAACTGAACGAATTCATTTTCTTACCCCATTTTCTTGGCACTTATATTACTTCATTTAAACTATTTTTTTATGAAAAACTTTTAAAGTGAGTAGGGCTCTCAAGAAAAAGCAGCGCTTTGCTTGAGAGATATGATTTCTTTTCAAGCCGAGTGTTTTATAATACTTTTTGATACAAATAACTTCGTGATAATATTAATAACTAATGTAATTTTTTAACAAATTTTAATGGGCACGTAAGGTTCTAAGTAACTTTCATTCGAACTCTACTTTGAGTTCGGCGCCGTGCTTCTTGAGCTATTGAGAAAGCTTGATCCTGAGAAAACCCAAAATAGTTATTTTTGTAGATTTTAGTGTTCCTGGAACATGGCGACAACTACAAGACACAACGAGTGGCCAAAGTAAGGCGATGCACCTTGTTAACTGCTTTGGGTTTAACAGATTTGATCTACGCGATTGGCCGGCGAATTTATGTGGACATATTTCAACCACCATAGACGAATATTTAGTTCTAGCAGGGTCGTTTCATTTTAAAATTGAACACACTGGTCGGGGTGGGTATTTCGATTTTTGTTAATTAAACATATATTACACCCCATGCCTAGAAAAACAAAAAAAAAATTAAAAATTTATATTTGTTTTACGAAAAAAGGTGAAAATTGAACTTTGGGTGCTTTATTTTTGTACGAAGTGCTATTACTTGTTATGCATACTGAAAATATTAAAAATATTTATAGAAGTTTTTTTTTGTAAATTTATTGTAGGACGAGTATTTTTTGTAATACACTGACAAATAAGCCAAATTATCTTACGATAAAAATGGAAAATATTGTATCTCTAACGTTCAGGAGACATATTTAGAGCCTTGCATCTCCATATTCGTTTTATACAGCTGATAGTATTTGCTGACAGTATTTTGGCTTGCTTTATATTCACTAATTATTTTATATTAATTTTCAAATTGCAAAAAAACGTAAATTTTGTCGTATTTAAAGGCTGTTTTATTAAAAAAGATATTTATAATTTTTTTTTTAATAATTCATAGTAATATTGCTTTTCTAGTGGTGTAATCTGAATCCCCCCTTTGTTTGTTGTATTGTCGATAGAAGACGACGTCAAAATCAAATCCATGCTCCGGAATAGGCAAAAAAGATAGGTTCCGCAAGTTGGCTTTGTTTCAATGACTATATCTTCTATACTCGGGGTCAGCTTTCTGTGGCAATGCAGTCAAAAGTAGGAGCGCGTGTGGTCGCTCACTTTGAGCGCCATTGAAGCTGTGTAGGAGCGCGTTTTGTGGAGCGTGCGTGGTCAGCTTCAATCGGCGCTCAAACTGCACGAGCGAACGCACTCCTATTTTTGACTGCATTGCCACAGAAAGTTGACCCCAATTATAGTTTTCAGCTTGAAGGCTTAACTATTTGCGCCACATCATTGAGAAGAGTCATGTTTGGGTGAATAATGCTATTCGACTAAATTAAAGACGTCCACCCTATCGGTCACACTAAAATGTCCTCCCCCATTTTAGTGAACAGACTATTTTTCAAACAAACGCACTTCCGTTAGGGTTGAAAGCCCTTAGATCTAGATTAAAGTACAGCCGTAAGGTAAACATTTCTTCTTTCTTTTCCATTGACGAAGGTCAGCAATACTCAGTTTTCTTGGTCCGTCTGGCAAAGGCAAGCAGCATGACCTTGCGACCAGTATGCTGATAACGACCCCTGAAAGATGCATCCCTTATCCCTAGCGCCAAGGTCTAGCCCGGTATTACTTAGGTGCGGTTCATTTCATATTTCCCTTTCTGTGTGCCACATTTTGTTGTCAACAGGTCGGCTTGCGTCTTCGCAATAAACGCACTGCTTATACACATCGCGTGTGGTCGGTAGTTGAAAAACCGCATCGTCTCTGCTTGTTTTCTAGTCGTGTTCTTCTCCTAAGGTGGAATTTACAAACTCGATCGTCATAACTGTTAAAGACCACACCAACGAGAATAATTAGAAGGACCAGAGTTGTCCTGGTGTCATAGCCTTGCAGCTAGCATTGACGTTTCCTGCTCCAGCCTTCTACAGTCGCAGTTGATCCTGTCCGGTTTAGTCAATGGCCGACTTTCACAGTTCTAGTCGTGTGTCGTTCGCTGACTACAATGGTCAACAACAACAAAAAACGTATACTATAATGAACGTTTTCGCTTTGTGAAGAGCTGAACATGGATCTGCTGAGGTCAGAACTGCCTCTACCCCCCCCCCCCCACACACACACACACACGCACACACACAACATTCCAGCAATGAGGGATACCGACATGTTGCGTCCGAATTGCTTCGCACGCCTAGGTGAGCAACTTCCAGTGTACCGTGCCAGTGAGTCAAGCTCAATACCATGCTCAAGCGCTGTCTCCCTGCATGAGTTAATAAATACATGATTGAAGAGATGTCTGGTGGCGGACTGACAGCTCCACTGAGAATGCCGTCGGCAATCAATCCGAAAAGCAGAAATTATTACGTGAAAAAAAAAAAAAAAGCAAGGCGAAATAGAAGTGGCTTTCAGTAGGAATCTCGAAAAAAATGGTTACTGCCTCTGGCACAGAACAAAGCTGCTCGAGGTAAGAACAGATTGTTCTTGCTTCAGCTGTGGTGACTGGAGGCTGAGTAATATTCTCCTCGCTTTTTTCAAGGTGCTGACAAACCGGAGAGGTGCCAGCTTTTGACACTTGTTCCTGTTAGCGTTACTTTTACTGAAGCAAGAAAATTGATTCCAGAAGCATCGAAATACCTGCTGCGCGAGTCGAGACAACTGCAGACTGATGTGGTGTCTGGAAATCATCAGATCAATACAGCGGCAGCTAGATCAGCGACGATGTACTGCGCGTCTGAGTATTATACCAACGATGATCTTAATTGTTCTATTCAAAGTCTGTGGTGGCTGCCGCCGCACTGCTCCGGTAGAGGGGCAAGATGTCCGACGGCAGCGCCAGGCGACGGCAGGGCGCAGCTTGGGGGGAGGCGCAGGTGCATTCGAGGTGGAGACAGGGAATAAACTGGACGTAAGAAACCCTTCCTTGTGACTGAGTGTTCTTCCGGGGTGGACCGCACGGACGAGAACCCGGGGCATCCAAGTTGTGGGCAAAAAAAACCTACATTGGCGCCCAACGTGGGGCCCGATGTAGGTTTCCCTGCCCACACCTTGGATGCCCCGGGTTCTTGTCCATGCGGTCCACCCCGGAAGAACACGTCGTCCTCCTTAGGCGATCGAAACGCCGCGGCTAAGCCGCGTCTACTACCGACATGGCGCCCCGCACGCTGCGCGCCGGGCGGTGAGAGACGCGGCCTTTGCCGCAACGTTTCGCGAGGAGGACGCCGCGGCCGCTCTGGTTATTCTACGCCGTATTCGCCCGGGGGCACTTCGGGGCGCTCAAGACGAGCCGGGTCCCGCGCTGCTCCTGGACCAGCTGGACCTGGGCCCGGGCTCCCCCTGAAGGAGGAGGAGTGCGGTGGCTGCCACCGCACTGCTCCGGCAGAGGGCAAGATGCCCGACGGCAGCGCCACGTGACGGCAGGGCGCAGCTGTGGGGCAGGCGCAGGGGCATTCGTGGTGGAGACAGGAAATAAACTGGACGTAAGAATCCCTTCCTTCTGACTACGTGTTTCTTCCGGGGTGGACCGCACGGATGAGAACCCGGGGCATCCAAGGTGTGGGCAGAAAAACCTACATGTCCGAACAAAAAAAAAAAAATGCTGTAAACGTTATTAAGGATGGCACGAAATAATTAATAATCAAAAGATCCCTGAAAAGGTCAATTCGGGAGACATACTTAATGTTCAAGAATGCAAACCCAGAGATTAAATTAGAGATAACGAAATTTTACTCTCTCCGTCCGAAGTGGCTGAAGGGGAATTCAAAACAAGCAGTATGCGCCTGCATGTGCTACACAAATTTTAAACTTTGTTTTTCCTCCCTGAACTCTTTGCGCTAAGAATCAGACACAAAGCAGGAGCTGATGTTTATGTGCCTTTGTTCATATCCGGCACACGCTTTTTGGGTTGCGAATGCAAGAATTACCCAATCACCCGCAATCGTACGTTTGAACGTTTAGAACAAGTTAAAGCGGAGCAATTAACATTATGCGTTTGGGAGAAAGGAGATCTAATTGAGAAGAAAACTCAACCACAGGTCTTTCTGGAAGAACTTCAAAATCGGACCATTTGGTTCATTACGCATGATTACACTCGGAAACTTCAAAGATATGAAATTCGGCTTGTGAAAAGCGAAGTAACTAGGAAGCGCGTTGTGCTTCATTTTATTTTGCTGAGAATTAGACCGTTTTACTACCGAATGAAATCCAAGAATAATATTGGCACAAACACCAGCTTTCGATTTTCACATGCGTCGCATCAACAGCTAAAGTTCCCCGGAGTTTCGGGATTGAGTCGAGTCTGAAGACCTCTGACACGACTCAACACACACATTGCTAGTAAATCGAAGGATTGAAGAATGGCTCGAAGGCAATGTCCCGGTTTATTCAAGCGTAACCTATGTTTCTGATAGAGCTGCAAATCACTTTAAAAACCGATACCAGTTATTCCGAGTTCAAGCACAGCGGATCTGGTAATGCGAAATGGCTGTTCTTGGCATCCGGCCATTGCGAGGACTTATGTGGCGGAGTTCGTGGCTTACTGATGCACGTCACCACAGTGCAAAATTTTCGTTACCGAGAGGAGATCTTAATAAGGACATCGTAGAACTTCGTAGAAAAAAATCAGAAAAAAAAACGAAACGTTGTCCTTGTTGAATTTATCAAAATAAGACTGAGACATTCAGGTAACACAAGAAACAACAATAGGCATCCTAGGTGCTCACAAAGGGATACGCTCTTCGCATGTTCGGTCCAAAATTCTAGTCCCTGGTCAAGAACCTGAGGTGGCACTGGCTCGAAGTATTCCGTCTCATCATTGAGCCTGGCGTGACAGTCCGTACAAGAAAGAAGGGAAGTGAGCGAATGAGTGGCTGCTATCATTGTCTGGCGAATAATTCCTTGTTTGTGAACTATATGAATTAATATGCACACCTCATTGTGCTTAACGTGAACGGTGAAAAAGTTCGTTATGAAATTTGTGTAACCAGCATATTTAATTATATGTATTAACTTATTTCAAATGAACAGCGCGTGTTCCGTATTATAGTGTCCTTGTTTCATATAAATACTCATTATAATAAGCATTCATGACCAATCTCGTTTAAAATTTTCAGTTCTTATTGACCAATTCTTGTTCCTAATGGTCTTAATAAACTATTATCCTCTTTCAATCCTAGATTTAATTCTGGGACCCACAAACGTATAAAGGCAGAACAAGACTCTGATATCTCTGTATGCCCGTTATGCATTTAATTTGCTTTTACTCTTCTTATGAGTAGGGTTCTGCGTTTTCAGACAAATCCGTTAAGCTCTGAAATGAACTCGCCAGTAAAAAAAAATAAATCGGCGATTCTGGTTTATTGGAAAAACTCCGAATGTCGAGACTGCCAGTTCTATAAACTCCATTGATTTATTATATATATTCCGAACAAGTTTGGCAGTTCGCTTCTTTTTTCTTATAATGTTTGTGCGTGAGCTCCACACACAAAATATATTTTGGCCGCCTGTCAACGAAACGCGTCATCAAATCTCCATGGCACTAGGTGTTAAGTATGAAAAAAAAAACTGCTGGACGAAATTTGTCAACTGCTGTTTTCTGACTTTTATTCACTGCAGATAAAAGCCGAAAACTTAGAATATTTGTGTACCATAAAAGGAAGCTCCGCGAAAATTCCGAACTCGTTGCAGAAAATAAACTCGTATAAGCACCCTCCGGTATTGCTCAAAAACAAACCCCGAAAAAGCAGAATCATAATTATAAACCTCCGTTTTACATTTTGATGCTACTATTTAAAACCAATTTTATCTTGAAATGTGTTTTATTACAATAATATACATATTCTATAGAATTGAATAATAATATTCCCCCAAAACAACTCTTCTAATTGAAGCGGCACCAAACTGCAGTGTATCAGGCTAAAAACTGAAAGTCATATACCTTGCAACGAAACTATACCATGCGGAAACTACCGTTCTGCCGATTGGGGCTTGTTGATGTGTGTTTTACGTCTTCTAGAGAAAATACAAAAAAAGCATTACAGGAGAACACTTAAGACTGTTTTCGTGTAAAAATGCGAAAGCATTCGCACACGCAGCGGATTCGTACAAGCAGCTCGCCCCGCTGTCCTCCACAGAGGCCGGCCGGGCGGAGCGACTTGGCTGAAAGCAGAGCTTAGAACACGTGATACAGTAGTGCACAGGGAGAGGGAGGAGAATTTCCCTCTCCCTTCTCCTCCCCCCCTCCCCGGTTACACCTGACACGTGACCCGAGAGGGGAGAGAGAGCGGCGGCTACACTACCTAGAAGTAAGGCAGCCGCGTTCCGAGTTATGACGTCAAAGATTCACGAGTGGGGCGACTTGAGATAAAGGCTTCTCCGCAACACATGGTCTCTTGTTTTCCTTTTTATTTTTGCTTTCCCCCGGAGCGCCAAATGGCCCATGCCCCGGTCTTTTGCTTATTTTTATTTTTAGCTTTCCCCTCCCGGGGAAGTTGCACGACGACAATTTTTGCCTCCTTTGCTCACGGAAGGCTCGAACTGCTTCAACCGTCTTTTTGTGTTTGGTGTGCATGCCGGTTAGCGCCTGGTGCTTGGCGAGTTACATGCAGCTTTCGGGCTAGCCATGCCTCATAAATGGTGCGTCTGTGGTTGCCGTGTAAATTATGAAACGTCCTCGACAAAAGTATTGGTATTTAAGTTCGCAGGCGATGAATAACCGCTGAAAACATGGGTCCAGGCAAACTCTCGAGTAAGTATAGTGCAATTGAAGCATGCCAGGGTGAGAACTTCCGTATATTTTAGCATCGTACTTTTACTTCTTAATTACTTTATTTCTTTTACTTTTACGCTGACAAGTACAAGCTAGCTCATGGTCTTCGTTTTAGAAACTGATCTTTGTAGGGTAAGCTTCCGTTCGCAAAACAAGGTCAGCAGCCTTTAGCCTTCGTCTATGTCCCTCTGTTGTCCCTATCTCGGTGGCGCAAAATATTTAAGGAATCAATGTAATCTGTTTCACTGAACTCGGGGTGAGCTATGTCCTGCAGGGAACGATTCAGTCTGAGAGCTTGGAAGACAGTTTAGGGAAGTACAGGCAGCTGGCTAGCTAGCAATATAATATATCTAGAAGGTAGCTCTAATAAGGTAAAAATAAACTGCGACTGCACAGTACGTTGCCGACAATCACGTGTCGCGAACAAACTGGCCAACTAAACTGTAAAACATGTGTACAATAGCAAAAAAAAAAAATCCGGAAAATTTCGGTCAAAATAAGAAAACGGTCATGTTAGATAAACATACAGAGGAGTTTATTTGTAATAAAGTAGTAATTTGGGCTAGTTGATACTTCAACATGATAAAACTACGCACAGAACACGGAGAAGAGAAAGGACCTGTACGTCCTTTCTCTTCCTCCGTGTTTTGTGCGTTGTTTTATTACGTAGAAGCGTATTTGTTAAACAAAAAAACAGGGCTTACGTTATTCGCCACAAACAGAAGTTTCTGGCAAAATAAGCAGCATAAATATACGTGTATTACCTGTTAAAACGTTTTATTACATCAGAAAAAACGTCCTGTTTTCTTAAATACAAAACGTCCCGTCATCTGTCATAAAACTGAGCTTATGTTGTTCCCACATGCCAAACAGTTTTGGTGATTAATCAAGGTAAATAAAGTCAGAATACTGTAAAAAAATAACTTTCCTAATTTCTGCTAAATGATCATACTTAAATCAGTCCCCGAAGTTATAGTTCACATACATTATTTTAGGAAGGAATATTTGTTTGCAATAAAATGTATAGCACATACAAGTTGATCAGTCCAGTGATAATCTAGAGTAAGTCACAGCGATAGCTGCGACACATCACGGCAACGTAGTTGGGCCTCGACGTCGCGTTCACGCACCGCGGGGTGTGGGAAGAAAAGGATTAGAAACAAATTCACAGGGTCTCAGAGCCCTGCATATCCGCGGATTATCCGCGGATATCTGCGGATATCCGCAGTAAAGTGGCGAATTCGGATAAAAATGAATCAAATTTGGCGGATAGCGGATCGGATGCGGATGTCAAGGGCTGCGGATGGTGATCGGATGCGGATATCCGCAAGTCCGCATCTACATTTTATTTATTTATTTTGTTTTTTGCAGGGACGGCTAATAGGCGTATGTGACCGCACAGTCTAGAGTGAATGAGTGAGTGGTACTATGAAGCGCATCATCGAATGTATCGCAGGGGCAAACTACACTCTTAAATTAAGGGTGCCAATTGGGAAGAAAGCCGTTATTTACTTCAATAAAGATTTGATTCTCACTAAAGATTGCTTTAGAACGTTCTATGCCGCCAAAAATACTGCCCTAGAAAAGGCAAAGAATGCAGGAGCATCAGTCGTCCCGGTAAGCGTGTTCTTCGATGCCAAGAAAAAAAAAAAACGTTCTGGCAAAAAAAAAAAAAAAAAACTAAAAAGTACAAGCCAGAAAAATGTAGAAGAAACCTGCAAGTGGCTTCTCCGCCTAGCGATACATATTGAGGAGACTGAATTCGCTCCACTGGAGTGGTGGAACTTTCGCCAGCACGAGCTTCCGTACCTCATTCTTGTGGCGCAGTTTGTGGATACCACCCCAGCATCAAGTGCACCAACGTAAAGAAGAGAGACTTCTCATTAGCGAGTATTAATTTAAGAAAGGCGAACCAGTCTAAATCCGTCCGAGTTGTCGACACTGTTTCTTCTACACAAGAACCTCGACAAGTAAAATGTTGCGTGTTCGTGCGTTTTGTTTTTCTCGACAGTTGGCACTGAGCTCTTTTGAAGTATATGGTTCCGAGCATTCAGTTGAGGGTTCGTGTTTAAATCTGTGACCGATTGGAGGTGTTGCCAATACTGAATATTGTGATATTTTTCCAGTGGTGTACTCGCGCCGTACCACATAAACACGAGTATTTTGCTGCTGCCATTGAGCGCCTTTCCTCCCAGTTTTTTTACTGTTTGAACTAAAAAAGATGACACAATATTATTAGTCTGTCCTTTGACAATTGTCATGTTTAAATAATATGCGCCTGCTTGAAGTGGGTTTCACAAAACAAAAATAAAAATATATATATATTTCCTTCCTTTTAAGCACATATAGTGGACAGAGTGTCAGTGTCACGGACCCAAGAAGGTGTAAGAATTGCGATCCTCTTTCGATCGATGCGAAGTGTCTCTGGAAGGATGATTGCATATTTTATAAATACGATAAAATAGAATATGATAACATAACTTTCACCGTATTCTTACACAAAAAGTTCTTTGTAGAAAGGTAACCAGACGGCTAATAGGATACCATCCAGTTATTTTTATTTTTTTTTAAGTTTTATTAATGCTTCATTTTATTACGTAAAGTGAATGCCTGGATTGAGAGTTGGATAGGGTTCCGATTTTTGAGGATGCGGGTCGGATGCGGATACAAAGTCTGCAGATGCGGATCGGATGCAGATACAATTATTTAAGAACATTGCGGATGCGGATCGGATGCGGATACGAAGTCTGCGGATGCGGATCGGATGCGGATACAAAGTCTGCAGATGCGGATCGGATGCAGATACAATTATTTAAGAACATTGCGGATGCGGATCGGATGCGGATACGAAGTCTGCGGATGCGGATCGGATGCGGATGATAAAACGTTTATCCGCGCCGGGCTCTTATCCCTAAGACGATTTGAAGGAGAAAGCCCAAGCGCCGATGTAAATGTGATAACGAACCTCCGAAGACGGCGCACTTTCTGACGACGACTTTTGGCGCTATTTCATTGGCTCACTCGGATCGTGGAGTCGGCTGTAGTCCCGGTGATAGCGAACCCCCGAAGACAGCGCGCTCCCTGACAACACATTTCTGGCGCCGTTTCATTTGTACCTTTTGTGTCGTAGATGAGTTTTTGTACTTTTCGTGTAGCCAACGTGTTTTCGCTCAAGTAGCCTGAAGGTCTACTGAATAATGAGACATATAAGGCTTACGCCTTAATAACATATACCTCTAATCGGTATGTTCAAAACGCTTTTGTTTCTTTTTTGTTCCGGAGCGCGTAAAAGCGCGTCTCCTACAACAAACTCTCGGCAATGACAGTGCTATAAGATGGCATTTTGGTATCGGATATTTCTCGGTATTTTTCAGAACAGCGCGTGCATTGGGCATCAGCTACAACGAGGTAGAGGGGCCTAGAGCGATAAACTGGCAGCTGAAAGTAACCCCCACACGGGGGTCACTTTCAGATAAGGCATTCACTAGGATTATTACAACTTAAAATATGTTGTAATATTGACCAATATACACCAGGGTAATAAACTCACCACCGAAAGCCATGTAGTGATTAGAAAATTTCATCATTAAGTCACCAAGACAATTATGCAGCGAGTCATTAAAATTGTTTTGGACAGTATCGTGACGGCGATAACAAACACCTATGATCACTGAACTAAAATGTAAGCGTTCCCGAATTCATAAAAGTATAATTAATACATATTTGTATTTATGAGCAAGATATGTCTTTTTTGCGGCAATGGGAACACCGCCACCTCCTGCGGTTTTCCGGTCATTGCGATAAATAGCATACAGCTTACTCAGTAAAAGTTCAGTTTCATATATCAGACGTTAGACAAGTTTCGCTGCCATGAATTATATAAGGTTAACTGGATGAGATAATTCTCTCAGATTCCCCCTGACTAGGTAGAAGGCTAGGAAAATTTACGATAAGAAATGAAAATTTGGCGTCAGCGGTTGTGCGAGAGAAATGTACTCTTATTATGCCAATCTTGTGGCATCGCGTTCTCTTCACGGCCACGAACAAAAACAACCGATGCACTTGCGTGGTCGTGAACATGGCTTGAGTCGATAACGTATAGTTTATCATAACGGATCTTATTGCGGGTGTTGCATTCTCTGAATTGGTAGGCTAACGTTGTCCGCTTTTGTCTTGCGAATTAAACCTCGCATGAAAAGTCTTCGGATATGTGTACTTTGGGTGCTACCACAATTTTCAGTTTAAAGGCCTTGTGAAGAACTTTGTCCTTGCCTTTAACACTAAGAAACTTGACGATGATTGGGCGATTTGTTCTAACTGATTTACGACCCAGACGATATGCTCTTTCGATGGTGACCAAGTCGATTGCGAGGCAATCCTTCACGAAGTTAACCCTAATCCTTTCTCTCACGTCTCAAGTTTTATTTTCTGTTTTCGGAAAGACTTCGCAGAAAAAGTTATTTGTTATCATTCGATTTTCAAAGTCATCTCTAGTGCCGCCAAGGGCCATAACTTCGTCATGTGAGGCTGATATTTTATGTTAAAAAGATGCCATAGTTTCTTTAAGTGTTGAGGTTTTCGTTCATACTCGCGACTCCTTGCACCTGTTTTTCAAGGTTCGTGACGCGAGCAGCCAGGGCAGTGATGCCGTTGTGTATCTGGTCAAGTTTCACAGCATTCATTTCTTGATTTTGGTTTGAGTTCGCGATCGAAATGTTTATTGCGCTTTGAAGTCTGTCTATTTCTACAGCATTCGTAACGCGGCCTGGGTTCATTTCAACGTGTCCTACGATTGCGAGCAAGATAAACATAACGGTCGCTATCGTGAACAACTTCAGAGATCCAGGCAGCCATAGGGCAGATACATTCAGAATGCGCTTCTTTGCGGAAGATAAGGTTAGTTTTCTTCTGTTGGGGAGGAACGATCCGATCTGTGCTCAGTAAATAACATTGTCGGTACCCATCGCAAAACACAAGTCTAAGTACTAAAAAAGACACAAGGCAAAGTGGCATTCGCAGCCAACACAGATGGAAGCGTAAAACCCTAGTAGATTTCGGGCCAACCAGCAAGAGCACAGGAAGGCTGTTTACACGGCGGAATAAGGGCTGCGAATCTCGAATGGTGTAAAATATGTGACCTTAAATAAAATAAACGTAGGTAATTTTCAATTTATCATTCTACCGGTAAGATAATCGATAATATGAAGTATCGTGTGCCCAATTAGCTGTTATAGCAATGAAGTTATGACTAAATTTGAGAAACACTGTGTTTCTTATCATAAACAGCTTCGCCCATTTATATGCCACTAGCATTTAACTAGAAAATTAAAATTATGCATCCAAGTTTGATTATTGACCGTACGATGCTATTTTAATAAATTTGGTTAAATTTCCGAAATTTCAGAGATATTAATAATTATTTATGAATTTTCTAATTTTTAAATATCGAATGAAAAACATTTTCACGGGTTGCCCCGCAAGGAATTGTACAGTCATGTGATGTATTGTGTTAATGAAAAAAATATAACTATAATTTTATTATTAGCACACAGACCTGTAAGTCATTTCAATTATTAAACGACATTGTTATAGCTTGAAGCACACTTTCGAAATCAATCAATCTTTTTCAACAGATAAAAAGGTATTCAAACCCTGAGTTAGGGACATATCCGTGAATAACTTTATCTGTCCAAAGCACCACGAATGTATGCAGAACGAGTGTGGTGGTCAGAGGAACTTGATCCAAGAGTAGACCTTATGCTAAACATGCAGTGTAGTCCGCGGCGACCAAAATTATGCCGGGAAATGTCTGTGCATTAACCGGTAGTAGCAGAAGAGGTTGGTTCCCGTTTTGACCCATTCCCAATTCAACCTTCCCGTTTGTACCTTCCCGTTTCGACCCGGCTCAAAACGACCTTCTTGTTTCACCCTTTCTCATTTCGCCCTATCCCGAAACAACCTTCCCGCTTCGGCCATCGTTTGTTATCAGTTGGGTCTGTTCGTTTGTATTGTTCGTTAACAGTTGATTAGCTTCAAGTGTCCAATGTCTGTCCTCATTGCTGACCTCACTTCTCCCTCTCCCTAAACAACCTTGGAGACATGGCACCGTAAGATAAACGCGGTGTCAGGGAGGGCTCCCCCGAAGATTTACAGCTTCATCGATTTGCTCATACGGGATGAGGCTTTGACACGGATATCTTTGCAGCAGCTTGCAAATAGTGGTGCTTTGCGGGCCAGGGGGCACAAGTGGGTCAGCAAGGACGACAAACTATCAGAACTGGAGTGTCGACTTTCTGATGGCTCGATTTTCCTGTTTGACTTTCTCAACAAGGCGAAGGCATTTTCCGGTGTATGATGCTTTCCCGCGTGCTCGAGTGTGCAGCGTTTGAAATTGTAAAAGAAAATAAAGTTGCAATCACATGCCTGTCGCCCTGCCCGATTTATCGCTCTCCAAAATATTAAGATCACTAATATGAGGTTTTAGAATAACGTACGCAAGCACTTCGGGTACCCTAAAAATAGCGTCGCGATGGCGATGCGAATTTTAGCTTTACCCAAAATAATAATAAATTGTGGTGGTGGTTGTGGTGATATTTATACAGCGTGTAGTTGGTCAGCCATTTTAAAGGTGCGACGAGTCACTCGCTGTAGATGCGCAATTTAGCCAGTGCAGTACAACTGCTAGCCTGGGGTCTTTAACGTGCACCAGGCAGTTAGTGATACACGACCGCACGCTGGTGTACGATGCTATATCCAGATCGAAACTTGCAGGGGTGGGAGCTTTACGCAATGTATGTGCTTGTGTATGCAAGACTTCATTATTTGCACGTAGAGCGAACAGCGATCGGCGGTGCTGCTGTTTATCTCATAGAATTAAAAGGCTGCCATAAAAACTATTACTGTCTTTGGAAGTGGTCATCTGAGTCAGTCCCCGAAGCCCTAAAAATTTGGTGCCTGCTAATACCAATTCGAAGAAAAATTTAAAAAAAAAAAGCGACAAGGTCGTCTTTGCAGTAGCGGTGTCGCAGGGTTTCATAGACCGTTTCGCGGTTGCACGTTATGGGGATCATCTTGAAGTAAAAATAAATAAAAACTTCACTTATTGTAAGCAGTGATAGAGTGCAGGCGAGCTGGTAATTAATCGACATCTTGGAAACCTTGAGATGGGGTAAAACGATAAAAAGCGTTCAAGCGTGAAGGTCGATTCGGGAATGGGTCGAAATGGGACGGGTTCAAAAGGGAATGGGTTGTTTCGGGCTACACCCGCAGAAGACGAAGGCGACCTAGGAGGTGACAAAAGAAACGCAGGTTAGTGGATGGCAGCTGAGGAATTGCGCTGCCCAGACTACCATAAGAATCTCTCTTCAGTGACACGTGGCAGAGGTTGCGGGGTCAACGAAGAGCCAACGGTGTTGTGACTAGTAGTACCTCGAGAGCCATTTGCGGTATAAAGATCTCAGTGTTGGTTTGATCTCTTTTGCTTACAGCTGCTTGCGCCCAAGTTTGTGTACACGTTGCTTCTTATCAGCTTTCTGAGTTTCAGCATGAATGTAAAACTCAACGTGCAAAATAATCTTCTGAGAACGCTTTTTACAACTGTATTTTTGGTCTACGGTTTTGAGTCATTTGGGAATATAAGGGTTCAAATTTTGACCGGGCGTGAAAGGCTGAATGACTTAAAGGTGTGAAGGTCTGAAAGGATTTTAATGGACTATTAGTCTGTCTGTCGGGTTAAAATGTTTTGAGAGGCTGAAGGGGGCTATAATACAGCACGGATAAAGGCCATTTTTCAATATTGATTAGCAACCACTGAGTTAGAATTATTCCGAATCGGACAACAATATGTTCAACATATATGGCGTCAAACGGGAAAGGGTACTAAACAAAAGTGGATGCGGTACTCTTGAAATATACTAGTCTGCTGTATTGTGTAAAACCTAGTATCCCTTAGTTTTCCGATACACCTTTTAATATTGCACCCCAACATCCCGCCCAACTTTCGACTGTTTTCGATAATAAATAGTTGCCTCGTTAAACTAGTTCTTTAATTTTCCGACATTTTGATTTTGCAAATATTTTACTCTGAACACCCTGGATTTTATTGTTCTTGACGGTTATTGTGTTTACGCATTCGAAACCCATTAGAAAAAAAAAATGCTGCAAATAGGGAAGGAAAATGACCGATCGGGCCTCGTTATAAAAACTAAAACTACATTTTTTTAGGGAACTCTGCAACATGTTGCCGGTCTCTACTTAAAGGGGCCCCGCAATCATATTTAAGCTTCCACTTTTTTGCAGTTTCCACATCTCTTGGGGTTCGGGCAAACCAGCGGGCACGGAGAGAGTAACTAAATATCAGTGCGTCATATTTTAACCGGACGACGCGATAACTTCCTCCACCCATGGGGGCGACCCGCGGTGCCGAAAGCGAGCAATATGTGACGACATCTTGACGTTTTAGGTCCTTCCCTTACAACTGATCCGAGCCGCTAAAAGCTTCTTTTAACTCGAAATACAAATTATAAGTGGCGCGAGCCGTTTCAGTTATTTATAAAAGTAGTTTTTCTTCAGTATTTTAGATCAGAAAAGAAACAAATGCAGTTTATAAAGTTCGGAAACAAGAAATGACCCGTCGACATATTCGCCACCAAGCGGTGGAAAAGGCGGCGCATACTAGAACGGTGTAGTGGGATCAGGCGGCGACGAGCGGCGAGCGTAGAAAGGTCCCGGACGTACGCGGCGGCGCTGCAGTCGAGGATCCGACCGGTTCCGAGCGTTCCGAAGGCCTTCGGCGAGCAGCTTTGGCTTGTAGTTTGGCCCTTTGGCGGCATGGCAGCGCGAAGTGGCTCCCGTTCTGAACTGATCTTCACGCAGTGTTTGCTGTCGTTTGTGGCCACTGAAGTGTCATGCCGAATCAGTGTTTAATCGCGCAGCAAATGCAATGCGAGCCGCCCTGGCCTCCCGCTTCATACAGCCTATCCAAAACATGCGTTAGTGACGCCTATCCAGAGCATGCTCACGGCTGCCGCACTCCGTGCGGCAGCCGTGAGCGCTCGCTGAGCTCACTAACCCTCCTCTATTTCGCGACCACTCAAGCAACCAAGGACGTAATGAAGGAGGTTATTTTTTGCTTGTTTTTTGTAATTTTAATTTGCCTATAACTTAAAAAAAATCGAAATTCGAGAAACGAAAAGTTTCATTAAGTTACTACGTTACTACGTTCAGTGCGCTCAGGTTCGGTGCAAATTAGAAACCAGTAAAAAAGTCCTTGCAGGGCCCCTTTCAGGGGGTAAGAACATGCAATGCATTAAGTTGCTGTAATTAGTTACCATAAATCACCTGATTAAGGTTTCCTTAAGTTACTTCAGATAAAATTAGAGCGTCACGAAGCGTTAAAAATTGATAGTTGATTTCATGTTTCCACTGAAAAATGCTTTTTTGAGTTAAACGATATACGTTATGTTATGCACTCGATGATGGGTTCTTTTTTTCTTTTTTGGACGATGGCATGATGGAGCATTGCCATATCCTGCCGAGTTGCAACGAGCTCCTTAGAGGCTTGTGTTAGCATGTTATTCTTAAACTTATATTGCTATTCATATACCTGAAGGACATTTGATATCTTGTGCGCAATGCTGCCTGATTTACGAGGTACGCTTTTGCTCGCAATGATTTGTTGTGACGCCGAGGCCATTAGAAAGCATAGACTGAAGCTGCGGTGCTGCACATCACAACTTAATTATAATCGCAAGGTGCACTGTTTTATGTAATTCAGGCATATTTTTTAAAGTAAAGTATCACAAGTCTTGGTGTTATCGGCAGTTCAGGTTAGAAAATTACATTGCTCGAATAAAGAAATTGGGTGGGATTTTTCGAGCGTTTCTTTTTGTTTTTGGCGTTCTGAAGTATATATCATGGCATTTTTTAAAATAACAATCCCTCGTTCTATTTTATTGACACAAATGGACTGAACTTCTACATTTATTAGTGGAATCCTGATAATAGAATCGGCCCAGTGTTACAAACTGTGATAATCCAAATTTGTTGTTTTTTATGCGGAGCTCTTTTTTTAGTTGTTTGATCTACAAGATTTACCTTATATATAATAATGACTGATATGGTTTTGTTTCTGCGAGGAAAAGCACTCGCTGGCACTTCATATTGTTATAATCCCATTGTATAATTGCCAAGATTTTTAACATAAAAATATCATTTAGCACACTGCTAATGAAGTGGGAAAACCCCACGTTATCAAAATGAAATCTGGTGTTCCAGCCATTCTTTTTGTTCGCGGAAAGCTCCAGTTTCTGCGTGGAGGAATTTATACTCATTGTGCACGGATATATTGAGTTGCAGAACACGTTTTGGAAATGACCTGGTGCACCTGGTGGACGTAGTTGATGACTGCCAAAGTGGCGTTCTTAGATCTTCGGGACCCGGGGTTTCACAAAAGGCCTAAGTATTTATTACCTGTGGTAAATGTTCAATCAGGAGTCTCTTTGGCTGATTTTTGTTGGTCGATAGTGTATATAACAAATATTATTTTAGACGTTGAGGCAGACTATCCATTTCACGAGGTAGCGAGAACATGTTTGGGCGTTGTCTCTGCTTCGCAGCACAGAGAACATCGGTGTATTTTGGCATTTCGCCCATACAAAATATTGATCAAAAATAAATTTTACCGCCCAAGTTGGTGTCGAATATGGAAGGCGAGTTTCCACCGCAATAGTAAGGTTGAAGATAATAATTTATTTGTAAAGATAAGGAAGTGATGATAGCTCCTTTGAGCTAAATTAATTATGCACTCTTCGTGAAGGAAGAAAATATTTAAAACATTGAGAATATTCGTCAGACATATCCCTTAATCTAAGTTGTTGTATATATTTTTAATTATAAATTATGTTTGATTTGCTTATTCTAATATTTGATTGCTAATTCTAAACAGATACAATTGATAAAATCTGCGCACGGATATTCAAAGTGTTTATCAAGTGGAACTATGGGGCAGCTATATTTCGACAAACTTTACTCTCAATTTCGTGTCCAAAAAACGCACCCCCAAAGTAGGATTGAGTGTGAAAATTCGCATTGCTGGAATACATTTAAGAATTAAACGCTTTGAGTGAAATTTTCTCCTCACATACCGCATTATGTTCCTTACGTCATACGGCGAGCGTTTAAATATTGTGTTATGACTGCAGACACTGAAAGCTTAAAAAACCCAAATGGTGATTGTTATGTCCACACCTCTTGCTTCGTAATTATTTGTTTGTCGCTCTTCTTAATGGCTTATGCCGCTATCGCATTGGCTGTGGAGCAATGACAATACACTTGGAGCTCTCTCGACCCTCTTTCGCTAGCCTTACGTGACTACAGTAGAAGGAAGGTTTACCTAAAGCAGAAAAAAAAAACGACTTGGCGAACTTAATATCGATGCGTGTAGGTTTTCGTCACGTACCCTTAAATTGGAGTAGATTGAATGATCTGCACTCCCCTTTTGTTCATAAATTAAGGGAATACTACCAAATATATCTGTCCCATAGAAAATTAACTATAAAGTATATTTCCAGTCAAATGAAACACTTGTAATCACGCTCGAGTCAAATAAAAGTGCATCCCTTTGTTACTCATATTGGCTTGATCGATATATATTCAGTTATCTTCAAAACAAGAGTTTAGAGCCCGCGTCTTTGAAAGAATACTTAGTCCTGAAAATTTCCTTAGGATGTGCAACGTTCGAGGGATGTCCTGTGGACGTTCATAGGAAAAATGGGCTTCTTGGGCGGCTCCTTTCATCTAAGCATTTTTATTTATGTTCAACTTTAAAAATACTGTGGAGCAACAGAAAAAACCTGCCTTGCAGTCCGTCCAAACTACGCCAAAATTACGAAAGTTTAATAAATTCACGCAATGATATGTCTGACTACATAGCAAGAATGTGAAAGCTTTGCTGGAGGACTCAGAATTTGATCCTAACTCTAGATAAACAACTTGTAGAAATTGTAAGCTTGTTTACGGAGGTTGAGTTGATGCTTTGAAGCTTAAATTAGAAACTCTTTTGACAAGGGGAAAAGAAAATAAATCCATCCATTATTTTTCTTTCGTGTTGCTGGGACTTTGAAAGCTATGGCGCCGTCGCCTTTTTGGCGATCTTTTTATTTGTATTGGGTTTACTCCAAACGACGTCCCGGAATACAGATCGAATAAAATAACGAAAAGTGGTAATTTCAGAAATTACACAAACACGCTGGAAAGTCACGATTGAAAATATATATATATATATCTGGAGTACACCAATATTATTTTACACTCAACCGATAATAAATAGTGTTTCAGTAGTTTGGTTTTTGCAGTGTTGATTTTGGCTTTAACGTCCCTTTAGCCGCCGTAGAGACTGTAATGTTATCCGAGCTAATGCAGAGGATCCTACTAATCTGACCTCTAATCTTATTAAATTGCATGCGCGACTCGCATCTTAATATTCTGGTTAATGAACCTTGCGGTGCAAACGTGCATGGTGTGCCATTGTGCCTGGACACAGGCCCTGCAATTGCACCTAAAATCCCTCATTTTACGTATAAGATAAAGAAGAAATATATATGTAATACAAATTCTATTTCCAAAACGGTGGGAGCGGATCATCGGTCATTTATTGCGCTTCTATTTAGACCCTAATGCTATTTCCAAAATGTGTCGATCAGCAAAGCAATATGAATATCTATCCTTAAAATTACCTTTGATTTTAGAAAACTCAAGAAAATAGCACCCCACGAAATAAACAGGTGTTTCAAAATGTTAAACTATTATTTCAAACGTGCTATGCTCGTTGGGCCTTTCAAGTATTTCACAGATCCCGAGAGGGAAATATTCAGTATAATTAACACTTTCCACAATTCCGCTGCAACCATGCATGGACGTTTTGTTTAGAGCATATAAAATCACTAACGTTTTAACAGCCCACTATTTTTGGGTCTTCTCTCCCTCGCTCGGTCTGTTCTTTGAAAGATTGCTCCGTGGTCTCCATTGATTTAGTACGCATAGAGATTCGTCACTACGCGCTTATATTTACCTGATATAGTCTTTAATTACTGCGTAACAAAACCTTTACAATTTCTTGTATTTTTGTCTGACTATATTTTTGACAGCTGATTCTGGAAATGCAGGAGATAATATATACAGAAACAAATATGAAACATACCTGTCGCGTTTCTTTCTAAAATATCTTCGCATAGATTTTAAAACCATATTTAAGACGAGTATCAAGCAATACGTTAGATTATGTTGCCATTCCTGCAGAAGTATTCAGTACAACTAATATTTCACGTGTTGACACCGAGGTGCTGACTCAGCAGAAGGCGCGATATAATGGTTGCAGTATTTCCAAGTATAATATATGATCATGCGCGCATGAGCGATAAATTCGAGCCAGCTATGCCGGTTGCTCAAGCAAATTGTCTTTAAGACGCGTCTGACGCCGCGCAATATTTTCTCGTTATTTCTAGCCGAGAATTAACTTCCAGTTAATTTGTGCCGTCTTTCTGCCTCTGGAATAAAATATAAATTCCGCTACTCGTCATTTTCCGCAAGACGCTTAGCGAAGAACAGACGAGCAAGAAAACTGCATGAAACCATCAACAAATGTTTGGATGATTCAACACGCCTGAATTTCTTAACCAACGCACTTCCAAACTAGAAAAAATAGTGTTATTTTGTTTCTTATTTTTACTTTATTTTTTTACGAGGCATTTAAAGACAGCCTTCGCATTTCGCAACAAGAGTGCCATTTTCCCCATTTTTGACAATAAAACGACGTCCGCAATAAAAACAAAAACGGTTAAGGATAAAAAGACGAGCTTGAGCAGAAGAATTGTACTCTGAGTGCATGCAAAAAACAAGCTACAAAAATTGAAGCGTAAGAATTTCAAGCAGGAAGGAAACGCATGACGTCGGGATGGTGTATTTGGATCAAATTATTACTTCTCGTGATGGTGAAGAAGCAGCGAAGAAAAAAAAACAACACCCAGTCACGGAGTGTGATAAAACGAATCCTCAACGTATTTAAAAAAGTAAATGGCAAGCCATGCTTTTCGTTTTACCTCATTGTACCTCAGAGTGTGTTATTTTTTGTCTTTGCTTTTGCAACAAGTATTGTGGTGGGAGTGAAGGCTCGTTCACACAGAACCGTTTTCTTACGTTACGTTGCGAAAAGTCACCAGGAAATCTGTGCTTCTTATTTCCACATGATGCTGGCTCTTGCAGCACCCGATCTTTAAGCCTTAATAATATTGTTTTTCAGCTTTAAAAATAGTGGACTTCAAGCTTGTGTCCAAGAACATTGCGAGGCATGCTTCATCGTCATTATCTTACAGAGTGAACCTTGCGATGATGTATCTTATCAGTTATTCGGTAAATTCTGATGCCCCAGCACAGTTCCCTAGACTGGAGCATACCAAAAATCATAGGAACATGGGAGGACAGCGCCGCATACTTATCAGGACTGGCGATAAAAGTGAAAACAAACAGTGGCTTCAATCTTTGTACGTACTCTTAAGCTTCTTCTCACTCCGACTAACCAAGTTCATCAATGTCACAGTCCGAGGTAGTAAGCTCCACAGTTACTACTTCTTTGAGGTCTAGAAGATGAGACAACATCATATTCTGTTCCACGTTTTGCACCAGGCGTAGTGTGTCCTATCCCATCTTCGTTTGGCACTCCTTAAACCTTTTCTGTGCTGATGAACTGTGCTTGTAATATCCCACAATATGCCTCACTTTCTTGCACAGGTGATCAATGGTCGGCGTACGGGAACTCGCGTCATTATTTGCCAGTTGAAGCGCATGCACGAAGCGCGCTCTTTCAGCCCACGGAAGTCTCCTTACCGCATTACGGATGTTTCGTCCATTATCCGTTACGATGAACTTCGCACATTCATAGGGTATCCCTCAGTCACGGCTCAATTTGTCCAGCAGAGTTGTGATGTTCCGAACACTGTGACTGGCAGCCATGCGTCGAGTGTTCAATGTGAACCGCTTTATCATGAATTTTGGAGCGAGAAGATGGCAAGTGAAACTCACGTAGATTTCGCTAGCGCGCGATGTCCACATGTCGTTTGTGAAGGCAACAGCGGTAGTGCCGCCTTCAAAGGCACTGTTGAGCTCTGCTTTCTCCTTGTTTCGGGTGTCGTCATACATTTGTGGTACAAGCACGCACGAGAGTGTAGACCTGGATGGTAGGCTATAGTTGGAAACAGCTTCTGTCAGACGTTTTTTGAAGCCGGGGTCTTCCACAATGCTGCAAGGCTGTAAATCAAGCGCCACCATGGCGGCCACCTTGTTATTTAGCGCAAGCACCCTCTTTTGGCAGGGGTACGGCGCACAAAGTTCCTCAGCGTCTGTTGACCTTTTCCTGGGGTACCAGCGATTATCCCACGATACTCTTTCAACAACGCTGGATGTAGTTTCAGATGGCTGACAAGGGTAGTTGTCATACCTGTGGGTGTTTGAAGCGTTGACTCGCATGTCGTGCATTGAGCTACCGATGCCGTCACCCTCGCCAAACATTTCCAAATAGCGCTCCTCTCTCTTCGTTTTAGTGCCATTTCCCGTTCGTTCCTCCGCTACGCAGACCGCTCCCCGCAATCGCCTCCGTCCGCCATAACGCGGGTGAGCGAACGCGAAAGTGCGCACAGTTAAAAAAGCAAGGAGTCAGAAGAAAACAAAAACTACAGAAACTATCAACGTTAGAAACTATTGGGCTGGAGATCGAACTATAGAGTGCGTGAACATGGTAAAATTGCGCACAAATAGAAAGGAACAGTGAAGAGAGAAGAGAGAAGTTCCTTTCTATTTGTGCGCAATTTTACCATGTTCAATCATTACCACCTCGCCCAACTAACCACTTTACTATAGAGTGCGCTTTGTTGAGCTTGTTCTACCCCCAGCTCAGTGTTTACAAACACAGCATAACAAAGAAATTGAACCTCGCCCTGCACTGTCTGGGCGCGAGCGCTTAACTCTTGCCAGTGCCAGCGTTATTAGATTAGCTCAGTTACAGAAGTGCTCACAGACGCTGTTTCCAGAGGCAGTTGCCCCCCTCCCTCACCGAGGTTCGCCTCCGATCGTTCGACGCGCCACTGCCTTAGAGACGGCCGTTACAGCCAACCCGTGGAGCTCAACATCGGGGGTAATGGCCTCCCTGCGTTACCGTAAATTCGGCCGGCTCGTCTGCCAGCTGGATACGCAGGGAGCCCTCGCTAGGCGCTCGTGACTGGCCTGCTAGAAGTCACCAACC
This sequence comes from Ixodes persulcatus, assembly GCA_013358835.2. NCBI lineage: Eukaryota > Metazoa > Arthropoda > Arachnida > Ixodida > Ixodidae > Ixodes > Ixodes persulcatus. The sequence goes on along the minus strand of JABSTQ010010167.1, from coordinate 416,626 downwards.
TTTGGCGGCCCAGCGAACACTACCGTCGCGAAGGCCGGTGCTAGGCCTGAAGCTCTTCACCCTCTTCACCACCCCATCATCATCGTCATCCTCCACACAATTCATATGTAAAATATCATTTCATCATCATCAGAAGCGGCGCCGCAGGCCTTCGAGGTATGGGCGATATGCCATTCTGCGGCACCGCGGCTGTCCTGAGCTAGAATAAATATGTCATTTTATATATATATAAATATATTGTAGTGACACTCACGGCCTGCTCCTGTCGCACAGACGATGACGACGCGCTGCAGAGGCATCTTCACCTCGTCGTCATCGTCTGTGCGACATGAGCAGGCCGTTAGTGTCGCTACATTATCATATAATCGTCGTTTTTTCGCGCCCAGCTGATTGAAACCAGCAGTGTTCCTAGATTTCAGTGTTTCTAACTGCTTGATCAGGATCACATGGTTTATCGACCGCTTTTGCGACATGAGCGTCGATGAGGCGAAAGCAGCAATCGTTTGCGAGCGTCGTCAGACCTGCTTAGCCTCACTGCCCGCTTTCTTTCATTATGCACACCAACAGACGCATACGCATGAGCAATCAGTTTGTGTCCGAGGTGTCCACCATTACATTGCTCACGCTCCCCATGGTTTGAGTTGCTCCATCTCTTAAATGGGATCTCCAGGAGCATGCTGATAATGATGTGGCCTTTACCTCTGCAATAGGCAGCTGGACGCGCAGACACTAGATGGCGCTTCAAACGACGGGAGGCCAGATCCGTGTATTGGGAGAGTTTGGCCATACATTGGTTTGAATAGGCGAGCGTCTCGGGGCCAACCTGGATGGATGGATGGCTGGGGCTGAACCCTTTGAATCGGGCGGCGGCTTGCGCCACCTAGCCAGTATTTCTTTTTTTTTTAAGCTATTTAATTTACGAGTTACAAATCTAGATATTTAGTCTTAAAAGCTGCGGTCCGTACGACGGAGGCGCCTCTATGCAACCGGGTGCACACACCCGGTTGCATAGAGGCCCCCAGGCCTCGAAACAGCCCCTAGCGGTGGTAGTGTGCTCTAAATATGTGACACGACTAATTTAAGCCGTTTTAGCGTCGCTAGAGTGAAAAGTATACCTCTCAGTGACTGAAAACTTGGCGCATGTGAGGTTTCGTCACGTTCATATTCAACGGTAGAATCAAAGAACGAGCTCTCCAAACCAGGGCCGACTTGCTAGAAAGCGCTGCCAAAGCCAGCGCACGAGCTGAGCGGGACTCAATCCGCGTCTCGAGACGCTCGCGCGCTCCAACCTTTGCACTGTTTCCTTTCAGCCAGTCTCAGCTGAGCCACTGTTCTACCAAGGCGGCCCAGAGCAAACTGTCACCGAGACGCAAAAATTGAATGCTTCTATTTCACGCTTTAAATGTCGTTTGCAATATTGTGACGTCGCGGTTTGCTGATTGGTCGATGCTGTGTCGTCTTTTAGTTTGCTGTTTAACCGCGAGGCAGTCTTCGGCGCTGGCGGCGGCCTTTGCTCCGCCCCTTGGCCAAACTTTCCCAACAAACGGCTCTGCGGGAGGCTAACTGAAGGGAGTGAAGGTATTACCCCCTCCCTCGGGAGTTCCACACCTGAGGTAATCCATTAACCTTGACCAGTGATTGCGAATACGTTCTCGATTATTGGGTTAATTTCGAATATTTGTATGACGACGAATATTTGAAAATACCAAAGACTTGGTTTACGATTCGAATACGAATATTAAATTCGCACGCCGCGCTCGCATCACAAGCAAAGATTTGAACCTACAAGAGGAACCGCGTGAAATCTTTTTCAGTGATCACCTTTCTCCTCTAAACAAAAAAACTCTTCTCTGAGGCACTACGCCTAAAGAAAGACAAGGAATATATGCACCTGTGGACTGACCAATGTTTTATTAAAGCCAACAAAACCAATGGGAGCTCAGTTCACAAGATCGTGTCTCAGGATGATTTGAGCGTCTTTGTCTAGCTTCTAAATCTTTCTGTGTCACTCTTTGTTTCTCACTTTTTCTTTTCCTTAGGAACGTATCCTTGCTTGAAGCAGATCTATTTTCCAGACAGACATCTACTTCATCAGAGTTATCGGCACTTCATCTGAACATCAGAAGCTTACAAGCTTTTGTGTCCCCCTTAACATACCTACCTGGTTTAAGTGATCATTGTGTTATTCAGTGCGATTTGCAGGCCTCTGTTTCATCAGTTGATTCATCGAAAGTTATTCGTGACTACAAAAGTGCCGATTTTGTTTCTATTAACAGTGAATTAGAAGCGTTTATTGCTGATCACATTCCTAGTTTCCATACAAGAACAGTTGAGGAAAACTGGTCTCTGTTCAAGCAGAAAGTAACTTCTTTAGTTAACCGGTATATTCCACAAAGACGTATCAGCTCGAACTCCCGGGCCCCTTGGTTTAATCCGCGCCTTAGGCGTTTGCTAAACAAAAAGAAACGGCTATTTCGGCGCGCAAAGATAGCGAACACTCCTGAGCGTTGGTGCGCCTATGACACTGCTGATACCGAGTACAAACAAGCTGTCGCACAGGCTAAGGAACAATTTTATCAGATTACACTGTTTTCCTTTCTCAGAGATAATCCTCGGAAATTCTGGAATGTGGTCGGCGGCAATAGGTCCAATAAGATTGAACTTTGTGACGAAAGTAATGATCCCATCGCTCAAAATGATTGTTGCACTATTTTGAATGACGTGTTTGCCTCGTTTTTTTCTCGCGTTACGCCAACTAATTACCCTACTTTTTCTAACGCTCCTTTTTTGCCGATGTTTCCTATCTCTATTGACTCATTTGGTGTTGAGTGCTTAATTCGGAACTTAAGGGTTTCCTCTTCTGCAGGAATTGATGGTATCAACTCGAAGTTTTTGAAAAGTACAGCGACCTACTCATCTTTAATTCTTTGCGAAATTTTTTCCCAGTCCTTAAATTCCTGCACCTTACCAAGTGATTGGAAGGTAGGGAAGGTGGTTCCTTTGCATAAATCAGGTAATACAAGCTCTCCCTTGAACTATAGACCCATTTCAATAACTAGCGTGCCCTGTAAGCTCCTTGAACATATGATTTACTCTCACCTTATCGCATTTCTTGAATCCAACTTGTTTTTCGCTGACTGTCAGCATGGGTTCCGCAAATCATTTTCCTGTGAAACGCAGCTATTATCATTTACTAATGACCTGTTTCGTTCTATTGATTCTGGCGATATTGTTGACTGTATATTTTTAGACTTCTCTAGGGCTTTCGACACTGTCTCACACGATTTACTTCTTTTTAAGCTTAGTAAGTTAAATATTGACCCCAACGTTCTGGGCTGGATTAGATGCTTTTTATCTGACCGATCACAATATGTCACTGCTAACGAACACAATTCTTCTACTATTTCTGTATCTTCCGGGGTGCCTCAGGGATCTGTCCTCGGTCCTCTATTGTTCCTAATTTACATCAATGATCTTCCTGCCCAGATTGCATCCTCTATCAAACTGTTTGCCGATGACTGTGTGTTATACCGCGTGATTACTAACCCATGTGATACTACAATGCTCCAGTCTGATCTCGATATCATTTCTTCTTGGTGCTCCAGCTGGGTAATGAAGCTTAACGTTAACAAATGCCAAATCATGCGTGTTTCCCGTCTTTCTAGGATCGCCGACCCTTCCGTGTACATCCTTAACAATACTCCGTTAACATGTGTCGATTCGTACAAGTACCTAGGCATACACATAACTCATAATCTTTCCTGGAACATGCATGTGAACTACGTATGTAATAATGCTAACCGCATGCTAGGGTTTTTACGCCGACACTTTGTTTCTGCTGCTGTTCCCGTGAAGCTACAATTATATAAATCCCTAGTTAGGCCTAAACTTGAGTATGCCTGTACAATTTGGGATCCTGGGCAGGCTTCATTATCAAACATTCTCGAGTCCATCCAAAACCGTGCTGCTCGTTTTATTCTTTCTAATTATTCTCGTAATGCAAGTGTTTCCGCAATGAAATTAACCCTGGATCTACCTGACCTTTCCCTTCGTCGCAAGTATCTTCGCCTATGCCTATTCCACAAAATTTATCATCATAACCCGCTTCTTCGAGGTCAATTATATCTTCGTGCATTCTACATATCCTCTCGCACTGACCATCAGTTTAAGGTGGGGACTCCATCATGTCGAACAAACTTATACTTTGACTCATTCATTCCAAGAACTTCTAACGATTGGAACCACCTCCCTGCCTCCATTGCTGCCATCACTGAAGCCACAGACTTCAAGAAAGTAGCCAACGATTTTATACTGTATAGAACCACTCCTCTCTGTAATGCCTCCGGGCCTTGAGAGTATGCAAATAAATAAATAAATAGTCACTATGACGATCTTATTTACTTATTATCTACCCTAAAACATGATTTCCACTTTGTCGCTCTCTGCAAAACATGGCTCGGCAATAACGAATAACAACTTCAATATCCCTGGCTATCAGACAATATATGGTTATCGCCATCCACAAGAAATAACGTTTCCGTCTAAATCGCACGGGGGAGTTGCTCTTTACGTAACAAATACACTTATTTTCAGACTTCTAGATGAAATTCATATATCACCTAACCTTTGTGAATCACTATTTATAGAAATTCCGCGAAATCCAAAATCACCTTCTGTAGTTCCTGATAAAAGAAAAAAATGCATTCCTTGGCGTAATTTACCGTTCACCAAATAATGCAGTAAAGAACTTCTTAAGCAGCTTAAAAGAAACCCTCAAAGACATTTCTAAAATAAATTTGATTGTTATCATTATGGGCGACATAAACATTGACACTTCTGCTGATTCATCGGTCACTTACAGATACCTAGATACACTAGCCGACTACGGACAACAATTATGCTTAACGACAACTACCAGCTTTAGTAACACAAAGCAGATCACTTTGGATCATATAATTACATCTTATCATTCAACAGACTTCACAATTGGCACTATTGCAAGCACCATAACCGACCATACACGAAATTTCGCTCTTTCTAATACACATAAGGCGTCACAATCGATAACACAAACTACTCTAATATACGATTACAACGTAATAATAAATACATTAAACCCGAAGTCATTGGAGAACGTATACCAAGCGCCTACGCAGACCTAAAACTAAACAACTTTTTAGCAACACTAAAATCTTCAATTCAAATAGCTACGAAAACCAAAACCCTATCCTTCAGATGAGTCAGAAAAAGCCCCTGGTTAACATACGGACTACAGCGGTCTACCAATCACAAAAAAAACAATATGTATTAAAAACTAAAACGCAATCCGTTCAATCTAAATCTTCAATCTAAATACAAATCGTATAATGTTTGTTTAAAGAAATTAGTTAAAGTAGCAAACAGCAGTAATTTTTTTGTAAACTTTCTAGCGCCAGTAACAATCCCAGAGAAACCTGGAAAAATAATTAACTCTGCACTAAATAAGAGTACTACCGAACAAACTGTTTCAGCCTTAAGCACCGATCAAGGCATATTTACGGACAAACAAGAAATTGCTAACACGCTCAAGGACTACTTTTCAACTATCACCACAAACGTACAGTATCTTTCATGCAGAAATCTATCCGCTGGCACACCCTACAAAGCTCGTAATGACACGACCTTTTTTTCTTTACCCTGTCGATCCAGAAGAAGTTCATAATACCATTAACACGCTAAAAAATACTTCGTCGTCGGTGTGCGACGGAATACAGACGATAATACTAAACAAATGTGGTTCCATCGTCGCACAGCCTTTGGCTGATATAATCAACAAAATTTTCACGACTATCTCTTACCCTGGCTCACTCAAAATAGCAAAAGTGATTCCAATATTTAAAAAAGGAGAAAAACTAAAACCAGAGAACTATCGACCAATCGCCTTACTTCCTGTTATTACAAAAGTGATTGAAAAACTACTACTAAAGCGACTGAACTTGTTCTTCTCTGAAAATAATTTGATCACTCCGTCACAATATGGATTTCATAAAGGGAAATCAACCAAACTCGCGTTATTAAATATGGTAGAGAAAACAAAGCAATATGTTGAAATGAGGTTATTAACAATTGGAATCTTTGTACACTTAACAAAAGCGTTTTACCTTATTAACCATGAACTTTTGCTACAGAAATGATGTGCTTACGGGGTTCGTGGTGTTGCTCTTAATCTAATGAAAAGTTATCTAACATATGTCAATTTGTCATTTTAGCTGGCACTATTTACACAACTAAACCTATTACCATCGGTGTTGTTCCGCAAGGCTCAATATGAGGTCCCTTTCTTGTTTTAATATATATTAATGACCTGGCAGCCTATTTACAAAAAGATTGTGTTCATTATGCCGTCGAGACAAATATTTTTATATATAGTGCAAGCGTGACAGAACTATACATGGAAGCTAATAACCCTTTAGAAAAGCTAGCTAAAATGGCAAACCTATTACATATTAGTTCCCAATATAGCGAAAACAAACTACGTAAATTTTGCCCCGAAAAACAAACTAATTTCAAACATACCTCAGCTTTCGTTTGCAAGTATGAGACTAACTGGAGTGTACCATACTAAATTTTTAGGACTAACAGACAACCTGCAATTTACATGGCATCAACACGTAAAAGACACCACTAACAAGATCTATCGAAATATACCAATTCGATATAAACTACGGCTCATATTTCCTTACGAACCCTCTAAATGCATTACCATAGTTTGATTCCTACTCACATTTCGTACGGGTTATCCATTTATAGATTGACATATAAAACAACACTAAAACCCATAGAAATTGTCCAGAAAAAAGCACTACGAGCAATGCTATTAGTTAATAGGCGCGAAAGTGCTCAATCTACATACCGCTTCCTAAACATGTTAACGGTTCATCAATTCCCCGATTATCGTATAGCATTATTATCATTTAAGTTCATCACCAATCAGATAACATGCTCTTATATTAGTTTCACTCAACAAGATGTCATGTATCCTCAGCGTTCACATTCCCAAGCGTCACTGTCAGTACTATACATACGAACTAATTATGGCGCGTTCACCTTCATTTACATTGCTACTAAAACGTGGAACTCCCTACCACAAAGCCTAACTACCATGTCACCACTCTATATCTTTAAACAAGCCATACGTGCACAAATACTATCTGCATGATTCAACAACCATTTTTATGCCCCCCCCGATTCATTCTTCTCTCCTACGCACACCTTTCACACAATCCCACAATCGCACACACACATAAAAACACTGATATTTTCTTCTTTTTTCCTTGACTTTGTAGCTTTTCTTCTCTCTCTTTTCAGTTGGTATTATATTTTGATTATTGACATACCACAATCATGTTTCGTTTTTTTTTTCTCCAATCTTTTTATTTTGTATATATAATGGTGCCAACTTGATCGTTGACTAACACTTTATTACCAAGGGGTTCCTTCAGCAGTTTTCTTTGAAAATTTTGGGACCCCCGTCTGAATAAGTGTAATTATCTAACATCTTGTTTGCAAATAAAAACACATCTAGACTTGACTTGACTAAATATATATCGATTCGTATTCAAAATTTCGAATATTTGTCTACCCATAATCTTTTCCTAACACTTTTTGCTGCCAAACACACTGCTCGTTACACAAGTGTACGAAGGACTATCAAAAAATGTGTCGAAGTGGCATTGCATTCGATAGGCTTTTGGTAAATTGTGAACGTAAATTGTGTGTTATTATGAATTGCAGGAAGATAAATAACAAAATCCAACACAGTTTGAAAGAACGCCGGTCATGGCATTCCTTGAATACCGTTTCTTAACGGAAGCACATGTAGCTCTTTTTAAGCCTTCCCCCCACTGTACGTTAACCCAAGTAGCACATCACGCCGGGTTCGGGTCGCGGTAGTCCCGGTCTGCCGGTGTGGTCGTACCGGCGCGGCGCCAGAAACTCCCCACCGGACGAAAATGGCCCTGTGGGGCGTTTGCGTTTCCCACGTGGCGATTTGCGTTTGCTATTCTAAGAGCCCGCCGGCTCTTGAGATAAAGGACGAAATTATAAAGACAAATATATGACATTTAAGTCACACACGTAATAAAAGTATTGTCGCACGTGGCAGAGAGTATTTTACTTTTATTAAAGCTACTTAAAAGGAGTGAGGGCGACAAACGAAGAAGCTACAGGAAGCTCTGTAACGGTGCCCCCGCCCAACCACTTGGCAATACAGACGTTACATCGAACACAGAAATGCAATACGTGGCCGTAAAACGGATACACCGCGTAAAAAGAAAACGAAAATCTCACTCACATGTAATGAAGTTCTGAAAAAAAAATGGTAAAAATGCAACAAAAAGTACTTAGTATGATACATGCAAAATGCCCCCCCCCCCTTTTCCTAAAGAAACAAATTCAAATGTGTTTTTTTTTTTATCGCAAAAATAAACTACGGGCTACCGAACACTCATTTTTCGTAAATATGTAGCGCTAGCGGTGCAAACCGATGCTAAACAATTAGAGCTCACCGTCATCTCAATAAAAAAAATTGTGATTTGTAAAAAATTTCAATGAAACAATAGGGCCCCTTTTTGCCAGTTCTCGGTAACTGGCCCAATTTAGATGCATATATTGAAGAGCTCCGTTGGCTTCCTTTTGCCCATTTAATGTTTCACAAAATCACTTATAACTTTTGAATAAGGTAACGGTTTGTTCTGAAACTTCGGTATCTGGTTCAAACCACGACAGTGCTTCAGTTGGGCGGAAAAAGAGCGTTTGGCAATGCATAGTGTTTTTTTTTTTTTTAAATAAAGTTTTGTAAAGAATTTCTTTAGTGACAGCCTCTAGTTAGTGACCGCTTAATGGGGCACTGAAGTCAATCCTGAGATTGTTCTTTTAGGGTGACAAGTAAATCTAGACGCTGTAGGCATCCCAACAAACCCGAAATCACAATCGTGCGTAGCTCATTTTTTTATTAAAAGCGTGTTCAAAAGTCGCGACCCACCCTTTTTGCGAAGAATTTGCTTCCGGGTGAAGTGGTTGACGAAGGGCGCTTGTCAGAAAATTAAAAAGCGATGGCTTTACCCGCGGAGAAAAAGGCGAGTCTTATCCGATAGTGTACGTATCAAACTCTCTTCGAAACGAGTTATAATAAAATCTTTCGAAATATGCGCGTATTGTAGGGCTTTCATTCTTCCACACAATGTAGTCCGCGAGACAAAATAGTCCACATGTTTTTTCACAAAACTATCTTACGCCAAAAGAGTGCGTAAGACAAAACGTGAGGACAAATTCGTATTCACGAAACGAAATTATCGTAAGTTTTGCTCAGGTTACGACGGAATCCTACGACGATCAACTCAGCATGGCCGACAGCGTCGCTCAGTTACTTGGTCGCGACGATCAACGGACGTTTATTTTTGTACGTGCTCTTCTCACGCGTCCCGACTGCAAGCAGCAAGAAAAAAAGTAAAAAGTACTTGAAATAAACCACGACGAACAAGAACGCTGGATCCACAAACACCCGGGAAAGGCTCCAACGGCCACGATTCCACTGACCCCGAGTAAGCGAGCTCGGCAGATAGGCCTAGCAGGCACTGCGGTGCTCCGACGGTCCTTGGCCAAGACCGTCTGCCCACGACCGGCTGGCGTGCTGAATGGAATATGCCCGCGCGACCCTTGTGAACACTTTAATCTCTTCCTCTTGTCATCTCCTTGTTTTCCGATGCAGCCATGACTCTCGCCGGTGAAAAATCGGTGAATCTCCGACAGACGCAGGAAAGGTAAAGCAGCCATCGCTTTGACTAGCAGACGTAAAGCAGACGATGTTAACTGCGTCAACCCGCCGACGCCGTTAAAGAGTGAGGAGTCTCGCCTCACACGAAAGGAGGGAAAATGTATTTGGGAGGGAACTTGCGGACACTAACACGCTCACTCTCGGTTCTTAGCAAACAAACCTCGGCGCCTCGGGACACCTCGCCAGTGAGTCCTTTGACTTCTCTCCTTGATGCGCGTCTGCTAGTTGTTAAAAACAACGTACCGCTCGATTTATTTCGTCTGCCCTCTCTGAAAGGCGAAGTCGAGCTCGCTCGTAAAGACCTGCACTTCCGAAAGTCACAGGACAGGTAAGACAGACGCAGACGACGTTGCGAGCAGACGACGTTGCAAAGGAGCAGACGACGCTCAGATAGGGGGGTCGCGATCAGCCAATCAGGGCTCGGCGTTCTGACGTCACCGCTACTTCCTTTCTCATGCGCAGAAGACGAAAATGAGCCCACTTGCGAGGCGTATTGCACTAAGATGAATATGCGGTTTTGTAACATAGGGCTTGGTGTATGTGGGAACTAACACATTTTAAACTATATAAGATCAAAAACGACCTTTTTCAAAAATGACTTCCTGTACACCTCTACTCGGTCAATATTTTTGAATTTGGGATTACAGCTGTTTCGTCCAAAGCAGTGTTCCTGAATTACAAGGTATAATTTGGTTTCCCCATATTGTGTGTTGTTTTAGAAATACCACGGGTCAAAGTTTTGTTTCGGGCGTCTACGGAAAAACCGAAGCTTTCTGCTTGAGGGATGGCAAAACTAATCGTCAGCCGTACGGCTGCGACGTGACGTCGTAAGGGTGCTTCGGTACGCGCCACAGCCATTCAATTGCAGCTCCACCGCGATGTGATATCAGGAGGGTGCTGCACAACTGTTCCTTGACTAAAAGCTACCCCGTTTGCCGCCCTCTAAAGAGCAGCCGGTCGCCTCTTTAAAATCGGGATTAGGTGAGTACGCGGCTTCACTTTGAGGTATTATTTCGGCTGTGTTCATATTTCCTGCCACTAAAGCGATACCAGTCTTTTATTTTGGTTTTCGTTTGCGGCCGAAGTTGCTCTTCAAAAACGCAGGGCGCACCTTATTATTTGCAGGCGTCTTGCTTCGTTATTTGTTCTTCGGTGTTTTTATTGGCTATCGCTGCAGTCTCAGTGCCCGAGGAGCGTAAAGTTGATGCTCGGAAGTGGCCCGGCCATTGTTTTCACGGCTATCAGTGACTAAAGCAAACTTTTGTTGGTGGTTCAGGCACAATAGCAGTGTTTATTGCCCTATTCACGAGTGTGCACTTATTATTATGGAATACACCATTAAATTCCATGAGTTTTTTTTTTAACCTGAATATACTCTAGGTATTTTGATAACATGTGCTATATGGAGACGCATCTTCTATCTCACTGAACAGTTGAAACGAATGCATAATGGGTTTGCAGTAACAGCTGCCATTATGAAGAAACGATCAGATGGAAAAACACCTTTGCAGTGAAGGGGCACGAACAATGTCAAATTCACTACAGTAGTCTTGAGTATGATGAGCCCGAGCGTCACACATTTTCCATAACTCCGCTACCTTTACTTCGCATGTCGGTCCAAGCAGTTTTCTTTGTTGGCAGAGATTCATTCGCATTATGAGAAGGTCGTCCTTGGTAGAAGCAAAAGATTATGTATTAGATTTGTTCTGCACTTTAGCAAGTTATATATGTTTATCCCGGAACCTATTCTTTTTATTTTATCTATTCAGGACGTGATCTATAAAGCAATCTCATGTCAGAGCCTCTGCGAAAATAGACAAGCACATGATGTAATATCGAGAAAAAATACAAATTGTTTTAATCGAGAGCCTCACTTACAGGTAAAGATCATTACATGTTCCCTGGTTCATACACACACACACACACACACACACACACACACACACACACACACCACACGCACACACACACACACACACACACACACACACACACACACACACACACACACACACACACACACACATATATATATATATAGTACCTCTTTTGCTGTAGTTGATTTCACTTTAATAACGCCATGCTTTTCAGACTTAAAAGTGAATTTGTCTCGCAGACAGACTTGGCGAAGTCCGAGTCCACAAAAACGACATATGAATCGCAGGCCCTATTAGCATTCGTAAACACTGTTTTCTCAGAATGTCAGAAAAATGCGCCATTAATTCCTTCTCTTGGAAAAAAGGACACCAAAAGTTCTCTTCTGCAATGCGTTAAAGTGAATGAATGAATGAATTAAAGAATAAATAGCAAAATGCGGAACCGTTCTGTGAGAACGGAACGAATAGACTTAGCTCGAGTCCAACAACGACTTCTCTGAAATCATGTATCATCGTCTTGCTCTTCGGCTCCTGGCAAGGTGTCAGAATAATGGTAACCACGCGCCTTAACCTTTGCTACCTCGCCTTTGCCCAAGGCTCCACTGAGTCTGGAAGGGCTGCGAGCTTCTCACTTCCTCCAGTAGTGCGCCTGGGGCGGCAACTTCCATTGGCTTCTCTTCATCACGCAGTAATGCTATGTGATTAAGTGCCTATGTTGGCAATAGCTCAGGAGTAAGATTTAAGACGAGCTAAGCGGAAGCAAGGCATTCCAGACGAGGTTTGAAACAGGTTATCTCTTCTCCTCATGTCACTCGAGAGCTTCCAGAAAAGAAACGGGCCTTATTGACGGCTATATACGTTGCATAATCTCTTTAGCGTCGTGGGAGTTTATTTTTTATATTATTTTTTAATAACGGTGGTGTTAAGAGTTTAAAGACTGTCACGAAAAATGCTTAGGTAGTATACACGCCTCAGTAACTGACGCGCAATGCTTTAGGCGGTTCCCGGATTCTCTTACGCGTATCTGTAAGCAAACCTTGCAGCCAGGGAATGTCTAGCGCATGAATCACTGAAGCATTTTCTCCTATTCCCTGCGCCTCCCCTTTCCCACCTCTCTCTTTTCCCACGAAAACCAGGCAATGTGATGTTTATGAAAACGCGCCTATAGATGCGAGGGAATCGGCCTGTTGACTTACTCCTCAAGCTTTTCAAAATACTCCTCCCGGATGGTGGCTCTGCCTTTGCCGTCCTACTACAACCACTATAGATCTTACCAAAGCTAAATTAACGATGATAAAGGCAGTGCAAGAATAATACAAAAAAATAATATGTGAGTGAGCAAACGAAAGCGATTTCACATCGCTCCTCGCCGGCAATAGAAAATTCGCGTGCAAATAGTGACTTTACTAACACTCGGTACTTACCATTACAACTAGCCGCACCATGTGTATTTTTTTACCTTTGCGTGTTTGCTATCAAAGCTATTCAATACTAATTCTTTGAGAATATTCACTAATGGGTCGCGCTGATTACTTCCGGTGTTTTCATTTTATTTTACCTTGAGTAAAGAGACGTTATATTCACTGTTTAGGATCCAAACATAATGACAATATTCCGATTGCGTAACTGGCTTTTATGTTCTATGTTTGAGAAGAAGCGCAATACCTTGTATATTTATTATTTTTGTTTATTATATTTGCAATCTAAACAATGTGTAAAATGTTTTCTTTTTAGCTGCTAATTTTTCACGCATTGATTTTGTCTTCTGCTCGCAGAAAAGCAAAAAAGACACGGTAACTTCATTTTAATCAATAGGTCAAACAACGAGAGGCTGATAATCACTACTTGTTTAACATGATGGCAGTACCCGCATTCCTTTTCAATAGTCAATGATGATGATCAAGTGAGCAGAAACTATACCTGCTCCTTTAAACAGGACGGTCGATTAATGTTCCTATAAATATATTTTCATAAGTGCATATTGTTAACTGCTGACTAGCCCCTAAATACATCAACCGTACAACTATATAGCATGCAATAATAGATTTTCAAATATGCCAGGTATAGAAGCTCCTTTTCGTCGCATTGAAGCATAGACGACGCACAAGATTTAGAGGTCGACTTACAGAAGAAAAATAACTTTATGTGATTAGATTTTCTTCGAAGCTATTGAAAGGCTAAATACTCTCCCAACCCCATCTCCAGCATAGCAATAATTTTCGAATTTTATGAAGAAAAAAAAAAAAAGGCAAAACAAAAATGGACGTTTCATGAAAATATGTAGGATGCTTCCTTCTGAGGTAGCAAGCAAGGAATTCTGCTTCACACTTGTAAAAAAAAAAAATCATTCCTTATTCTTATACTTGGTCCTAACGTATGGAGCGGCTAGCAGTTGACAGATATGAGTTTAAGATATAAAAACGGTGACGATAAAAAAAAAAAAGTTATATCACTCTTATATTTATTTTAATATGCCAGACTTATTGGAACAGCTGGGTGTTTCACGTTTGATCGTGCACTGATGGTCCGGGTTATATTTCTTATAGTTATGTTAAAACACTTTAAAGCCATGTTCTTGGGAGGAGGATTCGGCTATTTGCAAACGCCGTAGGTAATATTCTTCCGGTGCAATACCATTTTGAAGCTCTATTCATGGAATTCGAAGAGGTTTCACTGTCGTAATTCGCACAGCCGTCAATTTCACACCAAAACATGCAAGTAGTTATAAATGCAAAAAAAAATGTATCCTTGGAACCGATGTCGTTTGGCAAAAGCCCTATAACGAAAATGAGCTAGCTCATTTTGATTGAAGGTTTCCCATCGTTTTTTTCTTAAGAAGATTATATTTTACTCGATGTTTTGAACCCACAAGTTAGTTCAAGCTAGTGTAAACCGTTAAGGAGAGCTTAAAACAAAGTGGAGTTCTTCATATATTGACGTACAGTTTACGACAATTAGAGAAATAAGTTGCATTTCTGCATTAATAACAAAAACTACCAGAATGCCAGAATGAATAAGCTTATTTTTCTATACATTCGTAACATTCATTTAATGATGATAATTTTTGCTATATTTTGCGTCGTTTTGTATGAAGTAGTTCGTTGGTAAATAATATTTGAATATGTCTATAAAGCTTGTCTCTTTGACGTGTTTCTTACTTTTTTGCATATAAATCTTTTATTGTACTTTTTTAATATTCTGCGTAGATGTAATGAGCCTTGCATACCATAGGTGGAAAAAAAGTATGCTACGTGCATGCTTCTATGTGGAACTGACGAATGTGCAAAATAACAGAGCGAAACATTGACGAAGTCCACGCCTCGAGATTAGACATTTTATATCTCGGGAAGAAGATTAGCTACGGCTGTTGTATTTAGCTGAACGCTCCTCCCAATAACATAAATTTCACAAATATTTTACATAACCATAATAAATATGAACCGGACAATCATCGCATGATCTGATGTGAAAACACCCAGCAGTAATTTGTGATTTATAATCAGCTTATTGTTTAAAGGACCATGACCCCTATATGTATATGCTGGAGATTGCTGGAAAGTTGGGCGCTTTAGTATGTTATTCAATTCTATATCAGCCGCAAACAAATAATCTTCAAAGCACATCCTTATATATAACTCAAGCATTCGCCGCGTTAGATCTTGTAAAATCTATTAATGCCATACAAATATCATCTCGATTCATTCTACACGCGAAGTGTTTATATTCAATTGTATGCCTACAATGGCGGAACCTCCCCATTTCTCCCTGGAGGTCTACATAAGGATTATTGTCAGGAAATTAGGGCTAACGCTTGGTGAACTTGAAACTGAAGCACTTATATTCAGCTGGTGCCTCAGGAAGAACTTTGACCAGGAAATATTCAGGTGCCTGCCCATCCTTGATTGTATGATACAGTATTGTCCTTGTCCCTTCTGTTCCTGGTTTCAAGGTTTCTCATTATGAGTGGGCACCAGCTCGCCTGCGTGTTTCTTTAATTCCATTGTACATCTATTCTGCGGAGGCAATTCTTGCTTTAAATTAATAGGGTGAAATAATGACTAAATATCTGGTTATTTAAAAACGAATGTGAGTCAACTTTTTGAGGAAGGGAGGTTGAGGGGGGAGGGGGGGGGGCGCTCGGGATGGTGACGACCGATTATGATGTTCACTTAATGGAAGCCCCCGGGAAGTTGAATAACAATAATCTAAAAAGTGTTCATTCCCGAGGGACACATTACGACGCTGGTTTGTTTACTATGGTCGTTGTATTTCCGTTGTATGCTACGTTTTTTTTCAAAACAAAACGACAACAACTTAACAGTAATTTACATTACAAAACTCCCAAAATGAAACCCCATACATTGTTCCCCAGTCTCAAAAGCCGAATCTCTCAGAATTCTCTCGGCATCCACTTTGTAGACTCGTAGGAGCCTCCTTTTCCTTCATAAACGGATCAATTACTTAACATTTGCCCAATGTCACTGATACACACTTAACCAATAACCAGCGAGCTGTCAACGTGATCCCCCTCCGACCCCTGAACAGTCAAAACCAAATTCCTTGTAGAGTCACTACGTGCCTTCCTTGCGACCTGTCTAGCGCGACACAGTTAAGTTACTACGTCGGTTATAAGCCAAGTATCGATACTAAACGGCGAAGTATACCGGACAAAGGCACACCCACTTAAAAGTTACAAGTTCGGACGGATGTACCACTGCCCATGACACGAGGGTAGACATTAACACGCTACTCCAAAAAAGTAACTAAATACAGTTACACGTTACTCGCTCAAAAAGTAACTAAATACGTTACTCGTTACCGATCCTCAAAAGGAACGCATTATGTTATCTTAAAAGTAACGAGTTACTTTTCACGTTACTTTGACTACCAAATACAAAACTGCTTTTGTTTCATGCTTTGTAGTTTTCTTTTTAGTAGGCGCTGCCTCTCGAAGTTTTTATCAGTTATGTTTCCCCGCTTCCTTGAAAATAGATCTCCGGCCACGCTGAAGAGTCGCTCTACCGACGCGCTCGAAGGAACGGCATTGTTTTGCTTCAGCAAGAGCTGGTGGATCTGGGATTCCCCTCTTTCTTGTGTTCTTTCTACTTCTAAAGTTCGAAGTTGACAATGGAATATGTGCTTTCCCGTGTTGGCAACCTCTGGATTTATATCCGGTCCGTACTCGGTTCTAAAAGGTTCAACCAACGAACCCTATTGTGTTATCTGGGTGAAGGAAATTCCTACCTGTAGAGTTCAGTTCACCAACGTTTATCGCTGGACACGTCAATCGAACTGTTCGACTGACGTGTTCAGCGATATACGTTGCTGTACAGTCATACTGTTTAGTTGATTTTCCGGTTGCCCACCTACCGTTCTCGCAAAAGACACATACTTATGTTAGAATAAAAACAAGGCCATTCAAGCGGCGTTGTACACGTTCCTCCTCAAAAGCACCGAAATACCGTTACCCGTTACTTGGTTTTAAAAGTATCAAATACGTTACTCGCTCCTTTTCTAGGAAAGTAACTAAATACGTTACTCGTACCGAAAATAGTGAATAGGTAGAAGTAACTCGTTACTTGTAACGCGTTACGTACATGTCTGCACGGGGGTTCCGGCGCCCCAAACCGACACCCAATCTGTTTGCTAACGACCGGAGTCCTCCACCGCACCCGACGGCTGCTCGAAGCTCCCCGCGCGTGAAAGTGGAAGACGACTCCCCCGTTCATGCCATCCCAAACAGCTCGCAGACCCTGTCGCAGGTCTGCGAACCAACGCTCTCTCCCAGAATACCGACAAAAACACAGGCATGTCAGCTTTTCGATTGAACAAACCTTACTTATTACAACCAAATCCTTCCTTACTTTACAGGTATTCTAGAACCCGAGACGAAGGTTTATAAGGAGGAACTAACACAAACGTCTTAAACTCAGCAACTTCATTTTTAATCACCACAACTTCTCTTTATACAGCCATTCCACCCTCGCATCCTCCCTGAGTTTGCACACGCCTCGCCTCGTTATCTAAAAGTCGATCTGTTGTACCCAACTTCGGGTGGTTCTCTCTTCTCCGACCAGACCCTTACAGACTTGTTTAGAGTTCCCAAGCTCAGAGGACACACTCTCAGGCAACAAAACAATACAATACGCCTCTCTCTCTAATGTTCATTCTGTTGGACCCAACTTCGGTGCGGTCATCCCTTCTGCGACTGGAACCCTATGGACATTATATTAGTCCCCAAGATCATTAGGAGAACCGCTGGCAAACAATACACCCTCCCTTCGAGAACAGTACGAGAACGCACACACTTTTCATAAACGCGGAAACCTCTTTGTCGCCACATCGAGTGTCATTGAGGGCTGACTAATACAATGGACCTTTTTCGAGAAGCGTTCTGCGCATGCGCGAGCGCCCGATGCCAAGCGGAGGAAGTCGGCACTAAAAATCGAGGAAATTCGGAAGGAGGCTGTGGATCAGCGAGTAGAGCACGAAATTTTCGCATATATATAATTGTGTTACAGAAAAAAAGAAAGTGGACGGAAAGAAAAACACGACTTTTGGGTCGTGTTTTTCTTTCCCCTCTTTAAAGTCGCTTTAGGCACGCGCCGCAGCTCAGAGAGCGAAGAAACTGGTAGCGTAGCTCCCATTATCGATTGGTAGCGCAGGTAGGTCACGTCCTCGATTTTTAGTTCGTGCAGCCACCGCCTGGTGCCGTCGGTATGTGGAAAAGGTCCATTCTCTACTGAACCAATCATAAAGGTGTCTTTTAACACACGTCTTATACAATTTCTTTCTTCGAACAAAACTACTGTCTCATCCCACTCCGCTATAGAGTTATTACATTCCTGAACGTTTTTCGCAATTTTGGAGTTAGCAGAGTTGTTTTTTACAGCTCTTTTATGTTCATTTAACCGATCACTGACACACCGCTTGGTCTGTCCGACATAAAAAAAAACCTTATCGGGATATTGATTGTCGCCTTCGCGACAATCAACCGCGGCATCTTTGTGTTTTTTCTGGCACCCATGTTGTCCCGTCATGAAAGGCGTTAGTCTGCTTAGCTAGAAGTCTGTCGTAAAGAGAACCTTTACATTGAACCCTCTTGAGATGTACATTAAATTGTGCTGAAACATATGAAAAAATGGAACAGATACAACCTTGTGGATCATCTCGATTCTCCCCTTCTTCATCCCGCTGATCTTCTTTATAATTCTCATCGCCACCCCTTTTATTATTGTTGTTGTTACCTGCATCCTTCAAGCGGAGCAACTAATTCCTCAGAGAAACTGTTTTTTTTTCGTGTATACAGGACGTTTTGAGGACAGCGTTCAACAATGACATCACTATGCCTCTCTTGACTAACTTGGAATGATAACTTTTAAACGGCAACAAGGGTTTGGGCGACGCTTTGCCATACTCCCAACATAGCTCACAGTGTACAAACAATCTTAAATTCAAGTATTGCATCACACCCCTCACCGGTTCTTCAGCCCTAAACACCAGCTGAGGCACCGCGCTTGTGATTTTGTCTTTTATCATCGTGATCAACCCACTTTCCTTCGAACATACTAAAATGTTATCGACATATCTTTTGATCACCACTACATCCTCCGGCATGAATAGTAAGAATTGCTTGACTCTCCTCTGTGGTCTTGACTCTCCTCTGTGGTCCTGATGTGGTTTGTGCCTAGTATGGAAAACAGTTTTCGGAACAGATCGCTCTCAAACTACCTACCTCTATCCGTTGTTATCGATGATGGCACTCCGAAACGGCTGCCCCACATCGGGACGATGGTGTGAGCTACGGTTTCCCCGGAGATTTTTTTCATGGCCATTGCTTCCAGCAACCTCGTAAACCTGATGTTTTCAATGCTTCAGCACGGTCACCGAGCAGTTGATGCATTGTGCGGAAAAGTTCCGAAGGTTTGGTGTCACCGCGCTCCTCTCTTGTCAAGAGTTGCTGGATGCGACGTTGTTCGGACTCGGTTGTTCTGCGTATCACTTCCGATTTCAGCTTGTCTTAGGGAGGATCCGCAGGTGGATCTTGTAGAACGTCTCGGATTATGGCAAGGGCAGGTTGGGGCAATGTCACGACGACGTAGTCGTACTTTGTAAGTTGTGAGGTTACCCTATTAGTTCTGAATAGGGACTTATCATGAAGAACCAGAGCTCCGAGTCCGTCATCCAGAAATCTGGAAGCTTGATGGTTGCGATGCCCGAAGTGATGGGGCGGTCGTCTGTATGTGTGGAGGCATTCCCAGTTGAATGAGCCATCATAGAGGGTCGGGCTTGTTCTCGGTGGTATCCGGGTCACCACTTTCAAGGGGGCGCACCCGCCTTCAATTAATTTATTTACATATTTACATATTTACAGGGCAAACTAAAACGGAGTCGCTTGGAGCGATGTTGGGTGCTGGAATCCTGAAAGCCGATCTTGGTTGACCCGGGCTGCGTGCCTCGTGCCGGTTTTAGAGCCAAGCGGCGCCCGTTTCCGGCTTGAGCGGCGTCGGCATCGCCGTCGGCGTAACCGCGCGGTGCATTAAGGGACGCGTGATGTCACTGATGACGTCATCAGTGACGTCATCGGCATTGACATCGTCATCGTCACTGATGACGTCAGCAGTGACGTCACTGATGGCATCCGCATCGTCATCGCCACTGATGACGTCATCGGGATTCGCATCGTCATCGTCCCCGTTAATGATGACGTCACTAGTGATGATGACGTCATCAGTGACGTCACTGGTGACATCACTGATGATATCATCAGTGCCGATGACGATGACAATGACGTCATCGTCACGTGATCTTACAGGGGTCACGTGACCCCGTGAGGTCACGTAACCCCGGTCATGTTCACATGACCCCCGTGAGGTCACGTGACCCTCGTGAGGCGACGGCGACGCCGGTCGGAGGGAGGAGTAGCAGACAGGGTGAGGAGGGGAGAAGGAGGGAGGAGGGGTATACCTTCCCCTCAGTACCCTTCACTCCTCCTCCTCAAGAGCTGCGCTCTAATTCGGCGTTACAGGGAGTTGTAAACGGCTTTCATTTTTCATCTTCCTTTTCTGCGATTCGCTGTGAGCTGCTACACAAAGAAACACACCCCGATGAGACCCAAACCCGTACCCTCTAGATTCCAATATGGCCAGTATTTATATAAAGCAAACTGTGGCCGCAGGCAGCCAAATCCAAAACCGCTAGCAGAAAAAAAAGGTTTGCTGTACCTAACCTATACCCGAATTGGTGTCTCCACGCCTGCGCGTCCCCGTCGTCTCAAGTATATGGCGTGACTGAGGCAAAAGCCCTGCCCTTGCACTCATACCCGCGGAGCGGTGTTGCCACTCCTACTGATTTATCAGTAGATTTACTGATTTATTCAAAATTATGCTGATTCAGTGATAGTTACATAATCTACTGATTCATTTTTTTTCTTTCTTGCCTACACGAGATCCAAAACGAGTACTATTTGATCCAAGGCGTGCCATCGAGTTTATTCGGCGCACTTCGGCGGGACATTTCCCATGACAACACAATGCGGAGGATAGTTAAACGTGGGTGGATTGGTGTACAAAATGGGAAAGGGGGGAAAAGGCTTGTGGGAGCTAGAGTCACTACAGAGCGACGGCACGGTCGGCCATCTGAGCCCGCGCACCTCGCTTCGTGCCTGCCATTAGCCGTGCCGTATGCAAAGCGGTTTGAGCTATTTTAATTTGCTTATAACTTACAAAATAACGCGAAGTTTGCCACCATGTTTTTTCACCGTGATACTACCTTGCCAGATGCCTATCAGCGCAAGTGTTCGACCAGCCAAAAACTCATGAGAGGGCCCTTCCCTTTAAAACTCTTCGGGATATGGGGACTTTGAAGAAAACGTCCGGTAACAAGTTTTACACTCAATGAACAAGAATTGTGAAACTACTTGGTTGAGCAAACCACTAAGCGATAAAGACTGAGCGATTTCTGGTAATCCTGCAATAGTCGCGCGGCAGCTGACTTCAGGATATTGCTCCGAATATCACTCCAAACCCCCTTTCCCCCCTCCCAACAGGAGGCCTTACTCCAACACGTGATACACTGCTGGCTCACCAGTGTGTCTCATGTCGGCCCGGTGGCCAGGTGCTGTGAACATAATAATAATAATAATAATTTATTTTTCCTTTATATACAAAGGAGGAACATAGGGCAAAAAGCTGCATGGCTTGCAGCTTTACGAGGCCCTACCCCGTGTAGCAAAGCAGCAGAGACATTTCAAACAGGACAAGCAAAAAACAAGGTACTACACCTTATTGCATCGATTATCTACAAAAAAAGTCGTTATCACTGTTTTCCAATAGCATGTCGTGTAGCATACCCTTTGCTTTTTAGTAATGTCAATATTTTCACTTTCGAGCTCATTTAAAAGCGACGGTAGTGTATGTTTTAAAGAAGTTAGTCCATAGTTCGTGCGGGAAGTAGTAACACACCAGCCCTCGCTATGTCTAGTTTCATACGTCTCGGTTGTTCTCTCCGAGACCGACAGTACAGAAAGAAAAAAGGTGTTTATTTGTTTTACTGCCGTATTGTAGACTCCCATCAAACGATAGTTGTACAGATGATTAATTGTCACAGCTTTATGTTTACGAAAAATCTCCTCAGAAGAACGCAAAAAAAGAAACATTTTGAATAATGCGAAATAAATTTCTTCTGTGTTAGCAGCAGTGTTGTTAAGTTTTGTTTCGTTGTGGTTTCCCAAACCAGGTGACAGTACACGTAATGTGTGTAGATTAGAGAGTAATACAAGAGCAACTTCACTCGCGCGGGAAACATAAAACGAGTTTTAAATATTATTCCTATGGTTTTGCAAACTTTCCGGTGGATGTACTCAAAGTGTTTCGTCCAAGAGAGTGATTCGGTAAAAATGACACCAAGAATTTTAACAGATTTTGCAATCTCTTAGGGAGATGAATTCATCGTGATATTTAAAAAAAAATGATATTTTACGATTCCGTGATCTAAACAGAATGCATTTAGTTTTGTCTGTGTTTATTTTTAGTCCATTAACTTGCGTTCATAAGTAAAGACTTTCAAGAACAACTGCCGCCGTACTTTCGATCTCAGAAGTTGTTTGACCTTTAATAAAAATAGTGGTATTATCTGCATAGGAAATGAACCTGACGTTTGGTGCGCATTGTTCGATATCATTTATAAATATTATAAACAACAGCGGCCCAAGTACGCTCCCCTGGGGGCTCCAGTCACAATTCTTTTGGTTCCTGAATTATAATTATTTATGCTAACAAACTGCGTACGATATTCCAAATATGATTTGAAGAGTTTAAGTCCAATTCCTCGGATGCCATAGTGCTCTAACTTTTAATTAGTATATTATGATTAATTAAATCAAATGCCTTACAAACGTCAACATACACACCTAGAATAAGCTCTTTATCCTCGATAGATTTTAGTATGTCTTACTTTTGCATTAACAGCGCTGTTTCAGTTGAACGCTTCTTCCTAAAACCGTGTTGAAAATCGGAGAGTATGTGATGTTTTTCAAGATAACAAGAAAGTCTGCGATGCATTATTTTTTCAAGACCTTTAGAAAAGATAGATAGCAAGGAAATCGGTCTATAATTTTTAAATGTGTTCTTATCGCCGCCTTTGAATATAAGCACAACTCTCGCAACCTGCATAGCGTTTGGAAAGCAAACAGTTGAAAGGGACACGTTTAATATATACGTTAATACAGGCGCAATTATCTCAGTAGCGTACTTGATTACTTTGATGTCAAAGACGGTAACGTCACGACTCTTGCAATTTCTATAAGTTCCTGAACACGTCACAGACCTCTCTTTCATCTGTCGGATATAAAAAGAATATTTGTAAAATAACGTTTTATATAACCACAAGGACCAAGCTCACTTTCCACCCGCGCAACGTCATCTGCTATGCTAACCATGTAATTTTTAAAAGCATTCGATAGAGAACGCCCAGAGACAGTACCCTCTTCACAGGTTACTTCGCCTAAATAATGTTCATTCGGATACGGATTAATTACGTTATTAACTCTTTTCCAGAGTATTCTGTGTCTTTATTATCATCCTTTTTATGAGGTTTATATAATAACTGGACTTTGAGCATCTCAGTAGATTAACAAGTTTATTTCGATACGTTTTAAAAGCCTTTAAATCATCTGGGTTTCTTCTTTTCAAGAAATGCTGGAAACAGACAGTCTGTTTCATCTATTTTATTCAAAAGCTCCCTTGTCATCCAAGGCTTGCGAATTCTTTTACACTGCTTAACCGTCCTGTATGGGAAACTCTCCTCGTACAGATTTTTAAATGTCTGTAGAAAGGTTTCGTACGCGAGGTTCGCGTTTGTTTGCAAATATACTTGGTTCCAGTCAATTACGCTCAGGCGTAACTGACTGGAATGCAATAACCTATGCGTAACTGACTGCAATGCAATAACCGTACAAAACATTCAAACTTATGCTTAACTGACTGGAATGCAATAACTTATGCGTAACTGACTGCAATGCAATAACCGTACAACACATTCAAACTAATAAAAAAAGACTACTAAAATTTAGAAATCTATTGATTTTTGCTTATTTTTCAAGCTGAAATCTAGTACTATTTTCTGGGGAGCTGTGGCAACACTGCCGCGGAGGCCGGTTTCTTCCTGGAATCCACGGGTCTATGCGCTAATCCAGGGCAGTTCTGCTTAAAATGCTCCAGCCTCCCGCACGGAAAGCATCATGGCCGTAGAGGTTCCTCAACCTTTCGGTGGTCGCCCCCAACTTCCGCAGGCCCACCCCGCATGTTTACCTCAGGTCTCTCGGTCAGTCACTGGGGTTTCCAGTTTCGACCGTGCTTGCACTCCTCGAATTTCTCAGCAAGTTCTGATACTTCCTCTGGCCTTAGCCATTCTTTGGTTCCGTTCTGAAGCACGTAGGCCCGGACGTAATCCGGCATGACATGCTTTAGCCGATCTGAAATGATCAGCTTCCGTAGGTCATCTAGTGTCCCTCTCCACCTTGCGGCTCTCCACGTAGTACCAGAACATGTTATTCAGATCTTAGAGAACTGTGCCCACGACTCATTTTCTTGTTTGCGTGCGATATACGGCCACCGCTTACACTCATCCGGAGTCATCGTAAGCTCGCCGGAGATAACATCTCGTAGCTCCTTGTACGGCAATACCCATCCCTCAGCTCTGTGTGCCACAACGGCGCTCATTTCTTCGCTTAGAAAAGGCAAGAGAATTGCCCCCTGTAGGTCCTGTGGAACCTCACAACTCGCCAACATTGTCTCAGCGCCTTTAGACCATGCAGGCACCAGTGTGTCCGTCTCGGCCATTGGCGCCAGCACCGCTTGTAGCTCCTTTGCATCATGTCCGAATCTCCCCGTAACCGAAGTGATATCTTCATGAGGCTGACCCGTTATTTTTAGCTGCTCTAGTTTTATTTTCTCGAGTTCAATCTTAAGTCTCATATATGTTTCCTCAGCACTAGCGTCATCCGCATCCGGTAGCTGCCCTCCCCCACTGGTCCCAGCTTCCGGTTCCGAGTTGGACCCACCGAGGGAAGAACTTAGGCGCTTCGATCTAGTCCCTCTGTTCATGGTGAGCCTCGGAGAAAACAGGAATGAGACTCACCCGCTGTTGTTTGGCAAAGTACAATTAGCTGCTCCTCCAGTCGGCTCCACCCACTTGCCGCAGTGTCCATAATCGGCCTGGCGACCGTGCCCGTCGTCTGGAAGTTTCGGCTCCTTCTCTTGACGTTCGCGAGAAAAAAAGGCATAATTCCCCGGCACTACAACGAAGGTCAGCCCTGCAGCGACGATCTCGTCTTTCCTCTTGAAGCTCGCCCAAGATATTCTGTGGCCGCTCGCTGGAGATGCTTCGTCGGTCCGCGGGTGAAGCCACAGGCTGTCCTCTTTTCCGACGTAGACGAAGACCAGGACCACCTGTCAGCTGCCACCACTTTTTTGGGTAACTGTACCCCCGTGTTCTCACATAGATATTGCCACGGTCCCCATTCCGACAGGCGCAACCCTTGTTCACAGTCCAGCAGAAAGGACCCTTGTCCACAATCCAGCAGACGCGACCCTTGTCCGCAATTCAGCAGATGAAATGCTCCGCGAGCCGACGTTGTCTTCAACTGCCGCTACAATTTTGGGCAAATCTACGCCCCCCCCCCCCCCCCCCCCCCTTCTGCGTGCTTGTCACATGGATAATGCCGCGGTCCACAATCCGGCACGAGCGACCGTTGGTCGCAATCCAGCGAGACGGGGACCTTGTCCGTAATCCAGCAGACGCGACCCTTGCCCACAATCTATCAGACGAAACACTTGTCGCGTAGAGCCCATTCACGCTACACCCGCGTCCGCTGATGTCATCGTTTTCGCTACCCACTCGTCGCAGAAAGTCAGCAGGATCCCCTCGACTGCGCCAGTCAACTTTCCAAGGAAGGGGGAGGAGGGGGGGGGGGGACGCCGAGAAGGATGATGAGGACTGATGATGGTGTTCGCCCGATGGAAGCCCCCGGGAACTCGAATAAAGATACAACTAAAAGTTGTTCGATCCCGCTGGGCACGTAACGACGTTGCTTGGTTTACTACGGCCAGTGTGGCCACGTTTATTAAAAAAAAAAAACGACAACTCAACAGTAATTTACATTACAAAACTCACGAAATTAAACCCCATTCTTTGGTCCCCAGTCTCCAGAGCCGACTCCTCCCTATCTCAAGGGCCGAATCTCTCAGAATCCTCTCGGCATCCCTTTTCTAGTCTCGTAGGAGCGTGCTTTCTCTTCAGAGGCGGACCAATCACTTAAAATTTGCCCAATGTCACGTGGTACACTCCTAACCAATAATCGGCAAACTGTCAACGTGATCCTCCTCCGACCCCTGAACGGTCAAAACCAAATTCCTTGTAGAGTCACTGCGTGCTTTCCTTCCCGCGTGTCTTGCGCCACACAGTTAAGTTGTTACGTCCGTTATAGGCGAAATCTCGATACTAAACGGCGAAGTACACCGGACACAAGCACACCAATTTAAAAGCCACAAGTTGGGACGGATGTGCCGCTGCCCAAGACACGGGTTTTCCGGCGCCCCAAACCGAAACCCAATCTGTTTGTTAACAACCGGGGTCCAACTCGTCTCCACCGCGTCCCTCGGGTGCTCGAAGCCCCTAGGGGTGGTAGACGACCCCCCGTTAATGCCCTCGCAAAGAGCTCACAATCCCTGTCGCGGGTCTGCGAGCCAACGCTCTCTCGCAAAATGCGTACGCAAACAGAGGCGTATCAACTTTTCTATGAACAAATCTGACTTATTACAACCAAATCCTTCCTTACTCTGCAATGTGTAAAACGTTTTGAGGAACAGTTACTGTTTATTTAATTAAATCAAGACACGAGTTTCTTGAATTGTTAATAGTTTGCACTTTTGCATACTGCGATAATGCAAACTTCGTAATTTCATTCAATTCCTATTAGAGCGCTCCTGCTTAATCAAGATTGTTGCAGTTTATTTTATTGCCCTTTGTTTTGTTTCGGAACATAAAGTATCATTCCAACCACAAATCTAAACACTAAAAATGGTAGGCACATTTTTAGGCATAATTAATTTCATATTTCTTGGTGCAAGTACGCGGGTGGTATTTAATTTATTGAGTCACCCCTTGTGTTTTTTAAACCCATTCGCAAAGATGAATTGTGCATGCGCTACCATCAATATCAATATAGTCCTCGTGAATAAAAAAGAGTAATTGCGATGTAAAGAGTTGCAAAAATCTATAGTTCAAGCCCGAATAACAAATGCATCGCGTTACGAGCTTCGATAACCTAATTATTGGAGGTCAGAAAAGGAGAACGCTGAGAAAGAATCACGACTGAAAAAATCGTGAACGTAACTAATCATCCTCTGCGCCAGGGTTGGGCAGAAATACTTGAAAATATATTTGGAAATACAAATACTGGGATACATTAAAATAGTAGCCAAAATACTGATACTAAAATACATCTGTAAAAATGTATCGCGATACGTATCGGAAATACATTTTAAATAGAGGCAAAAAGTATTTGGAAATACAAATACAGGAATACATTTTAGGGAGGGCAGAGATACAAAAACAGAAATACTGATACTGCAATACATTTTTAACATTTGTTACAGACGCCAACTGAGATGAAGCTTGAAGTGGAAGTTTTTGATCCCGAAATTACTTTCTCGTATACAGGCTTGGCACTTTGCCTTGAGGGTAGTGGTTTCGGACGACGGGAAATCTTCAATTGGCTCAAAAAAACGTTCCATCTAGGCCTGACCGCGGTCCCTTCCCTGACATCCTGTCTGCCTGACGAGGAATGCGAAAAGACTTCGACTTCTAAATAAATTCTGCCACCCTGATTCCCATCAAAACATCACCACGCCCCTGTCCAATAAGGACGTTTCTGCCAACATTGATTACATGACGTCACGGTGGAACGAACTGGTATTCTTTATCTGTAGGTGTGGCCTTGAACATGAAACTTTACCACGCTGGTGTATCAAAGTGCAATAGGTATTTTCGTTGTAGGTTACATCGTTGAAGATCATGCAGGCAGTGTCATTTGGAAATTTCGAGAATAGTGGACCACCTGAAGCATCCTGGAACACGTGTCTCATCTTTTGTTACGGTTTAAAAAACGATACGATGGCATCCCTGTTGTGAACGTCCTTCCTGCAAACCCTCCGCCACCGACGCATGGATTGCAGTCATCAAGTTTCGCCTAGCATCACCCAAACAGAGACCTCGTGGATTGCGACCTGATATTGCCGGCACAGGTGCGAGCTCTCCGAGAAGCAGCGCGCTCGAGACGAGTAGCAGGTGTACGAAGGCTGGGTCGGCACAGCGAGGCCACGTCTGGCCTCCTTCCTGGGTTTCGGATCCCCAGAGCAGTGGGTCACGTTCACGTCTTCTGATGACGTATCATTGAGCCGTGCAGTATTACGGGCGCAGCCGCAGACGCATTTGAATCACGGTGATTTGAATATGTGTGAACTTCACTGCGTGAGTCATCCTACTATTTCAAGTCAACCACCGCCAGGCTCGTGCTGCAACGGACTGGGTGTGACTCAGCTTTGCCGGCTGGGTGTACTGTGCACGCTAAGGCAAGCGATACATCTATAAGCTGACATTGAATGCCAGCAAACAATGACTCAAGAAGTTCCTACCTAAGGACCTGCGGCAGAAGATGCTCTGACTCCAATCCTGGCACGCCACCTGGTTTGAGTCCCCGACTACGCAACACTTCTCAGAAGAGAAAGGAGGACGCATAGAAAAATAGTTTGGAGAATCGGAAGGAACCTTGGTCAGCATAGCAACAATGCCCCAGCATCTCTCAACCCTGATGCCCTAAGAAAAAAAAAAAAATGCGAGCGGACCTTTTTTTGTTTTTGTTTTGGGGGGGGGGGAGGGGGGGGGGAGGAGTTTTTCTCAAGAAATGTAACGAAATGCATTTCATCCTGATTGTATCGCGATACAAAGAAACATTCCAAAATGTATTTCGATACAGGAATACAGATACTGGTGAAAAAAATGTATCGCGATACAGAAATACAGATACGAAATGTATTAATGAAATACTATCGCGATACATTTGTATCGCGATACTGCTCAACCCTGCTCTGCGCTTCTTAAAACAGATAAAAAAACCTGGGTCGAAGTTTTTGTTTGGAATAGTATTTATAGGACATCACTAATTTATAAGTGACGGCTTTTGTAACGAAGAATTGCGACTACAGTATGTTATGCAAGAAAACTTGACGTTTCACAAATTCGTTTTGTGACGTCAGACTGCTCGCTCAGCTCGCTCCTCGGCGGTTCGCAGTCGAGCGCGGGGATGCAGCGGCCGTCCTAGTGTGACACTCGCAGGGGGTGAAATAACTTGCTACACGGTTTTGAATGCGTTGCATTCACAACCGTGTAGGATGCTACGCGTCCCTTACAGTTGGAGTTGGTCCCTGTGAAATGGGACTGAAACGGGACTGTGAACAGAACCCAAGACACTCGAGACTATTACCAATTCTCAGCCTGCCGGTGAAAAATATCAGCTTAAAACGAACCTTTTTGCCCTCCAGTTTTGCAGGGAAACAGACCAAGAAAAATTCAGCGGTGTCATGAAAATCGGCGGCGGGAAATCTCGGTTTGTTTTCGTAGCAAATAAATATTTTGGTAATTGCATCTCTTGCTTTACAGAATAAACTGCGAACGTAGTCTTTACTGTAAAATCTACGGTGGTTTCATTCGTTACTGTAGAGAGGGATTGTGTACTGAATCCGTCTCTTTGCGGACGTGCATGTTTTGAGCCGTGACTAAAGTCATAGTCACTCAAATCGCGGCCCTGCCTGCCAAAATGTGACACTAATGCGAAACCACTATCTACGCTAAAACCGATATTAAAAATGCTACCACCCGCTCCTCAGCGCGCATTCAACGGGTTGGTTGTTTGTCAAACAACCTTATGCCCGGATGTCATGTACAGTGCGCCTCAAACTTAACGCCGCCACAGCATTTGCCGTTTCTGACAGTCCCTGCGGCGGCCGACTGAAATATCTGAAGAATGTTTGCGTTTCCGATTTCTATCCCATCCTGAGAAGGCATCCCGAACGTTTTGGTGACAAATTTTAGAGTAAGTAGCCGACACGAGCTCAATGTTTGGGAACCCAGTGACGGCGTTAAGTTTGGGGTGCACTGTACGTACTAAAGAGCCTACTTGTTCGTAACTGTCACTTCTTTTGCAGTGTTTTTTTGCTTGTATGTCAGCCGTCCCAGCGGATGCTTTCTACTTGTTATGTAACATTTTAGTGGCCGAAGTTTCTAAGTGCTCTTCAGTGATCGCGCACAAAAATTATAGAGCCTTAGTAGATCGTACGCTGCGGAAAACGGGCCCAGCAGTCTCGTGCTCAATCCAGGCTGCGGAGTCACGACATGAGCTCCCGCTAGCAAAGCGGAGCTCTAGCGTACAATCTACTAAAACTACCTTTTAGATAGTTTTAGTAGATCGTGTTTTCAGGCCACACTCTTTTTAGTGGGAGCTCGCGCAGATCCGTCCATTACGCCCGCAATGGTGATTCCACGCAGGAGAACGCAAATCGAGAGAATCGCGATGGTAGTTTCTTCATGGTACTTCCAGAAAACCTCGCTCGCATCGGTGGCTTCGGCTGACTCTTTGCCGGATTGGCGCTTTTCATTCGAGGATATATAAAAATTCGATCACCATCGCTGAGCGTGGATATATTTTTTTATGTTAGTCGCGTCCTGGGGAGCTAGCCCGGGTTTTTTTTTTCACTCTTCATGTTTAGGCTCAGTATTTTTTTAAGCTTCCGGTTACTGTAGCACTAATACATAAACAAGAATAATGACAAAGATAAAAATATCTGTAAAGGTTTCGAAGGTTTCACGACGTTAGGCGAAACACTTTAATATATATTCTCACATTCAGACATAGGACTAAGGTCAGCCATCGAGATTCGAATAAATTTAAAATGCCTCTAAACATCCGGAGCAAGATGCGCTCTGATCTTTCTCTTCATAGCTATGCTTCCCAAACTCTGCTTCCCTGCGACCCACCAAAAAAATACAATATTGCGTCGCTACTCCCTACTCCGGCTAGAATCAGCTAAACAAAAGACCGTCGCAAAATAAGAAACATACGCACGCCGACAGGGAGGATTGTTCCTAATACTTTTCGCTAAGCTCGAGCATTGCGGCGTACGATAACACACCCTCAACCTTATAAAATCATATTAAGCTCGCGATTGAAGTATGTTGTCATAAATCACTCTAGATCCGATTCCCCTCAAATTTTTAATGGTGTCCCTCAGGATAGCATCCATGGGTCACTGTTGTTTAGTATATATATGTATATATATATATTGTGACGTTGTTATGGTGACTCCTGCTGCGTCCTACTTCACACGGACGCCGCCCCCTTCTCCCCCCCCCCCCCCCCGAGGGGGGGATAATTGTGACGTTGTTACTTCACGATGTCCCCTTCATCGTCTCTCAGCATGGTGGCCGAGGAGGACGAGGCCCGCGTGCGCTTGAACCTGATGCGCGGACAGAGGCGCGCTGAATGCTTAAAAGTGCGGACATAAAAACGGTCGTCGATTCTTGGTCTTCGTCTCAATATATATATATATATATATATACATTTTCAATATTAGTACTCTTTCAAAGTAGAGAATTAACGATGACGATACGAGACTTTTCTTTTCCTTCTCCGACGTTGAACAACTAACTGACACTGTTAACCGAGTATGGACATAGTTAGAGCGGTGGTCATTAGTCAACTCATTGAAAATAAACAAAGAAAAAAGTAAAGATGCAATATTCCGTTCTAAAGGAAAACGTGTAAAGCACCCACCGTCCTTTGTTTTGAGAGATACCCTCATCGAGTACGTTGAAACTAAAGATCTCTCGGTGTACTTTTTCTGCAACGATGACATAGGACGTACACATAAACGAGATCTGTCTTGCCCTTTCTAAGGTTGTTGAAATTATCTGATGTAATAAATATGTTCTACCTGAAAAACAAATCTTACGTTGTATTACGCTTTCTTTTATTTGTTTTTAAGCTACAGTTTCCTTGATTGGGGTAATACTACAGCATCCGATATCCAGATGCTTCTGATCTCGCAAAAGAAAATATTACGTGCTATTACAAAAACTCCATATAATTCCACAACCGGGCAGGCTTACTTGCAGTTTAAAATTGTGCAGGTATTTAATGTATTCGCTTATAGGTTCGCTTGTTTTTACTTAAACGTAATAGCAAAAAATGATCATTTTCTTTCACGCATTTTTTTCTACTGTGCACCGCAGTACGTATTATACAACCGTCGTAAAACACACCTTTGTTTTACCTAGAAGTAGAACGAACTATGGCTTTACTATGTTACGGTAAATCTTGCCTAAATTTTTTTTTTAATACGCCTCTCTGTGATCACGTGAGTGTTATGTTTTCTTCTGTCCTCCGGCACGATTTTCTATAATTTGTGTGTACTTCAACTATGTGAACATGTGCAATATACGCGAAAACT
This sequence comes from Ixodes persulcatus, assembly GCA_013358835.2. NCBI lineage: Eukaryota > Metazoa > Arthropoda > Arachnida > Ixodida > Ixodidae > Ixodes > Ixodes persulcatus. The sequence continues at coordinate 383,870 of JABSTQ010010167.1, read as the reverse complement.
ATGTGTACCTCAATATTCTTTTAATTTTATTTACATTTTATCTATACCGCGTTTACAGTAGAGACTTGTAAGGGTGGGGTGGCCCGTCAAGCAGTGGACGACAGTGCTTTATTCTTGCCACGCTCAGTTTATCTTTCAAGCTGAAATAAACGCTTATTGCTTGCTTGCTTAATGTCTTAAGTAAGCTTGTTTTAGTTTAGACACTGCGGTTCGATGTTGCACCGCGAGCTGTAATTTGATTTCATCAACGTCGCAACCAAAAAGACAAATCAGATTTTTCTTTAATTGTTTAAATTGTTTTGTGATCCCAAACTGAATCTGTCGTGACCCTCGTGTGTGTCCCGACCCACAGTTTGGGAAACACTGCTCTGATGCTTTGTACGTTCATATACAGAGAAGAATGCTCTTTCTCCCATGCGAGCCGCGATGTTTCTGTATACTTTTGCTCCCACGTAATAAAGGGACTGTGGTGGCTCTGCGGTTGCGTTATTTTGAGAAGCTTTGTACGAAATGTCGTGCAAAAACTGCTGAAATTAAACACCATTTCTGGCTGTGCTGCACAAATAAGAAAAAAAAAATGAAGAGAACGATTGCAACTCCATGCTTCATTCTTCGTAAATGACCGCGGGAGCCTAGGTTTAAGCGTGTCTTTCTGAGGAGGTACTTCAAGTTCTACAGAGAATGACAAATCATGAAATAAAACCAGTGAGACAAGAAGGGACGCAAAACTGCTGTACAGCAGCATGCTAAGTTAAGACTTACTGATTTGTCTCGCCTTTTGCTATAAGGCACTAATTCACATAGGTCTGGTGTATTAATTAGATACGAAAATTCAAAAATTAACTTTTACAATGATTTCTTAGACACAAAAGCGCTCTGGAATTATTTTTATGATGAACGATAAACCCTAGTAAACTAGTCAGTTAATAAAGGGCTTACTCTCTGCTAAAAGGGGGGCATATAAGTTGAATTGCCCGAGACAAAAGAAAAAAAATGCTTGGTTTAAAATTAAAAGGTGACTGCCTAACGAACAAGCAGGAATTGAAAACGACATGAAATGTACATTTGACTGTCTTTATATAGAAATGGACGAGAAGTTCACTCGCCTTCACGACACCCATGCAAACTTCGGTTTCCTCTTGGAGATTGACGGTCTGTGCTGTCGTACTGATAATGATAACTTGAGAATAAAATGCTGCACTTTCGGATAATCCTACAGCTGTGACGTCGATGCATATAACCTGCATGACGAGTTTCTAAACCGAAGATTGTTGCTCTCAAAGCGAGCTGACCTGGAAGTGTCAAGACCTGATGAATTCCTTTAATTTATTGTCCAGTACGGAGATAGAGGGACTCTCCCATCCTTTACGTCGCCATTCAGATACTGTTAACCGTATTAGTTCCCATCGCTCGTTCTAAAGGTTCGTTAAGCCAGTTGAAAATTATTACCTTCGTATTTCTGAGCTTCCCAGCGCCAAGGCAGACAGGGATCTCGCACTGTTGAGTGTAGAAAGAGAAGAAACGGAGAAAATAGATTTTAGTGACGTGGTAGACCAATTTGCTTCAGCGAAATCAAGGAAAGTTGTGTGGTACTTGTTTTGCAGTGCCATTGCAATACTTGATTTTATACTTCTGTTAAAAAGCAAAGGATGCAAAAAATTTCAGTATCCTAAACAACACTTTTTGTTTGCTGATACCATGTCCAAATTTTATCTAAACATTTTTTTGTTTATTAAAGTTCGTTTTGTCTTGTTCACATGCCTTGTTACCGCGTGTGAACAGACCTGATTTACGCTTGCAAACTACCGTGGTTGCAGATTCAAGCGCTGCATCGTGCGGTATGATCGATGCAAGCATTACATGCACCCGTCATTCGTGCGCTAACGCACCCCCTGACCGAAAAAAAAACGCCCTACAGCAGGTTTTTGGCGGGCAGTCCCTTCGGAGTAAAATAAAGCTATGGATTTGATTACAGGTACTCACCCTGTAGACTCGAAGAGATGACGCACTCGCGGGTGTCTCTGTTGCAAAACAGAAAAAAAAAAAATACAACTACACTTCGGAAATTTTTAGTGTGTAGGAAATCAAAATATACGTTAGCAGGCGGATTCAGATAGAGTTTTATTTTATAGAACTTCTATGCGAGGAGCGACCATGAATACCCTGGTGCAAATAAAGCGTCACCGGAGTGCCGCCTGCGCTTTATGTTTTATATTTTGTTTTATTATTTTATTGTGCTGCAGCTTCCTAAGGAATTGAATATCGATCGGATCGACACTCCTGTCAACTGGGTTACCTGCATTCGTATATATTGCCCACGCATTTATATGCACGCTCTACTTCCCAGATCGCACGAACCCGGAACGAAATCCCCGCGCGGACTCCCCCGACGCGTCGCTCGGAAATAGTCAATGGTTTACGAACTCCTCTCAGCGACGCACAAGAACATTCCATCAATCCTCTTCGCACTGGGGCACAGTAAACTCATGTTCTGAAAAAATTCCGTCTACCAAAGATCAAAGACAAAGAAATCCGCCGTGCTTGACTCGTACATGCGACTTCTTTTGCCCATCCTTTCTGAACCTTCCCTGTTTCACTGTAGAACATAAATTTAAAAAAAGCGTAACTAAGAAGACCAATTATCTATAATGCTCAGGAATATTGCGCACGAGTCAAAGAAATATATATGTATGTTGTCTATCCGCGCTAATCAAGTTCTTTGCAAAACTTGGCACGTCTATGTCTGAACCTATGATCACACTATTGGACAACTCTTATTAAACTATGTCTAAAGTAACATATGCCTCAGGGTTCTGTTTTTAGAACACCGGGTTTTGAAACATTAGCGTTGAAAGTACCGAATTTTTTTATGTGATGGCTGACCAGTATTACCTGTTTTACTATTTATATCGCTGATTTTTATTTTTTACGGCATAAACAAATTGATGGCTCGTTGAAATACTAAGGATAACTTAGAAAAAAGTACTCAGCCAGAAAAGAAACAGTACTCAGCTTCTCGCTTAACATCTTGTAAAAGCAAGGCGGTGCTGCTAAATGTCCGGTATCACACTATAAAACAGGCAAAAGCGAGTCACAGGTTGAATTATAGCCTCCTCTATACTCACAGAACCTGGCAGTTCGATGACGGAGCCATAGAGTGCCCCGGTCGCAGATTTGGAGCGCGAGGAGCTGGTACCACAGAGCACTTCTCGGGTTGTCTGGTATTCAGCTCACTGCTTTTGCAGTGGCCGAGGACCGAAACATGGCTTCCAAACCCGCCGAGAAAAGATGCGGTGGCCCGATGAACCCGAGAAGCACGAGTGGACATTCCATCGCTCGGGACAAGCGTGTTTCGGCGTCTCGCCGCAGTTGGGCGCCCCGTTACATGACTCTTGTCTGCCGCTCTACCATTTCACTTTCGGCGGCCGCGTCACGTGACGATCTGCCAGACTTTGTCAGTATAGAGGAGGCTATGGTTGAACACGAGTAATGCATTCGCGTTCGGCTGAGCTTCGTGTTATTCGCGGCAAGGAGTTTGGGAACCTGGTGGAATTTTTTCACAACCCGCAGTGAGGATATTTCAACTTCCACTGCTGGTGAAAGCATGTGCAACGCCAAGCTTCCAAGCACTACGAAAAAGAAAAACAGAACCGCGTGGGTAGAACGTGCACTCCCCATACTGGGGAAAACAGAAGTGCCCCTAGCGAGTTCTCACAGCGAGTGAGAAGACGAGTTCCAGCTAAACGCTGACGCTCCACTGGTGTCCCATTTGCACCCCGCGTTTGCTTCTTTTAGGTGTGAAGCCGGTAATTGAATACGACAACTTATCTATCCATCTACTGAGATGACTTGACGCGCCTGACCAACACCACCAGTGCGTGTTTGTTCGAAGCCTGTGAACTCTAACCGCTGTAAAACGTTGACCGCATTTCCCTACGAGGGGGAATGTTAGGTCACGCGACCGACAGAGTGAGGACGGTGGGGAAACATGGCGGTGCCCCTGCGAGCGAGCGTCGCTAGCTATGGAACTAATATGTCCTAGTAGCTGAAATATCGGGCGCGTTAGTCAGCAATAATGCTGCAAGAGGATTTCGCTTTTCCTTACCTCACTTAAAATACAAAGCATGAGCAATGACCTCGCTGCACTGTTTCGATAGTCTTTCGATTCTGGCCATTCCTAAGCCTAAATGAATGCGATAATTGTCGGCATCGCAACGTCTTTGGAATCATATAACGGCTTACCTCGACTCAATCGGCTGGGAATTGATAGCACGCAGAAGCAGACAGCGTTCAAATAGACTTCTTTCTAAATTTTCCAAGCACCAAGGTGCATCGTATGAGTGTAGTTATTCGCGTTGGACGAGCTGGCGCCTGCAGTAATAACTGTTCTAAAGCAAAAGCTTAAAACAAAGTTTGCCTTGCACGCGCGTTCGTTAAAACCTTATTATGAATATTTACTTCGAATATATTATACGGCGAAGGCCAGCGAGCGCGGAACGTAGATTTAAACTTTCAGCATTTTCCTCGATGATTGAGTAATTTAGTAATCGGTCAATTTTAACTGTGGCCGAATTACACGGTTTTTAATTCATGATTTCGTTACATACAGTTATTTCATGCTGAAAAACCATGCTGTTGGTGTACCGCCTGCCTTCCACTGCTCACTCCTTCCTCACCGTTTATAGAACCGAACTTCATCGTCCACTTTCGAACTTGGAAGGAAATTTCATCGAGGTTTTTCTTCACCTCAGATGTATCAAACATTTAGAAATTTTCCAAAAACCGAATTATTTAGTTTTACCTTACCCAATATTTGCACCACGAGCAACAAAAAGTGTTTCTTAAGCTCAAATATATGCCGCGCTGCGTCGCGAAAGCCCGGTAGCGCGCGCGTTCTTGAGTTCCCCTTTTTTGTAACTTTTCTACGAAAGCCACTTATATTCGTTAAAACCCGAAGGTGGCACCAGCTACCACCCGCCAATAAAACACGCAGCTGTCGCTCATCCAGCCCTCGTCTAAATTGGCTAGGTACCTGTAGGTGCCTAGTAGGGAAGAACGGTTAACTTTTTACAGCCGTTAAGGTAAAGCGGCTTCGAAAAGAACCGGCCCTTGAATAATCAAAGCGTCTGCACAAGAATGATGACGTTATCACAGCAAGATCGAGCAAAAGCTTATATTTATGTGAATGCTCCATCCGAGCTCGGCGGGACCTCCTGTCCAATCAAGGCGTACGCTCACCATTGGGCTCGGGTCAAATAGCCCTAAGCAGCACGTTTTGAATGGGTCATTGCTGGCAAGTACACTATGGCCAACCAGATTTGTGATGGCCTAAGCTCGGACAAAGAGCTTGGCAATAGCAGTGTTTTGGTCCTTGTCCGGTACCTGGCCATTCGCTTTAAGACAGTCACAGGCCATTTACTTTAAGTCAGTCACTGGAAATTCTCTTTTGGCCAGTCACTGGCCGTTCACGTTTGACCAGCCACTGACCACTAAAACTTGGCCAGCCACTGGCCAGTCACTTTCGAGCAGCCGGTGGCCGTTCACTTTTGACCAGCCCCTTGCCATTCACGTTTGGCCAGCACTGGCCACTGATTTTCGCCAGTCACTGGTCGAAAGTGGCTGTGGTTATACACTTTATATATAATTTATCACAGACTACCAGGAATTGCTGGTGTTCCTCAGAAGACTGTCAACAGTTTCGGGACGTAAAGTTTGAGAACTTCACCCCAGAAACGTTTACATATTGTTGACAAGCGAAGCTGCTGTAAAGTTGCTCAATATTTTCTTGACTTTCCGAGACCCTACTACGTCTTACGACACCGGTTACGACCACCATTTCAGTCACCCGTGGGACAACGGATCGTCCATGGTCCCACTCTTAAAATGCCACCAAACTGCAGCAGTAAAAAAAAAAAAAAAGCTTCAGCTGAAGGGATAGGCCAAGGATGTTTAGTTGCAATGTTTTTTACTTTACACCAACCTACCGGCACCAACAGGAAAGAGAATCCTTGACTAAATCCGGTATGGAGTCGGAGACTGCTGGAATGTTCTGCAAGCGAATGCGTAAAAATCAAACCAAATAGTACGAACGGGACAAATTTTCAGTCTGAATATTCCCATTCGTTGCTTGTCAATCGGAGCAGCTTCCAAGCACTGTAGGTTTTCCCATTAGATAATAAAAAGAACGCCTGTGCATTGACTTGACTTATTCCATTGCCTCCTCTATATACTGACAAAACATGGCAGATCGCCACGAGAAGCGGCCGCCCATACTGAAAAGGTAGAGCGGCAGACAACGGATGAGAGGACAGCCACGTGACGGGCGACCCGCAGCGGCAAGACGCCGAAACACATTTTTCCCGAGCGATGGAATAACTGCGTGTGTTCCTCGCGTTCCTCGCGCTACCACTTCTTTTCTCGCCTCGTCTGAAAACGATATTTGTGGTCGTTGCCGCCGCGAAAGCTGTGCGCTGACGACCAGAATCCCCGAGAAGTGTTCTGTGCTACCAGAGTCTAGCGCTACAAATCTGCAACCGGGCACTCTATGACTCCGTCGTCGAACTGCCAGGCTTTGTGAGTATACAGGAGGCTATGCTTATTCTTTGTACTATTCCAAATTAAAACAATAAGAAACGTCGGTAAAGAAAGGGTTCACTTTATTCTTAACTCAATTAAGGCAGCTTGATTTTGTTTTGTTTTACTGATGCTGTTGATATTTTTTAAGATTTTAACGCAAGTGATACAGCTTGCAGCAATATGAACTGTTACAGTGCAATACAAACTCTTTCAGTAAAAATGACATTATGGGAGCCCTGGTGCATCAAGAAGTTGAAAGAAAAGTTGGAAAGAACGGCTGCTTTCACTTTTTAATAAAGCTTATGAAAAACAAAAATAAACGCAATTGCTCAAATGATTAGCTGTACATAAAATTCACTTACCAAAGGCCTCGCTTATTTGTGCGAAAATATCCGCATGCGAGTTGTCATTAAAAAAAAAAAAAACAATGCCCGCACGCGCACACGGATACGGCTCTTTCGTGAACGTTGTTTTTAATGCAACTGTAGCGACGACTCCAGTTTTTTTTCGCGTAAGTTGACGACGTCCAAGGCTCTACATAAGTTCACACGTTTCTGCAACATCGCGATGTTATGAAGAGCTTGTTTTACATAGACTAGAAGTTCTGCCGCAACCTCAACCAAGTCATCGTGAAGTCAAGGGTGACCGGCCACCATCAGCTCTTTCTGATCTAAGCAATTGAATATATCACGCACACGCAAATGAACAGACGCGATCAAGCCACGAAAGGCAGGGCTGGATCACTTGATCTAGTTGAATTATAGCCGCGGCATTTCCTTCGCTGACCAATGGTTATTGAAATAAATCGCTCTCAAGCTAGCATCTGGCACCCGGGCATATTATTCGCTAACCTGAAATCGGTACCGTGTGGAAGTTTGGATATCTCAAACTTATTTAAGACGACCCGATCTGAATTATTCTATTGAAAACATGAAGGAAATCCGTAAAGAAAATGTCTATTCACCCCCGGCAGCTGAAAAAATAACTTCCCCGAAATTCTACCGGTAGAGGCGTCTCATTGGCGCGGGCAATCAGTTCATCGTACGACATTTAATCTACACATTGTTTCACAGACAACTATGATTAGCTTTTTTTTTGGTAACAAGTCGCCCCAGATTGTCGAAGCAAATGACTTGCAGGGTGGGCCACGTGGGTTAACGTTTTCGAAATGAGCCGCCACCAAATGTCGCCGCGCATTTACGTGGATGGGTCTGCCGGCCAGTGACATACCCGCGGAGAAAAGTCCCTACAGCTTGCAATTAGCGTAACGAGTGTTAGTGATATGATAGTGTCGACGAAACTTCTCCATGAAACATGTATCCACTAAAATTTGTGTATGAAACGTGTTTCCATGAAATGCTGGGAGAAGAAGGAAGTCAGTATTCTACCGGCAGTTGTCACAAGATTTCACACCGCTAATGGGAGGCCACTGCCGGTAGCATTTCGGGGAAATTACTGTCCCGGCTGCCGGGAGAATAGACACTGCCTAATTCTCTAGATAATCTGGAAGAGTACCTGCAGAACAAAGGTCACTCGTTACCATCACGTAGGTTGCAGAACACTTACCAGGAATTTAGTGGACTTGAACGACGTATTCCGAGATACATGTCGATGCGGGCACTGCAGAACAACCACACACACACAAAAACGAGATGGAAAGGCTCCGTGATTATTCACGACGATACGGTACAGAGCGCGACACTGTTAGCGCGAACAAGCGATCGCCGGTTTTTCCAGTTTTTCTCTATGAAACCAAGGGATGTCATCCAAGTTATCATTGCTACGGAAAGAGCTCATTTAGTTCTATAATAGAAGCGATAAAATTTCGTGCTCGCTAATACTACTTAGAAGTAAAATGCGAAAATGCGTCGATGTCGTGTTCGCGCGAACAGTGTCGCGATGTGTACAAGCTGTCATTTGCCGAACCAAACCACACCACAAGAATGTATGTTACTTCTTTGAAGAAAATGACTGTTGACGATGTACGCATAGGACTTTTCGAACACTGATAGCTCTGGCAGTGGTAGGCTTCGAATACGTTGAAATCCACGCCAGCCACACAGGCCTCTGCTAAGAATTCAGGGCGAGTGAAAGGCGTTCTGGGGATGGGGAAGCAGATGGGTTGCTGGAGAGGTGAGGAGGAACCATCCACCTCGCTCCAGTATTTCACCTGCCTCCTCCTCCCCAACCCAAAAAACAGGATGTTTATTCAAGGTGTGCAGGAGGATGAACCCACAAAAGGCTTATCTTCAAGTGGCATCCCAACAATGAACAGAGTGAGAGGATTTGTCAATGGATACTTTTGTTATTTCGTCCCAAAGATGATAGCGCAATGGATGCTATGTATACCTAGCAGTGACCCTCAGGCAGGTGCCGTGCTCTGTCTTCTTAGAAACCATAGTCACGTGACCTTAACCGAAGACGCGATTGGTCTAAAATATGCATAGCGTCTACTCTGGTGTCAAATTCCAGTGAACAGGACAGCAGCACGAAGGCTAGTTTTTGGAGTCCCAAAGGAACTGCCCAGCAAAATGTCAACCAAAAACGGGAACTATGAAGATACTGTTTTACTCCGCATAACCCAAATTCTAAACTGAAATGCAGAAATGACCACGTCTTTTTTCTGCTCACGATGTCCACAAATAAACTAAAATTTAAAAAAAAGTTCTACCAAGAATTAAGCTGTGCCGTAGATTTCGCAACACGCAAATAACAGTTTTTTTTTTTTCTTGTGAGGGTTGTCTACATGTAGCAAACACGGCATAATTTCTTAAATAATGTAACCATAAATGCCACAAAGATGCAAACAGTCCCAAAACAGAAGTCAAAAACGCGAATCTAGCGCCACGATGACAACACATGGAAGGGTTCCGGGCTCGAGGATATAACGACTTTAATATTTCAGAATATTAAAAAAAAAATGAAAGCCGTTTACAACTCCCTGTAACGCCGAATTGGAGCGCAGCTCTTGAGGAGGAGGAGGAGGGAAGGGTACCCAGGGGAGGGTATGCCCCTCCTCATCCTCCTCCTTCTCCTCCTCCCCTCATCCTTCAATCTCCTCCGGGGGGGGGGGGTCACGTGACCTCGGGGGGGGGGGGGGGGGGCGCGGTTACGCCGACGGCGACGCCGCTCAAGCCCGAAACGGGCGCCTAAGAGCTGCGCTCTAAAAATGAAAGACGTTTACAACTTCCTGTAATGCCAATTTAGAGCGCAGCTCTTGAGGTGAAGGAGGGGAGGGTACTGAGGGGAGGGTATGCCCCTCCTCCTGATCTGTATCCCATCTCCTCCTCCCGTACTCCTTCGTTCACGCGCGAAACGCGCGTCGTCACAAGACGTTTCGGTGAGGTCACGGGACATTTCGGCACGTGACTTCGGGGAAGTCACGCGACGTTTCAGCACCGCGCCGAAACGTCATGTGACGTTTCGGTGCGGTGCATTATGGGACGTTTCCCATAATGCACCGCGCGGTTAGGCCAACGGCGACGCCGCTCAACCCGGAAACAAGCACCCAAAAGCTGCGCTCAAAAAAAGTAATTAACAGCAACAGCGTTAGCCTATTCGAGGAATTCGCAGAAAAGTGAGGTAATCCCTAAGGTGGCGCGCTACTCATGACTAAGTAATTATACATTTGTTTCTGGTGTTAAAGTGTTTTAATGTATATTTCGTCGTTCTCGACGTGGGCGTCGACGGACATGCATAACGCCGCTGCTTACGTCCCCGTCGAGGTAAGTACTACTGTTGCCGCGTTGTAACGACACTATATCACGCTATAGAGTCATTCATTGCACCCGCATGCAGTCTCGAGAGAGCTGTTTTGAATTTCGGTGCTAGACCGAGCAACAACGTGGCAATCGCGACACGAGAGCCGACTGCGCCTCGATCTTGCCGACCGCGCTCGCTCTGATAAAATGTCAGCGTGGGAATTACGAGCACAATTAGCTTGCGAATGTTTCAAGAGCTTCCTTTGTCGTTGAGAATACTTTGCCTTGCAAACGCCTGCGTAGCCGTTCCAGCACTTGGCGCACCTCCCGCGGAGCAATGCAACCTTTCTTGCGCCTAAAAGGCCAAGAAAGCCAGTAGTATCTGTTGCGGTTCGTACTAAATTGAAGCAGAGTAGTCGAGAAGTAGGTGAGACGGTGCGATGATGCATGTTGTTGAAAAACAAAGCAGAAAAAAATACCTTGCTGGTTTTTCTTGTTTCAGATGTGGCGCTTTGAGACATATGAATGCTGCAAATGTCAAGGAGGATAAATTCGTGGACTTTATTATTCCGTTCATTGCGCTCGCTCAGTACATTATTGGACTGTCTCCGTATCTTTTTATTTTCGAGACGCATTTTTTTCTCAATAGCTTCCTGACAACACCTGTCAAAGTGGTGCACCCTAAGGATGCACGATTCTTTGCACACTTGATACGTCGATGAGTTGTAATGTGTATTTATTTGATCTGTGAAATTGCCCCGCCGACCTCATCATGCCATAGGTAATTAGCGGAGCGCGAATGCTACTAATTGTAAATTGATGCCAGTGCTATATACATAGCATGACACTGGCAATGGCGAAAAGATATTGTCACTGATAATGTAAGAACAGCAAGGAGGAGGTTGAGTTCTTTCGCACGCAGCACAAGCGTCCTACTTTCGACAACAGTAGTGAGTTTTAGTATTGCATATACGAGCAAACGCAAGCGCTATGCGTGTTCCACGCTGCACATGCGCGCAATCGCCATGCGCCAATTCAAGGCCGAGGTTCGGGCTCCGCGCACGCTCTGTGTGGAACACGCAACGCCAACACAAACGCACAGGGCTTGCGTTCACTTGTGTAGGCAATACTAAAACTCACTGCTCTGTCGTCTTGTGCACCTCAAGCGCGCGCACATAGCCAAAGCTCGGCCGAAGACACGGAGCGCCTGCAGGAGGCAGGCAGCACGTTCGAAAGACACGCACTATCGTTGTCACTCTGTCAAGGAATTTAGTGCTCTTTTTCCCTTCGAATCGAAATTCTTTAATCCAAAATACTCGCCAGGTGGGCAGTGAATATGGAGAGCACCAACGAAAAAATTGCTGATGTCGTGTTCGTGCTAAGTGTATCGCGCAGCGACTGAGCGACATAGTTAGCGCGAAAATGACATCGGCGCTGTATTTATACTTCATTTTCAAATAACAACGACGGACACCGTACTTTTTCACTTCTGGTAATGTTTCAGATGAACAGATTGCATGGCACTGGTACTTTAGACAACAGCCTTTCAAATCTTAAGAAAAAAACTGAATAAAACGGCGATCGCTTGCTTGCGCTAAAAGCGTACGTACAATGTACGTACTGCAAAGCTGCCAACCACTCGCTCGTGATGCTTTTCTCGCTGCCCGTCGTCATGCCAACGTTTTGTCAACGTGATTAAAGTTTAGATTATGGACGTCCCCGCGGCCAAACTGAAAATCAAAACTTCTGGCCGGACACTTGTTGGCAGTGTTTATGCCTCCGGCGGTCAAGCGTGTTATTGTCATCGGCGGCCAAGCTGAAAATTAGCACTGCTGGCCAAACACTTGCCGACCGCGCATATGTCTCCCGCGGCCAAGCTGAAAAACAGCACTCTTGGCAAGGCTCTTCTCGGCAGTGTTTATGTCTCCGGCGGCCAAGCTGAAAAATGCTAGTTTGTATGCGGACTCTTGCCAACCTTGTTTATTTCTCCGGCGGCCAAGAACTGGCCAGAGGCCAAGCTGTTCATAACCTGGCCAACCGTCGGCCGATCGAAGGTCAATTTTTGGCGCTGCTTGGGCCGATCTCACGAGTTTGTTTCGTTACGCCGCCGCTGCCTGCATAGGTCGTGGTAACTGTAGTCTTTCTGCATGCGCGAAAACACCGCCCGAGCCAAGCACGAGACGGCACGATCCATCTCGTGCACTGGCGCCTGCAGGTGCCACTGCACGAGGTGGCTCGCGCACTGGCGCTTAAATTACCCTATCTCTGCTTCACCTTATGATGTACCGCAGGAAAGGCTGCAAACGCGAGCTCCTTGCTCTAGGGCACATCTCGGCGGCAGAAGCTCTCGTGCATTAAGGGCAGCTGCCAAAGCTATGATCTCGCGCGTCTAGCCCTCGCTGCGGTACAACATAAGGTGAAACGGAGTTATTTGGCTACGTGAGCGAACGAAAGCGTCACTGTGGTCGGCCCACCACAATTGGCCGAATGCTGACTATGACGTCAGCAAAGGATTTCTCATCGACGGAAATAAGAGGAATGTAAGAACTTGAATCTTGACGGTGTTGGCAGTGTTGCTTTGAGAGCGTTAAGATTTCAGGCTTCCACCATGCCCATTACAAACACCATCGAACTTGTTGTTCACAAGGTAATGACGTCACGAAAGGTAACCGAACGAGGGCGCCACCGAAACATCTCGCCGCTAATAGCATAAGGATAGTCTTAAAGGACACATGCAAAGAAAAAAAACATTTTTTTTAAACAGCTTAGATGGAAAAGGGATATTATAAAACGATTTTACAACGAAGAAAAAAAATTTTTAGAGCTATATTTACGGCGCTATACGAATTTGTAGTTGGCGCCCGCTGGAGCCGCCGCTGGTCACGTGGTAGGCCCGCGCGCCGCCGCCCTGCGTCGCCGGAGCCGTAAAGCGACGCCGCCGCCGCACGCTGAGCGTTGTGCGAACGCCGCTTCAACGCGCTTCTCCACGCCGCCGTCGCCGCCGCCGCACAAGTTTTGTCTGGTTCGGGGCGCCGCCGCCGTCATCTGACCGGCGCACAGGTCGATCACGTCTGCTTGCGCTTTTTCAGGAGTTTTCTTTGGGCTCTAAAAGTTACTTATTAATCTTAGTTTTTTGTTATACTTCAAACAAAGATGAATAAGTTACTTTTAGAGGCCATAGGAAGCTTCCGAAAGAGCGCGAGCACCACGTGACAAATATGGGCCTGTCACGTGATAAATAAGGGCCACTTTTCCGCGGCGCCCGCGGGCGCCAACTACAAATTCGTATAGCGCCGTAAATATAGCTCTAAAATTTTTTTTTCTTCGTTGTAAAATCGTTTTATGATATCCTTTTTCCATCTAAGCTGTTTAAAAAAAATGTTTTTTTTTCTTTGCATGTGTCATTTAAGGCCGGTTCAGACACTTGCGGTTGAGTGCGTTTGACTGCGTTGCGTCGAGTGCAGAAAGCCAGTCACCGGCACATCTGTGCTTCGTATGAAGCATGGAATCCAATTCAAGGAATCATCTTGGCACGCGATATAAGCAGCAGGGATGTCCTGGTTTCTCGCAGCCGCAACGCAGTCAAACGCAGTCAAACACAACTCTCTGAACCAGGCTATAGCCTCCTCTATAGGGGGTATTCACTGGCCGCAATATTTGAGGTCACTGTTTAGTGCGCATGCTCAGAACGAGCTCGCATTAATGGGCTCCCAAGACCGGCAATCTCGATGGTGCGGGGTGCACGTTGCAAAATAACTGTGGAAGCTCGCCATCAGCACGTGCTCAGCATTAGCGCACACAGATATGGCCGCAAATTACCCAAGCATCAAGGAGAATGATGGGAATGTATTGACACGCGCCACACGCGCTCGCCTTCCCCGTATAAAAGATTCGAAGTAAAACACCAAAATAAAGCGTTGACAAGCGCGCGTGCAAATGCCTATTGTTTTAGACATTTGCTTTAGAAAAGCTACTACCGCTGACGCCAGCACGTGCAGCGCGTGTAACTACACTCGGAGCATGCTTCCTGGCGCTTGGGAATTTCGCAAAAGGTCTATTGGCGATGTGAGAGATCGAAAGTGTCGCTGTGGTCGGCCTGCCACGATTGATCGAATGCTGACTATGACGTCAGCAAAGGATTTCTCATGTACGGAAATAAGAGTAACGAAAGAACTTCAATTTTGGCGGTGTTAGTAGTGTTGGTTTCAGAGCGCAATGATTTCAGACTTATACCACGCTAATTACAAACACCATCGAGCTTGTTGTTCGCAAGGTAATGACGTCACGAGAGGAAACCATAGGAGGGCGCTACCAAAACATCTCGCCGCTAATAGAAGCTCCGGACTTGGAGCGAAAAAAGGAAAGTTTTTTCTCTCTCTCTCCCTCCTTTATACTTGCAAAGCCTGGCAGATCGCCACAAGACGCGGCTAAAGTCACTGGATCCTGGGAAAGTAACGCCAAGCTCCACGTGTGGTCGCCATCTTGGTCCGTGAAATGAGCAATTTCTCCTTGAACCCTCCGTTCTTGGTGAGCCGATCTAGATTCGCTGGTGACGGGTAGCTTTATAGAGTCGTTTTTTGTATACCGAGATTTTGCTAACCACACACCGGCGAAACAAGCGTACACCTTTGTACCACCATCAAAATCTGTGTCGGTGCTTGGAGGCACTGAAAAATAAGTTTAATGTCTTGAAATACGCAAGAAGAACAATATAATTGTAAGAGATTCATGGAGATGGGCATGATTAATAAGTTCATCGCATACAAAGTGCCAAAGACTCTTAAATTGGCGAGGAACGCTTCCAGTACGATGATGCTCCAGGGTGATCTTGGCGCGACTGGTTTAGAACGACCCTCTGGAAGCTTCGAAGATTTAAATGGACCAAAATGGCGATTCCCATGGCAACGCAGACCGATTAGCCAATCGCCTTGCGAGGTTTGGGTCGTCTGTATGTTAGTATTCGTTTGTGTCCGGCTAGCAGGTAGGGAAGGCAATGGCGCTACTTTCCCAGGATCCAGTGACTTTAGACGCGGCCACCGAAAGTGAAAAGGTAGAGCGGCAGGCAAGAGGCATGTAACGGGCGCCCCGATGCGGCGAGACGCCGAAACTAGGGGTGCCGCGAACTTTTTTCGAATCGAAGTTTCGATGATCGAATCAAGCGATTCGGAAGGTTCGAAAGATTTCGCATTTTCGAATTTTCTAAATCGTAAAATTCGACGGAAGTCGAATTTTCGAACTTGTCAAGCTAAGAAGTTCGACGCTTTTCGAACCGTCGAACTTATTACGCTAAAAAATTCGATCTTTTTCGAACTTTCGAACTTATCACACTGCAAAATTCGATGCTTGTCGAACTTCCGAACTTGACTGACCAAAAAATTCGATGATTTTCGAACTTTCGAATTTCTTGCACTAAAAAGTTCGAAGCTGTTCGAACTTTCGAATTTCCTATGCTAAGGAAATCGATAATTTTCGAACTTTCGAACTTATTTATCAATAGAATTCGAAAAGTTTCGAACTTTCGAATCCTGAAAAGTCAGAAGTTCGACGAACTTCAAACTTTTAGGGTAAAAATTCGACGTTCGTCGAACTTCGAAAGACCGGCGGACGGTTTCATTTGAATTCAAGTAGTGAGGTACATTAACAATTTTTGTTTTCTCGAACTTTTATATGCGGTGTTCCGTTCTTTACGAAAGACAATGCCGTTTATTTCAATGTTCTGGCATGCTTAGTTTTAAAGAAATAAATTCCCGAAGGAGCGAGGAAGGACGATGGGTTTTTGACGATTATCGTTTATGCCAGATTTGAAGCGCGATGTAGCCGAAGCTATTAGCGGCGAGATGTTTTGGTGGCGCCCTCCTGTGGTTCCCCTTTGTGACGTCATTAGCTTGCAAACAACAAGTTCGATGGTGTTTGTTATTAGCATGGTGGAAGCTTGAAATCATTGCGCTCTCAAAGGAACACTTCCAACACCGTCAAAATTAAAGTTCTTTCATTCGTCTTATTTCCGTCGATGATAATCCCCTTTCCGACGTCATAGTCAGCGTTCGGCCAATCGTGGAAGGCCGACCACAGCGACGCTTTCGGTCGCGCACGGGGCTAATGGTAAAGATGTTAAACTTTTTAAGAATGATCTATGTATAGCCTAGATAAGTGTCGTCTTAAGATATGACTATTGTTATTCAAGGTGAGTTTCGAAGAAATGTCCAAACATGTATCTACATGCAATTATGCCCTAAACTTGCTATTTATTTTCGTCTAAGTTGTTTGAGGTATCGCACTGAAATTAACACCACATACAGTACATATCATTGCTATCTGCAGAATACAAAATAATGTATTTATTGGGCGGCGGTCCCACGGCGGCCATCTTGAACAAGCCATTAGTTCAACCACTAGATGGCGGCACTCATCCGTGTGGCCAGAAAACAAGCTCGTGGCAGTGATGTTCCTCCTCTGCTCTTAATTTCCTCCTTTCTGCAGCTCGCCCGTGCACGTTCAGCGCTCAGCGCGTGCTCCCGCTGACACAAATGCCAGCAAACGTGCCAGTGGTGCTAGGGGTGCCCAGTTCGCACAGAAGCGGAGCCCAGCTAGCTCATCGACCCGATCGAGAGTGCCTAGCTCGAGATCGAGAGGCTCACAAGCCAGTAGCTATCGTTTTAACTATTTAAGAATTAAAAACATAGTCAATCAATCAGTGAAGAATGTTATCAAACGTTAAAAAACATATATATATATAAGACATGCCTTGTCAGCATTTCGTTAATGAAATATCTTTTGCACGACAAAAACGTTTAAATGCATTTTCGATGTAAGTCAGAGCGCAGCCGACACAACAGGACAATGAGGCCAATCAAGCAGAACCAAAAAACACTATGTCACGGAGCTCAACATCCTATAGTGCGTTTGTTGTCACCGGTCAAAGCAATCAAGCGCAAACCATGCACTATGGCCTTGCGCTTTTAGTATGCGTGTTTGTGCTTGTGTATCTTATAGTCTTTGACTGCATTTTGATCTATAATAAAACAAGCAATAGCAGACTTTTTTTTCAAGGCGGGTGTTCAGAAGGGCGCTTTATATAACTCATCATTTTTGATGGTAGTTTGATTAAACTTGAATACCAATTATCTGACCTTATAAATAACCACCCTAATATTGTTGAAATAGTACGCCGAGGTCAAAGACTCTGCATGTTCAAGAAAAGAGTAAAAGTGTATTTTGTAGCCCAAGTGGCTTAAATTGTGTTAGGCGAGTGGGTAGCAGATTTCAAAGTGCATTTTATGTTGCTTATGACATTTTTTTCATTATTATTTAGGTCTATTTATAATTTGATGTGGAAAAAAAATATATCAACCTCTTACATGGATCTTTATCTATATATATTTTCTGTTTGATTGCAACAGATATGAAGAATTTTACAGTAACGCTGACATTGTATGTTAATTAATCTGATCTCAATGATGTCGATGGGAATGATTTCCATTTGAAACGTTTGAGGACGTTGATATTAAATATGATAACTACGATGTTTAGCTGATGTCAATTTTATTATTTTATGCATAATTGATTTTTATACTGACACTGGTCCTGTACACCGTTGAATGCTGTAAAAAGGGGCTGATGGCCTGGTCAGAAGAATTTTAATGCGAGAAAAGTATTTGCCCCACCACGCAAAAATCCGGCGGCGGCGGCGGCGGCGGCGGCGGCGGCGGCATGCGATCGTACCAAAAATGGCCGACGGCGCAAAGAGTCAAAACACGTCAGAAATGCTCGGATTGACGACAAAAGTTTCACGAAGGTTCCTATAAATAAAGTAAATGAACGACTTTCGAAACAAACTTTAGTACATTTCGGTCTGGATGGGAATCGAATCCGGGCCTCCGGGGTGCGAGACGGGCACGCTTCCCCGACTCCACGGCGGCTCCAAGGTCCTGGCTGACTAAGGTGTGCCTAGTGCGTGCGTCATTGCACACGTCCCGTCGCAACCATCTGGCTGACTAAAGGTGTGTCCAAGTGCGTGCGTCATTGGGCACGTGACGGTGCAGCCAATGAGGAGAAGGCGGCGCCACGTCATGAGTGTATAACATGGGCGCGCTGTTTCCCGCGCGTCACACACCGAATCAGCAAAAATAACGCATGTCGAAAAAATAAATCGAAAACTTTTCACCAAAAGGACTGCAATGCTTTCATATTCCCACACGTAAGCAGTCAAAAGTGTCTGTGCGGAATTTTCTTTTGTATTCTTTTGCCGCAGCCCCTCAGACACAGGTATGTCTGGAAATAAGGATTATTATTATTATTATTAACTCACGCACACAATATTTATTTTTATTTTAACAACATGTTCACGGGAGAACCGCCAAGCGGTCTGGACCATCTAAAGTTCAGTGTGTCTTCACGTTCCTATAGCCGTCTGCACGTTCACGTTCAAATGGAAAAACACCGTAGACCGTCTTCTCTTTTCAAATGACAACGAACCGAAGCAGGCACGTAGCCAGGGGGGGGGGGGGGGGGGGGGGGGTGCATGGGGCCCGGCCTTCCCCCGAAATCTTCCATTTTGCTGAGACCTCCTCTCCCCCTCCACCTCATACAACATTTTGTCGTGGGCGGCCCCCCCCCCCCCCCCCCCCCCCCCCACCGAAACAAAATCCTGGCTACGTGCCTGAACCGAAGACCACATGAAGTGGTGACAACTTAGCCATTTTTCCGCCCAATCGTTTTTTTATGCATTTTCAAGTGCGCGCAATCCGGTGTCACTCAGCTCGAGCCCGTAGCTTTGGCTAGTGCATAGACGCCTTTTTACAGCCCAAATCACGCACCGAGTGCGCGAGAGCGTCACGCGCTGGCACATTCAGAGCAACAATGGATGTCTTCACCCTGAGACAGACCGACATGTAGGCAACCTATAGGGAGTATTCACTGGCGGCCATAGCTGTGTGCTCGGCTGCGGAGCGCGTGCTGACGGCGAGCTTCCACAGTTCTTTCGCCACGTGCATTCCGCACCACCAAGATTGCCGGTCTTGGCAGCCTATTAATGCGAGCTCGTTCTGAGCATGCGCTCTAAACAGTGACCTCAAATATGGCGGCCAGTGAATACCTCCTATAGGGAGTATTCACTGGCGGCCATAGCTGTGTGCACGAATGCTGAGCGCGTGCTGATGGCGAGCTTCGACAGTTCTTTTGCAACGTGCATTCCGCACCATCAAGAGTGCTGGTCTTAGCAGCCTATTGATGTGAGCTCGTTCTGAGCATGCGCTCTAAACAGCACCCACAAATATGGCATCCAGTGAATACTACCTATACTTCGTCTCACCTTAGCATGGACTAACCGCGAAAGCTGTGCTACCGCGAGCGGCTAACCTTGACTGCCTTGACTGGAGCACTCGCTGCACGAGCGCTCGTGCAGCCGCCGAGGCTTCGTTCGAAGCAACTAGCTCGCGCTTTTAGCACGCGCGGCTAACAATAGTCCATACTAAGGTGAGACGAAGTATAGGCTAGAGTGAACAGGCATGATCTCTTACGGCCATTGCACCGGGAGTAGTTGCTCCCTGCGGCGGCAGCTTGAAGGGGTCGCTGTAACCCTACCGCTCCTACAGTGCTTTAATTCCTTCTGAGAGGCACGTCCTCCTCACCGTGTTGTCCTCTTTGCTCGGGGGTTGAGTTGGATAAATGTTTAGAGTAATTGGACCTACAGGTCGTGAGGCCAGCTGCCTTTAGGGACTTATGCGGAACACGTCTTTCTCTTCGTCTCCTTAAGAAACAAGTTTGTATAGACAAGAATTTAATTATTGTAAGCCGAAACTTATTTCAATCTGCTCACTACAGTTATTTCAAGCAAGTATAATGGCACACATTTTCAATCGCATTGGTTGGGGAACAGTTGTTCAGGATGGCTCAGGCGGCGTTGGGCATGGTTGTGTGGTCGCACCCCTACGCGGCTAAAGAAGTTCCATTGCTCCTCGGCGAGAGTGAAGGCCACAAGGAAACCGCTCTCTAGCCCGGTCATGGAAGAACATGGCAGGGCAGCACTGAGCATCTCGCTTGATTTTATTTTGCAATACTCATTGCGGGGACTCAGATAAACGAAAGAGAAGCGCGAGGAAACTTCACGAGTTGTGATCCTGGACCGGCTTGCTAGAACAGCGTCTCAGCTGAGACTGAGTGAAAGAAAGCACTGCAAAAGGTTGGTCGCACGACTGTCTTGAGACGCGGCTTGAGTCCCGCTCAGCTCGAGCGCTGGTTTTGGAATTGCTTTCTTTCCCAAAGTCTCAGCTGAGACGCTGTTTCTAGCAAGTCTGACCTGGCTGCTTATAATTAGTTGCAAAGGACAAGAGTCGTGGTTGGTGTAAACGCAAAGTGGAAGCCTGGAGTCGTTGCATTATTAAACCAACACCATGAAAGTTGATCGTCTGACATTGTTCTTATTTGAAAAAATGAAATAAAAATTAATCCAAAGAAAGACGACCGTAGTGAGGGTTTCGCACATGTGCAACGCTTTTGATAGGGCACTCCATGGAAAGGGGGTTTATTAGACCCTTTTCCTGAGCCTCAGATTTGAACCACGATGACTGGCTGTTTGTTGCCTTAGTATGAGGACCAGTCACTGCGGTTTACTCATAACACTCTCCGGTTTTCTACAAGTAGAGTACTCAATCCCCGCCCCTGCCCGTTTCGATCTGGATGAGCATCGTACCGGCGTGCGGTCGTGTATCACTACTGCGTGACGCACGTTAAAGACCCCAGGCTAGCGGTTGTACTGCACTGGCTAAATTGCTCATCTACAGCTGGGAGACTCGTCGCCCTTGGAGGCAGACCGAGTTCTAGGCTGTATAAACATACACACAACCCAATTTGTTTTACAAACGTTAAAACTGAAAATCTAAAATTCCTGCACGATGGCGAACAAAACAGAACCAGAGCGGTTGGAAAGCTGGAACCTTAAAAAAGAAAAATGTCGGGTAAAAATCTTGGAGTGAAGGAAAAGAAATTCCCCTTTGTTGTCACCATCATATGGAGCTCAATATTCGCACCTTTTGTGGTGTCGGAACATGGCAGGGAGCATTGAATAGCTTATTTATAGGCACTAGATGTTTTCGAGAACTTGCTCGTGACCCTTGTTTTTTTCTTCTTTTTCTTGCAAGATTATTTACTCATTGCAAGAAAGAGGAAGTAGCGCGAGGAAATATTTGAGAAAAGAATCCTCTGCATCAGGGACAGAATCCCCCCAGCGCCACTTTTTCTGAACTTCTCAACCTCGAATTTCAGCCACCTTTCAAAAGATGGCGCAAGTGCGCGTCGTCTGCTACAACATAGGTTATTTTTATTATTTAGGACAATTAGTATGCTTTAACAAAATTACAATCATAGAAAGTGATTTTAATTAGAACGAGAAAAGCACTAATTAAAGAATCGTTGCTTAAAGAGCTGCCCTCTTCTTTGAAACCGGTTTCTTGCGTACAGAGTCGAGCTTCAAAATAGTCCCATGATTTAAACATATTTTAAACAAATCTGAATATGAATACGAAAAAATCACGCTTCTAGTGAACCAGCTGAGTTCTTCTAGCATACAATAAAAAAAAATTAGGTCAGATGCCAGAACGCTGTCTGAGAAAACCAAGAACGCGTTAAGGGAATTTTTAGAAATGTTACCATAATCAAGTTGTGTTTACAAGAAAACGGCTGGCGTTGCACTTCTAATATTTTGCATTCTTAGTTCCTATGTTTACCACAAGCGTGCCCTTAAATGTCGTTGCTGCGTTATGATGTGAAACTGAGTTACGAGACTTCAAAATCACATAAAAAAGGCTCTTTTTGAATAAATATTAAAAAATGTGAGCGTGCTAATTAACAAAAACACGTATGCACGGAACTAGACGAGTCCTTCTTCTATTCAATAAAAAAATAAGAACGCGTCTTGGATGCATTGTAAGTCTAGAAACTTGGAATGCATAGAAGTATGTCTTTGAAAATATCAAAACTTGCACTTTTTGTTTTCTTATTGTGCGTTAAGTTTTGAAAAATGCGTATCATATTTTGCACTAAAAGAGTGATGATGAATTGACAATTTATTTGCAAAAAGAACGAAATACGTAACACGCGCACAGACGCGACATTTGCACAGCAAACAGGAGCGTTAGCAGAGCTGCCACCGATATTATAGTTGGGGCCGTGGGACCGCCGCCTTAAGGAATAAATTAACTCATGGGAGAAGATTTCTAATATTGTTCAAGTTCAGAACGTCATTAAAAGAAAACATTTTTTTTTTTCGCTTCACGTTCCTGGGACGTGTTTCTTTTAGCCTGTACACATTTTGGTAGGAGAAAGTTGTTTCGAAGTTCTGAACCTCTGAATATGCAAGAATACAATACATCCGGCAAGTTCTTGATAGTTTTTTCTTTCTCCAGCTTTTTAACCCCGCAATTATTAATTTTTTTTTTTTTTACTATTGGCACAGTTATTTAGGTCGTAAAGACATAGCTTTGAACTTCCGAACCACTAAGCATGTGACGAGTAGTGCCTTCTGACAACGAGTTTCTAACAATGACCATCTACGCGATCTTTTATGCAGTGAAGAGCGACAGTAGCTATACATAGGCATAAATAATTTCAGATTAAAATAAGCTCGACCACGCCCTCTTTCCCCGTATTGTTTTCTTTAACAGTCCGAAATATCTGGAAGAGGGGAAAGGGGAACTGAGGCCCCCCCCCCCCCCCCCCCCCATCTTCCCTCCAACGTTTTTCCTCTTCCGACGCCACTTGTATGGTAGAATGCTCCTCGACCTCGAGTTGTGTCGGCTTCTGTGCTTTTTGCGAGGCGATTCCTCCGTCCCAGAGAATAAACCTCCAGGACAATTACAAACTTAACTTACTATATGCCAGCGTCACTCGGGCGGCGTTCGATCGGATTACTACCAGCGTGCAAGGGGTGGGGAGGTAGTTTGCCAGGTCGCTTCAAGGTTTTTCTGAGCCTCAACCTCCTGCCCGCCCCTGGCCATTTCGAACTGGATGAGTATCGTAAAACAGTGTGTTCGTGTGATCACTACTGCGTGATGCACGTTAAAGAACCCCCCCCCCCCCCCAATTCCCCCAAGCTGGCGGTCACAATTACTGATCTATGGTCACACGTCACTCTGCACTGGCAAATATTCCAGCACATCCGGGACACTTGTCGTCTCATTTAATTGCCTGACCAACTTCGCAGAGCCTAGGTATCACACCCTAACTTTTCTAAACTTGATTTCGTGAAAACCAGTGAGTCGTGAAAACGTTATTTGAAACTGAAACTGTGGAGGAACTTGAAAACTGGACTTCGAACTCTGAAAACGTGGACTTGAAAAAAATTCAAAATCTTCGAAGTTGTTTTTTTGTTTTTTTTTTCGGATTCAGCGTTAAAAGAGAATCGAAACTGTCGAACTTTTCGAACTTTATGCAGAAAGAAATTCGAAATTTTCGAATTGTTCGAACCTCATGTCTATAAAAATTCGAAGCGTTCGAAGTTTTCGAATTTTATTTCCAAAGAATTTCGAAATCTTCGAACTTTTCGAACTTCAGATCTTAAGAAATTCAGATTTTTTGAATATCTCGAATTTCAAGTTAGGAAAGTTCGAAATCTTCGAATTTATCGAACCTCAAGTAAAAAAATATTCGAAATATTCGAACCCGAAATTTTAGAAACCGTGAAAGCTTCGAAGTTTTCGAATTCGAAACTCTACTGTGATCAAAAGTTGCGAATTTTTCGAATTCGAACCTCGGTCGGTACGAAAATAT
Source organism: Ixodes persulcatus (assembly GCA_013358835.2). Lineage (NCBI taxonomy): Eukaryota > Metazoa > Arthropoda > Arachnida > Ixodida > Ixodidae > Ixodes > Ixodes persulcatus. The sequence goes on along the minus strand of JABSTQ010010167.1, from coordinate 359,829 downwards.
CGAAATTTTTCGAAATCGAACCTCAGTTCGCTTCGAAAATATCGAAACCTTTCGAAATCGAACCTAGGGTGGTTCGCGACATCCCTAGCCGAAACACACTTGTCCCGAGCGATGGAATGTCCGCTGGTGCTTCTCGCGTTCCTCGAGCTACCGCGGCTATTCTCGTCGGGTTTGAAAACCATGTTTCGGGTCTTCGGTGCTGCAAAGGCTCTGCGCTGAATGCTAGACTTCCAGACAAATGCTCTGTGCTACCAAATCCTCGCGCTCTAAATCTGCGACCGGGCACTCAATGACTCCGTCATCGAACTGCCTGGCTCTGTGAGTATAGACGAGGCTAGGGTATACTTCACTTCACGGCAGAGCCGGGTAAAGAGAGACTTTGGTCAGTGAGAGGCGCGGGCAGAGCCAGGGCGTGCACCAGACGCAGAAAGAGGGCTTCCCATGCTCTCTTGTCAAACCAGAAGCCGAAGAAAAGCCCCCAGTGGTCCTAGCGAGAAACAGTTTTAATCCTAGTTATATGGTATTAATAAGCGTGTAAGAGTTAAATATAGTAACCCTTCACTGTTGAAAATCAGGTGCACCTGATTTTTCGATCATTATCGTGCAGAAATATGTAAGAAACGAATGTCTCTCTTCACTCTGTTTTGCTGGAACAGAGTGTGGCCGCCCGAACGGCATATTCCCGGCCCTCTGCGCCTGCCGTACGGATTATGTCGATCATTTCGCTAGTCGCACTCTTCCACCATGATTTTGGATGACCGTGATTGAAACATCAGGTGCAACATATTTTCAATCACCAACAGTTCCTCCGATGCCCTTATTAAGTTTGTTTGTCGCGGACAACGCCAGGGTATTATTTCCGACTTCTAAGGGGCCACATTCGAATTTGTGAAGACGCCCTGGAGCACGCCCAGCCCACTCTCGGCCAATGGCGCCTCCTGATTTGTCTCATATACTTCCCAATGAATAGCCAAACTCTCTACATATACGACTCTGCTTCACGAGACACGCCCCCGTGGACTAAACTTACGGCTGCAACACGCATGCGCCAAACGCTTAGTGAAATCGGTCTATTGCTGAGTTAACCTTTTGCTAAAGTATCCAAGAACGAAAGAAACATGTTGCGAGTGTAGTTACACGCCCCGTACGAGTTGGCGTCTGAACCAGTAAATGTTCTAAAGCAAACGCCTAAAAGAAATGACATCTAGCACTCGTGTTCCTAAATGCCTTATTTTGGTTGTTTACATCGAATCTTTTATACGGAGAAGGCGAGCGTGTGTGGCGCGTGCACATACATTCATGGCATTCTCCTTGACGCTTTGGAAATATGGCAATAGTCTGTTGGCGCCATCGGATCGTCATGACATTCCATGGAACAAGTGTTCGAAGGCCTTCATTATTCTACGTGGTCTTGACCTAACACGTTAGAAACTAAGCAGATCACTTTCGATATAAGACGCGATTGTATATAAGAGTTTCGCGCCTGGTTCGTCTTTGCTTGTTTATTATGAGAATATGGTGTTTAAAAATATACTGTGTGGGGTAGTGACGCCAATGTTGTCTTCTTGTTATCTCTAGGCCAAGTATCCCCTGTAGGTATTATGGTACAACAGACAATCCAAGAGTAATTTTTCCTATTTTGTTCTGGGCGCCCGTTATAATTTTCATCAGTGAAAAATTGAAAGGGTTCGGCAAACATATACGGGCCCCGTATTCTCCTGTAAAAAAGGTAGTACTAACAAAACACCTAACATTGCTTTACTTTTTGTATCAATCTGTCATAAAATACATTAATATAACAGCTACGCCTATAACTGGACCTTTAACGTGTTTCTATTCTTATAAGAAATTATATCTTTCTTAAATATGTAGTGTGCTTCAATACAAACAGTGCCTTTGTATGACGAAAAGACAGTGATATATATATATATAAGGTCAGTCATGCAGTAGATTTAGCAGTTGGGAATTGGGATATTTTCCTCTGTAGAGATGAAACTAAAGTAGATATTACCGCACTGACATCCGCTATGCCGAAGGAAAGATTCGAACTGATTTTATAACAGTTTGTGTGCGTATCTGATATGATCCATGCTCCTTTAAGGTGTGCAACCAACCGTGCATTAGGTTTTGGTCCTTTTTTGACAATTTATAACTTTTTTCTGTGTATCCTACAGTCATAAAGTTAACGTCAAATTAAATAACTGTTTTTCAACTATATTGTGATGTCTCAATATTACAATTGTTTTCAGCTGTAAGTTTATTATTCAGATTTTAATAGACCAGACTCTGTAATATTGAAAAAAATATTTCTCTCGTTCTGAAGTTCGATCGTCCATGATAATTTGAGTAAACAATCTGTTTAATGTAATAACTTGAAAAAGTAATCAAAAACTGTGCAGATAATGTATATTTAAAAATAAAACTAAGGTTTAAAATGGTAATACCTTATCGTGTTATAAAACGGAATCACGTAAACTAATCAAAATTACGAGATATTACATTACGAAGCATCCTTCGATACTAGATTTTCCAGTCATTTCATATCGATATATTACACGTGAAGAATATTATTAGACCTCAAACTTTACCCAATCAGTTAGGGCAAGTTGCAGTTTCTTAATATAAAATACAGATGGCGACACATGTTCAAGAATAGCTTGATGTGCATTTGCCGTCGTGTGCCACTAGGAACGCCACGCGAAAGGCAGAAAAAGCGCCAGACGTTAGGGTGTCAGGTGCTTGGATGTCCGCAGTGAGCGAGCCAGAAATGTCAGAACAACTAGCGCAAGGCTGCGGGTGCACCACAGCTGCTTTTGCGCTTTCTACTGTGCGCCCGTACAATGCCTAACGCGATCGAAATGAAATGGGTGCCATGAAAGCGATTCAGCCATGTATGCAAAAACAAGTGAATGTTTTTTTTTTATCAATGGCAGAAATCATTTTCGCAATCGAACTGTGCGTGTCGGAATGGTTCGACTATATTTTGTTTCACAACCACCTTTCTGACTTTTATATGGCAATGATATTAAAAGAAAACACAAATCTATAAAACATCCCAGTGGCTATGAACCAACGCCTCTGGATTATGAATCCCTTTTTGTCGGGTTTGAATAATGACCGAAGTGCCCAGAATCTGACAGAGGTCAATCTGATATTTCAGTTGCTCGTCAAAAGATCTCGAATTAATCGCAATGAACCCTCGATATTTTTTTTTTTTTATTTTTCTTTGGCTGGAGCTTGCCAGATGAATTTTGTTGAGTTGGTTTTTAAAAACCTAAAATCTGAATATGTGCTTCGCTTTACCTGAGATCAGAGCGCAACCATCGCTACGGGCTAATGAAGCAACTGAAGTAGCGCCAAGAGCGCGAGGTCACGCAGTTCGTCCTCTTTCTGTTCCCATGCGGTCGGGCTAAACTAGAGCCACTAAATAAGCTTCGCTTAGAGTATTGACACTCCGTTCACCGATATTGTTGTGGGCGGCGCCATTTTGGCTCGTATGCAGAGCAGACGCAACTGCCGATCGTCATGATTCAAAAGTGTGACTTCCTCAGCATTAGATTTGGTGTTAGGAAGCTCATGTAATATTGCTTTGCTCTGTTGCGAACTGTTTGAACAGTTGTGGAGGGCGGAAAAGCGTTTCATGGGATTTCAGATAAAGCTTGAGATAACTGGCAACCATTATTTTAAGACACAGTATGGCCAAGTGTCGTTACTCTGAAGCGTAGCTTATTTAGTGGCACTAGGCGAAACTAGAGTCGCTAAATAAGCTACGCTTCAGAGTAATGACACGGATATTGGTGATGAAATTCATGGTTGTCAGTTATCTGAAGCTGTATCTGAAATCACGGAAAACGCTTTTTCGACCTCAACAAATGTTTAAACTGTTCGCGACAAAGCAAAGCAATCCATTACATAAGCTTCCGAACACCAAAACTAATGCTTGGGAAGTCGCACTTTTGAATCATGATGATCGCCAGTTGCGTTTGTTTCGCAGTAAGCACAAAGATGACGGCGCCCACAGCAATGTCGGGGAAAAGATTGCCGATACTGTAAGCGTATCTCATGTTCGAGGAGGGGTTTAAGCCGCACGTCCGGAGGCTTCCTGGCTCGTGACGACGACCATTCCCCGACGTGAAGAACCCAGGGGTCCAGAGGAGGTGGGAGAATTGGTAACGTAATGAACGGTTTAATTACATGGTTGCGATACAGTCGTCAAATCCGAGAGAACCACTGGAGCCGCCTCACGCTCCGCCTTATATAGGGTCCGTTTTCTCCCTCACTCTCCGCCAGGGCAGCAGGTGCGACCGCCAAGTGCGTTGCAGCAAAGTCCGCCGCGTCGTAGCCAGAAGTGCATCGTAGCCATGGTTCTCCGCAGTTAGGCCAGGCCTCTCTCCCCTTCCGGAGCGCACGAACCCACAAGCACACACACACACGTCCCGTTGACGTCACGGACGCGTTGAGACTCGTTTTGGGCAGGCTTCGACAGGTGGGCGACAGTCCTGAACAGATCGTGACTCGTTTCCGTACTCGTTTCCGCAGCGTTGAAACTCGGAAGAAGGTCGCCGAAGGTTCCATTCTTAACACCCATTTAGGGCCGGTTGCACCAACGCCGCTTAGCGCAAAGCGGAGCTTAGCCGGGAACCTAAGCTAAGTTTCGGTTTCGTTCGGTTGCACCAAAATCGCTTATCGCTAAACCTAGCACTAAACTACGCTTATCGTAAGCGCTCAACATTGGGCGCTTTGCTTTTGGTTGTTTCTTAATCCTGGATTTAAAACATGGCGGCTGGTTTGTGGCGGTCGACGCGGTGGACGAAATTGGTTGTACAAAGTGTTTTAGGCTACAACAGCGTGAGAGTCTCGACAGAATGACCTTCGATTGTGACAAGGATGCAAAATGTTGTCGCGTGAAGTGTTTATCGACCCCTGTTTTCAAGCTGGATCTCCACTCTCAATGCGTGTTAGCCCTAACCGAGATACGTACGGAGCTGTGGGGCTCACGTCTGTCTTCACGTCGGCTATTCTGTCAACGAGCTTATTCGTATGTATACCTTACTGATTTTCGCGTAACTGTAACGTATTGTTATTTACCAGCTTGTTTATGTCTACTTGCAACGCATATCCTTCAATTCGATCAGCGCGTTGAATAGTGGCAGTACATGATCTCGGCGATCAGCTGATTGTCAACCCTTCTGCCGTTTGCATCAGATTGCGGCGCTTTTAAATTATAAAACAGCGAAAAGTCAATTTCTTTTGTTTTCTGAGTTTCGAGACAATCTTCAGTGAATTTTCCTTGTCTCGGGAGTAGAATCTTGGCTTCAGAAAACTGTATCGTTCCATAACCGTAACTTTTCTGGTGATCGTGCTTTTTAGGAATATTTTGCTTCATATCTTTCATTCGTGGTGACGACAACTTCTATTCGTGGCGACAACTCGACGACTTCTATTCGACGATTTCCGGGCATTTTCGCAGCTGCCGTGGCGAGTTCGTCACTGTTTTGAACTTCATCGGTCTCAGGCATGACTTGATTTTAGTAGTCATCTTACCTGCCTACTTATTCTCGATGATGTTTTGTCTTCAGCGATGTAGCGAGTAGAGCGTCCTTCTCGCGTTCAGTGAGATTTGGGGCGCCCGATAGCTCCTTTATCTCAAAATGTGAGCACGAAAACTACTGTCACTGTCTATTGTGTTATCAACCGATATTAAACACACAATCACAGTTGTAAAGAGCATTCGTGTTTATTTAAAGCGTTGACTCCTGTTTTTGAAAGTTGAGCGAGAAAAATGATTGTATGGAGACCTTTAATTCGTTACTCACCGAAGAAATACAGCGAAAAGCAGACGCCGACGACGGCTACTACAGCAGATTGTTTGTTTACATATCGAGATTCCTCTCCGCCAATCGTATTCGTCCCTCTGAGCGTTCCCTAGTTCGCTCTGTTTGTCCCTACATTCCTTAGGCAAATCCAGCGTTTATCTAGGGGCGCGTCTGTAAAGCCGGGTTAACCTTGGTGCAACCGGAATTTAAACCCGTGCTTATCCGAGCTCGGTTTAGGGCGCTAAGCCGGCTTAGGAAAGAGACGCTTTGGGTTAACGTAAGCGACGTTGGTGCAACCGGCCCTAAATGAGCTGCGCTAGGCCGAGTATGTCGGCACACCGCAAATCAGAGCACGTGGAGAAATGCGCGAGCGCGAGCTTCATTCAAAGCACGGAGCACATGCTGCAGAACCTGCAGGGACTCTAGGTTTAATCGCCCATCTGCATCGTACCGGCGTGATATCGCGTATCACTGCTGCTCGATGCACGTTAACGACCCCGAGCTAACGCTTTTACTGCATTGGCTAAATTTATAATACGCAACGGGTAACAATGTCGCCGTGCGAAACTCAAGTTGTCTGATAAACTAACAACTAAATTTGAATGCGCCGTGACATTTCATTTTTAATGTGTGTTCGCGCGTTCGCGTTTTGTTTTACATTTCTGATCATCAGGTTTTTAGTTATTATAAAAACGATTATAGTTGTCAGACTTGTCGGAAAATATTATATAAATAAAAAAATGACACGTTAAGCAAAAAAAAAAAACATGGGCGCATTTATTTGAAAAAAATTGAAAATAATATAATTGATTACAATAGGCCGATCTTACTAAGCGTTCCACGCATGCGTGACGCCGCCATAACTGTAGTTCACAGGGGGCAGGTGCCTGTGCACGAGATGGTTCGGGCCGTTTCGTGCTCGGTTCCAGTGATGTTGTCACGCGTGCAGAAAGACTACAGTTCCCATGATTCATGCCGGCAGTGGTGGTGTAACGAAACTAACTCGTGAGATCGGTCAATTGTCTTTTAAATGCGAAAGCACTTCATCTCTAAATGAATTTAGGTCTTAGCGCAAGAAAAGCTATAAAAGCGAGCTCCATGCTTCGAACGGCTCTACCCGAGCAGGTGCTCTTGTTCACTGGAAGAGTTATTCAGGGAAGCCTGCTCCCGCCTTTAAGTTCAGCTCGCTCGCGCGGTAAAACGAAATACTTTACTGGTAAAGTATTTGGTGGAACAAAGCTTGCCTTCTGCATATGTACAATTCTTCATTTTTCACGTGAAAACACACTTGATTATCATTAGTGTTTTTGTTTCCAGCTTCGATCTAGCTCGTGCTTTGTTGTGTGCGACATGCATTAGACTAGAGCCACTAAATGAGCTGCGCTTAGAGTATCGGCACTCTGTTCCCGGACATTCTTGTAAGCGCCGTCATTTTGGCTCGTATGCAGAGCAGACGCAACTGCCGGTCGTCATGATTGAAAAGTGCGACTTCCTCAGCATTAGATTCGGTGTTAGGAAGGTCATGTAATATTGCTTTGCTTTGTCGCAAACTGCTGAAACATTTGTGGAGGGCCGAAAAGCATTTCCTGTGATTTCAAATAAAGCTTCAGATAACTGGCAACCATGATTTTAAGACACAATATGGCCATGTGTCGCTACTCTGAAGCGTAGCTTATTTAGTGGCACTACATTACACCAAGGTAACTCAAGAGCAATGTATCTCGCGGATTGCAAAAAATATCTATGCTACTTTCCACTTGTGCCACAATCAAGACAGTATATTATAAACTTCACATGTGGTCGCTTGCGTGGTTAAGGAATGTTGTTTGTCAAGAACAACTGTGATTGTATGAAATGACGCGTGAAAAAAAAACCTCTTTGTCAGCATACAACCCTTGGCTTGCAGTAAATACTCATAATCGGCGCCGAGATGATTGGTAGCTTTCAGGTGTTTTTTTATCAATCCAGAGTTATGATATTTTTTTTTTATTCTTTGTAAAAATAAGGACAAAAACTAAACGTAATGAAGTTCCATGAACATTCAAACATCACGGCCCGAGCAGTATATGAGTACAAACTTTAGTTTTCCATGCCCCCTTAGCTTTTGACACGCTCAAAGCTAGTGTAAAATTTAGCGCTGTTTCAGTATTAATAAGCGCACGACTTGCGTAAACTTACACGATATTCTATACAACGTCACAATCTACCCTTTGGATATTGCTTCAATGTTTGCACAACACTGCTTGCCCGCACACATCACCAAATTAAGACTGCTACATTGCTTAAACTCTGCGCAAAAGCTATCCCCAGACTCAGAATCTTTGCCTGGCCAGTCACTGAATTTATCACTTCTCGCGTAATAAAATTAATTCGTATCATTTAATGCTTTCAGTGAACTCTTAAACGAGGCATTACGTTATTAAGCGTAAGACTACCGCACCACTCCTACATTGGTTTTACCAACCTCAGTACCTACACCTTAGTGTCATTTTTTGTTTTCTAATCTCATATGGCTTTGGTCAACATAAACATCAAGTTACCTAAATGAGACACCTCACAAAAAAAAAAATAGTGTATTTGTTCTAATTTCTGTGGTATTTATTTCCTCAAGCTAATATTTTGGAAACCTGCGTCTATCACGTCATCACGTTTTTCTGAAAGTTCATAAAGAGTCAAATATATGCACGACAAAAGGACCGGTCCGTTATATACATTTGATTACATTGAATTGTGTGGAATTATCCTCCGATATCCCCGATGTATAAATTACGTACAAGCAATCTTTTATTTATACACGCGTCGGTTGTTTTGTCGTGTACATGTGTCTCGCCATTCGCTCAGAACGATTTGCTCGTTTTGTTCTGACCCCATTTGCTAGAGACGTGACCACATTCGCTGGAAGGCGATCCCATCGCGACCTGTTGATCCAGAATTACGCTAACCAAGGGCGAGGTTGCACCTTAAAGAGAAGCCGCCGCCAGCTTCTATCTGTTGCCATTACTTTACCTAACCAGGGCACCAAATTGTCGAACATTAAACCAGGCTTACAAAATGTGATGTGGAATGATACCATCTGGCAACACTGAGGCAAAGGTTGCCCAGGATTAAAAACGAAAATCAATACGAACGCTTTTTTGAACTTGAGCACGGTACAACAGTTTAGGACACGTGAGAAGGAAACTTCGCCAATCAAGAGGATAAGTTAATATTTGTATACATACGTTTTTTACGGAAGCTGAGTATGAAGACACGTAGGATGTCAGAGGTCGTGGGCCACTGTTACTACAATTCTAACATCCTATGCATGGATCTCCTCTTTGGTCGAGCGAATTTGTCAGCTTGGAATATTTGCGCCTAAGTGTATGCGAGTAGCATACGGGCGCGGTCTCCAGTACGAACATCACATTAACTGGGGAGATTGCCTATACTAGAAAGATACTTTGCTAAAATGTTCATCCCGCATGTCTAATTAAACATCAGTTCTCTTCTAATACATTTGCAGGTCCAAAGTAATCATTTCTGCGTAGTGTTCCAGTGTCACAACTTGTCCAACAGTGGTCTGGTACTTGGGCGGGAACATGACATGCTCCTTTTTTTCCTCTTTTACAGGTTCCTCAGCACAACCCTGTGATGCTTTGAGATGGGATTTCTTTTAATTTCTGCCCTCCCGGATTTCCTGGACATGGCGAATGGTCCCGACAAGTACTGAATGCTGGCACCTCCCACCATGAGTTCTCTCGTCGCCAACGCTACCCTAGCCACCCTCCGGGCAAACAGAGATCCATCTGCTTCGCGAGCAGACATCAACACGTCACAGACTTCGCATGTCAATCTCACCACGGGCTATGGAGATTCTGAAGAGTTCGTCCCATATGAGCAACGGCTGGAGACGTATGTTGTGCCAACGCTGTTTGCATTGATATTTATCGTCGGGCTTCTGGGAAACGGAACTCTCATTCTCGTATTCATCAGAAACAGGACAATGCGAAGCGTTCCCAACATCTACATAATGAGCTTATCAATTGGCGATTTTATAGTAATCGCTGGAACGGTGCCTTTCATCAGTACCATCTACGTGCTGGATTCGTGGCCCTACGGACTATTTCTTTGTAAACTCAGCGAGTTCCTCCGAGATGTCTCCATTGGTGTGACTGTACTGACGCTTACAATCCTCAGCATTGATAGGTACGTGGCCATAGCCATGCCACTGCTTAATCACAAAGGAAGACGACATACTAGAAGAACAGTCACAATCTTTCTTGCCATTTCTGTGTGGATTGTGGCCATTTTAATGGCGATTCCAGGGACCCACTATTCGTTTGTCATGCAAGTGCAGGCGACACCCAACTTGCATTATAGTGTTTGCTACCCCTTCCCGCCGGAAATGTGGCCATGGTATCCCAAGCTGATGGTCCTTCTGAAGTTCCTCATTCAGTACGCTATTCCACTGGTCATCATTGGCACCTTCTATTGCCTGATGGCCCGACAGCTTATTCGCACATCGAGGGCTCACCTGTCGCAAACTAGCTGCGGTGGCGTTGCACATCTGAAGCAGATGAAGGCTCGAGTGAAGGTCGCGAAGATTGCCCTTGCGTTCGTGCTTCTTTTCGCAGTCTGCTTTTTTCCTAACCACGTATTCATGATGTGGTACTACTTCGCTCCAAACGCACCGTCCCAGTACAACAGCTTCTGGCACGTGTGGAAGATCATGGGATACGTAATGACCTTCGTCAACTCCTGCTTGAACCCTGTGGCATTGTACCTGGTTAGCGGTGTGTTCAGAAACCATTTCAAGCACTATCTTTTTTGTGGGCGGCATCCAAATGTGCACGCAAGACACAACTCGTATTCCTTCAGGACCATTCACAGCTCCAGCATGTCCAAGTGCACCGCGTCAACCAAGATTTGACGTTTGACTTTCCTCCATTGGAGGCCGCACCCACGTGTATCGAACAAAACGACGCCTGTGCCAACAGACAGGGTGTAGTCAGACGTAATTGAGATGGGACGTCGTTTCCACGGCAGTGCTCCACGGTGTGACGCATTCTTCGTTCTGTGAACGGAATTACCTCGTCGGTGTGTTTCCATCGCCACAGAAAGTTTCTTCAACGCTGCACAATGATCGGCCGCGACTCTCTTTCAGGTGGCCAAAGCCAGGTAAATATCATTGGGCATAGTAAAAAGAGTTTCAACGAAGCTCAAAGTTAAGATTTCTGGTAAGCGAATCTCAACTACTACTAAAATGAACCAAAATATTTTATTACATCACATTAGTATATATAGCATGTATTCTGTAAACTCAGGTAGAAAAAAAGCGTGAGTGTTAACATCCATGGGCATTCGAGACACCTATATCGGTGCTGAACAGTGCTGCTATGCTATCAACGGCAAGAACATCTTTGTGTTGTCTTTCCTTGTGTGGTAACGATTGTACTTACGGATCTCGAGTAATATAGCAGAGTGAACTCGCATACCTTAACAACTAGATACCGTTCGTAATGTCCGGAATGCGAGTCGCATTTTATTCGGGCGATAATATTTATACAACTTCATAATTTTTGTTAATGTTAATTTATGTCACAAATTTAGATGTATCGCATTATTTCGTGATATCGTTTTATAGAGCCCGTATAGCCCTACCGGCGTGTGAGGAAGCGATATTCATACGCAAAAGCACGTTACACAAACCCAGAACATTGTTGCACTATTTACTCAAAACTAACTTTGGCACCGATTGGAGTCATGTAAATAAACGATAGTGCCATGCACACCACCGAATTTTTATTAACTAACCTGTGGGAGGCTAAGAAAGAATATCTCTGAAATTAGGGATCTGAAGAGTGCCAGTATGTTTGATGATGTTGCACAAAGTTAGTCATAAATATCGAGCACCCTTACTTTTGATTAGTGTTGTTCCCATGTATTGTCGTCACTGGGATCAAGCATTGCAAACCAGTGGTTCATATCGTCGACGGTTTATGTCATACAGTATCTTTTTTACCGATCTCGAAAGTGTTTTGGGGGAGTATGACATGTTCAGGATTTCAATGCATCTGGCGTGCCTTTTGTCTTACCTGTACAGAAGGGGCATATTCAGCTTATGTAGACTCAGGGGTAACCCATACGGCTATACTCTTCCACCCCCTACAGAATCTTGTACGTCTAAACGTTAAGGCTATGACGTGAACGTACCAACTTTGTGCATTCTGAAGAATCCCATGGCGTCACTCGAACCTAAGGTGGCGTAGTCGCCCCTTCTGCAATGGAGTGACTACGCTACCTTAGGTTAGACGAGCAGACTTAGTATGGCCGGTTCTTAGCAATCGCCTTCAGTCAGAAGAAAGTCTGACAGAAATGGGGGTCAATTCAGATACGGCAGAGGTATATTCAATGTCCAGTGTATGGCAGGTTATTTTGTCTACAATGTAACCAACATTTGGTAATTCAGTATGCATAAAATACTGAAGGATGCACAATTATGTAACTTCATTCTGACCCAAAATGGCATCCTCAGCAGCTGGAGAAATTGTTTTTTTTTGTTTTATTCTATCGACGGTTAATAATTTAGTTGTGTTAAGTTAGTCGTCGAGGGCATAAGCAAAAATAATTGAGTTCCAACGGGCAGCGACAGAGGTGATTCCTTCTGGAGGATAATTAAAGAGCGACACTATAGCTTTATGTCGTACAGGGTAGTGAAGGGCTTTCATCATGAAGGTGCCAACGGACCTACTTAATGACGTTATTTTATGGTTAGAACGTTTTTCTGAGTTGCCTTTTTCTAGCTAGAAAGAAATGTCGATGATTTATTTCTCATTATTGTGCGAAAGAACGAGGTCAGCACTGCGCCTATAATCTCCGGTTGACTATGATTTCAACCATAAAAATCAGGACGTTAACACCGAGCAGAGGTCTTCTCAAGAACGTCACTCTCAAAGATGATTCGCCTCCGTTACCACTTTCTGCCGCTAAGGTAGGAAAGGGAAGGAACAAAGTCATCCCTGCAGGCATCTAACATTGTGGCAATTTAAAACTGATTTCAAGGTTTTCCCGTCCTACTTTTGCAGCCTCATTATTTGACCATATATGTAAATGTGTAGGGGGCTAGCCATAACCAGATGAACTAGTTTTGGTAGTTTTATACTTTATTTAATTAGTATTGTGGCATTTAGGTGTCCAAATGCAGAAATAGCTTAGTATGCAAAGTTCCATATATTAACAAAAACTTGGGAGCGTGTTGGTTTTTTGGAAAAAGACCTGTTAATAAATGGGACAAGGCTTCATATATTAACGAAATAAATTTTGGAAAGCACAGTAACAGGTTTTACAGAGAAATTATAAAGTCATTACGCATAAATTCAGTGAATGATAATATTTCGGCGACTAAGAATGAGATAGAATTTCCTACTCCGCAATTGGCATAATAGCATTTCATCTTCCAGCCAAAAATGCAATTTTTTCTGTCACTCTTTTTTACCTCCCCGTTTATCCTATATCTGCTCTATCGCTTTCTTTTTCTTTAATTCTGCGCAGGGGTGGGTTCAAAAATACTTCGCTAGGAGATTTACTGCACCTGTGTTGTTGCGAGCTGACAACAGTGTCGGTCATCTCATTGCCTTTAGTCAGTAATTCTTTCTGTCGTTTTTCTCTGCATATTTTAGACTTCACGAAACTTTTTCAGCACTTAAAGAGCCACTGAAAAGAAATATTAAAAAAAATCTAACTAAAACATTTAAATAATAAAAAAAATTACGCTAAAAGAAAAGAAAATAGAGAGATATTGACCGCGAGAAAATCGATTTAGTTGGTAGTCACCTCCTTTCGGCTTGTTTTCTTTTCGGCATTTCGGGCGAGTAGAGGAGAGGTGGATCGGCTTGGCCATCACGTTAAGGTGGAGAAAGTGTATGACCATTCCGTGATGTCATCGACTTTGCGCGCATAATTTGAAACAAATCACGCGCCATCAATATTGCTCTATAACTTTCTTTTTTCGCGTAAAATTAATTGCTCTACACGCGTGTCCCAACCAGACTGTTAAAAAAAACATTTGTTTTTCAGTGGCCCTTTAACGTTCTAATCATGAAGCTGTGAATGTAGGTGTTTAAAATGTCTAGCTTGAGTTGCCAAATTTCAGAACCAACCGTGTGGTACCGCCTGTGCTCGATTCGGTTTGTACTAGTACGATATTATTGAAATTTTATTCGACTGCTCGCTGAAATACAAGCATCCACATAATTCACCATCACATGTACTCTCGGTGCAACATCCTTAACGTTTATTTAAAGTGATACCCATAACTTTTTGCCTTAATGAAGTCCACGCTATGATAGTGTACAAATATTGTATTTTCTTTATTAGGTGCCCTGTCTTACAAGTGTTTGAAAGAGGAAGCATGCTAGAAAGCTTTGTGTGACGTATTTAGTGATGTTCAACAATAACTGTTTTTGTTGTGGACCCCTGTTACTGTACTCACGCTGCTTGCTGGCTTAGCCATATACCTGTGTGATTCATAATTGATTGTTGCCCCTTAATATTACACAAAGTGTTTCATCGAACATGTCTTCTTAAGGTCCCCAGATGTATTGTCATGTTTAGATTAGAGTGGTTGAAGTTTATTAAATTTGTTCCCACTGAATTCTAGGCATTTCTGTGTTTTTCTGTTCATATGGGATCGGTAGAAGCAGTGGCTGAATGTCTGACGTATCTCCGCTGAGCTGAGCATGCTGCAGCTAAAGCTTGCGGTGCAGAGCCAAGCTTGGTCATTTATATTCGTGCATCAGCTTGTTTTTGGTTAAATTAGGGCTTTAATCTCGTGAACTCCAAAAACGTACAGTGTATTATCCGGGATGTATGTTATATTGATTTACAACTTACAGCCGACTATGTTGTAAGTCATAATGTGTTGCTGAAATAATATTTCTTTATTAAGGCTTACTTACTTCAGGCCTTTTATACAAATATATGATCACATTTGTTCTGTACCTCCAGCCTAAGCCCACCTACTGTAGATGATTTAAAATAGTCACCCAGTGCTCAAAAAGGACAAGAAACTCGATTGCATTCGTAACTAGTTCTGAACCATTTATATATCTTAAATGAAACAAATAAAAAAACAACCACGAAGCTTTGACAGGAAGTGAGTAAGGTACGTGATTGTATTTCAAAGGGTGAGCCATTTAAACCTGGCGGAGTTTGTATAAACCCGTCTGACCTTAATTTTTTGGGGCGTCTCCAGTAAACGAGTCTCGCCCGCATACTTTTTTTTATCTTGTCAAGACGACTATTTAATTATTACAGATATCCAAAATATGTTGCACTTATAGGGCAATGATTGGACAGTAAAATGTATGCCCAATTTATCAAATACAGAACATTGTATCTCGTGTCCTAAAAGACGTCACAAAATGATAATATTTTACCAGAGAGGTGTGGCGTCCTTACGTAGCCAGTTGCTCTTACTTCGTAAAACAGTGGTCCACCTGTTAATATATATAATTTAATTTTTTTACATGCGACTTTATTATGCACTTATCCATGCCCACAATTATGCTTCAAATACTTGAACGGATGGTACGCTAGTTACGACAAGATCTCATCTGTGCTTTCCGTCAGTAATGGAACATGGAAAGGGAAGCCGGCTTACCATTCACAAGAACGTGCTAAATAGTAAACAGAATTAGTCGCTCACTTCACACCACGAAGTCACTATCGAATCAAGGAAAAGGTGATTGTTTTAGCGGTCGCCACCACACATAGTGAAGTCCGAAATCCAGTATCCATGAACGCTAGGGTAGAAAACTATCCCAAGCGGCACAGGAATATTAGGCGAGTATCTACACAATATTGTTGGCAAATGCTCCGAATATACGCCCAGGCAGCACACCAATGTTGGTCCGAGATTGGCCTTATATTCGCAAAGACCGGCCTCAATATCAGACAATATTGGAAGCGCTACCCGATCCAACGTCGGCCCAGTCATTGGTGTCAATGTTGGGCCATTGTTCAGCCATCGTTCAAGCCAATGGTGGTCTCACATTGCCAAAGACCGGCGTAATATTGGACAATACTGGAAGTGATACCCGATTTAATGTTGGCCGTCATTGGTGCTGATGTTGGGCCATCGTTTCACTCGCCCAGCTGTTTGCAAATGCACTCGCCAAGTTGTTTGCAAAAAGGAAGGTAAACAGACACAAGGGATTGTTTTGAAATCTAGAAGTTTATTACACACCGCCTATTCTGTAGAGACGTAAAAACTATGCAATTTGTAATATGTGAAGAGCTACTACTCAGCGGTTATACAGCTGAGAATATTGCAAATCAAACAACAATTGGGGCAATTCTTGGATTGTGTCCAGTCTTCCAGCAGCCGGCAGAAATTTTTCCTCGAAAGTATACAGGCAGTCGCCCCTCATTGCCGGTGCAATCAGTTCATCGAACGACGTTTCATCGACAGATCGTTTCATCAATACGCGATGTTTCATAAAAAACTGAGAATAGCTTTTTTTTCTGTGCTTTTGTAATGAGTCGCTGCAGTCTCACAAAGAAGCGGCGTGAACGGGTGGGCTGGGTCGGTGAGCACGCGCCTCAGAAATGCACGTGCGACGAAGTGCCCCTACAGCGTGCAATTCGCGTAACGAATGTCGATGAAACGTTAATGTCGACGAAACATGTATCCACGAATAGGTAGCCACGAAACGTGTTTTCGCGAAACGCAGGAAGAATCAAAAGTAAGCATTCTACCTGCACTTGTAACATTATTTGAGACAGATAATGGCAGGCGACAGTAGCTAAGATTGCGGATAAATTATTCTTCCGGCTCCCAGGAGATGGGCACTGCCTAATTCTAGAGGTTATCCGGAAGAGTATCCGTAGAAGAACGGACAATGATCACCAAGTAAGTCACAGCGCACTTACGTTGAATATACCGGGCTTGAAAGATGTAATCCGAGGTATATTTCAACACGGGCACTGCAGAACAACCACTCAAACACAAAAACTAGAATGAAGTGATCCGTGAAGACTCAACACGATGTAGCACACGCTGCCATTTGCCGAACCGAACAATAAACGATTCACAAGAATGTCTTGAGCTTCTTTGAAGAAATCGATACGGGTAGGACTTTTCGAACGAGATACCATTTACCAAAGAAGCGAAATCCAGAGCAGGCCCGCAGGCCGCGTCACACGCGAAA
Source organism: Ixodes persulcatus (assembly GCA_013358835.2). NCBI lineage: Eukaryota > Metazoa > Arthropoda > Arachnida > Ixodida > Ixodidae > Ixodes > Ixodes persulcatus. The sequence continues at coordinate 342,824 of JABSTQ010010167.1, read as the reverse complement.
CTAGGTCCGGTCTTCGCAGGCATTCCGGGATTGTAAACGGCTAATGCGTCATCCGTTAAGCCACATGATCACGCTTCTGCCGTTACTCGCGCACAGAGAGCGGAGTCAAGCAATAAAAAGTATACGGTTCATTGGTCCGGCGGGTACGCACCGTCTTCCACGGCTTCAGCTTAGGGAGAGAGAGAAAAAACGAGGAGTAGAAAGGAAGCACGCCAGAACGGGAGTGCACTTACAAAGGGAAAGGGGCATCTCAACAATGAACACAATGAGCGGATTTGTCACTTGCAAGGATGATAGTGCATGGGATGTTATGTGTGGCTTTGGGTTTTAGGCAGGTTCCGTGCTCTGCCTTATCACCAGCTTCAAGACTGTAGTCACGTCACCCTAACCAGAGACACGATTGGCCTAAAACACGCATAGCGTCTACCCTGCTGTCAATACCGATTGAACAGGACAGCACTTCGAAAGCCAGCTTTTGAACTTCTAAAGAAGCTGTCCAGCCCAAAAGTGATTCTAAACGGGGCAAGTTCGAAGACATTATGTTTTACGTTGTATAACCGGCATTATAATTCAGAATTAAAAACTAAGCGCGACTATTTTTTGCGCACGATGTCCACATATAAATATATAAATAAATATAAACAGACATATTTTTATCAATAAATTTAAACTTATTTGTACACTGTTATATTCGCGTTTTTTAACTTCAAATCTTTTTACGAAAGAGTTACACATAAAAGACACCACGGACAGCACATCGTTCAACTTTCAACACACGATGAGTCGCCGACGCTCGCAGACAGAAGATTGCGATGCTGCGCGAACGGTTGTTGAAAGATGCTGCGTAGGGTACGCCGCGCGCAACGGCTTCTCGACCGTTTGAAAGGCAAAGGATTCGCGACGACAAAGTAGTGTCTTGCAACTTCAGCAAGCTTACGGTGCTCGAGAGTCCCATGCTCACATTTCCGCAGAGCGAGCGCGGCCGGCCAGATCGAGGCGCAGTATTCTCTCGCGTCGCGATTGCTACGTCGTTGCTCTGCCTACACTGATGACATGTGCATTGGCAGTCCAAGCAGCCCTCTCGACACTTCATTCGAGTCCAATAGACAAATTTATAGCGCGATATACACTCATAAAACTGAGAGTAGAAGTCATTTAGGTTGAGGCGTAAGCGGCGGCTTTATGTTCGTTAACACCTGCGTCGACAATGACGAAATATGCTCAGAAACATTAAATATAAAAAATACAGCACACAGAAAGAAATACAAACATGGCAGGGGCACGCACAAAGTAGAAGACGTTAACGCTACGTAATGCATATCTCGTAACTACAAAATACACTCGAAGAGATTAAATATAAACAAAACTGAATTAAGTTGTCAACGCTGAGGTAAGGCAATGCGATGGGAGAGCAGCAGGCGAAAAACTGCAATAGTTCTATAGGCCGCTAAGGACGTATGTGTGATCGCGGTTATCAAGCACCGGCGACGTACGACCTATGCAGTTGGCTATATAAAATTCTCGCCCCGAGCGAGCGCATGAATGACACTTGTCAACTTTCCTATCTCTGCAATGCAAAAAAAGAAGGTCGCGGGTCTATAGCCTAGGCGACACAAATATCGATAAGCCATTGGCTATGGCAATAGAATATTGACCAGCCTATAGCAAGGCATCACTAATTTTGGAAAACTGTTATCTTTGACAGTTTAATATTAACCAGCTTAAGCCAGCGTATATTCAATATTGGAAAGCCATTGATTCTGACAGTCCAACAGTGTACAGGTTATGCCGGCGTATATCCAATATTGGAAAGCTATTGACTTTGACAGTCTAATTTTGTACAGCTTAAGGCGGCGTAGAGCCAATATCAGAAAGCCAGTGGCTCCGACAATCCAATATTGGACAACTTATGCCGGCGTATATCGAATATTGGAAAGCTATTGGCTTCGACAGTCCAATGTTGACCAGCCTATGCCAACGTGTCACCAATATTGGAAAACCATTGGCTTTGATAGTCCAATATTGTCCCATGTGGTTCCAAAATTGGGAAACATATGGCTCAGTTGGGCCATTCTTTGCCACATCAAGTTGGATGTTGCCGAAATCATGGACAGTAAAAGTTGTAGAAATGCCTTGACAAACATGTATTGCTTCACAAAACTATAGTCCTGCCGTTTTGCTGTTGTGTATTTATCTATGCGTTTTTAACCCACTCCCCTTAGTAACGCCTTTGGCCCTGAGGGTAAAAAAATAAATAAATAAATGTTGGCCCAATACTGTGTGCTGCCTGGGCGGTTCTTCCCATCCACACGATGTCTAGACAATATCGTTTGAAAAGCGGGGCACTACCAGCACAATATCACTGGAGTACCGCCACCATGTGGCGGCACTCCAGTGGTACATTGCGTGATAATCCAAAATCAATCAAGTCGCCGGAGTACCCGCCGGATATCGCCCGTATATCAATAGAGTACTTTGAGCGTCTGCTGAGCATCCACCGGGCATCGCGTATGTCAATCAAGCTGGCGTGTCGTCTGAGCACCTGCTGGTATAGCGCGTATATCTAGAGAGTACTTAGAGCGTCGGCTGAGTATCCGCCGGGGGTCGCGTATGTCAATTTTGTACTGGCAGTGTCATCCAAGCACCCACCGGATATCGCGCGTATATCTATATAGTACTTGGAGCGTCCGCTGAGTATCCGCCGGGCCTTGCGTATACGTGTTCAGTATAGGTGAAATACCATGGCTTCCGCGCTTGTTAGAGAGTTTCCGTAGACCGGGTTTGCACCTCCGCTAACGCTAGATCGGTCATCTATGCCTGGGCATGGGTCGCTGCAACGAACATGGCTGCCGTCTTTGCTGCGAGCCACGCCCAGGCAGAACGATTTTTTGACCGATCTGGCATTAGCGGAGGTGCAAACCCGGTCTACGAACGCTCTCTATTGATAAGCGCGCAACCATGGCATTTCAGCGACACAGCGCCGAATGAGGAAGCAATATTGCTTCATCTCTCGGCACCAACACAGTGCCCCGAGCTTGCGGCGGAAGACCTTGCAGAATGCTTTCGAAAGCATTCTGCGACGCCTTCGCGAGCTCAGAACATTTGAGAATTCGTCTACAATAGCTTTGCCAAAGCAGTGCAAAAAGTTAACGCCGGCCATTCACTCGCCCAAAATCGCTACCAGCCCATAAGCCTACGAACATACAAAGCGCGTGCTAGAAAGATATCTTTTTCAGTACAGGTGCATATATTTAGTTTCTAGGTTGGAGGGATGGTCCCAATTATTATTCCCCGTTTGAGTGCTTGAGCTGAAAATAAAAATCACTGGACCTCTTGAAACTTCAATCTCCAACAAGCTATATACATGACATATCCAAGTTGCTACCACCAGTTCAGTTGTCAAACGGGTTTTGTAATTGAACATCGGCTTGCTTCTAGTATACAGACGTTTCGGCCCCGTTTGGCACCTTTATTATACACACATGTAGATACATTACGCATACCACAAGCATCAGCTGAACATATACATTGACCGCATTCACATACACGGCGCATACAAACATCAGCCCAACTGCACGCTAACCAACACATTCTAGAAATAAGGCCGTAGCGGTCTTCTTGTGACGTCGCAAAGCAAGTCCACCGGGGGCGCTCGTCGAAGCGAAGGCAACGTGCGCGAATCGACCGTCGTAACGCAGGTTTAGTCACATACGCGTGTCCTATTAGCTAAAATGAAAGCTGCACATAGCAACGGGTCTAAAAAACATTTTATTACGGGGGCAAAATATTACACCGCTAAATAATTGGAACGGAATGGCACGAGGTATGCGTATAAGACGTATATAGAACATTGTGAATGTTTTAAGTCGAAAACAATGAGTCACGAAATTATTGTTGTAGGAATGCATGTATTGTACAAAAATACTTCGACAAAATGGCGAGACACTCAGTGATTGGACACAGCAAAACAGATCACAGTTAAACGTCAGGTAGACGTAGTCAACTCGGACACTGCTAGACAAGTGTCACTTAAGATCATGTAAGCGATGTTATCGCGTGCAGTCACTGAATTCTTGCATTATACCCCGGCCACATGGCAAAATTAATGTAATTTCGAACGAATGACATTATAGGGTCGACAAATCAGCTTGCGACGATCGTATAATCTCTCAAGACAGCGAACTGATTAAATCCCCCTATTGAAAAATCCACCAGCCCGGGTCTGGTGTGTTTGTGACGTTCACACCAGAGCAGAAATTCAGACACGGGTCTTGGCGTGTTCTGATGTCTTGGCTTGTTCTGGTGTTTTGGCGTGTTCTGGTGTCTTGGCAAGTTCTGGTGTCTTGGTGCGTTCTGGTGTCTTGGCGTAACCCTGTCAAGTGTGTTCTGGTGCAGGAGGGAAAGGGAACGCGGCGCAACGTGGCAGCGGCCATATTGAAACCGCTTCGTTGCCAGCATAGGTTTTGCAGCAAAGAAGTTGCTGCCATATACGGCGGAATGAGTTTTACTTTTTTTTCGTTTTGGAAAGAGAATGTATTGTTGTGTTAATTAAGTCCTCCTGCATACAGACAACGAAGTTTAATTATATTCGTCTTTTTTACTTGGTTTAAAACCCTAAGAGCGGGTTTTTGACGACTTCCCAGACAGCACACAATATTGGGGCGATATTCGCCTCGGGTCAAAAAAGTCGTTCCAGTATTGCCGATTTTTCCGTTGTATCAGAAAAGTTGTGCCGGTACCATTTTGATTCTGCAGATGTCGACAGAATAGCTGTCATATTGTGGCGACGAAACCATGATATATATGCTACACGAACCATGTTTTTCCCTGAATATCGTTTCTGAATCGGCAATAACTGCGCAGTATTAGGCATTTTCGGGCGATTCGAAAATGACATTGAAAGAGAGCCGGTACTATTTTGACACGGCCGATGTCCAAAGAATATCTGTTATATTGCACCGATACAATCCGGATATATAGTTTACGCAAACCGGGTAGCCACGATTGACAAGAATATTGTTTATTTTTCTTCCTCCCTAAAAGATAACTTGGAAAGGGAGAGGAGAGAAACGGGACCACAAGCGAGAGAGGAGGCATAATAAGAGGGAAAGTGAACCCACTGTTTTTAGTTCAACGAATTCCGAAACTATACGTAACCTCACGTGACCACAATCGCTAGCGCCTTGGAAAGCAAACTTGGGCAGTTTGATACTTTAGACCCACTTTACGGATAAAAAACACAGGACGTGGGATGGCCAAAAAAACAGGCTTTTCGTGTAAGGCTCGTCAAATTATGAGGACGCTGGAGAAATGCAGCCTTCTGCGTTAAGTCCTTATTTCGAACTTTTTTTGTTCGCCTTCCGCCCATTTAAAAGCATGCGCGAAGGGCTTTAGAACGCACCTGGTATCGCTGCGCCGCAGCGTTCTTCCGCAACATAAAGTTCGTCTGCGTTCCTCGCCGTCACCATGGCAACGAACGCCGAATGAGTGGAAGCACGCCTCCGCCGGTGCTCGATCGCCGCGATCGAGCACCGGCGGAGGCGGTTGATCTGACATACCGCGTTCGGCTTTGGCTAGCAGACGGCGTTCGTAAAATGGCGTCAGCTGTTGCTGGCTTCACGCGGCGGTACCGTGCGTGCTTCCACTCATTCGGCGTTCGTTGCCATGGTGACGGCGAGGAACGCAGACGAACTTTATGTTGCGGAAGAACGCTGCGGCGCAGCGATACCAGGTGCGTTCTAAGGCCCTTCCCGCATGCTTTTCAATGGGCGGAAGGCGAACAAAAAGAGTTCGAAATAAGGACTTAACGCAGAAGGCTGCATTTCTCCAGCGCCTCATAATTTGACGAGCCTTACACGAAAAGCATGTTTTTGGGCCATCCCGCGTCCTGTTTTTTTTATCCGCAACATGGGTCTAAAGTATCAAACTCCCCAACTTGTAAAGGGAGAGGGAGAGAGATAGTTGGGACGTACTCGTCTTTGTTTAATCCTTCAAAATAGGGGGCTCGGGCACAGGAAAGATCCGGCAAGGTGCGCGTGCGCGTGTGTGTGTGTGTGTGCGTGTTTCAAGAAGCGAGAGGCATCGGGCGGTGACTCATGGCGATTGCGACATGCTTCGGAAAAGCGCCCCCCCCCCCCCTCCACCCCCATTTCGGACGTGACAATCTGCTGGCCTCTTCCCCCTCACCGCGAGCAAAAGGAGGACCACGTTGCCCAAGCAATCGAAAACAGAAACAGGCGAGGGACATTCCAGCAGACCCTCTGACTGGAAAGATTTCAAGTTTCCCCACCCTTTCTGTGGGGGAAATGTACGACCCCGGAGGGGATCAAAAAGGAAGGAAGAAAAAGGATTGGCTAGGAAGAACGGGGCCAGGGGTTGGGGCGTACGGGACGGTGCGGTGCGGAGGAAAGGAGGAAGATTTTCCTGGAGGCAGCGAGGCATCGACGGACAAAGGGGATATTGAGAAAAGGCTGATTTCCAACGCCGTGGGAACTCGACGCGGCTTCTCCGAGACGACCAGATCTGCGAGTGCTTGCCGGGTAGTTTTTTTTTTTTTTGCTCGCTTGATACTACGCCATTTACGTGGATTCGCGGAACACGTCCTGCTACGGTTTGAGTGACATGTGTGGCAACTAGTCAACGATGACACTGATCGATTATCGATAGACCCCTCTCTCGACAAAGAGACTTCTTGGAGTTCGTGTTCAAAGGTTTTTCTGGTGGATAGAGCGGGACGTTCTTCGTCGTTATCTGTATGCTGTTGTGTCCACAACTGTGCATATGCATGGTAATATTCTCGTTTTTATGGGAAGGTGACTAGCAAGTTTGTGTTTATTGAAATTGCGTTGTTGGTGCTTCTGTGTTTATTTATACTAAAGTTATTTTATTGCCTTCACCGCTTTTGTACTAGAATCGTAACTGTTTTAAGGTAATAGTATAATTCTATACAAAATAAGATATTTTGTTCTAAGGCAGCTCGAGCCCATAGGAGAAGTAAATTAGTTGACTGTAAATTGTAAGTTTAGCACCCCTGCCACACGGAAAAGTTAATACTGTAAACGGCTTAATTTTCGCGGGCTCAAATTTTCGCGAATCGGACCAATAGCTGAAATCTTGAAATTATTCGCGGGTTCTAATTTTCGCGAGTCGAGTGTAGCTTCTGTAGCGTTGACATATTGCCCGAACTTTTCGCGGGACGTATTTTTCGTGAATTGTAGGCGATTCGCAAAAATTAGGTCCCCGCGAAAATTTAGTCGTTTACAGTATATTTTAATTAAATGATACGGGACTTAATCAGCTCGCGGTCTTGAGCGATTATACAAGCGTCACAAGCTGATTTGTCGACCTCATAATGTCACTCTATCGAAATTACATTAATTTTGTCATGTGGCCGGGGTAAATGCAAGAATTCAGTGACTGCACAAGATAACAGTCGCTTACATGATCGTAAGTGACACCTGTCTAGCCGTGTCCGCGTTGACTACGTCTGCCTGATTTTTAGCTGTGATCTGTTTTGCAGTGTCCAATCACTGCGTGTCTCGCCACTTTGCCGAAGTATTTTTGTATAAAACATGCATTCCTACAGCTATAATTGCGTGACTCAATGTTTTCGACTTAAAACATTCACAATTTTCTATAGACGTCTTACACGCATACCTCGTGCCATTCCGTACCAATTATTTAGCGGTGTAATGTTTTGCCCCCGTAATAAAATGTTTTTTAGATCCGTTGCTATGTGCAGCTTTCATTTTAGCTAATAAGACACGCGTATGTGACTAAAAGCGCGTTACGACGGTCGATAAACGCGCGTTGCCTTCGCTTCGATGTGCGCCCCCGATGGCCTTCTGTTGCGACGTCACGACAAGAGCGCTCGACATAATTTCTAGGAGGTGTTGGTTAGTGTGCTGTTGGGCTGATGTTTGTACGTGCCGTGTATGTGTGTATGCGGTCAATGTATATGTTCAGCTGATACTTGTGGTATGCGTAATGTATGTACATGTGTGCTAACGGTGCCAAAATAACCCGAAGCGTAATGGTGGCGTGAGCAAATAAAAATATTTCTGTAGCACATAAATTGGGCGGTATCTATAGTCTGTTGCAACTCGAGAAGGTAAGGCGAGGGTAAGACGGCCCACGGAGGAGGAAGCAGACGGAACGCTAAAGAGAGAAGCAGGTTTCCCCCTCTCCAGCGTTCCATCTGCTTCCTCCTTTCCGGCCCGGCTTAGCCTCGCCCTACCATCTTGAGTTGCAACGGACGATAGCGCCGATGCTCCAAGTACTTTGTAGATATACCTGAGATATCTGGCGGGTGCTCAGATGACACTGCCAGTACTCGATTGACATACGCGATGCCCGGCGGATACTCAGCAGACTCTCTGAGTACTCTGTGAATACATGGGTGATATCTCGCGGGTACTCGGACGACACTGAAGGCCCTCGATTGACACGCGATGCGCGGCGGATGCTAAGCCGACGCTGGCAGTACTCCAGTGATATTGTGCTGGTACGGCCCAACAAAAACAACGAAAGCAAACCGGCTCTAGCTTCCAGCGTACATCGGCGTTGCGCCGTGGCAAGATTTTCTCCGTCAGCTCTCACTTAGAGATGACCTATATATGCAGCAACACTGGTATCAAGTTTTAATATGGCGGGCCCCACGGAGTGCCGTAAATTCTGAGGAGGGTGCATGGGAAGCGACGGCACCTCCCCCCCCCCCCCCCTCCCCTGTTCTGATGTGACCTGGCCGATCTAGTGTGTTCTGGGGTGAAATGGTCATGCATGCACGGTATAATTTATATTCAAAAAGGAGTGCTGAAGACAACAGCTAGCAAATTGTGCAAAAAGAACACCAATTTTTCAAAGGTTTAGATGTTCAATCTGCCATGGAACAAAACTACAAAGACAAAGAGAATGAAACTTACTATTTTATTTATTCCGAACATGCACCACTCGCGCACATTCCCTTGCACACAGGGCTGTCTGTGGCTCTTTTCTTCCCATGCCCTTTTTGCCAGCACACCCGAATGGCTAAGAGGATGGCTTGGGCAAGCTGGTATTGTATGACAAAACCTACAGTGCATAAAAGAAAACAAATACGCGAGCAGCTATTCATAGAAAAACCTTAAAATAATAAAATTACAACGGCAACAGTAAACAAGGGAGTTCTGTTGTGTCCAGACTGATAATCAGTCAATTTATCACTCGGCCGCCCTCCTGCGTTCAACCTGCTTTCCCCTCTGTGTCGTGTGAAAGTGGCATGATAAGACGCGGCGTGTGACTCAGCAACTACGGCGACGCCCCTGCAGTGTATATAAACGATAACGCAATAAACACCGGCTCAGTTGAGCTGCCCGGCACAGAACGTTGTGTGTCACTACGCAACTGATACATGGTGTCAGAAGTAGGATGTACTTTGGCGTACTTTGAACGCCATGGAACTACTGAAACAGCCGGACCCGCTTGTTCTCTCGGGAAACGTCGAAAGGAACTGGAGCCTTTTTAGGCAGAAGTTCAACCTGTTTCTCAAGGCGACAGCGATTAGTGGCAAGTCGCAATCCACGTCTGCAGCTGCCATATCTGAAGTGGCCACGTCGGCAGGGGTCACGTCCACAGCTGCTAAGTCGACGTTCCTGCTCAGCATTGCTGGGGAAGAGGCCCTGGAAGTATTCAACAACTTCAACTTCTTGAAGAAGGAAAACCGCGAGGACTACGACACAGTTGTCAAGACGTTCGAGGAGTACTGTGCACAACAGCAGAACGAAGTCTACGAGAGGTTCATCTTCCGGTCCAGGATGCAGGGCGAATCAGAGCCTGTCGAGCATTCTCTTCGGGACCTCAGGAAACAAGCCAGGTATTGTCACTTCGAAGAGTTATGCGATTCCTTGATTCGCGACAAGATTTTTTTTTTTTTGGTACGAACAGCGAAAAACTGCGAGAAAAGATGCTGCGTGACAAAGACTTGACCCATGGCTAAAGCAGAGCAAATGTGCGATGCAGCCGAGGCCAGTGTGCTACACAATGTGGAATGGGCAAAGCAAGAATCGCGAGTGGATTCCGCCACGAGGAAAAATGCAGAAGCACCGGTACATGGAACTCGACAACAAATGCACCCCTGCAGAAAATGTAATCGAATTCACAAGCCGGGGAACTCTCCAGCATTCGGACGAATTTGTAACGCCCTTCTTGACAGCATGAAAAAAACGAAAAGAAAGCGCTCAGTATTACGTTCGGCTGGGAAAAATGTCATCACTTTGTATACGGTCGGAAGATAACTATCGAGACGGACCACAGCCCGCTCATTGCGATTGCGTCGAAAGCAATCGGAGACATGCCACCGCGATTACAAAGGTTTTTCTTGCGGTTATTGAAGTACGATTACTGTCTGCAGTTCATCCCAGGGAAGCAGCTGGTACTGGCCGACATGCTGTCCCGGTCATCACCGACTGATCGCCATCACCACGCGGGCTCTAACGAGGATGTTGAGGTACACGCGGTAGCAGTACTTTCCACCTTTGTCAGTAAAGCGACGTTGAAGAAACTGGCCCGAGAAACGGCGCAGGATCAGGAACTCCAAGTCTCCTTCGGTGCTTGGAATCCAGCCAAGAAATTCAAGGTCAGTTGAAATCCTGCACTTCAGAGCTCTCGGTGCTTGAGGGATTACTTCTGAAGGGTTGCAAGGTCATCGTTTCGAAAAGCATGCGACCAGAGTTACTGAAGCGAATTCGCAAAGGACACCAGGGCATAAACAAGTGCAAAGCAAGAGCAAGACGCTTGGTCTACTCGCCGGGGCTTAATGCGGACATTGAATCCTTGCTACATACGCGTGCCGTTTGTAAAACGTATACGTACAGACAAGAGGCTGAGCCCCTTCTGCTACGGCAAACGCCCGAGCACCCGTGGTATAGAGTGGGTGTCGACCTCTTTTAGTACGGTGGGCAGTCGTATCTTTGCGTATATAACGCGCAGTCCAACTTTCCCGAGGTGGAAAGGCTACGACACGGTGACACGCACTGTGATTGAAAAGTTTAGTGCAATCTTTGCGAGATTTGGAATTCCCATGGAGGTCTGTTCAGACAGCGGCCCTCTGTTTGCGTCATACTAGTTTCACAACTTTGCAGCACAGTACGATTTTCACCATATTACGTCCAGTCCGCATTTTCCCCGTTCCAACGGATTGGCCGAGAAGGGCGTTCAAATTGTGAAACGCATCGTGAAAACAAAAAGAGGAAAGCGGGAGGAGACTTTTGAATGGGGCTGTTAAGCTATCGGTCGACTCCGCTGGAAGATGGCCGTTCACCTGCAGAACTGTTGCAGGGACGTCAACTTCGAACAACACTTCCAGAGTTCAAGGACGCACCCGGTACGCAGGTTAAGAAACATCATCAGCTGGAGGACTAAGGCCGCCTACTCCGAGGACTCGGAGAGGGCAGGTCGTGAGGCTGAGGAACAAGTCCTGGTCCAAGAAAGCCGTGGTGCAGAGACTTGCAGCTCCCAGATCCTACAACGTCGTTACAAAAGATGACCCTCACCTGCGGCGAAATCGTCAGCACTTTATGACAACGGGGGAAAGCTTCCAACCAGGAGCATCGGAAAGCGACAAATCCTCTTATGAAGACCAAGGAAATGAGCCGGCGCCACGAACGCCACTGCAACATCATCGGAAATCACCCAGTACTGTGCCAAGGTCACCGACAGTGCCTCCAAGGCGTTCCGGTCGGCAGACTCAACCACCGTCTCGGCTCGGGTACGACCGGAACTTTGAGCAAGTGCCGTAGTCTGTGCGTGTTAAGTAACAATCTGTTTTTCTAATGTCCTAACGTGTTTATAGTTGTAATACGTTTCTAAACAACAAAGGATGTATCGTGTGAAAGTGGCATGATAAGACGCGGCGTGTGACTCAGCAACTACTGCGACGCCCCTGCAGTGCATATAAACGATAACGCAATAAACACCGGCTCAGTTGAGCTGCCCGGCACAAAACATTGTGTGTCACTACGCAACTGATACACACTCCCTGTGGGAAACATAATACAGTCAAACCCGATTATATCAAGCTCGGAAAAAACCGTCAACCAATTCAATATAGCGGGCAATTCTAGATAAGTTTTAATGAATTTGACAACGAACAAGCACTCTACATTTAGAAAAGTAGTTTACTCTTGAAGGGGCATCTGTACATCATGAGGGACGCTCACCGCAGCAATTTAGTGGCCGGTTCTTCGTTTACCGGCTCACCCTCTCCCTCCGCAAAAGAGATTTATCTTTCTTTTGTTTTTCTTCTGGGCAGTCGACGCGGCCACCCAAAAGAAAAAAGCGAGCTTTCTCTGCAAGCTGGCTCTCCCCCAAGGAATATGTAACAGCTTGGGGAAAGCCAGCTTCCAGAGCTAAACAGCGCTCTTGGCGGATCGATCTATGGGGAGACGCTGCAATTTTCTTTCGATGTAACTGTGTTTTTTGTTATGCATTTTTTTGAAGCTGCTAGTAAGTTTAAAAATAGTTTGAATTAATCGAATTCGATATTATCGGGTTTGACTGTAAATCGAACCTCGTGGCCTCTCTCCCAGTGTGCAAAGGAAGCGTTGCGCCCCACGCGGCATTTCTCCTGGCCTGCCCGCATTCACCTTGTCTCACCTCATAGTGCCTCTGACTGTACATGTGTGCTGCACAAGACAAAATCAACAATAGGTTCATAAAAATTTCTCAAATCGTCGTAAATGATAACTCACACTATACACACATTATGTGCACAGCTAAGCACAGCACAGCCACAACAGATCCTGTGCCCTTCCAGGTTGATCAAAAATACCCACCTGTCAGAGCGTCATTTTTTTCGTGTGTTAGGGGCTTCTTTCCCACCGCACCCTCCTAGAGGAGACGCCTGCAGGATTGCCCTGACACACTTCTATCGAAGAGCTCCGCGGGCTCCCATAGTGATCGGCTGACCATTCTGAGAAAGCGGCCAGGGGTGGCAGCCTTTTCCACGGCGTGTGTAAACGCTGCCTCTCGCATTTCGATGCCCGGTCCAAGATGAATCTTCAGTGAGTAACATATAAATAAATAAAAAATGACATAAATTAAAGGGGCACTCCGTAGTATTCCAGGATGGCCTAATTATGTTCCTCACACAACCTATGTGCTCTAAGCATCCCAAAAGTTCAAAACTTACAATCATGTGCGGCTTATTTCACTATTAAAATTGTGATCAAAGACAGCGAATGTGGTTTAACGGAATCAAGGCGAATAGGGTGGAACTGCGAAAGACAATCGTCATTCAATTGGAAGTGAGGGATTCCCGTGCAGACGAGCAGGACTGGTCGGCTGCTTGTCCGCACGTGAAGCCAACGCTTGTGATTGTCTGATGAGCCCCGTTCGTTGTTCGCCTACATTTGGCCGGGTTCAGTGGCTGAAATTCACTGTCTTTTATAACACTTTTATTAGTAAAACAAGTTGCACATAATTGTAACTTTAAATTTTTGGGAAGCTTAGAGCAAATAGAATGAGTTACAGCCATAAACAGGCCCTCTTAGAGAGCTCCAGAGCGCCCCTTTAAGGGAAGGAATTTCCGATTTGGAATATACATTAAGAAAGGAGGTCTATTATTGCTGTACACATCAAATACTAATAAAGAGATAAAACATTGTTCCATGTGCTTTTCACACATGTGATATTGTAGGTACCCTTTAAAGAACCATTTGGCAATTTTTAAATTTAAAATCGCAAAGTACGAGGAAAGTATACTGCTGTGCGCTCCCATGCTTTGTACAAATATGTGCATTCTCGGGCAGCCAAGCGATGTGAAAAAAACACGTTTGGCTCCACTCCATGACAAGACATGAAAAAGAAAACACGAATGAGTGTGCCATCACGATAGCACACTACCTTCCCTTTCTGTGTTCAGAAATAGACATCAATATGTCCCACCTCTTCTTTGCTAGTCTATACTAGCGAAGCGGGCTAGCTTACTAACCCTTGGAAAGGTATTATTAGCACTGCTAAACTGCAATTTGTGGGACACGGCTGTGAGATAGCTCTGTTCTCACTCTCATCTGCATTGTGAAGATAGTTCACCTTCTCGTCCTATTGTGGAACGTAAACTTTCTTCTTTTATTTAAATTGTTTTCTATTTTAGTAGGAAAATAGGCATCGAACGACCAGAATTTTTGGATATTTAGGTTACTTAGAGCCCGTCGAATGAGTTATCACCAAGAACAGACGATTTCAAAAACGTCGTTAGTCCCCTTTAAGCCAGTACCTGTGTTTGTCTCTTTGTGTTGCTGCCTGTTCGTGTCCTTGTCTTTTGTGCCATTAGTCTGTTCTCCAGAATAAGCCAATGAAGTGAAAACAATCGACAAAGTGCCTTGTAGGCCCAGATACGTACCTCATCATCCCGGACAGCAAAGAGAGGTGGCCAAGAGGAGGCCACAGCCTCACCAGGTGGAGCAGCCACAGCAGCACCAAGGAGAGCAAACTGAAGGTTAGAGAGACGAGTAACATCAAGATCTTGATTCGCTTATACGTTTAGGACATGCTGTAGCTTTAATAAAAAAAATATAGCCACAAAACGTATCCGAAATAACGTGAAATGGAGTATAAATAAAGTACAATATTATTTCACAACATCAATCTAGCCCCATGCTAAGGAGCTATGTTAGTCAAATCATTCAACCCCATGTCTTTGTTGTAGTAATTGCAGGAAATATGCATATGCCCAAACCAAATGTACGCTACAGTTACTAATACGGTAAGATTTCCGTAATGCATCATAAAACAAGTGGAAGAGATTTGCTGGTTTTCACACCATCAGCCAATCACTTTCACTTGCTTTATGATTTGTGAGGACACAAAATTGTTGAGGTATTGTTGTTTTTGTTTGCGGTTTTAATAGCGCAAGAGCGTCAATGGCCATACTGCGCCAAACAAGGTAAGTCAATAAAAAATGGTGAGTAGATTTAAACTATGGGGGAATAGTTCTATAGTTTGTTTAAAAATACGGTATTTTCAAGGAAATCAAAAAGACGTTTGAACGAGATCAGTGGTCGCTCACCAACTAGCAAGGCAGGGTGAAATGGAATGCGATATTTGAAAAGATCAGAAAAAAAGAATTCGTGCTGCTGCCGAAGACCAGGAAAAAGAAATAAAATATGAAGAACATTCAAAGGTTCACTACAGCGCTCACAGGATGGAGGTTCTTCACCAGTAAGCAGGTAGCTATGAGTAAGGTAGGTGTGGCCGATTCTCAGGTGGCATAGGAGGACCTCGTGGAATCGGTTTTTATTGTAGGATGTTTCCCAGGTACCAAGGTCTGGCTTGATGGAGTGAAGCTTTTTGTTACCCTCTGCATCCCACTCGGACTGCCACGATCGCAAGACTGCAAGTCTTGTAGCCATTTTTAAGTCTTGGTGGGGGATGCGGACATGTGACACGGGAAGATTTTGCGAAGAGACGGCCAGTTTATCTGTAGCCTTGTTGCCTGCAATGCCCACATAGCTAGGAATCAGACAAAACCTAATGTCGTGCCCATCCTGTAGGCCCTGCTGTACCTTAACACGCACAGTTAGGGTCAGCCGATTCTTTGTTGATAAAATAGAACATACAGCCCTAACAACACTCTGGGAATTTACAAAGATGATGGCTTTCTTTATTTTACTCTGAACTATATAGTCAAGCGCCATCATGACCCCATATAGCTCGGCAGTAAAAATACTGGCAAGAGTGTTTAGACGAGCGACTTTGGAAAAACGAGAAGAGTATAGAGCCGCACCAACATACATTGGCGACTTTGCACCATCAGTGTAAAAATGATTATAATCTTTGTATTTTTCCTGCAATGCAAAGAATTCCTGATGCAAAATTAAAGGTGAGACTCTTTGCTTCCTGAATTTTGTGAAGCACCAGTCACAAAATATGGGTTTGACATTCCAAGGGGCAGTGTGGTATGAACTATCCAAGAGGTTAAAATCATGAGTCAGATTGAGGGAGGAGCGAACACTCTCGAAACGAAGACACAAAGGTTACACAACAGTTGGTCTATGGTTAAAGAGGCGAGAAAAACTAGATTTGAATACAATTATAAGGGGGGGAGCTGGGGTCAGACAAAAGTTTGTAAGCATAGGTGAGGCTAAGCAGCTGTCGCCTTTTAGAGCGCAGCTCTTAGGCGCCCGTTTCCGGCTTGAGCGGCGTCGCCGTCGGCGTAATCACTGCAGTTCACGCAATGGGCTTCGTTGGAACAAGAGTCTCCAGAATGGTCATTTTTTCCACACTTGGCACAAGTGGCCTTACCACGGCAGCTCTGAGAGCCGTGGCCAAACCTCTGGCAGTTGAAACATCTCCGAGGGTTAGGCACATAGGGCCAAACCCTGCAGTGGGGGTACCCAGGCTTTACCGCGTAGGGAATTGTGGTAGGTTGGAAAGTTAAAACTATGTCCTTGGTTTTACGTACTACCTGGCCATCACGGCGCAGGGAGATGCGCTTTGCATGGACAACTCCTTGTTCAGAAAGGCCCTCAACTCTTTCAGTGTTAGTGGTCTCAAGAAGGTGATCCTCGGAGATAACTCCTTGGATGGTGTTCAAGGTGCGGTGAGGTGTGACCGTTACTTCATGATCAGCTACAGAACTCAAGGCAAGAAGAGCAGCACTCAGCTCGCTTGATTCAATTTTGACGAGTAGGTCACCCCATGGCATTTTCTTGGCTTTAAATTCCTTACCGACAACACCTTCGAGTGTTTTTGCGACAAGGAATGGAGATAATTTCGACAGCTGTGTCTCACTTTCAGAGTGAAGGACCAAAAACTTGGGAAACCTGGCAGGTGTAGGTGGTGTCCTCTTTGTGGCTTGGACTTCGGTGCGGACCTTTTCAGGGGCCGATCGAGGGAAGTTTTTCGCGAGAACCCATAACATGGGAAGGAAGGTTCTTTGCCCGGGTGCACCGCCCACCACGGAGCCCAACAAGGGGGTCGGTAATGTGCCATAGCAAGATGGGCTTGGCTGACACAGAAAAAATCGTAAGGGTGCAGGCGAGCTGGTGAATATTAACCATGCTCAATTAACCTGAGACTAAAGTAGAGAAAAGACATCAAAACTTCGAAGGGACAGAAAATAGACAGGACGGCGTCTCAGAGACGTCGTCCTGTATATTTTCCGTCGCTTCTACGTTTTGATGTTTCTTCTCTACCCCAGTCTCAGGTTAATTCAACTTGGCTGACACAATTACTCTACCAGTGCTGCCCGGGCACTATACCCTAGTGTGGTTGCCCTTTCCGCATATGAGGGTGAAAAAGGAAGGAAGAGAGTGGAGAAGAAATGAGAAAGAGGTGGAACGAAAAGTGAAAGAGAGAAGAAAAGTGTAGAAGAGGCGACTGACCAAATCATCCTGGTCGGGCCAAGCCAGGACACCCGTCTACGAGAAGCAGGGACCGAAGCGGTGTATTGCCTCGCCCGGAGGGCCCCAAATTGTCCAAGCATACCCCGGGCTCAGCTCAACCAACAGGGTCCCCCTTTCCCCAGATACGGGTTAAGCCACGCACAGCCAGACGTGGGTGGGCGAGCCCACATGGCTCGGGGTTCGTAGTGACGCCACTCACCAAGTACCTACTAAAGGAGGTGCCCCCTGCGTGCGGGTATGGTGGCCCACGTAGATGGGGTCCGTGGTGACGCTACTCACCAAGCACCTAGTACCTAAGGTGCAGGCGCCCCCTGCGGAGCTCGGGGTCCGTGGAGATGCCACTCTCCAAACACCTGCTTTCACAGGTGCCCCCTGCGGGAAGATTGTTGAGGTAGTGTCAGCTATTCCTTGCGGTACTTTTAGTGAGGTGACAAGAAGGTGCTGTGGTCACTACCATTAAAGTGGCATGCTGCTTATTATGCTGCCACAGTCAGGCTGCTTTATGCACTAAATGAATGAAGACTACCTTTTGAAATCACGCATTAAGATAGTATTTATTCACGTGCGATACTGGCAACCTTACCAACTCTTGTCGTTGCAACTACTCGCATGTCAAGTAAGCAATGACTGTCTCGTGCTACGTTGCATAAAGAAGTCCTGAGATGAAGTCGTCCTGCAAGTACATAATTAAATTCGGGCCCACCAGCACTGTCACCCTGTCAGTAAATTAATTTCTCTCTTTATACAGATCAAAACAAATTAGGTTGTGCAACATACAGTCAGAGGCGCCTTGGGCAACGACACCGTGTGTGTGCGTGGAAGGGCGGGGGGGCGGGCACGCAAACACAGCAGAATCTTGATATTATGAATATCTCCAATCCACTTCACCCCCTCATTAAAAGTTACCAAAATATTAACCGGCAATGCAGTTTGGCACTACACGTTGCATCATCTAGTGGCTGCAAAATAAAACACTGGGTGGGCCAGGACGGCCAGGGTCGCGGGGACTGCGGGTGGGCGCATTTAAAAAAACCACGTGTGAATGTGGAGTTTCGGATCGGTGTGAGCCTTTTTGGGGACAGCTTTTCTTAAAAGTAAGTCCGGGCTTACGTCTCTGTGACCTCACCGGGCTCCTGCGACATCTCGCATACTCCTAGAGTTTCCCCAAAAAATAAACGTCGCTACTACTGCGTGAAAGACTGCCACAGTCACGAAGGTGACTCAAGCGTCAAGCTATACCGCTTCCCTTCGAGATTTTGGGAAGCGACACGGCGACAGAAGTGGATTACCGCAGTACGACGCACCAAGTAAGTGAATTCTACTGTAATTGTTGAAGTGAACGGAAATAGATGTGCAGGCTTGGAAAGTGGTCCGAAGAACTCGTTTTGCAGACTACTCGCCAAAATAACAAATTTATACAAGTTGTTTTACGAGTAACTTAAACAGCCACACAGGGAAGTACGGTAGGAACAATCGGGCCGATTGTTGCTTTGCTGTGCCGTCGATAATCAGGCGATCAGGCCTTCAAGAGCGAGAGGCCCTTCGGCCCGTTCAGGCACTCGTAGTTGTACGTGTGCATAGCCGTTCGGCACACTCGCGGTGGCAACCAAAACCTTCCAAACCTCCGAGTTCTCAAATAGTGGACTTGCGTAGCAGATGTGTTTGTTTCGGCAACCAAATTTAATGCTGCGTCTGGTAACAACTGTGACGGCATGCAGAAAACAGGATGCAAAAGTTTTTCTTTAGAAAAAGATCATGCGAAGCATAAATATTTTTCTCACACGCACACTTTGTTGCCTGTCACCTTTTTACACGAGGCTTGCATATCACATTACAGCCATTGCAACATGCGTACTGTTCTGTAGCATGCAGAGTTTGGTTCTAATTACCTACATTTTATTCTAGCCGGGGGCGAGCGCCAGGAAACAGGAAGAGCCTGCTGCACCAGGTTGGGGCAGGGCAGGAACGATGGAGCCGTTCTGGTTGGTCTGGCCCATGGCGATCCCTGGAGCGTTCCAACAGTGAGGTTCCGATCAGGACCTGCCGAAACGGCGAGCCCTGGCCATACGGGCCTAGGCCATGACGATCGCTGCCTGGTTCCACAGCGAGACTCGGGCTGTGATAGCCCGGAACAGCTTGCCTGCGCAGCGCTGGCGTGGGAAGGAAGATCCGCAGGCCTGGACACGGACGCCGACTGCGAGCTCTAAACGACGGGCGACAACCAGTGTCGGCGGGTCCGGAGTGCCGGCTCTCGAAGACGGACAACTGGGAAGTACAGTAAACCGATTAGCTGTCTTCTCGTTGTGTTGTGTCGCTCCCTGGGAGACGAGCGAGACATATACCGATCGGGCGGCAATTATTATAGAGCGATCTTGCAAGTGGTGAAGACAACTCAAAGTGGTGTCCAAATGACAACTCAATATGCTTGCCGGCTGGCTATGCTGGGTGACAAAGACTTTCGAACTGATAGCCACCCGGAAATTTTTCTTCTGTAAATCTATACATTCAGGCTCGTATCGTTCCCTGAAGATCAAGCTACAAGTGTCTCAGCAGATCTAATATTGCAATATTCCCAATTTGCAATGCAGCAAACACAAAAGAAACAAAAAAATATTCTTCCCCTCCTCGTGACTTGCTTCCATTACCGTTTGTTCTCCAGATTCCTTAGCGCTCTAACCGCTCTAACTAGCTGACGGGCTAATTGCCCAGTGTACACAGACGCCGCCGACGATCCCCACCAGTTCTAGCGACACAAAATATTTCCATTCATTTTTATTTTTTTAACCCTTTAAGGCACAGTGTATCTTCCAGGATACATACAATGTAATAATAGTTTTTTGGAACCGAAAGCAATACTCAGGCGAAATGTTTAACGTATCTTAAAATATACTTTTTCTGGTTTCGTTTTCGTGGTCTCTAATTTTCGCCCCCCGCCAGGGGTTCTTCAATAGTCCGTTGGCTCCAATGTGCGTGGTGGCGCCCAGGACGCGTATCGTCCACGCCGTGCTACGCACTTCGACCTGCTGTTATAAAGGTAAGCAGTACTTTGCCCTGAAACATGTTAATTTTCCATTTTTAGAAGTGCTGGATTCCATAGCGCAGTCGTATTTTACCCTGAAACGTATGAAATCGGGAAAAAGTACATAGTAGATATGCGTATCGCGAAGAGAGGAGTCGCATAGTAGCTCTATAATTTCAGTGGTGTTCCCTTCCGTGCTTAGATTTGGCAGTGTTTCTGTAGTTTTAAGCCGATAAGTGTTTAGCCAGGTAAATATATTGGGCGATAGTTTAGGGGTGGGCGTTCACTCTGAATTTAACATACCTATGCATGATGAATCAGCTGTAATTGTCGGGAGAAAGCTTTCTGTTTGGCGTGGTTTAGCACATCTCTATGTTGACCTGTTTACTGATAGAATCTAACGCGGTGCTCTTCTTTTATGCTTCGTATTCTACTGCTGCCCGATGGAAATTACATCAGGATCTTTCTACCAGACACGGAGTCACGATCGTCCCTGTGGGCTTTTGATTCCGGAAAGTGGAACAGTGTCCGATGCGGGATCTAGTGAAGTGAGTGACGGTGACGAGGAGAACTGGCCAACGAAGGGCATAACAACAGAACTTCCAAGCGATAACGAAACTGAAGGCAGAACGCTCGCCTGTCCAGTTTTGTCAACGTCAAGAAAGAAACAAAAGTCCCCGCCGCAAGTTTTTGACTGGCGAAAGGAAGACCGGTGTTTTGTGGAGCCTGCGGAACCCGTGTTTACGGCTCTGAAGATGACAAAAGCCCACTGAAATATTTTCAAGTTTTCATTGATGACAAGCTGCTGACGAGACAAACCTCTATTCTGTGCATCAGGCTGGAGCGTATGGGTAAACTTTCGTTACATTGTGTCAGCATCCTTGCGCAAAAAACATATTATGCGAACTGAATCGTTGCATCGCCCTTTCAATTAAGCACCTTATAAAATCAAATGTGGTGTTTGAGCTCTATACATCTTATTTAGTTTTACAAGAACGCATGGTTTCATTCAACACCAGACCTATATTCTTAATGTATGCACACAAGAGGCACCCCGGTGTGCACATAAGGCCAGTTTAGTGTGCCGTGGTGTGCACATTAGACTGGTCTGGTGTGGCATAGTGTGCACATCATGCTATTCTAGTGTTCTGTGCTGTGCACATCAGACCAGCCTTGTGTGTTTTGGTGTGCACATCAGCCCACACTAGGATGATGTGATGGGCACACCAAACCAGCCTAATGTGTTCTAGTGGGCACATGAGAAAACGTTAGGCTGATTTGATGTGCACCCAAGAACACACCAGGCCGGTCTGATGTTCACACCAGAAAACGCTAGGACACACCAAACCGGTCTCGGAGATTTTTCAATAGGGATATTATTAAGGAAAATATATGAACTTTTGCGTGTGGCAGGGGTACTTAACTTACTATCTAGTGAACTAATTTATTTCTCCCTGTGAACTCGAGCTGCCTTAGAACGAAATATAACTTATTTTGTATACAATAATACTATTACCTTAATACAGTTAAGATTCTAGTATAAACGAGGTAAAGGTAATAACATAACATTAGTATAAATAAACACGTAAGCACAAACAACGCACTTTCAATATTCACACAAACTTGTTATTCACCTTCCAGTAATAACTAGAATATTATCACGCATATTTACAAATGTCGAAGGAACAGCAGACGGATAACGACGAAGAACAAGATTCCATTCTATCACGAAATTAAAAAAAAAAACAATCGACTGCAGCACTGTAGTTGCGTCCTACATGACCAAGAAAACCCGTAAATAAGTTGCTTCTCACCTTTCTACCGTATCCATCCATACGTCCCGCAATATTTACCACGAAAACTTTGAACACGAACTCCAAGAAGTCCCTTTGTCGAGAGAGGGGTCTATCGCTAATGACCAGTGTCATCGTTGACTAGTTTCCACACATGTGACTCAAACCGTAGGAGGACTTGTCCCGCGAATGCAGGTAAATGCAGTAATGTCAAGCAAACACACAAAAAAAACTACGACGACAGAAAAACGACATGAAGAAGGAAATAAGTCTCAAAAGAACCACACAGAAGCACCGACAGCAGGACGAAAGGCTTAATGTTGTCGACCGTCGGGGACCAAAGACCAAAAAGGACTGTTTGTCACCGTGCGGGCGAGACGCGTAAACAACACGGGATCAGGAGAGGATAAGCGTCCGGGTGCACGTTGCTCTCCCCCTCCGCCGACTCGGCGGTGAACGCAGTGAGGGCGCCAGCGAGACTGGTCACGTGAGGTTACGTCTCTATAGTTTCGGAATTTGTTGAACTAAAAAGGTTTTGGTTCACTCTCCCTCTTATTATGCCTCCTCTCTCGCTCGTGTCGTCCCGTCTCTCTCCTCTACTTTTCCAAGTTCTCTTTTTGAGAGGAATAAAATAAACAATATTCGTGTCAATCGTAGTTACCCGGTTTGCGCAAACTATATATCAGGATTGCGTCGGTGCGATACAACAAAAATTCTGTGGACATCGGCAGTGTCAAAATGGTACCGGCTTTCTTTCAGTATTATTTTTGAATCGGCCGAAAATGCGTAATACTGCGCAGTTATTGCCGATTCAGAAACGATATTCAGAGAAAAATATGGAGTGTGTACCATATATATCATAGTTGCGTCGTCGCAATATAACAGATATTCCGTCGACATCGGCAGTATCAAAATGGTACCGGCACAATTTTCCCTACACAAAGGAAAGATCGGCAGTACTCACACGACTTTCCCGACCCGAGGCGAATATCGCCCCAATATTGTGTGCTGCCTGGGATACGACCGCGGGTAATGCACGCTTGTTGCGTAATAAGCGATATAGGAACAAGTTCTGACGGCGATTATATTTCAGCTGTCGAGTATGCCTATCCAAATATTCTCGTTTCTGACCTTTTAGTTAACCAGTGAGAAACTAATCTCTCAATAATGGGTCCCAATAATCTCACTAGAATGATTCACTAGAATAGGCCCTAATCTCACTAGATTGGGTCGTGCACCTCCACTAAACACAGGTTAGTATTTTGTTAGTATTTTTGGCGTTATTAAAATTTTGTTATTGTTTGTTGTTTGAATTATGTATTTGTTTTAATATTTTGTAGGTAGCTGGATTGTGCAGTATGTATGAATTTTCAATGCATAAATGGGATCTTTAACCCACTCCTCTGCTGTAATACTCCGGCGCTGCAGAGTACAAATAAATAAATGAATACCTAGATCAAGGTAAAATATTGCGGCTTTCTGATTCCTGAAAGTATTTCGATGCTTTAAACTGAAATATTGGTTAATGCTTCGAAACTAGCTCTGGTAGAAAAAAGAAAGATTTTGAACAATATTTATATATTTTCGACCAGATGCATGTTCTTCTTCAACACTTTAATGAAATTCGGCCGGCAAACAGAAAGCACTCTCGCTAGCCCTCGCGTATCAAAGTTCTGTTGTATACCAAAAAGCTTATTGGAAGCACTCGCACAGTGATAGTCGCATCTCGAGTCTATACTCATGGAACAAGGCATTACATTCGAAAAGAACCTATCGGATACCACGAAATTGATTAAATTATTTTGACTTTCGGTATCCACGAACGCGTTTCTTGATATTGGTGTCTAGAGGCTGTATTTGACCGCAAGGTCCGAATGGCTGTGAGTTTCTTTCCTAGCTTCACGAGTGAACCCAAAAGAACTCGCTACCGGAAGTTTTAGGGTAAATTACATTCTGAATACACGCCGGTTCTTCGTTCATTTTCTTTGTGATTGGCAATAAAAAGATAATGGCGGAAAAAAGTAGCTTGATACAGTGGCGTACCAAGTTGCTTTTGAGTGGAGGGGCAAACCAGGCACCCTCCCCCCCCCCCCCCCCCCCCCCCCTAGGGCCGGTGGCGGTGCCCTTGGTATCCATATGGCGCAGCCGGCTAGTGTTTGCCCTGCCCAGTGGCGGCTGTTCAGGGGGGGGGGGGGAACACATGCCTTGCCCCCCCCCCCCACACTCTAAAAACTGGGGGGATGGGCAAGCGCCCCCTTCCCCCCCCCCCCCCGGTTCCTACGCCCATGGCTTGATAATTGAGGAAGAGAAGATAGTTACCTCACGTCAATGCACATTGTGTTCTTTTTCCGTGCACCTTTAATAAAGAGGTTGGTGACTTGTGCATGAATGCTGTCTTCATTGCACGTGTCTCGGGATCAGCGGACATTAGATGGGAGGATGACCATCACGATCAATGGGATAATTAACTCAAAATTATGAAATTAACAGCTTAACTAATCGTTGATGGTCTGTACTATAATCACTAAATTGAAATCAACTACTGTTAGAGGAAAAACCGGTTTAAATATTTTACGGAGAGACAGCAGTCGTTGACATAGATCAGTTTTCGCGTTTTAGCCCCCGATTCCAGGGTCATGCACATTGAGTAACTCCAAATGAAATCTGAAGACACGACGTGCAGCTCGTTTGGGGCAAGCTTCATTAGCGTGACGCGTACACGATGCCATTTGAAGCGGTGTCGTGTGACACTGTGGCGTTAAGGTGACACGTGACCTCACAACTTAACATCAAGTTACGTGACACCACTAACATTTTTTTTAATCTAAAGTCGCTATCAATTACGTGGCACCAGAGACGTGACCATGCCCCGTGACGTGACCTCCCGGTGTTCCGTCAAGCTGACACATGACGACAGTCACCTTGGGCGCGTTAAGTCGGTGCTGCGGAGCGCGAGAGATTAGCGCTCGATTCATTAAACAGGCAGGTGCGGCACCATAGACTGACACTCGAGCGCGCCCTTCGTGCACCGAGTTTCTCTCGGAGCGCGAGTGATTGCTTCGCGCTCAATGACGTCACGTCTATAAACAAGACGGCTGTGCTGACAGATACCTTGTCGAGACGAAAGGTGCAATCGGGCCGCTGCCCCTTTAAGGTAAAGTATTGCTTAATCTAGCAGGTAAAACGATTTTATTTAAAGTCTATGAGAGCAATTAGCGTTCTGGAAAGATTTGTTCGTGTATCTTGCCTGAAAAGGAAGTCATCTATCGAGGGGTAGCGTGACGACAGCCCAGCGACAGAAAGTTGTCGAGATTTGAAGACAGTCGGACTGTTGCCCTTTTAGAATGCTTAGCCCAGCGAATCAAGGTGCATCGATTGAAATGCCGAAACATCAGTTAGCATTGCTGAAAAGGTTCGTTCCTGCATCTCGCCTGAAAACAAATTGAAGTGTGATATTTTGAAGGGCGATGCGCCGGTATGCAGAACATCGACGAGTTTTGTTTCGCTCTGCGAGTTTCACAGTTTCCTGCTTCTGCAAGCGAGTGCAAGAATGGTGTATTTTATTTAAATCTGAACATTATGTATAACCAATGAATAGATCGGTCAAGGTAACTTTCTGTATATATCACCGAAGCAAGACTTCAGACATTTCAGAAAAATTAAAACATTCGTAGGGACTTCATACGGTCTCCGTCTTTTTGGTACTTTGCACTCCGCCGCTCTACACATGCCTTAATTAATTTATCTTCAATATCATTTCGGCTTCTGCCACCCTTATTTTCGAGATCCTGGGTTTGTCATAACCATGAGGTCGGAACTGGCGCAAGTGATTTGTTCATAGTTTCGGTGTGTCGCGCTCCTGTATGCAATGCTCGGTTTATTTACTGCACTCAGATTATGAAAATGGGGGCGTCGGAGTAGGCGTACAGGAACGCGAATTAAACACGCGTGCTGATGACGCCATGTTAATCGGCGTCCGCTAAATTTAGCGAGACTTATACGCCCCGTCAAATTCAAGAGGACTTAAGTCTGCTGAATATGGCGGGCGTGTGACAGTTTTCAGTGGCGGTTTTTTCGTGTGCCGTCACGTCACACTTTTCTCGGGCATCACAGCCCTGAAACAGGTGAGATGTCAAAAACGTGGTTGATTGTTTCTACTGGTTTACAAAGAAGGCAATCAAATTTCGCAAAACGACTGCACCAGGATTGCGGCAGATTCTAGCACACCTTCACTGGAAATTTGTAAATTTCTAGTATAAAAATAGTTTTAGCTGTCTTTGTTTAAATATTTGGAAGTTAACGAAGGGGAAACAAAAGGGACAGGCACAGCCACGAGGATGTAAACATACGCAGCAACTCGAAAGGCTAGAGGTGCATTCGTGGACGTCCCGCGGGAGCACCTGGCGAGACTGATCAACAAGATTGGCGTCGTCCCAAATCGGTGCGGTCAGAACTAAAATCATTACTACCAACCAGCTACATTTCCAGTTGCGACCCGGAGATGCCAGTGTTCTGATCGGCTGCGTCCCGGTGGTGTCCCTATCGCATGGACCACACCAACAACCATCCACACGGTCGGCTGCGATTCGAGTGCACTAAGAGCGAGAGGCGAGGCTATAGTCAACAAGGCCAAGACCAAGACTGCAGCCAATGACAAAGTAACTTGGCGGGACCTCTGAAAAGAACAATTTTTAGCTGTTCGTAAATTTCCCATTGTACTTTTGTATTTAATGTAAAACCCTTAATGTTCGCCAGCCCTTAATTTTCGCAAAATTTATAAATTGAAAAATTCGCGAAATTTAAAGGCACGTGGAAATTTCGGTCCTTAAGAGTTTCAATGAAGGTTTCTGGAATTCCCGAAGTTTAGTGGCCGCGATTATGTCCTTTGTGACCGATTCGCGAAAAATAGGGGCCGCGAAAAAAAAAGGGTTTTACAGTAGTTCGTTCAAATTACTTTTAGTACATCAGCATTAGTACCATTGTACTTTCACTGACCTTCGACTAGTTTGAAGAATACCTATATAAACTTCGCAACGTCGCCACAGAATGGCGTCACAGTACCATTGACTAACTGACTGTGGAGACTGGCTAGGAAACACATTTTGCAAGGCCCAACAGATGGCGGCGGGGTGCATATTTCGAGAGACTTTACGATAGGACGCATGGTAATATGATATTATTGTGTGTATGACTATGTTTATACCGGCGGAAATTAGTCAACCTAAATGGGCGCTTGGTGTCTCAGCTGTAGAAGAACAATTTAGACAGTGCAGTGCAACCGCTAGCCAAGGCTTTTTAACGTGCATCACGCAGTAGTGATACATGACCGTACGCCGATACGGTGCTCATCCAGATTGAAACGGGTAAGGATGGGGATTAAACCAAGGATCTTTCGGTTCTGAAGCGTGAGCTTTCGTTCCACGTGGTCCGAGTTTGTGAGCGCTAGAGCCACTGTATATGGCAGCGTTGCTGCCAGATTAGCGACACGACGCAAAAATATCTTGATGCACGACGTCAGAAGCGCCGATAGTGATCTCCATTTTGGGCCTGGGAAGTTGCCAAGGTAATCGTGCTGCTAGCGACGCTGGGCAGCATTTTGTTTAGTCTAGTTTCGCTGATGTATCCATCCGGTCATTGAAAAGTGCTAAAACACGTTTTGTGTTTGCCCGATCACCATAGGTCATCCTGGTGGTTATTCCCTCAGCCCGGTGATAGTTGCAGGGGCGTAGAGGGAAAGACATTGGTTATTCACCTTGAAAAGGAAAGCCTTTCTTGAGGCTGGATGGCGAAAACTACCGCCCATTACAAAGGGTACAGCCACTATCATCCCTCCATCTATGTTCGGTTCTGTAGGTTGCTGTGGAAACGAGACAGCCAGCTCGTTGCTACGGTACCGCGTGTGACCAATCGGGGTGATAGGCGCCACAGGTAAAAGCGTGGCGCTCCTCTGGCAGCTACGCTGCCATATACAATGGCTCTAGTGTGCGCTAGCCCACTCAGCCACCGATCTTCCTGCATCACCATAGCAACGAAGGGCGCACTGGATTGGCTGGTTATTGGGAGCGATGCCGTGATGTGACACCTAGTAACCGAAGCCCGCCGGTGACGTCCCCCTTCGCCAATTTCGGCAACGCGCAGTGGGGGCGGCGGGTGTATCACTGAGGCGCGTTTTAACTCCCCCCCCCCCCCCCCTGCGCCCCCCTCCCGGGTGGCCGAAGTGCACCCTATCCCCGCTGTCCCGCATGGCAAATCGGTTGCTAGGTGTTACGCCACGCCATCGCTCTCTATAACCAGCCAATCCTGTGGGCCGCCGTCTTTCATGAACAAGCAAAGTTTTCTTAACTGCTTGCCAAAAGGAGAAGAGTGGTTTCGAGAATGTTCACCCCGCGGAAAAGTGTCGAGAGGCTGCATTCATCATGCTTTTTTATATATAAATAACCACTGTGCAAAATGAAAACGCATTTCTCCAAGATTCAACGTAGTGGCAGCAACGATTAAAAAAAAATCCTATATTGGAAGAGTGAATTCCGACTTTTTCATTCTGCGGCTTGGACTAACCCATAACACAATAATTTGGCGAGCCTGCCAGTATCAAACCGCAGGGTGAGGAGAAACGGTTACACTGTTGAACAATCAATATCAATTATTGAAATAGATTTAGATAATATATTTGCTTTAGGTAGTTCTCTTGAATTGACGAAGTAGGCAGCTTTGCGTCTTGTAGAGAACAAAATAACAACAAAAAACGCGAGATGGAAGAGCGGATGGATGGACGACAATAACATATAGCCGAAAATAAAAACGAGATAGTCGAAAGGAAAAGACTGAAAGCCGAACAAGAAATAGCGACGTTACATTGTAAATTATTACTTGCATACCAGGAAAGCGCTTGTGGGTCGACTCTAGCCTAGAGAGGTGAGGGTCAGCCGAAATCGCCCCTTTGCCGTATAGCAAGACAAAAACACTTGTAACGCGGAATGTGATGTGCCGGTACGGAGAAACCGCGTACACATGTGGAGACTAGTGGCACGAAGCGGCCACAGGTCGTGCAAGGTAAGCGCGTAGCACTCCTTGAATGTCTTACTTGGGAGTACCGTATCTTCTAAGGTTGCAGTACTAATGCGTCTTTCTTAGGCCTGTTGGAGTTTGCGACGCACTACGCGGAACGTGTCACAGCGCCGAGCAGAGCCCTGTCGCCAACTCGCGGCGAAAAAACGAACAAGACACACGACACTACCTAAACCCGTTGCAGCAAAGGAGCTTTTTTTCCCCTTTTCTTTCTCTCTTTTTTTTTTTGCGCTCTTTCTCTCAGGAAGCGCGGAACGTTTTCGTTTTACGGACAAGAGCGTACCAGAGCGCCGCCCTATACCTGAACACTTAGATGCTTTGAAACTCATTCACACAAACACACACACACAAAAAAAAAATCTCGCGTCGAGGTGTAAATAATTTAATCTTTTTTTTTTTGTATTAAAAATAGTCGTGCATTGCGAGGACGGCGGCGAGCGATTACGTCTTAAGACCCAATTTTTCCTTGGACGCGCGTGCTTGAGCGATTCAGCGAGGTACCGGATGTGACGTATCGCCTTTTTCCGGTTGAAACCTGTTTTGGTTGTTTTTATTTTTGATGCGTAAGGAAGGCCAAAAGGCAGAGGGGTCGAAAAATGTGGGCACCTGCCAAATGTGCTTGAAACCCTGTCAGCATGGAGAAAAGCAAGCCGATTGAAACATGAACTGTGAGCAGTATTTGCTGCTTTTGTGTGACGCGGTAAAAACAACACGTCACCGTATGCACGAAAGCCGCCACCGAGCGGCTAACTTCGCAGCGTGTTGTGACTCGCGTGAGCGATCACTCCCGATGTGTTGTGCGCATTTTTTGTGTGCTAGTTAGCAACACTGAATACAAAAATTTTGCATCGAAGACACCTTTGCGGAAGCTGCATGCAGTGCTATCAGAGGTGCGATCTTGCGGGAGTAGCACCGTGCTAAGCTTTGTTTGCACAAAAACGCGCCACAAGAGCACATTTTAAACCTTCTAAAGCTGCGCGTTCTACAAACAACTGGAATTTAAAACGTATTTAGTCATCGAATTTGCCCATTGGCTGAAGACGGTTGTTTCCAGGGGTCTATCCAATCACGAAGGCAAGGTAACAACGATCGTACGAAGCAGACGAATAAAAACAAATACCATGCTTTTTTCACAAACGTGGTATTCCCCGATAAGACGCCGACGTCGGGAGGCCCTCAGTGACTGCTTCGTCTTTTTCTGACGGTGGCGTCGATGTCAACCGAAACGCGCATTTATTTTATGTGTGAATGCGCCTTTACCACCACCAGGAGTAACCCGAAGAAGCTCGAGGTAGAGGTTCGGATGGCATTCGTGTCTAATCAGTGAGAAGACGGCCGGTGCATCAGAGTTCGGCTTGCAATCGGCCTGTCGACTTCCCTTGCTGGAACCTAAACGGAAATGGTTAGGTTCCAGCCCTACAACAGATTATGGGATAAAAGGGATGCCACCTTTTGAAGAAAATTGCGACGACCTTTATGTTTATTTGCAGAAGTTCGAAAGGGTTAAACCAAAAACAAGACGTCACAAAAAAAAACATTTTACTTGGAGGTGCTGCACTCGAAGAACAGTATTTATTTTAAGTTATATGTATTTGAAAGGATGGGTGGCGCCCTCCAGTGCAGCGAGTTTAAACTATACAGAACATTTTATCCATATACAACACTCCTTACACACATAAAAGACAGTCACAAGCACTCCCAATGGTTTGATGGGCGCCTAACTCTTTTCGAACGTCGCAGGACGTCCCAAGGTTTGTCACCTGAATCCGTATGGCCTGTCAAAGGTAATTTAAGTTCCGAACGGAAGCAAAAAACAAACTGTCATTGTCGGTAGATTCAGTTCTCGAGACTGAAGAAGACGGGTTATCCACACTTCTAAATTGAAGGTGAATTGCACGTACCCAGCGTACACGAGCAGACACCCACCACAGGTAACTAACAGGACTGTTTTCTTTCAGTACGTTTCCTCTGGCTCAGTTTACACTTTCTCCCCGGATGTTACGAACCCAAACCGGATTGACAACTTGGAACGCCGTCTGTGGGCCTCTACACCTGTCAGCCAGTTCATGGTCTCGGTTCCGTTTTCTTTGTCTGGGAGATTGGCACTTGGCTTGAGCTGCGAGAAACTTGTCCGTGGAAGCCGTATTAGGAACAACTCTGATGAGACCTTTTCAGTAGCTGTTTGTGGGGCTGTCCAGTAGATGAGTAGGAAGCTGGTGAACTTCTACAGGAAGCTTCGTTGTTCTGCATGAACGTCACCTTTCAGTACCTGTTTGAGCAGCGTTCGCTTCGCTGTTTGCCTAGCTCTCCGCAGCACCATTCGAAACCGGGAGGTAAGGTGACGTTATCATGTGCGCCACACCCTGATAACTCAAGAACTTCTTAAACTTCTCACTGCGAAACTGGGGCCCACTTTCCGTCACCATGTTTTCGGGCAGTCCGAACTGAACAGGCGTATTGATTAGTCTTTAAGCAGTCAAAATAGCCGTTCCGGAAGACATGGCCAGCACTTACACCCACTTAGAAAAACCTGTGGTGAAGACAAACAACTTTACACCTCTCTTTGTTGCGAATTACAAATGCACTCACTCGAACAGCCCCGAGGACATTTTCCACGATTCGAGTCAAACCGGAGGCACGTCGGTCTGAACTACCTGGCAGATCTCGCAAAATCACACATAGTTTTGAATCATGACACTTGGAGAGAATATCACACCTGGCGACGGCGGCGCCTCAATCTAAGCCCTGGGCTTAGATTGACAGCTTTCTGTCAATCTAATCCCAGAGCAGCTTTCTACTTTGATGGGCTACCCCCTTGGAGCCTGATGCTTCGACACCAGTGAGCACCAGCCCCACCATGATCCTGGGGATCCTTTATGCTGCACGTGTTAGTGGTTGGTTACGCGGTCGTCAAGAGGTAGAAATCACTTTATATGTACATAGCCTTTAACATTGTTATCGTTGCGGGTTTTGCGAGAGCTTGTCGTCGTCGTCGCAATTTTTGAGCTCTCGCGCTCAGCATGATTCTAACACTTGGCCAACCTGTGAAAAATTGACTCAGTTTTCTTCTTCGTCTTCACAGTCGTCATGATCGGGTTCCTTGTCTAAGTCGAAGGCAGTAACGCTTCATCTTGTCGAGCGGGGTGTGTAAACGTATAGAAACGCAAAGTTACTGATAGGCCCGGAAAATCGTGTATTGAATGTGTGTCAACTAGAAGCTTCTGTTACCTCGGAGAGACCTTGCAACCTTTTAAAAGCTTCCTTGAATGTCCTATAGGAGGCAATTCTGTCTCCTATCGTCTGTCACCCACTTATCTTCAGTTACATTATTTTTGTCGCGTAGCGCATAATTGAGGGAATCTACCTTAAAATGTTTAGGCTCGTAAGCGAACAGCAGCCGGAAGGGCGTCATACGAGTGGCCTTCTGAAAGTGCATTTGAGACTCCACTGAACGTGTTTCCAACAACTCGTCCCGATTCCTTCCTTCAACGTTGGTAGTCAAAGTGGCGATTGATGCAGTAACCATTCTCTTCTACCTCTCCACTTGCCCATTTGCTCGACGGTTTGCAGTAGAGTTCAGCACATGAGCAATGTTTAATGCACAGCAACACCTCCGGAACGCTCTACTTCTGTACGCTCCACCTCTGTAATGACCCTTGCTGGAGGGCCGAAAGGACCAACGATGTTCTTCAGCAGCGAAGAGTTGGTAGTGCGCTAGTGTTCCTTGCGGGTCTCTGCAGTACAAACTTGGTATATGCATCCACAGCCACGATCAAATAAACGTTTCCACCCCAGCTTCGTGGAAATGGTCCCAGATGACCAATGTTAATCCTGTGGAAAGGCAGGCCAGCTTTCTCAATAGAATGCAACATTCCAGGCTTTTTGTCTCTCTGAGTCTTCTGATGAATACATTTTAGGCACGATGCGATGCACCTGCGAACATATCGTTTCATTTTAGGAAACCAACAGTTTTTCTGCATATTCTTCCGCGTTTATTTCTAATCCCAGGTGTACGAGATCGTCGTGGCCGCGCCTAATGATCTGCGAACGCAAATTCTGAGGGACCACCCTCGATATCTTCTGTGTTTCCTTTTCCGAAAACAACGTCGCTCCGTAGCTCCTGCTGTTCGTGGAGAAATTAGTCTTCCTTGGACTGTGCCGGCTTTCGTAATGTGTCTCGTATCTTGTTAACCTCAGGGTCCGGTCGTTGTACTGCTACTACCAGCCAATCGTCACAATCAATCACTGTCGCTGGCAAGACGGGTAGACCATCAGAAATAACGACATCTTCAGGTAGACCACTAATAGATCGGCTCAAGGCGTCCATGTTCGTCATAGAGGTACCGGATCGATGATCAACACTAAACTTTAACTATTGTAATCGTAATCACCAGTGAGCAATCCGACGCAACATATCACGCTTACTCAACGTGTCACGCAGGGCATTGCAGTCCGTGACTACAGTGAAGTCGACCCCGGAGAGGTACACTTTAAGCCGCTCAAGAGTCCAAACAACTGCAAGGGTCCCAAGCTCGTAGTAATGGTACATTTGTTCCTCTTTGCACCTCTGAAGGCTCACATAAATTACGGGATGAACTTGTCCGTCTAGCTTGCGCTGCAGCAACATGTCCCCCAAACACCTCTTGCTTGCATCGGTATGCACTTCCGTTAGAGCTTCCTAGTTTTAGAAGGCCAGAATTGGTCTCTCCTGCAATCACACTTTCGGAAAAAAAAATTCAGAATATTGCTCCGCGGTCCATCACCAAAAAGTATTGCTCTTCAAAAGCCTTGTCAGAGGTTCGGCTAGCGCTGCAAAGTTCTTCAGAAAAAGCCTGAAATAGCTTGCAAGGCAAATAAACAGCCTTATTTCGTAGACGTTTCTTGGCGTTAGAAGTCAGTCCCTGCCTTGACTTTACACTCACCTGGCCTGAGTCCAGTGGTTCTGATTTCAAATCACAGGTAGTTTATTGTTTCTGCCATTTACACGCATTTTCTCAGGCGAAGTGTATGTCTGGCGTTTCGAAGAAGTTGGAAAACCTTTCGCAAATGATCAAGATCTTCTTTGAAATCCCGCGACGGTACGAGAATATCATCTATGTACGCTAGAGCCATTCCGTAACGCAAGGGTCTGAATACCACATTCATTATTTTTTTTAAACACCGCTGCTTCCTTGGTCACACCAAACGGGATTTTATAAACTCGCAGTGTCCGTCGGGTGTTACAAATGCCGTCTTCGGTTGTGATGCTTGGGCCTTCAGAATTTGATAATACCCTCACGTCAAGTGAGAGTCGTAAAATAGCACTTACCATGTAATCGGTCCAACCGGGTTTCTAAGAAGTGGAGTGGGTATTTGCCTTTCTTATGGTGAATTCCGCTCGCAGATCTCGAGCGCTTCAAAAGAGCTCCATTTTGAGCGCGCATGTTACGCTTGCAGATCTGGCTCCACTTCGTCATCTTCCGCTCGTAGATCTCTGGCAGCTCCCGCTCCGTGGAGCGCCTCCAACTCCGCCGAACTTGATTCGCGGGATTTCAGAGATCTACACGGAGGTTCACAGAGATTTCAGAGATCTACGCGGAAGTTCACAGAGGATTTCAGAGATCTACACGGAAGTTGACGTCATTTCCTCTCCCTCGGCGGTGGTGCATGCGCGACAAGGTCGGTGGGCCGACCGGCGACCGACTGTGCCGTCAACGGTGTGGTCGACGGAGTGAAGGAGTCGAGTCGGTCGAGCTGGATCTGCTCGGATGCGTCGGTTGTTTACGCGGGTTTATGACGGCTCGAATGCTTCTACTTCGCGTAGAAAAGGCATGGAAAGCCGGGACAGTAGCCTGACAAATTGGAAGCGCTGACATCTGCGGTCGTGAAAGGAAGAACGATAAAAAGAACGGCAGAAAATCGGAAGGAGGCAGACGCAACGTTAGGCCTGTTCATTTTTCCGCCACTGATCGTTTTCTTTCTTTACACTGAAAACCGTCGGCGTTTTCTCATGCAATAAAGCAAGAACAGATTAGGCAACGACCGTGCTAGGGATGGTTTGTTACCTCTGTGTTTATTAAAGTCGTACCAGCAATCTGAACTCCACCGATGGCAATCGCTGTGCGTGCCCCGCCGCTTCGAGGCGGCCGAAAGGTAAGTGACGGTGCCGTATGCGGACGTCTTCCCCGTTACTTGTGACATGGGCTACGTGGTTCGTATAATTTCGCCCGGCCTGTGTCGTGCGTTATTTCTGCAGCTAAGCAATGACAGTTGTCACTGGTCGTCGGAAACACCAGTCGGCTGAGGCGTTGGTGGGCTTGACAAGTTCGAGCAGCAGCCATTTTGAACGGCCGAGGGGGGAGCAATGGAGGGGGCGGGGGGGGGGGGGGGAGGGGTCGCTCCAAAAAGGGAATCTATCTTCCGCTAGTCGATTTGGAGCGAGTCTCAAGGAGCGGAATTGTGCCTCCCCCGCGGATTTTGGAAAGCGCTCCGGATCTACGAGTGCAATTCACCATTAGTAGCACTGTTGAATGCTGTGTAATCAATGTAGAAACATTCTTCGCCTGTCTTTTTCTTCACAACAAGCAACAAACTTGCGTACTCGGACGAGGAGTCACAAGCTCTTTGATAGCTTTGTTTTCTCTGAGTCACTGATTGAACGTTAGACGATACGGTCTAAAAGATACCGGATTTGCGTCTTCAGCCATGCAATTTTTAATTTCGGCTTCGTTTGCGGTTCCCAACTCAATTACATTATCCGAAAAACAATCACGTTGCTCTTTGATGAACTTGAGAACTAAATTTGAATTGATGTACCATTAATGCGATTCCCGTGCGCATATCTTCTAAACCTACAGGGTATTAGGCATTTCGAAAGTACAATGTTGTCGCAAGACGTTTCGGGCTTCTCGTGACACCAAGAGCCCCGTGCAGTCACTTTTCCTTGCGTAACACAAAGAGCGGAATCAGAAATATTAAGGACTGGCAAGAACGTAGTACTATCTTCGTCTAGGTGGATAACACAGGAGGGCAAACAATGCTCCTTACCCTCTTCCATGAGAAAGTTGGGCATTGACGCAAACGTCGCCTTCTTGTTCGCCTCCCGCTGATAACATGACAATGCCAATGTACCCGGGGGGTATGACCGTTGACTCCTTTCCGCATAACGGGGGATGACGGGGTGGAAGTTTTGGAAAATTGAGGCCTCTAACTAGGTCTTCCTCATCATCAGTACTCTCGTCCTCTTCGAAAATTCATGAACGTGTTTACGTCTTACAACGGTAATGTGGGGCTCATCCATAAATGGCTAGCCAACAAGTAGTGGAATTGCCTGGGCATCCCTTAGAACGATGTGAACGGGCACTCCCGCAGCACGCGTCCAGGCATTTCTGCAGCGACCTTCGACGGTTGGTTCTCATTTCCCAATTTTGTTTTGCCAGAGTAAGTGTGATGAGTTTTGTGATGGCAAATCACGTCGTCTGTCGATTACTTCACTCATACATTGTGGACAGTTCGTCAACTTTTCTAATTTATTGTCCTACTGTCTGTGATGGAATTGCTACAGGATTAAAGACAGGTACGAGCTTTCCAGAGTTTGCAGGTGGCCGTTCGTCTTGAAGTGGCTGTTGGCCGGCACAACGCAGCGTGGCCATGACGCTCATCGCCTCCCGCACTGCCCTCTGGATAGCCGTTTTCAGCAGCGTAGCAAAGTCTTCAGTTGTTGCACGAATTTCCGTTGTTTGATGGTTTTCCAACTCACCAGCGACAGTGTCGGAGCCGTCGATACCAGCAGTCACAGCCACAGGATTCGCTTCGTCGTATTGCTGAAGGGATCTAGTGTTGTCTACGACAGCCACGTTCGTGATGTCTTTATCGCCTGTTCCTTCGCACGAACTTTGAATTGTACCCGGTGGACGGCCTCGCAAGCGCCTCTTTTGAAGATCGTGCCCGGTGCTACCAGTCATCTCTAAAAAGATCTGGACCGATGTGACACAATTTCTGCCGCATTGAGTATCGTAGGAAGCTTCTCACTGTGTCCAGGTCGCAAACGTGTTAATCCCACTTCTGACTTGTTAGCCGTCGAATATGCAGTAGTCAAGAAGTAGAACGCATTTTATATGTTCTTAGCTTTTGGCGTTCGTATCGCTGCATGTTTCGCGGTAACTTGTCGTCGTTTTCGTGGATTTTGAGCTCTCTTTCTCAGCTGTATTTTATCACTTGCACCGGTCGAACAGCAAGCCAAATCCCCTTGGCTCGCTGCTGACCCACCTCAACGAAATTTTAACATTTACAAATCGGACTGCCGTCCTCCGCAATAAGTGCAATTCATCTCGTCGTCATCTTGCATGTCTATATTCATCGCATTACCATGTTAATCAGACGAGGCACCGTGTGCCTCCAAGGAACGCGCTGTTACTTTTCCGCGGTACCTCGGCTCTACAGGGACAAACAAAGAGTATTATAATTAGTATAATATTATTAATATTATTATTATTACGAAGTATTTCCTGTCTGCTTTATAATACCAAAGCATTCATGCCTTTCAATCTACGCAAGCGCGTTGCTTATGCATTAGCCTACTCCCATTTGCGATA
The DNA here is from genome assembly GCA_013358835.2 of Ixodes persulcatus. Taxonomy (NCBI): domain Eukaryota; kingdom Metazoa; phylum Arthropoda; class Arachnida; order Ixodida; family Ixodidae; genus Ixodes; species Ixodes persulcatus. Next base: position 304,990 of record JABSTQ010010167.1, on the reverse strand, counting down.
TGGCATAACTATTTTTGGTAAATGCTCCAAACTATGGCAAAAAAAAATCAACAGTGTATTGAAGGGAATACTGAGAAGCGTGGGGTACAAGCGCGATTTTTCGGATTTAGATCTTTTTCAAACGCTATCAATGCCAACTTTTCAGTCCCTATTTCTGGAAACAGTTGTGCTCAATTACAACTGGAATGACGATTTTAAGTCTCCACGCCCCATCTCACGAAACTTGCGGAAAGCTTCAAGATTCCTCACTCCAATATGTTATACCCGCTACGGCAAAAATATGCGCTCGTACTACGTCCCTCAAAGTTTTAACCTATTGCCACCAAGCCTTGCAGAGATTACTTTCAAAAAGAAACTCAGAAAGGCATTCCGCACACTTTCCATCGATGTAGAGGACTTATAATATCTCATTTTCTGGTTTCGTCATAATTGGTGTTGCTTCCTCACATGAATCTTTCTTCGAGTCAACATTATTTGTGTAGTGTAATGCAGTAATGTCTGTTTACTTGTGTGTGCGCGTATCTGCGTGTGTGTGCATGTGTATGACTCCTTCTATCATCAATTTCTTATACGACTGGAACTTAGCCATACCTCTTTTTTTCTTCTACTAGAAAAATAGCTTATATTTGTATTGTATATTTTTTTCCCTTGACTCTGACAATAACTTTCTGACTGACATTTTTGTGTATTTTTCACAACTGAAGAAACCATGTGGTGTTTTTCTGCTTTATTTTATTATTTTCCGAAACTCCCTTATTTACCACTGCTACTTAGGTTCAGTCCTACAAGCCCCTGCTGGCTTTCATTTGCTTTATTTTCAGTGCCACACAAACAGCTATACGCCTTCTTAGTGGTGCACTACGTCTAAATAAAAAGAATTCGCATCTCAAGAACAAATGCTGACATGTCAGAACGAAAGGAAGACATCGATGCACTTTCTAAATGTTCGTTCACATCCAAAAATATCAATACCAAGCTCATCTAGGTTGGATTCGAATTTGTTAAAAACCAGTTGCAGACGGGTAATAGTGTCAGCGTTGTGTAAAATGGAAGGATAGAACAATGAGCGTATGCGAATAGACTGTTGAGGAACACGCAAATATACACTGTTCAGTAACACTGTGCAGTCAACAACACCATTAACAACTTTATGCAAGAACATGAGATCACGCGTCATTCGCCTCTTATACAAGGAGCGTAAGCCAATTTGTTTACATAATCTCTCATAGTCATAAAATACCATGGACTGAGAGTAACGATCATAAAAGACACGTATAAATTTTCTTTGCACTCGCACAATACTAGATGAGTTAGATTCTCCAATGCTGTTCCATACAACTGAAGAAAACTCGAGGCGGCTTAGCACAAGAGAGCGAAATAACATTAAAAAACACTGTGGATTTCTAAAATTTCTCGATATACGCGTTATGATACCAAAAACATTTAGAGACGAGTTTAAAATATTCATAACCTGATGATTAAACGAAATTTCAGTGTCTAAATATACACCCAAATCCCTAATCAGAGACACACGGCTGAAAACAGTTGAGTCTAAAGCATAGCAAAATTGCAAAACGTCACGTTTCCTGCTGAGAGAAATAATTTTTGTTTTCAATTCGTTTAATACAAGGCCATTGCTCAAGCACCACAAAGAAATAGAGCCTACGTCACGCTGAAGTAAAACACAATCCTCCACAGTATTGGTCCGTCGATACAATTTTATGTCGTCGGCAAATAACAACATTTTTGAGTATTTCACACAAGAAGTGAGGTCATTTACGAAAATTAAAAAGAGAAGAGGCCCAAGATTGCTTCCCTGTGGGACGCCCGACGTAGCCAAGAAAGGATTCGATAAGCAACTGGACACACGTACCAAGTTCTCGCGTTTAGACAAGTAACTCTCAAAAAGCTTGCAATACTTTGGGCATAAACCATACATATCTAACTTGGCCAATAAATGCCGATGATCGACTTTGTCAAATGCCTTCGTCATGTCAAAGTAGACCACATCAGCTTGCTCCCGGTTATGAACAATGGGCACAACATCATGCAAAAAAGAACACAAATTCGTCTCCACCGAACGACCTTTCAAAAATCCGTGCTGTTCGGGAGCAATTTTCTGATGAAAATACGCATATAGACGATTGTGTAGTATTATTTCGAAAACTTTTGACAATGTGCAGAGCAGTGACACAGGACGATAATTGTTCACTTTACTTCGGTCACCCGACTTAAACACTAGAATAACAAGAGAACTCTTCCACATTGTCGGGAATACACCCGATTCCAGAGATAAGTTAAAAATGTGATGTAAAACGGGACAAATCGTTTCCGCACAGCCTTTCACTATAAAACTCGGTATCCCATCTATACCCACAGATAACTTCGGCTTTAGCCTTCGAACAGCATCCATGACTTCGCACTCAGTTATCGGGTTGCAAGACAAAAAGTCGCCGCCTCTGATGTCCGGATTTGTCAAAGGTATGTCAGCGGCAGAAAAACAAGCACTAAAATGCTTCGCAAACACGTTTGCTACTAAAGTTGGTTCCGAACAATAACCATTGTCATCTCGCAGTGCAATTGAGGAAAGAGTACTGCTTTTATTTATCTTTTTTACGAACTTCCAAAGGTCGTTCGGTTGCTTAAGAAGTGCTTGCTCATCAGCATTTTCCTGCTTTTGTTTATCATTCTTATAGAGCTGCTTCGCCAACGCTCGAGATTGGCTAAACATTTCATACCATTTTTGCAGTCTTGTCTTTTTGAAAAGACGATGATAATGCAGCTTTCTCCTTAGGCATTGCCTGAGTGACTTCGAAAACCACGGAGGATACTTAGTTTTTCTAGAAATAGTTTTTGGGTATATACGTGTCTAAAGCTTGCTTTACTGTTTCCGTTAGTTTGTTGGTACATGACTCAACACACGTATCTCCTAGAACAAAGCTCCAATCAAACTCTTTAAGATAATGGTACAGACTGTAATAATCGCCTTGTGGGTAACAAAACCACGACTGCTCATAAAAATCTGGCCTTTTAACTTGGAGATGAAACGATACTACAAACGGCTTGTGGTAGTCGTCCACGCGCGATAGTGGTTCATCTACGGTGCAAATGTCGATTGCTGACGTAGCCAAGGCTAAGTCTAGTACATTTCCTGTTTTGTACATTTTTCGGGACGAACCTGCCTAGTGTCGTCCCGAATACATCCTGCGTAAATAAATTTATTATTATTATTTATTATTATTATTATTATTATTATTATTCGCTGCGGAGATGCCGCCCAGTAAGGATGCATGTCTGATTTGCTCTCGCTGCTTTTACGGACGACAAAGATTTCTTCGCTGCACTGAGTGCCAACTTCGCGCGCATACGAAGTGCGTATGCTTTCCGGAGACCGAACGCACATTTCTTCAGCGTGAGGTGAGCTCATTTGTCTGCCAGAGCTGTGCCAAGATCAACGGTGGAGCTAGGCCTAACGTCAGCGGCGTGGTCTCCGGTGACCCCGACGACCAGTTCGCCCGCTCTCCTCCTTCGCCGTCGGCCTCCCCTACTCGTCCGGTGACGCTGCCTGCCTCCTCTCCCGATGGCCTCGACACACGTGGGGACGCCAGCCTTCTGTCCCTTCGGTCCCTTCTCCTCGACGCGCTGGAAGGAATTTCTTTCCTCACCGAGGAGGTTGCTTCCCTCGGTGAAGACAACGCGCGTCTCCGTCGTGAGCAGAGACAGCAGGCGGAACTCCAGGCAGGCTCCATCGCCTGCCTGCGGGCGGAAGTTCGCAGCTTACGCGACGTGCTTGGCAAGCGTGCAAGAATTGATGCTGAAGTTCAGGCAGGGCCCTGTGGAGGGAAAACATTTGCTGCGGCCCTGCGCTTCCCTCCTACCTAGGCTCTCTCTGCAAAGTCTGCACGTGCACCAGTGAACGGGACGACGAAACATGATGCGCTGCCTGGTACGCCGAACCCCATGAGCCCGCAGGAACGGGTCTCTGCGCTGGTGAGCGTGGCGTCGGAAGATGATACACTGCCTGTTAAGCCCAACCCGATCAGCCCGAAGACTCGAATCCCTGCGCAAGCCGGAGTGTCCGTGGCATGCAAGCTGAGCGTTGCCCCCTCATCTTCCCGTCGGAGGGCATTGTTTGTGACCAAGCTGGATCCGGTCACCACCTCTACGGACATCGTTGGGCATCTGTGTTCACTCGATGTAGAAAACTTGAGGTGCCACCGACTGAAGACTCGCTACAATACCTACGCCTCCTTTCACGTCTCTGTAGCTGCCGAAGACTTTGAGAACCTCTCTGACCCTGCTTTGTGGCCGAAGGATTGTCTTTTTAAACCTTTCAGAGGCGCACTTCGTCAAGAACTCCTTCACTCGTCTGAAGAAGCCCACAAGCCCAACACTAAGTACAAAGATGAGTAACATCGATTTGTTTTACCAGAATGTCCGTGGCCTGCGGACGAAAGCTGACTGTTTCTTTGCCAACATTACTCTCTCTAATTACTCAATTGTTTGCTTAACGGAAACTTGGTTATGTCCTAGTGTTGGTTCCTCCGACTACTTTCCGCCTGGTTTTGATGTTTACCGTCGCGATCGTGATTTCTCTTCCCGGGGCCGAGTCGGAGGCGGTGTATTGGTCGCGGTTAACAAACAGCATAGTTCACGAAGACGTGAGGATTTGGAAAGTTTTCCCGAGTCTCTGTGGGTGGAAATTGAGTGTTCTAGGAGAAAACGTATTTTAATAGGTCTGTTTTACCTTCCTCCTCAGACGACACCAGATGATTTCCAAAGATGTCTCGCTGACATTGAAAATACAATGAATGATTCACAGGGTAGCAATATCTTAATCTTGGGGGATTTTAACGCTCCAGGTATTAACTGGACACAGTTCAATGTCCTTACTGACAATTTTTATTGTAAACAAAAGTGCAACTATCTCCTCAACTTTACTTCCTTTTTAGATCTTAGACAGCACAATAGCATTCTAAACGACCAAGGTAATGTTTTAGATTTATGCTTTTCAAACACGGACGGTATACGTGTTGCTCGAAGTGAACTTTCTATGGTTCCTGAGGATAGATATTACCCTGCTCTTGATGTAGTTCTTTCTGTTTTTGATCCTCCGGTCCTCAGTCCCTCTAATGGTCCTTCCCCACACACATCGTATAAGTATTCAGCGGGGGACTACACTGGAATGTATCACCATCTGTCGGGTGTTGACTGGGCTTCTATCTTGGAGTCGTCTGATGTCAACGACCAAGTATATCTTCTCACAACTGTTGTTCAGGAGGCCATGAACATATATATCCCTCTTAAAACGTCTAACAAATCTCGCTTCCCTAACTGGTTCTCTCGTGAACTCAGAAAGCTTTTAAAACGGAAAGATTTTTTGCACAGGAGGTTTAAGAAAAGTGGTCTTCCAAAGTGGGAAGTTGAATTTAAAATTTGCAGAAAGCGATGTAAGAAAATTTTAAACCGTGATCGCCAGGCGCATTGCGACTTGGTAGAATCAGATCTTGTTAATAATCCTAAGAAATTTTGGAGGTACGCTAAATCGCGCTTGGTGAAGAATATTGAGTCCGAAATCGTCTTGAATCCGCATAGCGACAGTGCGAAGGGCATGTCTGAGTTGTTTGCGGATCACTTTGCGTCAGTCTACAATAATAATAATAATTGCTCCTCAACTATATTGCCTCACTCGGACGGAGTTGGTGACTCGTTAGGTTCTGTAGTTGTCGATGAGGAATGTGTTAGGCTATGTATTAATAAATTGAAACCCACATTGTCTGCAGGTCATGACGGGATACCCGCTGCAATTGTTAAGGGTTATCATGAATTACTTACGCCTATACTGTGCACAATTTTCAATAACTCCTTGACGTCAGGGATATTCCCTGACGACTGGAAACTGGCAGTGGTTGTTCCGGTCCTGAAATCTGGAAATAGTGGTGATGTTCTTAATTACAGACCGATTTCTCTTCTCTCTTCTTTTTCCAAACTCTTTGAAATGGTAATCCATCAATTCCTCTCCTTCAAGTTTCGTAGTATAGTCATTCCTAATCAACATGGCTTCATGTCCGGCAGATCGACATCCACCAATCTCGTATCTTTTACGTCTGCTGCCTCTGAAGTAGTTTGTAATAGAGGTCAGCTTGACGTTTTTTATTTCGACCTGAGTAAGGCATTCGACGTAGTCAACCACAACATCCTCTTACACAAGCTTTCCTCGTACGGAGTATGTGGTTCGGTATACAATTTGTTAAAAAGCTATTTGTCTGATAGGCAAGCCTACGTCCGCGTCAACAATACTACCTCGTCCTTGTACAAGGCAAGCTCTGGAGTTCCTCAGGGATCTGTCTTGGGCCCCCTCCTTTTTAATATTTTTGTAAATGATGTCTCTCAAGTTATATTAAATTCTTCATTTCTGCAGTACGCTGATGATATAAAACTTTACAAAAAAATATCGACCTTAGAGGATTGCATCGCGCTTCAGAATGACGCATATTCCTTCGGTCGTTGGTGTTTAGACAATGACCTCCGTTTGAATCATTCTAAAACAAAAGTAATGACATATTCTCGCAAGACCCATGATATATTTTTTCCATATAGTTATCATGGCGAACTGCTTTCACGTGTAAGTGAACTAAGAGACCTTGGAGTTGTCTTTGATTCAACCCTGAGATTTGACACTCACGTTACCAGAGTGGTTCAATCGGCCTTGCGCACGTTAGGTGCCGTGTCTCGCATAACGAAGGAATTCAAAGGCCCGTCCGCTTTTTTTACGCTGTATCGTTCCCTAGTTAGATCCCAGCTAGAGTACGCCTCGGTTGTTTGGAACGGCATTTCCAAAACTAACAGTTTATTTGTCGAGCGCGTCCAAAACAAATTTATTTCTATCTTTAAATATCGTTACCTTGAGAAAGGTGATCCTTGTTTGAACGGTGGGTGTAACTCGCTACTCGTCAACTTGTTGAGCCTGCAGCAGCGTCGGGTGAAGGCAGATTTGTTGTTTTTGTTTAAGACCCTGCACGGCTCGATTAACTCTCCCAGCCTTCTGTCCGAAGTGAGCCTTAGAGCTCCACGTGTGCCTACACGGCTACAATCATCTTTTTATATAGCTCGACATTTTAGCCACTTAAACCCGATCCAAAGATCGGCTGAATATTATAACCGCTACTCTGACACAATTGATATTTTTAACTCATGCGGGAGCAAGTTCGGAAATGCTGTACGAAACTTCCTCTTGCAAGAAAAGGGCTGATCAGTTGAAGCGTTGATGTTTGTCAGTACGTTATCCAAGTATTTGCTTTTTGCTCTCACAGCTGGTGATGTCTCTGTTTTGTGCTTTTGATTTCCCTTGTTGATTTGAGTGTCTTTTATACTTGTTAATATTTGTATTCTCAGACTGGTGAACTACGTTCTCCTTCTGAATACGCGTGTATGTGTGTATGTATGTGTATTTTTGCTCATTTTTTTTAGTGTGCCAGCACTAAGGCCGATTGGTTGTTCCTGGACACTTTAATAAACATTGATTGATTGATTGATTGATTGATTATGATTGATGTTATTATTATTATTATTATTATTATTATTATTATTATTATTATTATTATTATTATTATTATTATTATTATTATTATTATTATTATTATTATTATTATTATTATTATTATTATATGATTATTATCATTGTCATCCAAACTTTCCTCCTGCGGAATACGTGGCTCAGTACACCACTGGTTGAACAGCCACTTGTGGAAGACATAGGCGTATGTTCGAGTCAACAACATGAACTCTTCGTTGTATATATGCTCGCTCTGGAGTTCCTCAAGGATTTGATTTACGATCCCTTCTATTCACCATTTTCTTAAATGACGTCTCTCTTGCTGTTTTGAATTGTTCATTCCTGCAATCTGCTGATGATATAAAAATGTAACGAGAAATAGTTACTGGACATGTTTGGACTAAGCACCAGGAAGATGCATTTTCTTTCCACCGATGGTGCTCGGAGAACGACCTTCTGTTGAACCCGTCTATAACCAAGGTCACCTCGATGTCTTAGAAAACCCTCAATATCTATTTTGCATTTAACATTCATGGGGCGACAGTGTCTAGAGTAAGTGTAATAAAAGATCTCAGAGTCATGGTTGAGTTTTGCTTGCGTTTCTCTGTTCACGTTGGTAAGCCTGTTAATTCGTCATTGCGAATGTTAAGTGTTGCCTCTCTTAACCAAAAAGTTCAAAAACCCGACTGCATTTATCACGTTGTACTGTTCGTTATCCAGGTCGCAGTTAGAATATGCCTGAGTGGTTTGGAATGGAATCTCTAAAAGTCAATCCTTGGAAAGCAAACGAGTTTAAAAACAGTGTTTTTACATTTAGAGATCGTTATATTAAGGAGCATGTTCACTGCTTAACAACTGAGGCTACGTTAAAGCGTGTTGGTTTGCATTGCCTGCACCGGCGTTGGAAGAACGTGGACTAACTATTTATGCTTAAAACGCTGCACGGCCTCATCAATTCGCCAAGCCTGACATCTGAACTGAGCCTTAGGGTTTGACGTGTGCCTAGTCGGCTTCAGTCATATTTTAATGTTTCCAAAATATTTGGTCCGGTAAACCCAATTGTTAGAATAGCGGAGCGTTTGAACCATTATTCTGAAAACTTTATATTTTCCACTCATGCTACCGGACGTTTGTCCTTTCTATTAAAAACTTGTCCGTGCAAGTTTACCAATGCTGGACGGCTCTGGTATGTCTAAATTTCGTCATATATATTACATGCATCTTGGTGGCACATTTGTTTGTCCTACGGTCTTGTGTTATGTATCTGCTGTTGCCGCCTCGTATTTTTTATTATACTTTTTTACACTTTTACTTCGTAGTGTTATGTTTGAGATTTTATCTTATTTTTTTACTTCTCACGAAACGCATTACTTCTTACTTTCTAAGCCATGTATAATGTGTAGTGCATTATCTTTCTGTATTTTTATGTACAATGTATTTTTTTCCACTAGTCACTACTGTACCAGCACGAAGATCTCTGGGTTGTTGCGGTGCTCCGTACAATAAAGGTTATTGATTATTATTATTATTATTATTATTATTATTATTATTATTATTATTATTATTATTATTCGCCCAATTCGCTGCGGAGATGCCGCCCAGAGTGGAAGTATGCACAATCTGCTTCCTTGTCTTCTACGGAAGGAAAAAAGTTCTTGCGATTGTCTTCGTGCAAACTTCGTGCGCAAACGAAGTGCGTATGCTAGCCGGACAAGGTCGACACATTTCTTCAGTCTGGTGTGAGCTCTTTCTTTATGAGAGTTGGGCAAACATCGGCGGTGCTGCGAGGACTAAGAGCAATGGCGTCGTCCACAATCACGCCAGCAATGCTGCGGAACTTCCCCACACCCCTGCGGCCTTCTCTCCGAATCCACAACTTCCCTAGGGGCTATCCGCCTCTCCTCCCGTTGATCATGGCGCCGGCGTGCAGTGCCTGCGGCGTGTATCCGATTGCCTGGATCCCCAACGGGGCGAGAAAAAAACAAGAGGGAGAAGAGGACGTGCTGCAGTGATAGACACCCTTAGCAACGGCTCGCACGCCGGATTGGCTGTCTCGTGGAGGTACGCCCTGCAGCCGTCAATATAGGCAGCGGTTAAAACGAGTTTCCGAAGTGGTAGCTTAGGTAGCTTAGTCGTAATGCGTTGCCTCGTACGCAGCGGACCCCGGTTCCATTCCCAGTGTGGGCTTACTTTCCTTTATCTTTTCTTGAACATTTTGTTTTTTTTTAGGCATTTGGCGATATTTACATCTCTTTTTTTCCAATTAACACTGAAAAAAAAAAACGAATGCTGTCCACGAAACTTCGTTCAACTCAATGGCATAGGACTCCCTTTCCAGAGGTTAGTGGCGAACCAACTTGTTTTTGAGTGGGGGGGGAAACCAGATCCCCCCCCCCCCCTCGATTCGGGAGACGGTGCCCTTGGTATCCCTCAGCGCCTTCAGCCAGTGTTTGCCCTGCCCACTGGCGGCTGTTTCAGGGGGGGGGGGGGGGGTGGCAAAGCACATGCCTTCCCCCCCACTCTGAAAACTGGGGCTGGGGGGGGGGGGCAAGCGCCCCCCTTGCCCTCCGGTTGGTACGCGCATGCTGGACGTGCATGGGGGACAGCGGGGCTTGGGTTGCCGGCTCGACCCCACGGAGCGGCGTGTTCGGAGGGGGGGGGGGGGGGGGGGGCAAGGGCAAGTGGGTTAATAGTTTTCCAATTAGCAGGCGCGTACTGTCACCGCGAAGCGGCGTTACTGCAGGCGGGGATGCGGGGAGGTGGGGGGGAGGGGGGGCGGTGGTGTTAACGAGCCCTCCAGTGATACACGCGCCTTCCGAATCGGAAATCCAAGTTCCCGCGCGTTGGCGAGCAGCCAATCCAGCGTAAGCGCCGTTGCTAGGGTGTCTATCGTTGCTAGGGTGTCCTCCTCTCCCTCTTTTTTTTTTCCATCGCCGCGTTGGGCGTTCAGGCAATCGGAAATACGCTGCGGAGCCTGCTTGTCGATGTCATGGAGGGAATTTTGCTCCTGACTGACGAGGTCGCCGCCCTCTGAGATTAAGGCGCACGCCTCTTTCACGAGCAAAAGCGCGACGCCGAGCTTCAGCCGGGTCCATGGCCTTACTGCGGTCTGAGATCCGGGACGTGCGTGACGCGCTCGGTCAGCGACGACAGCCTTACGCGCCCGATCACCGACGCAGCCTGTGGATAGGGCTACGGCAGGGCCTTTGGTAAAGGAAACACTTATGATGTGCGAAAAGTTAGGGCGCAAATAAGCTGGTGATGGTTTAGCATTTTAGGTGCCGAAAGCGCGCGATATGTGACGATATCGTGACGTGTTTGGTACTGGCCTTTCTACTGGTCACAGCCGCTAAAAGCTTTTTTTTAGTCAAAATACAAAATATGAGTGGCGCGAACAGTTTCAATTATCTATTAAAGTAGTTTTTGTTCAGTATTTCAGATCAGAAAAGAAACAAATGAAGTCTATGAAGTACGGAAACAAGAAATGACCCGTCCACGTACCCGCCGCCAAGTGGTAGAAAAGGCGGCACATACTAGAAAGCGGTAGTGGGATCAGGCGCCGACGAGCAGCGAGCGAAGAAAGGTCTCGGATGTACCCTGCCACGCTGCGGTTGTATGGGCTCGAAAATCCGACCGGTTCCGAGCGTTTCGAATAATGCCTTTCGCGAGCAGTCCTAGCTTGCGCTTTGGCCGTTTGGCGGTATGGCAGCGCGAAGTGTCTCCCGTTCTGAACTGATTTTTACCCCGTGTTTGCTGTCGCTTGTGGCCAATGAAGCGTCATGTCGAATTAGTGTTTAATCGCGCAGCAAATGCAACGACCGCCCTGGCTGCCCGCTTTATACAGCCTATCAAGAACATGCTTTAGTGGGGCCCTCTCGAGTCGTCGACACGGAGTGCGGCAGCCGTGAGCGCTCTCTGAGCTCACTACCCCTCCTCTAGTTCACGGCAGCTAAAGCGACCAAGTACGTCACGAAGGAGGTTAATTTTGCTTGCTTTTGTAATTTTAATTTGCCTATAACTTTAAAAATAGAGGAAAATTCGAGAAACGAAAAGTTTAATTAAGTTACAACGTTCAGTGCACTCAGGTTCGGTGCAAATTAAAAACCAGTCAAAACGACGTTGCAGGGTCCCTTTAAGGCCTGACCACACTAGCAGAAACGGCGCTGCCGGCCGGCGCCGCTTGGCGTCCCAACGCGAAAAGGCCACATTGGTTTCCCTTTTGTAAGCGGTAGAGTTACGTGGCAGCACTAGCTTTCGCGTTCTTGAGATAGCGCGCTCGCGACCGCCGGATTTCCCGGTTTTTCGTCGTCTGCTCTTCGTTAAATTATTCCGTTTCGGCTCTTATCTTTTGCATATATCAGCACAGAAACCGCAATCTCTGCCTAAATTGGAGGTGTCGATGATGACCTGGTGATCACCGTGAATCTGATCCACCTAGCCTGCTCGTTGATCTTGCGACGTCGCCGCGCTCTGAAGGGAACGAGGCGCAGGTATTGGGCCCGGCCGAATTGGTGCTACCGAAACACCGAGGGACAGGTCGGTGCTTTTTCTGTCCCTGCTTCGCCTTCGCGAGAGAGATAAAGGCTACCTTCAAGCGTGTCACCAAATCAACACGATATCCGTCGCAATGCAGGCGATATGCGACAAGTGCCACCTGAAAACGCATCTGTTATTCCGAATTCAACTCCGATAATTTCCCGGCGGTTGTTCTTAGCGTGTGCCCTTATCTTGGTAGTCTGGCTGCGTCTTGTCATTTAAAAAGAGGAACAGTCGCACAGTTTCGAGGAGCCGCTCCGTTGGGAAAGGCCTTGGGGGAAATAGGGATAGCGGACGAAACAAAACAACGCTAGCCTCCTTTGCAACGTGAAAGACGCGTGAAAAAGGGGCATGAGCGATGCCATGGAATGGCAACGTCACTATCTATCTACGCCACCTCCCATTGTCTCCTTTCTCCTGCGGCGAGAAACGGCGAGCCCTCAATCGCGCGCAGATAGGGTTCCTTGACGGCGCCGAGGGGCGAGCCGCTGAGGGTGAAAACTGGGTCTGGCCGTCGTCCAGCCTCTACCAGCGGCGCGCGGCAAGCCTCCGCGATGCTAGTGTGGTCGGGCCTTTACGCCTCCTTCAATGTGTCTATGGCTGCCGTAAACTTCGGCAAGCTTTATGATTCGAGAATGTTGCCCTAATCTTGCCTCTTTAAAACGTTCTGAGGCGCCCTTCCCTAAGATCTGCTCGATGCATACGAGGCAGCCGCCGCCGCCCCCTCCACCGTTGGAGAACCAAGGATGAGTCATATTGATTTAGTCTTTAAAAACGTTCGCGGCATGCGTAAAAAAGCCGATTGCTCGTTCCCAAATGTTACCGTGTCCAATTACTCTATATTTTGTTAAACGGAAACACGGTTATAGCACCGGCTTCTACGATTACTTCCCTTCTTGTTTTGAGGTGCACCGTCGCGATCGATATTTTACCCCGTGGAGCAGGACTGGAGGCGGATTGTTGGTCGCAGTCGACAGGCGCTTCTGTTTAGGGAGACGTGAAGACTTGGAGAAAATTCCTGAGTGTGTATGGGTCGAAATTGAGACTGCAAAAGGAGAATGCGTTTTACTCGGTCTATTTTACCTTCCTCCACAGACACCGCCAAGAGGAATTTCACAGGTGTCTTGTTGGCATAGAGAATACGGTGAATGACCTACGTACACGCGGGGTCTTAATCTTCCGGTATTTTAACTTTCCCAAAATCAATTGGCCGCAATTTGATGTTTTCACGGACAACTTTTACCGCAGGCAGAAAGGCACGCCACTCTGAAACTTTTCATTTTTATTAAATCTCACACAACACAATGATGTTCTGAATCACCAATTTAATGATCTAGATTTGTGTTTCTCAAATATGAAGAGTGTACGAGTAGCACGGGTGAATTCCCTTTAGTTTCTCTGAATACATATCAACCTGTACTTGACATAGTCCTTTCTTTTGAAAATTCCTCTGTTCTTGCTCATTCCGGTGGTTACCCGCCGCACATCTAATATAATCTTTCAGCAAAGGACTATGTCGGGATGTATTATCACTTCATAAGCTTTGACTGGGCATCGATCTTGGAATCTCCTGATGTAAATGACCAGGTCATGCTCTTCACGCGAAATATTTGGGAAGCCATGGATACAATTATTCTCTTGCGGACAGTTGGTAAATGTCGCTTTGCTTGCTGGTTTTATAGCGAGCTAAACACGCTACTGAAAAAAAAAAGAACTTCTTTCACAGGAAGTTTTAGAAAAGCGGCCTACAGAAGTTGGAGGTAAAATTTAAGAATTTCAGAAAGCAATGTAAAAGAGTCCTAAATCGCGACCGCCAAGCGCAGCGTTATCTCAGTGGAATCAGACCTTGTCAAAAACCTAAAGACATTTTTGAGGTACATTAAATCACGTCCTGCCAGGCATATTGAGTCAAAAAGTGTCCTAGGTAATCGTGGCAACGTTTACAAATTCATGCCTGAGTTATTTTCTTATCATTTTGGGTCAGTCTACAAGGATGGAACACAGTGTTTCTCATCTGCGCTGCGTCACTTATATGGGTTTGTTGACTTGTTAAGTGTAATTAACGTCGATGAGGAATGCGTACAGTACTGTATTCAGAAAATGAGAGCAACATTATTAGTAGGGTTCCACGGCATTCCCTCCGCACTCGAAGAAGAGAAGAGAAAGAAAACGTCCCAAACACAGCTAAAATTTTATTCCGGACAGCTTATTTTATTTAACGGTTGAAAAAATTGAAATAAGGGCAAACATACTTTCACACTCACACCACTCTGGTTAGACACACACGAATTAAACGACATCGGACCCTTGACAATGGATTACTTCAGAGAAGTGTAACATAGATAATACTGAAAGAAGGCCAGCGGATTCAGACCTACTACCCTGAGTAAAAATGCATCAAGTGGTAACCTAACAGGCTCCTAAAATAACTGCGTAAAAAAACACACACTACAGGCTACAAACTCCAGAGATTGAAAAACGCTTCCATTCTTATGTTTGATAAACGCAATTGATTTCTTCGAGAGGCCCGTGTGGTCGTTTCTTATGTTAATATCGTAGTTGTTGAGTTTCATAACGGCACGCCATTTTTACATTTCCTAATGTGCTTAGAAACTTCCACTGGCCTTTGTTGTTGACTCATCGTTTCTCCTTCTTTTTCTTCTTGTCTCCCTCCTGATGTCAACTTTCGTATTCCTCGCTTTCGGGTTGCTTTAAAATGTTCGGTATACCCCGGCTTACTTGCACCCTTACGTTCTGTTTCGTAAAAAAACGAAAAAAAAAAAAAAACTTGGGATAAAAATTGAGATTCGCGGAAACATTATACGCAGGAGGTTCAATCATGTAACCTCTCGCTGCTGGTTTAGGAACTTCACCAAAAATCTCTTTAAAATGCGGGTTCGCACTAACCAATAGGGGCATAGACCGACACTCTGCCGAGGGAAATATCCTGGTGCTACCATGCCAAATTATGCTGCGGTCCTCGTAGGATTATGCACTATTGACGTTGACAGGCACGGATCATACGTCGTTAATTAATCTCGTGGGAAAACGTTTTGGTTAAGGCTCTGGTCTGCAATGCCCACATTACTGCCGAGCTCCAGTGCGCGGCTGCCCGAACGGGACTCATCAGTTTGGACTTCGAGGATTCTTGGACGACGTTATCTATTAGTGTGGAGATCTAAAATGGTTGCCGACGGGATTGCTTTCCAACTAAGGACTTTTTTTTTCAAATTCTCGGGATTATCCTGGTTGGTCTTAGTCATAATTATCCGCTTCGAAATGTCTCTATCAAGCGGTATTAGAGAAGGCAGCTGAGAACCCACGACCCCGACTTTCAAACCCAAATTGTCTTGAAATAGAGGACCTGCATTAATAGATAACGCTTGGTTAAATATAATTGAGACGAATAAATTCCCTTCCTATTCAACTCCTTTCTTCAGCTTACATCGATTAAGTTCTTATGAAGCCTAACTCCGGCGAAGGGGTTTCTTGGAGGACATTGTTTCGCATTCTAGAACATTAAGGTTGGATTGGAATCGATGCAAACTATGCTAACAAAGAAAAACATAAATATGTTTCAATAATAAAACTGAAAGAATACTCAATGCTCTGAAATATTTCTGAGCGTTTAATACCCTTCAACAAAATATACGGCTAGTGATTTACGGCGATGGACACGGAGAGCCTAGAAAATGACTGAGATCAAATAAGATTTGGAAATAAAATGGCTCCATACAATGAAATATTGACAAGTGGGTCTCTTACGCACACTCTGCTAGCGTAGATTGAAGTTTCAGTCTGAATATTTCTATAACTTGTCATTATAAAACTTATCCCGTAGAATGAATGTCTGTGATTTTGTAGTTAAGGTTATGCGTGAGAGCTTGCGAAGGGTGAATTTCGTCAACTGGTGGCATTCGCCCAAAACAGATATAACGAGCATGTTCATGCCAGACTGCCATTAAGTTACATTTTAAATTAAAAAAAAAAAAACTAATGCAAAAAAATTGCTTTGATGATGACATAAGTGACGAGTACACAGGTGTGAGTGTGTGTGCCGAAACATTATTGTGAAAAGGTCGCCCCGTCCGGTGCTAAGAAGAAAGCCTGATGGAGTACATCATTCGGGGCTCTCGAGTGTCGACTGGATTTAAGCGAGCAGACCCGCTGTTAAGGGAAAATGAGGGGCTCCGGGGGATGGGCCACTCCAGCAGTCTGCCGGGGCGTTGATGACGGGGGATGGAGGCGAGAGCATTGGAGCATAAAAGGATGGAAAAGGAGAAGCCCCAAAGGAGTTGAGATTATTAGGAAAGCCCCCGCAAGGGGGCACGTTGGGCAACCGAAGAAGGGTCTGGAATCAGATTTGTGCATATAAAAAAATGTAAGGAGTTACATTTACTTCCACCCAAGCATAAATTGTCCCTAATTACTAGTTACGATTAATTACCCTTCAATATAAGTAAGTTACCGATACTTCAAAAAGTAATCAGATACTTTCGCGGTGTTAATTTAACTTTACGTCCTAGGGTAAACAAAAATAGAATATCAATATGCAGTTCGAAACTCATCTAAAACGGGTCGGCCGTAACACAGCTCAGTGTTCTTTAGCTAGGTGGTAGGTGAGGCAACGGCAGCGCAGCGTCCCTGCACCGCGAAGGCTAAAGACAATCAAGTCGGAAATCTTCCGTTTCACATTGATACTAAAAATAAAAAAAAGAACTTACGTCAGCCATTATATATATCTTTATTAGTTGATTGAAGGGGACTTAAAACGATGCAATAGGTTCCTCGACAAAATACCTAGTCTACCAACGACGTGCCCTAATATTATAGAAATACAAAAAACAAACAAAAAAACATTACGATTTTCATTTAGGTAACAAAAAGCTGACACACAAAAAAGGGGACAGAGATGTTGGCAACCAAACTGTTAAAAGAAAAAAGAAACGCCGCACAAAATTAAATAAAATCGTTAAAAAAATGTAGGAGGTGTTCTAATACATTGTGAGCAGAATGCCAGTTTCTGTCACATTGTTATCAGTAGATTCCTGTCTTGAGCTTCATATCAGCAGAAGCCGCTCCTGTTGCGAAATTATACTGATCCCTAACCGAAGTTTGTGTTGTTAATTATCTTGAGCTTTTGGATAGCGCGAAATCGTCTGTTGTCCTCTCCGCGTCTTCGAAAGCTCCGGAAGAGTGAAGGGACAACCATAACTGTCTCGCAGAGATTCGCTATACCAAGGTGAGTGCACTTGGACAGTTTTTTTTTTGTTGTTGTTAGCGGTCAACAGCAGTCAACAGCGTGGAAGTTTGCCTAATATTGTTTTCACTGAGAGTTCCGGTTCTTTATATAAGAGTACTACCCCCTTCGTTGTGGGCCAGCAAGCTGAAGTTTGCGAACAACCACGCAACAAAATGAAATGAATCGAGGAGTTAGGCGACGTGAAGAAATGTTTTGAGCACATGAAGACTGCCAGGCCCTGCGTTTTGAAAGCTCAGGTGATAATGTAATCAAGCAAAACTCATCTTACAAATAACTATTTTATTAGAAACGATATTTGATTGGTGTTTGAAATTTCCGCTTTTCCCCATATTGAATGAATATCAAATTAAAATGTATTAAGTTAATTCCCTTCCCTAAATGAGCAAAAAAATTACTTCAAAACTATTCCGTGAAATATGTAAACATTCCCTTAGAGAATCACTGAAAATATAACGGATTACAAGTAATTTCGGTACTTGTAACGCATTACATACAAATCATTCTATGTAGTGAATCAGGTGGGAGAGGGGCGGAAGAGGTTTGAGCTTGACGCCATAAGGTGCCTTCTAACCAAACTAAGGATGTTTCTGTGGGAGAAAGGTTTCTGCGGGACTGGCGTAAGCAAGTCAGGGCTTACTGTCGCTGAGCCCGTTTTGAAATTAGATTCCCCAGTGGGTCATACCGACTCACTCTGGTGCAAGGTGGTCTTGATAAGATGTCGCAGGTCAAGGCGTGGGCCGCTTTATACCCTTGAAAGTCCGAGTGACCCGAAACCCACTGGAGGGTCACCTCAGAGCTAAGGCAGTTAGTTAGAAATTTTCCAAGATCAGCAAAGCTTTCAGGGGGTGGGTGTCGTGTGGGAATGCCCACTATGCCGCCTGACTGCCGCTTCAAATTAGTATTTGGTTCTTGGGATGCATAGGAAGTGTGATAGTTTTGGCTATGGATAAAGGTTTAGCATACGTAGAATTATTGGTATTAATATGGGAATTATGAAAGAAAGGGATGTAATTGGGGTGAATGACGGTTCAGGCCGTAGTCCGAGGGTAGGAGTGGGAGGCGTTCAAATAATATATGGCGGTAGAGAAAGGGGAGGGTGTGTTGCGGGAGATACGAACAGCCCTGTAGGCACGGCGGCACACTTTCCGTTCGGTTTATATTACGGGAATAGGGAGTACGTGGACGGGTGGAAGGGTAAGCCAAGGAGGATTTGGAGTTGGGAGGGGTGAAGGGAGGAGACGTCGTGGCCAAGCAACTGTCGGAGGAGGCGGCCTGGACCTGGTGCCCGAACGCAATCCACCTGACTTTGTAAATGAATGTAGTTGCGTTTTTGGAGTGCATTAAGCATTGCATCGATTTATTATTTGGGGCGGCTTTTGGAACTCCCAGAGCTAGGCCGGTAAACCTGCGCAGCAGACAGTCATGTTGCCTATGCGCAGTTTTGCCGAGATTAATGTATGGATACTGGTACATTAACCCCGGAGTAGACGAGGGCCACCGTGATGCGACGAAGTTGCTCCTCAGGGAAGCCCCGGTTCGTCCGGGCGATGCGTTGTAGGACGTGGTAGATGTTTAGGGTTGTGTGGAGTAGAAAGAGCGAAATGTTCCATTTGCCGTCATCCTGTAGCCAGAATCTGAGGATGCACGAGGAGAATCGGAGGGTTATGAGTTGTCCGTTCAGGTTTAAGATTTGTTGTCGTGCAAGCACAATGTAATGAAATTGGCCATGAACCATTACAACGAATTATGGTTTGTCCTTGATAAAATGAGCTGAACGTTTTGTATATAACATATTGTGTGGAGTCCTTGCTGAATGCTCTGTTCTTGCTCTCCTAGTGACCCGGATGTTCACCACAACGGAATATCATCTGCATAAATCGCGTTTCCAATTTGGAATAAAATTGAATAAAGGTAAACTATATTTAAGTGATGTGTTGCGAAAAAAAAAGGGGCGAGAGGAATGTCCTTTATATGATTCATTATTGTAGATGTTGCGGTGGTAAAGTGTAGTCATCGATTTTGGTTTGTATAGATTGTTGGATGAGGAAATTGTAGAAATAACTGTAGGGGCGGTGGTCGGGCTGAGGTTCAGAATTTTTGGAGGAGTAGTGCGTGGTGGGTAATGTTGTCAAAGGCACCTTTGATGCCCACTTCAAAAAGGGTTTATATTTGAACCCTGCTGGGCCAGGCGTATTAATCATCGTAGATAAGCGTCATGGAATCCTCAGCGCAGAAGTGGGAAATAAAGCCGATTTCAGTATGGGGAAGGAGGTAAAATTGGTAAGTGTGCCAGTCAAGTCTCTCTAGAACCTTGCGTTCTATGAGCTTACCTATGCAAGAGGTAAGGGAGTGTGAAAAGAAGTAGGGGTTTGCCAGGTTTGGGTATAGGAATGAACCTGGCAATGCGCCACAAAGCCGGCAGAGTTCGCAACAGCCAGGAACCATTGGTAAAGGAAAAAAATTGATAAAGGTGGAAATCAGGCAGGCTCTTAAGATGATATCTAATAGCATCAAAGACAGCGGAAGTCTTGCGTTGGACCAAGCAGAGGGACCTTTGGAGCTCAGAAGGAGCAAAACGGGAGTCAGCATCGGGCGAAGTAGGCCAGGAGGTAGCAGTGTAGGGTGTAGGGGGAGTAGATATAAGAGGTAAGTATTGGTGAAGAAAGGCCTGTCCCAACTGTGCATGAGTTTGGCTAGTGTGTAGTTGTAGTTTGGCGAGTGTATGTGTGGCCCGACGTTGGTCAGCATATATTTTGTTTTTATAAACCACGGCTTAGGCATTTTAATTTAGTGGTGAGCACGTCACAGGGGTAAGCCAATTACGAGGGTCGTTCATAAAGTTCGTGTTATTGTCATGAAGGAATAGAGATTCAGCAATCAAACTCGAGCAGGAGTTGAGACTTCCTCTAGATGTTCGCCACCAAAAGTTACCCACTTTTTTCAGCGATGCACCATATGCCGGAGGCCATTTTTATAGAACTCCTCGTTTTGAGTGTGCAGGAATCGCTCCACCTCAGCAATCACTTCGTCGCCGTCCTTGAAATGCTTTTCTCTTATTTGGACACACTGGAAGCGTCTGCGCCATTTAACCAAAGTGTCATAAACTGGGGCGTTGTCCCCGAACACCGCCACCAGCTCGGAATGAATCTCCTTGGCATTGCTTCCTTTCAAATGGAGAAAACGGATCACTGCATATGCTTGGCACCGTCGGGCGGTGGCATTTTTGTTTCGACTGCCTAGCGGCTTTCCGAGCTACTATAGCATGCGATTTTTATACTGTGCGGAAACTAGAGGGACGCGCGCTCATGCTGATGCCTGTTATGTTCCGTTTTTTTTTTTATTTTGTGTGCCGATAATACGAACTTTATGAACGCCCCTCGTATACTTTGTTAGTTGTTGCGCGTACCGATTTGACTCTTCCGTAAGTTTAGAGATGTTTAAAGGGTTTTGTTTAATTTAAGTTTATTTTTTTATTCAATGGTTAGTTTATGTCTTTTTGTCCCTGAAGCCAACCAGGTGGGTGTCCACGTGGGGTTTTTTCACGGTGTGGCTGTTGCGTTCAATGGTCCTACAATGAGTCAGAAGGAGGTCAATGGCTCACGTGGTAAGATCCGTGCTGGGTTTTATTGTGTCGAGCTGTGTGCGGAAGGTGTCCCAATAAGGCATTTTCTTATCCTTGTGGTTGGAAGCGGTGCCTCTTCCTATCTTAGTGTAATATTAATAAGAAAATGGTCACAGCAATAATATTCGGACGTATTAGTCCAAGAGGGTAGGAACGACCCACGATATCAAGTTAACTCGGGATTAATGTTGCTGCACTTGTTATTACCTTTCCTCGTAAGATTGTTTAAATGGTTTAATAACGTAAATGATTGTGTTTCGACAAATTGAACCATGACGTTTTTGCCTGGAGTTGTAGTAGCGGATCCCTAGTCTTTGCGACTGCATTTCTAATATCCTAATGCAGGACTGAATTTCTGAAGTGTGATAAGAGAAGTAAAAAAAAACCTGTGATATAATTCTTTTTTGAATCTGCCAATATCTTTAAACTAAAAGAGCAGGGGTTTGAGATTGCAAGGTCCTACTTGACGTCAGAGAATAAATAGGTGCCAGTTTGTGCAGAACTACCGAGGTGAAAGAATACACGCGGGGAACCTAAGTCCCCTTAAAAGAGGCTATATATAAAAATTAATAATACAGTATATTACACGAACCTTCTGCCACTCAATAAATTGTTGCCCCATTCTACAAATTGTTTAAAACGGAGATTTTGTTTAACAAATAGAACACGAGATGCCATAGGTTTTATCTGGTTCTATCTGCGCGCTAAAATTATAGCGTAAGGCATAAATTACCTTTGATATGCCCAGGCCTTGAGAACTCTACTATCGTTATATATACTAAAGTGCTGTATTTCTGTACAGCGCGTTAATGGTCGAGCGACATCAATACAGATGGCAGGGAAGAAAAAAACATAACATGTTATGCAGCAAATGAGGGACTTAAACTTTAAAGTATATTATAAAATTGTTACTCCTAAAGTTCTTTCCAGTAGGTATAAATTATTAATATTCTTGATTACAAGTTTATTCAATGAGAAATTATAATACAGACAAATTGTATACAACGGGAACGCTGTATAGCGGTAATTTTTATTTTCATTCAAATTTAGCTTATGCTTGATGCACTACAATTAAAACAGTCGTCCTGAAAAATCCTGAGATTTTTCGGTCATTGTCTTCATCTACAGTGATTTAGGAACCATTCTAACGTCTATGAATGTTTCAAACTACAATCCAGCGGCTAGCAATAATTACGGTCAGTAAATAAAATAGTTAAAATTTACATAGAATAACACAAAATGTATTTGATGGCGTAAATGTTATTGGCTGAGCTGTTAAATTAAAACTCACTTAAAACTGTTCTCCCACCCACTGACCCTCATAGCAACCCTTCTATGGTATATCTGCACCAACTAAAAGAACATACAACAATACCACTGTTTACTAAAAAGAGTGACGTTAGAATTTAGGACGAAACGAAGAAGAGCAGTTCCAAGACTGGTCATACTAAGTTTTTTTTTTTTTTTTTTACTTAAACCACTTGTTTGTTTGGATTGAAATGAATACTGTCAACGACTTTATTTTCGCGGGCTCAAATTTTTGCGAATCAGGCCAAAGCTGGAAATTTGAACTTATTCGCAGGACGTATTTTTCGCGAATCGCCTACAATTCGCGAAATTCGGGAAAATTACCTCCTCGCGAGAATTTAGTCTTTTGGAGTAAATATTAAAAGTATATGAATTGTATTGCGTGTTGAGCCTGTCATCTGCGATATATCCTAAAGCATCTGCGAGAAGGCCATTTCAAAGTGGCTGAAAAGTGATGGCAAATTTATTATACATATTATGTATCCAGATAATTTCTGAATCAAGACCGAAGCGACCAAATATTACACATATTATATCAACACATACGATCTCTCAGTTTCTTGTTCTTTGGCAGCCTAAACACACAAACCCTTCAGGAAGAAATTGCAATTCTTGGATCTTAGACATATCTTGATAAGTGACCATATATGGTGGCCCTACGACCCACGATTTAACATTCGCACTCTCCTAGACTTGTAAAATTCCAATATATTTAAAATACGTTTTGCCGTCAAGTGTCTAGAGGATTCCTTTAACTGGTGTTGCAGGCATTGTACAAGCCAAATTCGCGTGGCAAATGGTGCGCTTAGAAAAGAGAGAAATTCGGCACAAAACTTTGAATGTAACAATTATATATTTCTTTTTACAATTCCATCACAAAATGATGGTGGCGACCAAGGAAAAAGCTGCATAAGGAGGTTGACCTGTCCTTGACCGCCTACAGTGTACAACGACAGGCGCACAGCAGGAAATAGAAATATACAAAAAAGCAATATTCAAAAGTCACCATAACAAGTTCAGGAGATATAACAAACGACGACGCTAAATACAACTAAAAATCATAAGCATCCTTAAACAACAACGATCGAGTATGTTTTATTGAGATTTTATTCAAATCAAGGTATTTAGATTCGTAAAAAATTATTAAATTAGGAATATTATATTTTAGCATTTGTGTGCCATAGTTTGTTCTTTGCATAACCACCTCCCAACACCTGGAGCTACGGGCTGGATATACATTAAAATTTTTGAGAGACAACCAAGGGTTTTCAAAAAGTTTGTAATAGTTGCCTCTATCTTTAGACTAGTAGTACGTCTGTAGTCACAAAATTTGTGAAAGCTGACGAGGCGGAATTTTGTAAATAGCTCGGCTGTATGAGATTGAAGTGGAACATTACCTATGGCCCCTAGTGCTTTCTTTTGCAACAGGTGTACCCTTTCAAGATTTGGTAAAGTGGTAGTGCCCCAATCTAAATGGCAATGATTTAGGTGGGAATACGTTTTTTGGGTAAAGTTTAACGATGACGGTATAATATGCACACACCTCGTGACAACATTTTTTTTTTAAAATGTAGTTCATGTGATTATCTGAGGACATATTATCAGGAAAAAGTACGCCTAGAATTTTAAAAGAGTTTACAATATCAATCTTTGTTGAAATTATGCTCAGGTGCTTAAAGGGAAGCTGAAGAGCTTTTAAAAAAAAAATGAGTTAGTGGTTGATTCTGACGTGTTTGTGCCTGCTGAGTCTAAATATCGCAACCGTTTGACCCAAAAGAATCCCTAAACGCGAAAAAAAGCGAAGAAATCAGAAGCGATCGCCGCAGCGGCACGCCATTGGCTAGCCACGCGTGGCGCGCCACTACGTCATAAAAGGACCATCTCGATTCTCGTTTGCTCCGTCGCTCGCGGAAGTAGCCCGGCGCCGAGCCTTCAGGGGGGCTATGTTGCGCTTTTTGGACTCCCAGGAGACTAGGGAGAGGGAAGTGACGTCAACAACGCAGCAAATGCAGATTGGATGTTGATTTTGTTTTCTTCTGTCAACATCCAATCTGCGTTTCTCTAGTCGTTGACGTCACTTCCCTCTTCCAAGTCTCCTGGGAGTCTAAAAAGCGCAACATAGCACCCCTGCTCTTGTAAATCGGGTTTGGCTTCTGATTTTTCGAAATCTTTCGGTGGATCCGAAAGAGGAATGTGTCCAGACGACCTCGAAGTGACAAAGGTTCCAGCCTTTGGCGAAGCAGAAAAATGACCCCCCGCAGAAATAAAGGCAGACACGAGGAACCGCTTGCGCGGACGCGACATGGCCGGTTTCATACCTTCAGGAGCGTACTGACTGCTACTTATTGTAACGTAAAACGTTGACAATAAACGGAGTGCTATTGACGGGACACGTCAAGCCAGATTAGTGTGACCCTCCCCAAAACGGTCGTCAGAGGACAAGAATTCTGCACACATCGGCCTTCGTGCTTGCCAGCTGCTGGACACGTGAGCGTGCAGGTTGCATTGTTCACCAAGGCTGAAGTGGTTTGGAGGGAGAGAGCTTCCCCTGAGATGAGACGGGTGATGAGACAGGGTCGCCGTTCTGCCACCGCCATGTCCTTGCGCACGATGTGAATAACTGCTCAGAAGGTTCATCCTTGCGATAGCGGTACCCTCTGCTGCGTTTAGTTTGTTTGTCACCAACTATTACGCCATTATAGGGGGCATTCACTGGACGCCATATTTGAGATCAACATTTAGAGCGCATGCTCAGAACGAGCTTACATTAATAGCCTGCTAAGACCGGCAATCTTGATGGTGTGGACTGCACGTTGCAAAAGAACTGTGGAAGCTGGCCGTCAGCACGCGCTCAGTAACCACGCACACAGATATGGCCGCCAGTGAATACTCCCTATAGCTTAAGAAAAAGCGGAGATGTGTGCCCGGCGGCCCTTAATTTGATGTCGAATTTGTGAAAGCTTCCTGGGCCTCTACATTCGCATACTTCTACCAAGATTTGTTGACTGCATTAGACCACCACCAAGCATTATCATCGTCCGATCGCGTTTCTACGGCACAAAGAACCATTGCATGACACAAACTTTATACGGAAAACAGTGGGTAGCTTGTAAAAAAAAAAAAAAAAGAACTCAATTCAGAACAGAAGGTCGCATGCTTTGTAGTTCGAAAAAGCTCTCTTGAAGAGAATATGAACCTATGGAAGGAAAATTTAACAAAATTTATGTTTACATTTAAAATATATGTGACTTCAATTTATCAACAACTGTTGATAAAGCAAGCCCTCCTCTCCCAAGTTGCGGAGTAGATTAAAAGCAAAAGAAAATAATCTTGGGCTACCCAAGATTGTTTTCTTTTGTTTCCCATATTTCCCGGACCAAAGTCGGTTTGGAAAAAATGGTCACTTCAACAATATAAGAAACCAACGCTAACACACTAATATAAGGCGGTTAACACAAGAGAGCCAGTGGAAACCCGTTATTTGGCTACATGATTGCGGCTTTTCTAGTATACTGCACAATTCTAATAACGTAATAGCTTTTTTCTAGAACAGTCGACCTAAACTTTTTACCTAGTTACGTTTCCTCTTTGCTTGTGACCATGGGCGTACCAACAGGGGGGGCAAGGGGGCGCTTGCCCCCCCAGTTCTCAGAGTGGGGGGCAAGGCATGTGTTTTGCCCCCCCCCCCCCCCCCCCCCGAAACAGCCGCCACTAGGCAGGGCAAATACTGTCCGTCGGCGCCCAAGAGATACCACGGGCACCACCCCCCGACCCGGGGGGGGGGGGGGGGGGTCTGGTTTTCCCCCCCACTCAAAGACAAGTTGGTAAGCCACTGCTTGTGACTTTTAATGCGCTGAATTGCCTTCTTACCTTCAAAGATGGTCGGCAGAGCGTCGGGTTCAGGCAAGCCTTCTTCAGACCCAAACCCATACGTACGTAGTTTTCATATGCGCCATCCGAAACACGTTTCGAACAAAAAACGGTGTACTTGCTCCCCCCCCCCCCTCCCTCTTTAAACTCTCGGAGTCTGAGTGGAAAAGACGGTAAGCGGGAAGAACAACTGCGACGAGCGCTGGTTGTGAAAGCTGGCGGCTACACATGAGTACGGCATCGTGCAACAGCACGAGTCAGTTGGTTCGGTGCCACGAGAATTCTGCAAATACGTGAACAAACAAGAGAACAATCAACACGTCAGGCGATTGAGTCAATAGCATGACCGGTCAATGGATAAAAGCAACGGCTATGTGGTGGCAGAACGACAACGGCTCGAAAAGTCAGTAGCGCAGCCTACAAGGGAAGCGCGGCTAGCCGCGGCGGGGTCCCCCAGCCGGTCCTTTTGTGACATCGGCTGACGGGCTTCCTCCTCTCTCCCCTTTCCCTCTGCTTCGGAGAGGCGTGGCTTCGGCGCTACTTTGAAGGCGCTTTTCCGGTTAATCCGCGCAGAAAATGACCAAACGAATACGATATTCATGATGGCTTAGGTCTAATTAACCATGCTCGGGTGTTTTTTCTCATATTTAAAACCGCTTCAGCTTCCCTTTAAGAGTGACTACTTCATTTCTGGGACAAAAAAAAAGGGGGGGGGGGGAGCACGGCTCTTCATTTCTCAATGTTTATTTGAACGAAATTAAATCTACTCCAGATTTCCAACCCAGAAAACGTCAGATTTGCTTTGTCAAAAACAAACAAGAATTTTCCGCAGAGATAAATATACTTTTGTCGTCTGCCAAATTAACGGAGTTTGCTTCTGAATTCACATTTATAATATCATTTACGTATATATTAAAGATAAAATGACCCAATACACTGCACTGCGGTAGATCAGAGGAGAGGGTTTTTGTAGGAAAGGAGTTTCGATTAGCTGAAACGTGTTGTAATCGATGCTCCAGATACGATTTTATCAGCCGCAAAACATGCCCTCGAAAACTGTAAGTATTGTGGGCTTCGCGGCCAGTCGCTAACAAAAATGAAAAAGAAACTCGGGCTTGCCGCCCGGCGCGCAACGTGGGCGCGAGCCACGCTCGGACTCAGCCAGTTCGTCAGCAGCAAGGAAACAGCAAGGTGTGTGTTCTGAAATCTGCCTTTTTGGTCGTTCTTTCGGGTGAGCAGTAGTGCCGAACCCTACAATATTTGGCGCTCCAAACGAGGCCTACTGCTCCCCGCGTGTTGGGCCGCAAGCTTTAAGCCCCTTTTATTCGTTTTAGCCTTGTTTTTTCTCGCTTTTTCCATCCCCGATAGGCCTACGTGGTCATTCGACTAGGCCTCGGTCAGCGGACGCCATCTTCGCCATCGCGGCTAGGGGCATTGTGTATATTGTGCATACTGTAGTATATTAAGTGCTTCTTTTTTCGTTATTTTGTGTTAGCGACTGTCCGCGAAGCCCACAGTATCTAATTTCACTAAAATGATTTTGTGATTGAGGCAATCAATTTCCTTTGAGAAGTAAATAAACATACCGATAACTAGATTTGTTTTCTTGGAAATGTTGAAGAATAAACTCTTTTATGGCTAATAAGGCAGCATCAGTGGACTTGTGTTTTAAGAATCCAAACTGTGAAGTGTTAATCATGTTATGCTCGTTTGAAAACCTAGTCAACCGTCCATAAAGTAATTTTTCGAGAGCCTTAGAAAAAACACCGTAAATATTGAAACAGAACGGTAATCTCCCATTTTGGTTCCACTTTCTTATGAAATATTACATCCATAGCTATTTGCATTCGTGCGGAAAATACGCTTGTGGGTAAAGAAATATTAAAGATATGGGGTATCGCAGGTGCTATCAAGAGAACAACACGCTTTACCGGTGTTATCTTTATACCGTCCGCTTCACAGCTTCAGCTATTCTTTAGTTGTAAAATTACGGAACTTACTTCTGGTTCGACCACTGGGTCTAAGGATATTGAATCCTCGTTTCTTTTATCACCAAGAATTGACGAATTTATATTGTCAACATTACCATATATTCACGAAAGTTTCGTTAAAATCATTTTGTAAAGAACATCCAGTAATTTCGGTGCCGCCATATAACATTTTTCAATCGATTTGAACGGACACTTACAATTTAAGATATAGTTTAGATCTTTGAAGATGACATCCGTATACATCGTTGTGCGGCCTTGAACACGTCATAATAATTACGTTATCTGGCACACCTTAATTTCGTGTTTGAACTAGTGCAATACAATTTAAATTCTGTGAGGTATTTCTGGTCTCTAGAATCGGCAAACCGCCCGTACAATGCATTTTTGTTTCGAATTTTGCAGAGCAAGTTTTCTTATGCGTTTTATTGTTTTCCCAAAGCTTAAAGGGAAAATATGTATTATATCGCTCAAGAAATATCTCCATAAATGCGTTGTAAGCCCCGTCAGTAGTATCTTCCTGGACTGCCCTATTCCAGTTTACGTTTGGAACGGCGATTAAAAAATGATCAAGTAGATCGGGAGTTATTTTTTGAAACATTGGCCGCTGGGTTTTCTTAATTTTGCTTTCAATAAGTTTTGCGGCGATAAATATTGGGAGGTGTTAATTTAAGTCATATTCAATGACACCAGTTTTTATACACTCTGTCGGGTAATTTGAAATAAACAAATCGATCACTGTTTATGACGAATATTCGACGCGCGTAGGTTCAGGGATTACATTTAGATAACCATTTGTACGCATTATCAAGTCAAACATTGTTTTAGCAGTGGTATCTGCAAACATATTATTGTTAGAGTCTCTGCCGCAAACAAACGTGCACTTTTTCTCACTGACAAACGCAATTGTTTTAAGTTAAAAAACGAAACAAGAAACGTTCTAGGTAGGGCTTTGTCAGTCGGAACATTACGACAAACATGTTCTGATTGTTACGTATACGTAACGCTTGCTAATCAGGAGTAATACAGCTGTAATCATTGATAAGTACACACGTAGAATCTTTTGACAATATGGACAAACCGCCACCACCCATAACAGCGCGATTACGAAGGCAATCTGAGAGTAACAAACGGTGCGCTTATAAAATAAATAATTTCAGCACAGAACGTTGATTGATAAGGAAAGTCTCTTTCTAGAACTGGTAATGGGTAAAAAAAAACAGTTCATGCGAATTCTAAAGGAGACAAGCCATTACTCCTCAGAGATATGGTTGCTCTGATGATTTAAATAAAGTTGCCCACCCATTTAATATTCCTCTTGTGTTTTAGTCCCACAAAAGATGGAAAAGTTCTTGCCTGAGATCAAAGCCCTCAGCCGACGAGTTGCTCGCATAAAATAAAATAATAGGAACAGATTCGTTGACTGCGCCACGGGAGTCATTTACGGCGCTCAAATGCCTTCCGTTCTGGCATATATTTGCCGGATGAGAAATTCAGCTGCTCATCTTGCAGTTTATTGAAGCAGTCTTCAATGGTTCCCAACGTTTCGCAATATTATGACTGCGGCAAGGTACAAATAAAATGGTGTTGAACGAAATAGACGAAGCATTTTAGCCGAGAACGAAAGGCAAATATTTTGCAACCAAAAGGTCAGGGTTATGTAAAAAAAAAAAAAAAAGAATACGGATATACCAATTGAAGTTTGCACCGCATAATGATGAATAGGCTATTTCAAGTAACCTTTATTATGCTAGTTTTTTTTTAATAAATTTTATTGTCAGCTCACTTTTGTTTAAGCTTGTTGATTTTCTTTTCCCTGCCTTAATTTTCTCGCCATTTTAATAACTTGCCAGATTAACAAACTACGACCGTCCTACAGCAAACCACACTCGCCGCAATACTTTAATAATAAAATTGTTTATTTCCCATTACATGTGGTTGTGGGGCTGACAAAAAAAAAGACGCACAAGACGGTTTTACAGCCCTAAACCCAGTACATACCGCAGCAGTTGGCATTAAATATTATCAGAATAATACACAAAATTTATATAGCACAGGCAGTAGCAAGGTCAATATTGTAATAGTTGTTTCGCAAAAATCCTTGGATATTATAGGTGATACAAGATTAAACAATCAAATCTCTACTGGTAAGTCATACACAATAGAACGTAATTTCTGAAAAGCTGATTTGCCAATAAAGTCACCCAGAAAATACATCAAAATGATAAGTCTTCGGAGTCGGTAGGTTAACATTTCGTTTCTTGTGCTTAATCGACATGTCGGCACATTCCAGTAATCAGGATTTCGAATTCCATGTTACAGCGTGCTGTTGTGGCCGGACAACTTCATCGTAACAAGTGTCTGACTGAAGATATTTTTAAGTCATGTTGATAGACTATATTTCTAGAGGTTTTAAATAATCAGGATTGTAATTTTTGAACAGGTTTTCTCTGAGAATGATGGGGTGCATTTTCAATTATGAGTATCGTTCATTTTTTAATCAGGTGCACTTTCTATAAATTCTTCGTCGTTGTAATACCGCAAACCAAGGAACGATAGTTCCTTGGTTTCTGCATGACTGTTTGAGGGACGTCATCCTCGGAATGAACTTCCTCTGCGAGTATGGTGCTGTCGTCGACCTCGGGGCAAACCAGCTGACGCTGCGAAAGCGTGTTTTGCCGCCGGTCGAGACCAACACGACGTCAACCGCGATCCGAGTTATCGCGACCATGTGAACCTGTCGCCGCGTTCGAGTGTTTTTGCCACCGTTATAACCGACGCAGCCATGCACGGTGAAGCTCTTCTAGAAGGCAGCATCCAACTGCTTCTTGAAAAAGGAATCTGCGTCGCACGAGGCGCAACGGATCTCCAAGAGGGACGTACAACTGTTCCCGTGACAAACTTTCGAGAGGAGCCGTAACACCTAACGAATGGTACCACCGTAGGCCACATCGAGGAGCTTCAGGCGCAAGCCGTGGTCACCGCAAGCTCTGAGGAAACATCGTCGTCGCAGCAGAAGAGCACGGCGCCGCTGCAGTTCGACATTGACCCCGAACTCCTAGGTCCTAAGCGCCGGCAACTGGTTGATCTTCTCGCTGAATGAAGTGACTGTTTTGCCACATCGTCGAACGTTCGCCGAACACCAATGGCGAAACATCGCATTGTTACCAACGACGACGCGCTTCCTGTCCACCAGTCACCGTATCGAGTCTCCTTTAAGGAAAGGAAGGTGATTCAAGATCAAGTCCAGGAAATGCTCGACGACATCATTCAACCCTCAAGAAGTCCGTGGGAGTCCCCAGTCGTCCTTGTAAAGAAAAAGGATGGAACTCTGAGGTTCTGCGTGGATTATCGTTGACTAGCGCTGTGACCAAGAAGGACGTCTATCCGCTCCCCCGCATTGACGACACTTTCGACCTACTGTGTCACTCCCGATATTTTTTGTGGATGAACCTGAACAGTGGTTACTGGCAGGTTGAAGTCGACGAACGCGACCGGGAGAAAACTGCCTTCGTCACTCTTGGCGGACTGTACGAATTCAAATTGATGCCGTTCGGACTTTGTACAGCACCAGCCACCTTCCAGCGTGTCATGGACACCGTGCTGGCAGGTCTGAAATGACAGAGCTGCCTCGTCTACCTGGACGATGTCGTTGAATTTTGCACGAGATTTCGACGAACACCTGAAACGACTTCAAGTCGTGCTTCAAGCCATCAAGACCGCCGGCCTGTCACTCAAGCCAACAAAGTGTCGGTTCGCCTATGGTGAACTAAAGTTCCTTGGCAACGTCGTGAACAACAAAGGTGTTCTACCTGACCCCAAGAAGACCCGCGCCGTAGCAGCATTTACGCCACCGTCTGACAAGAAGGTCGTGAGAAGATTTCTCGGACTCTGTGCCTACTATAGACAGTTTGTTCAGGACGTCGCCAAGCTGTCCGCACCGCTGACGCACCTCACGAAGGACGCCGTAAAGTTTGAATGGACAGAAGAACACCAGCGGTCATTCGATGAGCTCAAACGAAGACTCCAGACGCTCCCGATTTTTGGCCATTTCGACCAGTTCGCAGATACAGAGATCCACACGGACACCAGTAACACCGGACTTGGCGCGGTACTAGTTTAAAGGCAGGACGGGGCAGAGCGAGTCATCGCATACGTGAGTCGGACGTTGTCTAAGGCGGAGAGGAACTACTCAACAACTGAAAAGGAGTGCCTGGCTGTCATCTGGGCAATAACAAAGTTTGGCCCATATTTGTATGGAAGTCCTTTTCGCGTGGTCACGGAACACCACTCGGTCTGTTGGCTCGCGAATCTGAAAGACCCCTCTGGACGCCTCGCCCGGTGGAGCCTACAACAGAAGGAGTTCGACATGACCGTTGTGTACAAGTCATGCCGAAAGCACAATGACGCCGAGTGCCTGTCAAGAGCTCCTGTCGAGGCCGGTCCTGCCTGTATCGAAGACGACGACGATGAGTGTTTCCTCGGCTCTTTGGACGTCAGCGACATGGCAGCACTCCAACGAGACGACCCCGAACTGCGAGCGCTCATCGAGCACTTAGAGGGACAAGCGAGTACGGTTCCCCGTGCTTTCTTAAGAATCCTGCATTCCTTCTCCATGCGGCAAGGGGTGCTGTACAAGGAGAACTTCGTCAACAACACAGCATGACAGTTGGTTATTCCTGCCAGCCTTCGAGACAAAATCTTCCAAGGATGCCATGACGACCCAACGGCTGGACACCTTGGCTACAGCAGGACGCTCGGCAGGATTCAAGAAAAGTACTATTGGCCGAGGCTACCGAAGGCCGTTCACCTCTACATTCGATCATGCCACGAGTGTCAGCGACGAAAAAAACTGCCGATGAAGCCGTTAGGTCGTTCCAGCAGATCGGAATGGATTTACTTGGCCCTTTCCCGCCGTCAACGTCGGGAAACCGCTGGATAATCGTCGCCACAGATTATCCCACACGGTACGCCGAGACAAAAGCCCTTAAATCAGGTACGGCTGTGGAAGTCGCCAAGTTTTTCATCAAGTCCATTGTCCTCCGGCACGGTGCGCCCGAAGTCCTCATTACAGACCGTGGATCATCGTTCATGACCCAGCTGATGCAAGAGATCCTTCGTCTCAGTGGCACCGGCCACCGTTGAAGCACTGCGTACCATCCGCAGACAAATGGACCAATAGAACGGCTAAACAAAACTATTGCCGACATGATCTCCATACCGGGTGGAACCAGCTGAACAATGAAGGAAGGAGAAACAGAAAAGACAAGCAATCGCTGGACTACCAACTATTTTAATACATCATCCTCCTCTTCTACTAAATCTTATGTGTATCAATTTTTTTTCCTAATTGTGTTTTTTCTATTTCTATTTTTACTTAGCAGGAAGGCCGCCCTTCAGGAAGAGCTTTTCTTGCGGTTTTCTTCTTCATTTTCTATAGCCAAGGCCTCCGACATCTCCCTTGCAAGCTGGTTTTTATGGTGCCCTATGATGCTGGCGTGCTCAAGCTTTGGTTTGCACTTGCAAGTTCGACAGTGGGCAGCGAGGTGTCCTGGTCCCGCGAGATTCCTAACGTTGGCCACATGTTCAAATGCACGGTCATTTATGCATCTCCCGGTCTGTCCAATATAGTGTCGTCCACATGTTAACGGTATGCGGTAAACGACTCCTTTTTGGCGAGGAAGGTATTTTGTCCTGTGTCGGGTGTCACACGTATCTTTTTTGTCCGTTTGTGTCTGATTGATACTGCGGCATAGGGAATAAGGCTTATTGGGTGCCGAGCACACAACTTGAACGTTTCGCCGGTTTGCTATTTTTTTCAATTTGTGGGTGACCCCATGACTATACGGGACTACAGCAAAGGGTTTCTTTGTTTTCCTTGCCTGTTCTTTACTTTGG
This sequence comes from Ixodes persulcatus, assembly GCA_013358835.2. NCBI lineage: Eukaryota > Metazoa > Arthropoda > Arachnida > Ixodida > Ixodidae > Ixodes > Ixodes persulcatus. The sequence goes on along the minus strand of JABSTQ010010167.1, from coordinate 270,950 downwards.
ACATTGTTCCTCTTGACACTGCGGCATATTTTTTCACATATGGAGGCCAATAAGGTTTTCGGATATCCGGCATTGTGAAGTCGGGAAATTTGGGCATCAAAACTCTATGTGGAGGACATGTACTACTCCATCCCGCACGCAAGCCTCATGCATGTTCTCCAAACCACCATCGAAGAAAAAGGGCTCACCAAATTCGAAAACGCCGCAGCAATGAGTTTAGGCACATTCTTGGAAATTTAAGATTCTACCTGTCAGCGACGGTAGTGGCCCAACAAGATCACCAGTATTTGCAGAAGTGTGGGATTCGCATTGGCTCTCAAGTGGCTCCGCATTCATGCAAAATCTTTCTTGCGAGGTGTGGAAAAGCCATTTAGGAAGCCATACAAGATGCACGCATAGGGGTTATTTTAGGTATGTAGATGATTTTCTTGTTTTGTGCACCACAAAAGTCGAAGACCAAGCCGATGGATCCTGCAAGGGCCTCACTTTCACCCACCAAACTCAGGTGAATAAATCAATTCGGTTTCTTGATTTGGCGTTGAAATTCCAAGCAGGGCATGTCTGTTGGCAATACCAAGCACGATCGGGAAAAGGGTTTCTTCCTTATGATTCCGAACACTCAAAATAGTTAAGCAAGGGGTGGCCACCGCAGCCCTCACCGCAAGCCTAAAGAAGGCCTGCCCACATTAAGTCCAACAAGGTTTTGATGCCCAAATTTCCCGACTTCACAATGCCGGATATCCGAAAACCTTATTGGCCTCCATATGTGAAAAAATATGCCCCAGTGTCAATAGGAACAATGCCCAAAGTGAAGAACAAGCAAGGAAAACAAAGAAACCCTTTGCAGTAGTCCCGTATATTCATGGGGTCACCCACAAATTGAACAAAATAGCAAACCGGCAAAACGTTCAAGTTGTGTGCTCGGCCCCCAATAAGGCTTATTCCCTATGCAGCAGTATCAATCAGACACAAACGGAAAAAGAGAGATACGTGTGACACCCGACACAGGACAAAATACCTTCCGTGCCAAAAAGGAGTCGTTTACCGAATACCGTTAACATGAGGACGATGCTATATTGGACAGACCGGGAGATGCATAAATGAACGTGCACGTGAACATGTGGCCTACGTAAGGAATCTCGCGGGACCAGGACACCTCGCGGCCCACTGTCGAACTTGCAAGTGCAAACCAAAGCTTGAGCACGCCAGCATCATAGGGCACCATAAGAACCAGCTTGCAAGGGAGATGTTGGAGGCCTTGGCTATAGGAAATGAAGAAGAAAACTGTGTGAGCTCCACCTCAATAACGCTGCAACCGCAAGAAAAGCTCTTCCTGAAGGGCGCCCTCCATGCTAAGTAAAAATAGAAATAGAAAAAAACACAATTAGAAAACAAATTGATACAGATACGATTTAGTAGAAGAGGAGGATGATGTATGAAAATAGTTGGTAGTCGAGCGATTGCTTGTCTTTTCTGTTTCTCCTTCCTTCATGGTTCAGCTGGTTCCACCCGTTATGTATCACAACCAACTAGCTCAACTCATCCCCGTAGTAAATGATCTCCATGCATGTCGACGTAGAGCACAAGCCTTGGGACGAGGTGTTACCGTACGTCACGTTTGCTTACAGCACGGCGGTGCAATAGACGACAGGAGTAACCCCGTTTCAGCTGGTGCATGGCAGAAAAGTAACGACCATGCTCGACGCGATGCTACGCCACGAACCAGCTGACGATGGGATCCCCGACGCCCAGGCGGTTGCTCAACGAGCCGAAGAAGTTCGCCAGCTCGCCCGACTCCGAATTCAAGATAAACAACGTGTCGACGCTACCCGGTACAACCTTCGCCGGATCGACGTTCGCTTCAAGCCCGGAGATCGTGTGTGGGTTTGGACCCCGATACGACGACGCGGTCTAAGTGAGAAACTCCTGAAGCGCCACTTCGGACCCTACAAAGTGCTTCGTCGACTCGGGGTTTCTGAACTACGAGGTGATGCCCGACGGAACACGGACTTCGTCACGCCGTTCTCTACGACCGGAAGTCGTCCACGTCGTGCACCTCAAGCCGTACTACGCGCGATAAGACTGTGAACTGTGATATTGTGCAACGCTTGATAGGATTGTGTTCTGCCAGCTTCCGTATTTTCCCATTCTTTTGTTCGTCTTTCTCTGTTTTGTTGCCTTCCATGTGGCATCGAGACGATGCCTTTTTAAAGGGGGGAGTAACGCCACGCGCGTCGGCGAGCGAGCGCGTGCGTGGCTGAGTGGTTACCGATCTTGACTCTCGTGCGGTAGCCCAGGGTTCGATTCCTGGGAGCGCCGCGTCTTTTATTTATTCTTTCAATTTAGATTTCTGGTTATTTCGAGAATCGTGTTGCTTGCTCTAGGTTAGAATGATCTACGCGCCGAATCCTTTAGGCCGATTGTTCCAGAAGTCCACGCGTGTACAAAAGGGGCCCCGCGTGGCCAGCCGGAGTCAGTTTTTCGCCCAAGCGTTCGACTCTGCTGTCACGCCGACTTCGAAGCCCGCGACGCTCTATTCCCTTTTTTTATTTTTTGGGCACACGTTGGCCCCATTAAACGTTCAGTTTACTCAGTTATTCACCGCCTCATCACTTGTCATTCGTGACAATATCATGCCTACCGATTTGTATAAATATTTATATAAATATGTGACATGATAGTCCCAGGACATATTATGAGAAAGCACAACTACAGGTGTCCTGTATTTAGGACCAATTCAATATTAACTGACTTTAAAGTAATAATAGTTGAGGAAGGGACAGTCTTATGTGGGGGACTAAATATTATGGCCTTAGTTTTCCTTGTATTTATTTTTAACGCGCTCACGACAGTTCACAATGATATATGATCCAACAGTAAATTAACTTCTGACATCAGTTTCTCAAAATTATCAGAAGCATACACAAGTGTGGAATCATGCGCATACAAACTCTAATTTTAGTGTTTTGGTTAACGTGTATGATAGAGTTCCACGATGTCAGAACCAGGAGCGGTGAAAATCCCGTTTCAAATTGAAAGTTTAATGGAGCTAACTGATGCCAAACAAAAACATAAATAACGATCGCCGAGACGGCAGAAAAGCGGGCGGCAATTTGTCTGCATAACAGCAAGCTAGAGACACTCACTCGACAAGGTCACGCGCACCTTTTTATCTAGTGAACTTGAACCGAACGATATTGGACAGAACACAAAGGATATAACTGATACGTCCACTAGAGAATGGGACAGAGCAGAAAGTAAAGCACCCAGTGAACGGCGACATGCTCAGATGACAAAGGAATGAGACTAATAAAGACACTAGGAACTAAAAGCGACTTGAAGTTAAGACAGGTTAACTGATCAAATAACAATGGCGGCAGATATACTCTATGATCGGAAACTAAGCAGAACGAGATTGCTGGATAAAGGCAAGGAAAATGAGGACAGCCTAACATCATACCGCCCAATAAAAGTAATTTTGGTCCTCTACAGTGTAGCGATGCACGTGGTAAACGAATAACGAAGGAATGGGAAGAAAATATTTAGGTCAGCAAAGGAACGGGTTACGAATTGATAGAATGATAGACGATAACTTATTCGTCATCACTCAGTTTACAGAGGTGGCACGGGTGAGTGAAAAACCGTAATGGATTGCATTTCTGGGCATAAAAGGGGCGTAAGACAATGTGAGTCACGAAAATCTCTGGGTACAGCTAAGAGAGTATGATTTAGATGCACATTTCATTAGGATATCACAACAGTTATAAACAAGTATTAATGTTTTTATAACATGGAAGCAGAAATAAAAGAAGGGCTTGGGCAGGTTTGTATCCTATTAGCTCCACTTTTTACGATATACTTGAGTAGAATGGAAAATAAATTAGAATAGTGCAATTTAGGTGTTGATGCATCATATATAAAGTGTGGAGTAAAAGTAAACCAAGTTATATTAGGAATCTCCGACGCAGACACATTTTACTGTTGGCAGATAACCGGGATAGGTTACAGCGGCTGATTAAGATCTGTGGAGTGGAAAAAGACTCTCTGAGCCTAAAATGTTGTACCGACAAGTCGGGAATAATGGCTTATATCGCTGAAAAGATAAATAAGCACCCGCTGAAAATTGAAGAAATTTTAATAGAACAAGTAGAGAAGTATAAATACGTAGCAGTATTGCTGAATGAGGGAAAACAATACTTAGAATAACAGAAATAAATTATTCAAAAGAAAGGAAAAATAATGCAGCAATTAGGTATCATAGGGAACGGGATTACAACAGATACGACGTTGTTAGATTGATATGGAAAGGAGCCATGGTGGCCAGGGTTGTCTTTTGGAAATGCGGTGTTATGCGTGAAATCTTAGGTCCAGTCGAGCCTAGAGTCCCGGCAGAGGTGTGTGGGCAGATTGGCACTGGGAAGCATGGGAATACAGCAAATACAGCGGTGCAGGAAGACATGGGTTGTGCACTTTTCGAGACTAGAGAGGCGATGAGTAAGCTGAAATTCGAACAAAGGCTAGACACAAGTGAGGATGCACGATGGGTGAGAAAGGTTCATAAGCATCTATACATGAAAAGTGTGATACTCAATAGGCTAACCGAATCCGAAAACTGAAATTCAAATTCCAAAAGTCCGGTGCTGTGGCGGGGAAGACTGCCTATGTGAAAAGGGAAGTAAAAAAAGCTGAAAGAAAGATCTGGGAGGAAAGAATGCAGAGAAAATCAGTTTTAACTATCTATAGGGGAAGTAAATAAGAAATAATAAAGGAAGACTGTCGTGATAATTCATGGGGTAGTTCGGAGTTTTTTGAGGCTAGAACAGGGGTAATTGGGGCCTAGGACATATAGGAAAAAATATGAGGAGATAGATACGCGGTGTTCCGGATGCCAAGGGCCAGACGACACAATAGTACATTTGGTGTTGAGGTGCACAGGGCTTGCTTCCGCCCTCCCGAAGGGGGCGACGGATGTAGCCAGATCGTTGGGGTTCGCAGACGAGAACAGAAGAATGGATTATAAGTGCATTTTAATAACAGAAAGGAGATTAGAAGACTAGTAGAAATTGTTTTGTGAGAAGAGAGTGACGTACAACTACATGACACAGCTGAGGACAGGGTGGAGATAGGAAAATTGGGACTCCCTCCCATGCGGCTCGGGCCCAAAGTCTCAACCCTAACTCCCAATGAGCCAGGTACTGGCGTAACCTAGCTCGGCTTGACCAGAGGAAAATCGGCAACTCACTTGCCGAGCTGAAGAGGCGGGAGGTGATGTTTTTCGTTTTTTAACTCAATCCCCCAAAGGTCATCCTGGTGATATCCCACACTGCCGGGTGATAGGGAATTTCAGAGGGTAAGCAATTGGCGAAGGAAAGAAATCATACATTTGATTCCTAATTTGTAGGCTAGGGGGCGGAAGCTACCTCCCGTTATATAAGCCCTTAGCAAAAACAGGCCGTACTTGAAACAAAGTTGCAATATATTGAATATGAATATTCATTTTGTATTCATTCTTTATGATTTTGTCCACATTTGAAATTCGCGCGTAAGGTATTCAAAATATATCATAAATATTAATCAAAAACGATGTTAGATGTACCAAAAATGTAATTCCATCCTCTTCAAGATGCTATTTGTGTATTAAAAACCAGCTACACAATTTTTTTTTTCATTTTGGACTTCGTTAGTAAATGGTGACCCTGCGGCATTCGAAGGGACTACTAAATACATTCCACAACTACACATTAGAAACGAACACAAACACAAACACAATGACGCACTGAACACCTGAATCACAGTCCCGTTGACTGTTCTAGAGCCTTATATAGCCTACATATTGAAGGTAATCATCTGGCCGGTGACCCCCTCTGCACTTATTAAGGTTCCAAGTATTCGATCTTCTCCCCAGGAGTCTGTCAAAGAGGAAACAGTGTTTTGAAGTTCGCGGACGATATATCTTACTAAAAAGCATTGGTACAGCTAATAATAATTCGGCGCAGTCGCTAAAACAATATCCACAAAAACGGCTCCTAGAGGAAATGTTATTGCTTCTCTGCATAGCACCACTCAGAACGAGGCGAGTCAATGCAGTTTCTTCACTTTAAAAAAAGTTATTTTGCTTTTCTTTACTAGTTTACTGTTTAATGTGGTCGTTAACGTCACTATATTAAAGTCACTACTCGCATCATGTATAATGGTGAGTATACACATTCAGTGAACTAACATTGTGCTAACACAACCACGCCGAACATATCTGCTCACAGCACTTGCTAAAGCTTTCCAGCATCAGCAAGTGTTGTGGTTGTAGTTCCCGAACCCCGTTTTTGACTGGTGTGCAAGAAACTCCTCAGGTGTGTTCTTGATAGAAAAAAGGAAACAATAACATAAACTGGGCTGATTTATCAGTGCGATGCTGCACAACTCAATTGACAAACTAAACAAATGTTATATTTAGGCTCTTCAGTGTACTCCAGATCTGCTTGAAGTGAACTTCTGAAAGGCGAGCTTTTCAATACTTTGGTAGTTTAAGTCAAACTAGAGAAGTATTGTCAGTCAAAATGTACTTAGAGTAGAACACAACAGTATTTACGACTTCCAGGTATTTTAAGAGTATTCTGCACTTATTTTTCATCGCTGCATTTTCATTAGGGTTGGAGTATATTTTTCATAAATAAATAAATATTTTAAGAAATCTATGTGAAAGGTATTTTGTAACTACTAATTTAGTATTTACGTATTTCAGAACGCATGAAGGGAACTTCAACTGTAGTTTAAATAAGGTATTTTAAAAAGATTTTCAGAAGTATATTTTAGTACTAAGTAAAAAAAAAAACGAAGTGTATATTTTCGGTGCATTTTCTATGTACTCACAATTATGAACTGTACTTCAAATACACTCAAATTAGAATGTGGTATATTTCAAACATATTAGTTTTCGCTAAGGGAGGTGCAGCCATTAGCATCTATCTATTCATCTATCCGTCCAATGTGAGTCGGCATCTTGAAAATTTGGCCCAGAATGTTCGAGCGTCGAGCGTTAGGGGTGACAGTGAACAGCCACATTCAAGAACAAGAAAGAGAGAAAGTAGGACGAAATTATAAAAGTTACGTCCCGGGTAAGTACAAACACGAATCTTCTAGAAGCCCGTCATAGAGTGTTGCTTGCTCGACCCCCTTCCTCTCTTTCCCCTTTTTAAAAGCACATGGTACCGATGCAACGCAACATGAGAACTAAACTGATAAAAAATACGGTTAGACGGACGAAATAAACTTGCAGCGTAAAGTCCTAATGCGCATAGAACGGCTTGAGTCGAACGACGTGGACCACTTCAGGTTGGGGCTGGCGGCGTCATGATGGGCGGCTTCCGCCAGGGAGCACCTCGTAGTTCAAGTCCCCTAGGCGGTGAATGACCATGTAGGGTCCGAAGTGGTCTTTAGTAGTTCATCGCTGAGGCCGCGGCGGCGAATGGGCGTCCACACCAACAACTTGCCTCCGGGCTGGAACTCCATGTTGCGGCGATGAAGGTTGTACTGGCAAGCGTCGATACGTTGTTGGTCTTTTATCCTAGGCGGCAAAGCTGGCGTACATCTTCTGCCCGTTGGATGACCAGCTGAGCTTCGTCGGTGCCGTCGTCTTTTGGGTCATGGGGCAGCATTATGTGTAGCATCGTCGTCACCTTTCTGCCGTGCACCAGCCGGAAAAGTGTAATCTCAGCCGTGTCGTACGCAAACGTGACATTTGCGTTACACCTGATCACATGTCTTGTGTTCCACGTAGATAAAGATCATATCGGCAATGGTTTTGTTTGATCGCTCCGTCAGCCCGTTGGTTGGGGGTGGTATGCCGTGGTTCGACGGTGGTCGGTGTGGCTCAGGCGAAGTACCTCTTGTGTCAGTTGCACCATGAACGGTGAGCGGTCCGTGATCGGGACTTTGGGTACGCCGTGTCGAAAAACGATAGACTTGACGAAGAACATCGCTACTTCCACAGCGCTTTTCGTCGGGGTTGATTCGGTCTTGCCATACCGGGTGAGATAATCAGTTGCCACGATTATCCCACGGCTTCCCTGCGTCAGGGGCTGGAAAGGTCCAAGTAGATTCATCCCAATCTGCTGGAACGGTGCAGTCGGGGGCACGGTCAGCTGCAGGAGGCCTGCCGGGTTCGTCGGCGGTTACTTCAGGCGCTGGCACTCGTGACACGATCGTGTGTAGAGGTGGACAGCCTTCGGGAGCTTGGGCCAGTAGTACTTCTCTTGAATCCTTGCAAGAGCCCTGCTGTGGCCATGTTACCAGATGTCTTGTCGTCGTGGTAGGCTTGGAAGATCTCTCCTCGAGCACTAGCAGGGATTGCCAGAAGCCACGTCGAGTTGCTGTCCCCGAAGACCTCTTTCTAGAGGACTTCGGGGAATCAAAGAAGAGAGAAGGCTTGGGAATCGTACACCCTCTCCTCTCCAAGTGGTAGGTCAGCGCGCGCAGTTCAGAATTATTCCATTGGAGCACTGCCATGAAGCTAATACTCACTGCGCCAAGAAAGCGATCGTCCTCGTTATAGTCTTTTGTGCAGCCGATAGCTGACTTGACACGGGCTCTGGACAGGCAGTCGGCGTCGCCATACTTTTGGCCTGACTTGTAGACCACGGTCACGTCGTACTCTTGCAGTTCTAGGCTTCATCGATCGAGGCGTTCCGTTGGGTCCTTCAGGATCGCTAACCAGCATAGCGATTGCTGGTCGGTTACCATTCGAAAAGGGCTCCCGTACAGGTACGCGGGGAATTCTGTGACGGCCCAAATGACGGCTAGGCATTCCTTATTTGTCGCCGATTAATTTCGTTCTGCGTTCGACAACGTCTAACTAGCGTAGGCATACCACGCGCTCTGTACCCTCTTGTCAAAGGACCGGTACAGCGCCGACTCCTATATTGCTAGCGTCCGTATTAATTCCTATTTCGGCTGATTGGTCGAGGTGGCCAAGATTCGGTAGCGACTGGAGCCGACGCTTTATCTCGTCGAATGCCTGTTGTTGTTCCACACTCTCGAAGTTCTCGTCGCCTTTCATGAGGTGCATAAGCGGCGTAGAAAGCTTGGCGAAAACCCTAACGAACCGCCTGTAGTACGTGCTAACTCCCAGGAATCTTCGGACAGCCTTCTTGTCTGTGGACGGTGGAAATGCCGCTACGGCACGAGTCTTCTCAGGGTCGGGACGAACACCTTCGTTGCTCACAACGTGGCCTAGGAACTTCAATTCGCCATAGGTGAACCGGCACTTTGTCGGCTTGAGGGTGAGTCTGGCAATCCTCATTGCTTGAAGAATGAATCGAAGGCGTCGCAAGTGCTCGTCGAAGTTGACCAAGAATACCACGACGTCGTCGAGGTAAACAAGACAGCTCTGCCATTTGAGGCCTTCTAGTACGATATTCACGACGCGCTGGAAAGTTGCTGGCGTCGTGCGCAGTCCAAAGGGCATCACCTTGAACTCGTACAGGTCATCCGGCGGGCCGAAGGCAGCCTACTATCGGTCCCGTTCGTCGACTTCGATCTGCCTGTAGCCATTCTTCAGGTCCATCGATGAGAAGTATCGGAAGGGGCGCTGCCAGTCTAGTTTGTCATCGATGGGGAGAGATGATCACGTCTTTTTCCGTCACCGCTTTGAGCCGCCGGTAGTCTCCCCAAAATTGAAGCGTTTCATCCTTTTTCACCAGTACGACTGGAGAGGCCCACGGGTTGCTTGAAGGGTGGATGATGACGTCATTTAGCATTCCTTGTACTCTTTCATGAATGGTCTCTCTTTTCTTTGGGGAGACCCGGTACGGAAGCTAATGCACAGGGCGCGCATGGTCGTTGGTATTGATGCGGTATTTCGCAACTGCCGTTTGGAGCACTTCCGACATTTTCGAAAAGGAGTCGCTGAATTCGGCGAGGATGTCTGTGAGCTGTCGTCGTTCCGTGGCACTGAGCTTCTGGGTAATTTACAGCTCCGGCGGCGGTGTGCAGTATGGCTGAGATGGCGAGGACTCATCGGATATCTCTTCGATTTCAATGGCTTTCCGGAGTTCCTCGGAGTGGCCTAAAGCGGCACATTTCCCGAGGTGCTGCGTCTCGTGTCGAAAGTTCTTCACGAAGGCCATAATGCGTCCATGCTGCAGCTCTGTTGCGCCCTTTGGAAGGCCCATTCCTCTTCCGTGAAGTAGTTGGACGTACGTTGCCTTCCAGAAGAACTTTTCCACTGGCGACTATATAAATCGCGACGGGCACAAAAACGCCGGACCGTGGCGTCAGGTTCACGTGGTCCCCAATGACTGGGACGGCGGCTGGCGTCATTTTCGATACCCCAGGAGTTAGGACGGGCTATCGCACCGTCAACCAGCTCACACCAAGGTCTATCACGGCACTATATTTACACAGAAAGTCGATGCAAATGATGACATCTCTTGCGCAGTCTTGAAGCTGGACTAACTTGATTGGGCAGGTATCCTCGTGAATTTCGACGAGAGCAATGTCCTTCCAAACAGGCGTGATGAAGTGTCCTCCGGTGTTACTTATTTGCGGCCCGTCCCAGGGCATGGTGACTTTTCGAAGGCGGCGAGAGAGCGTCCTACACAAAACGGAGTAATCTGCTCCGTTGTCCACGATGGCCGACGCGTCGTGGCCGTCGATGACAACATTGAGGTTTTTGGGCACCTTTGCAGATTCGTACGTTTTGATTCTCGTCATAGCCAGAGTGGAGGACCTCCGACGTTCTTGTAGTATCGTACCGATGGTTCTCTTCGGCAACTCCACCTCCAGGGTTTGCCGCGTTCAGTTTGCCCGACCAGGGGTTACAGTCTTTCACGGCGGGGCCTATGCGTCGATGAAGCTGGACGTCGTGGTGATGGCGACCAAAACACATGTCGAGACGCAGGCATCGAAAAAGGTGGATGTCGTAGGTAGTCATTGATCTCCCGGAGTCGCTCACCGTAGCATGAGAGCGGGTCGTCAGAGTGGAAGCCGCGCAGCCCCAGCTGACTGTACGGGCAACGGCTGTAGGCGTAGTTGGCTTCCCCGCAATAAAAGCACAGGGGGCGTCGGTCTGCCGTGGGCAACACAGTCCGTGTTTCTTTCGCGCCGGAGGTGCGCCGAGTGCTGGTACTGGCGGGTTGCTGGCCGTTGTCGTCAGGCAATGGCGGCGTAGCTCAGGGTCGGTCCTTCGGGCGCCGCGATGCTGAAGGCGGCTTCTGGTTGGAGCGCCCGTTGAACCTGCTCTAGGAGTGCTTCGGTGACAGAGCGAAGCGGGGCGTTCGGCAGCAGGGAGCAATTTTTGCGCAGCTCCTTGTGGATGACGTCGCTGATCATCTTTGGGATATCCGCGAGGCTGGAACCGACGTCTTGGCTAGGGAGCTCAGGAACAGCAACGTTGATCAGTCACTGCCCTATTGAAAACACACTCTTCCTCCCTGATGTGTTATGGGATCCTCTCATTGATTCAAGTCCCTTCAGCCCATCCAACCCTTCAGCTCATCGAACTCTTTCAGCCCGTCAGATCCCTTCAGCCCGTTAGGCCGTTAAACCCAAACCCCCTTGGCCCATCAAACCTTTAAGACGCTTAATGGATAGTGAACCATAGACACAAAAAATGCAGTTTGTAACATTATTGGAAATTTCTATTAGACACTAAGTTTTACATGCACGGTGTAACTCAAAAAGACGATAAAAAACAAAGTTTGCTCAAACCCGGGTGCAAGCAGCTGTATACGAAATCGATCAGACCGAATAGTGACAACCGTGTTCTTTGTCACAAAAATTATCATTGAAAGTACTCACAATGCCGCTGGGTAAACTCCGGATATACGGTAGTTCAATTAACAAACCTGAGAAGGTGCACCACACAGACACATGCACACTGCCAGAAAACACGTTTAGCGAAAACCAGGAACGGGTAACCAACATATGCCGCCGCTGCAAAATCCTGAGCACAGTCACGGCGTCGTCCCTGATGCCGTCGCGGTGGCGTCTCCGGCATTTTTACTCTCGCTTGATGCTTTGTTAAGCCGAACTCACAAAGAAGCGCAATAAAGAGGGCCGGACAGCGGCGTCATCTACCGTCTGAGAATCCACAGTGCCATGACCCCGGTGCGCAGGCACTACATGCGGTGCGACACTGAACCGGAAAGCCGAGCTTGCAGCGAGTAGGCCGAAACAGGCCATCTTCTCCTGCAATGCGCGGAACACGATGACACTCGAGCGGTGCTAAAGGCGGCCTACGCCGCGCTGGGGTTTACCTGCGGAATCAATGAAGAAACCGCGCGTATCAAAAGAGACCAAGGAGCGAGCCCTCAAAGCCACGCTCACCTTCCTCGATAAAACTGGTCCTCTCCAGACATCCACGACGCAAAAAAAGGACACAATCTGCCCACGAGCGGACCGCAAATCTCTTTACCGGACTCCTCCGGTTCCTCGCACCACACTCTCCCGCCGACCGCTAGAAAAGAGCCTGGCTGGCCCTGCACCTTCTCTACAGCACCAGGAGGAGGGAAGCACAGCCGTCCTTCGCCGTGCCAAGGTTGGCAGCAGTAGCCCGAGTTCTGTTCATTCCGAAGGATCTCACCACACATTATGACCCAGCGAACAGGATCTCGACTCCTGTTTTCGCCTCCCAAAGCCGCTCACCCGGCGTATTGTCAACTCTTCGCATGGGGCGGTCGCCGCCGGTCGCCTCCTTGGCGACCAGACACCAAGGCACTGACAGGTGGCCCTATGAGCCGACACACACGATTGCCTGTTTTCTTTTCCACCTACATCACCTGCACACACTCACGAACATCTCCTCAATTTTCTATACTCGTAGTGGCCTACCCTTTCAAAAATGGCTAAGCGGCTTCCACGACGCATATATTCTCAAGGGTAGTGTGATCTTTGCCACAAACCCGTTAAAATTATTTTGATGGGTGGTGTGGTTTCACGGATAGGGTTGGGACAGACACCACAGGCCTCTCAAAAAGCTATGACGGGTCTCTTAGACCCTTTAGGAATTTTTAAACGGTACGTCAGGCTCCTTAAAGAAACTTTCATGGACATGTCAAACACATCAAACATCTTTGATGGGTAAGTCAGAAGATTTAAGAAATCCTTGTGGGCCCCATAGACCGATTTTACGTCACGGGCTTGCTTGGCCCACTCGATGTTTGTTGCCTCGTTTACGAAACCATCAACGGTGGCAGGCGGGTTTCATACGAGGTCACCACAAATGTTTATTTGAGATCAAGCAGGAGGATCTTCAGTTTCTTTTCATCTGCGGCCTGAGGATCCGCGCGGTTCAATATCCCCCTCGACAAAGTTCACCACGCTTCCGTTTCGCCCTTGAGTTCCCGTCTGTAGTTGCTCTTTGTCGCGCTCCCACCGTAGCTGGTTTGCGAAGCATCAACGCAGCTCTGTCTTGAGAAGCTCCCAGTTGGTGTGCGACGCTTCATGAGTTTCGAACGAGGGTCGCGCGGTTCCTCGAGGGAAAAATAAACATTCTGATGACTCTGTTCCGGGGTTCATTGGTTATGCAGTGCCACCCGTTCTTATTGCTGCAACCAGCCCTCGGATGTCTTCGTAAATCTCTCTTTAGAAGGTCGTTGGAGCTTGAAGGACGACGGGCTGGTAAACGACGGGGGATACAGCGCGGGAGTCTCAGTTTGTAGGCCCGGGATGTCATAGTTGGTTTTGCCAACTTCTTCCGCCGGGGGTCCGGTAAAAGTTCGAATTCCCGGAGATCGCTTTGGTTCTGGCTTCTCGCTTGGGCTTTACTTCTTTCAACAGGAGAGAGTCTCCCGGAACTTGAAGTCGATCGGGTTCTGCTACTTTTCGGGGGCCGTACGAGGGAGAGGCATAAGGTGCTACACCGCGCCTCCACTTGAAATGCTACGAAAGACAGGAGCACGAGCAGCAAAAATCCCGTTTCCACCAGGAAGTTTAAAGGAGCGAACACGTGCTAACAAAATAAAGAAGGAGCGTCGAGACTTGCAGAAAAGTTGGCGGCGATTTGGGGGCGTAACAGCAAGTGAGAGCGAGACTGACTCCAGAATGTCACTCTCAGCTTCGCACCTAGTGTGAGTCGGCACCTCGAAAATTCGGCTCAGAAGGTTCGGCCTTCGAGCGTTTGGATTGATAATGAGCAGGCACTTTAGAGAACAAGAAAGTAGAACGAAATGGTAAAAGTTACGTCTCAAGTAAGAATAAACCCGATTCTTGTAGTAGTTCTTGACCGAGCGTTGATTCCTCGGCGCAGCGCGCGGTAAGAGTTTAAATACACATTAAAAGGAAAATATATAAAACACTTCCCTGTGATATATATGAGTATACTGATTATACACGAGATAAAAGTACTACAACATGAATATTGTTTCAAAATTCCTAGGTATAACTATAGTAGAAGTAACATTCGTCAACAAAAACCATATTATTCCAAGATTTCTTAAAAACAGTTCGTTGTTATAACGACCTCTGAAAAAAAAAAGTTTATTTTAAACAGTCTGAATGATACGCACGTGTCAAACATAATTTTGCGCGAAAAATGTTTTGAGCAATATTGACTACGCTAGATTTATTTTAAATTTTGCGCACAAAGTCTATGACTTCATTGAATGGTCAAGCCATTTTTCCACCTCAATGAGTTGGTCATACTCTCTCTCCACCTCAACGTGATGGCCAACCCAATCCACCTGTCCTCCACGTGCCCGAAATGGCGAGTAAAAATACAAGTGCAAATGAGCTGACTACCGAATAAATCGCGTCTCGCTGCGTCAATACTGCGCTAATTTTTTTTTTTGCGTAAAATTAATTTTTTGACACGCGTGCCCCAACAAAACTGTTAAAAAAACTTTTTTTTTCTTTTTATTGACCCTATAAGGAGTTAACAGCTTTGTGCGAAGCAATATAAACTCCCGAAACTTGTTTTTTTAAGTTCTATAATATGTAAAATACATTCCTTCTTTTCAAGTAAGGCAAGTTCTCTAGAACGGTGTTTTTGGAATCCAAACTGAGATCTCGTAATGAGCTCCTACTTGTCAAACAATGTTTATAATCAGACGTTAATGAGTCGTCTCAACCCATTTAAAAAAACGGAAATCATAGAAACTTGCCTCTATGTATTCGTAACAACATCGTCTAAGTCTTTACAAGCAATATTTTAATTTATAAATATATTAAGTACCTCGGAATTGTTAACGGGATCCATGAATATTGAATTCGTATGTCTACTTTTAATACACCCGCAAGCTTCGTCATCGTAGGCTGTAGTAACTCAGTTAAAGATGATAATTGAATATATTAGATAAAGCAGTACCGCTTAAATTTTCACCCCCAATCTACATATTTTATAATCTGTCCATATTTACAATCACCCTGTTAAATTTAGATCGTTTCTTCCACGTAACGTTCATGTTATTCTTCAAACACTATCACAAAGACGGGCGGATGCCATCGGAAGCTTGCAACCTAACATGGGGAAGGGAACTAGCAGAACCCATAGGAAGAAAAGGAAACAGCATCGAGCCGGTCTATATCCAAGCCCTGTGGCCTCACGAAGCCTAATCGATTGAGCAAACGCTCACTTTGATCAGTCTGGTGGACACAAGCCTAGATCTACATGTCGTTGCACAAAATATAAAGTGGATACCTCCAAGAGTTGGCGATATTAACCCGGACAGGTTAAGTTCTCCGTAAAAAGGGACAAAAATGTCTAGAAATATAGCTGTATCAAACAATTTGTTTCTGGGCTCGTGCTGCCATGTTGAAGAGAGTTCACTCCAAAAGTCGTTACGAAATTAAAGGAGTGTATAAAAGCGCGTGACTGACAAAACAATTTGCATTTTTAGGCTCAAACGTGACTGAATAATTAACCTGTCATCGACTATAGAGGCATTCAACGCAACAAAACATACGCCTGCTTTAAGAGAGAAACAAGACAACATAAAATACAGTTGCGTTCACGCAGACACTTCACAAACAATTGTGTGAAAGAGCGATTTACCGTATGTTCATCTTCCACTACTAGGGTTAATTAATTTACATTACAATATTATATACAGAGCGTTTTTCTTTTTAAGATTTACAGATTTATTTAAAAAAAAAGCCGTGAAAGCTACGCTTATGAGGTTTGTGAGAGTGAGTTTTATGCCCAGGGGAGAGATATGTGGGTGGCTAATCTTTGCGATAAGTCGGCTAATTCATTAAAATACATTATTTAACTTTTTAATTGGTGAAAATAGACATACTGGTTCCAATTAGAACCCTGCTGAGCGTCATCGAAAACCACTAGATCAGCGAAGCGCAGAAGTGAGCTAAATTTACCCCTCGTAAAGTAGGTACAAGGCTGGGGCTAGATAAGAGACGAAACATTTGCACGGGCGCCTTACCGCAACCGCTAACCTTGTACTTGCTTCAGGAGTGGTACCTTTAGAGCACTACTACGCTTCTCTCGCGCTGAAAGTCTTTCTGAAATTGACTAAGCGGTTTTCGATAACGCTCAGCAAGTTTGTAATTCGAACCATATGTCTATAATCACTAATTAAAAAAAATTCATTAGCCTACTTATCGCAGAGATTAGCCACCCACATAATGCCTCCTGGGCGTATAACTCACTCGCACAAACCGGATAAGTGTAGCTTTCATGGCTTTCTTTAAATAAATCTGTAAAAAAGAAAAGAACTCTGTTTTCTAAGATGAAACAAAAGTTTGAATCTAACTCCCGAACATATCACCCGCCTATGAATATTCTTACATTAAAGCGAAAAGGTTTCAATCCACTTTAATATAAGAAATATTTGTAATCATAATATGCATTAATTTTATTCAATATGAACTATTTACTCCAATATTTTATAAATGAGTAATTCAGATTTACTTTTTCACGAAACGCTGATTCTTTTCCCACTGAATTCGCACTCATTCTGGGGAAATCGCTCGAGTTGTATAGAAAGCAGTACGATTCATTAAAGTGAAGAAAAGGATATTTCTATTAAGGAAAGCAAGGCACTGGGAAAAGGGACAGATGCTTTGAAACCAGCAGCGAACCTGGTAATTATAGCTCATCCCGGGTTCATTCCATAAATTTGCTGCTTCAATTTCCTCCTTTAATGGCCACAATATACTTGTATATACTATTTTTGGCAGTCATCCTTTTTTTCTCTTATTAATTTGTTAATAAATTCAGCTCTGCAAACGACATTTAATTTTATGTATCATATGGTATAAAAGGTCGGAAAATATTACCCACATTTATTTATTTATATATATCTATATATATATCTATATCTATATCTATATATATATATATATATATATATATACAGGGTGTTTTTTTAAGCTTAACAGAATGTTTAGAAACAAACCATGAAAGCTAGGTTAATGCGGTCTGCGCAGGTGAGTTATAAGGCCAGGGCGACATAGTATAGGGGACTAATCGTAACGATCAGTCGGCTAATTATTTAAAATTTGTTAATTAACTTTTTAATTAACGATAATAGACATATAGTTCCAATTAGAAACTTGCTCAGCGTCATCGAAAACCACTAAATCAGTAATTTTCAGCAAGACTTTGAACGTGTGAGAAGCGTAGTAGTGCACGAAAGTTACCGCTCGTGGAGCAGGTACAAGGCTGGGGCTAGATAAGCGACGAAAAAATTGCGCGGGCGCCTTATTGCAACCGCTAGCTTTGTACGCGCTCCACGAGTGCTAACTTTAGTGCACTACTACGCTTCTCACGCGCTCAAAGTCTTTCTAAAAATTACTCATTTAGTGGTTTTCGATGACGCTGAGCAAGTTTCTTAATTGGAACTATATGCCTATTTTCATTAATTAAAAAGTTCATTAACGATTTTTAACTAATTAGCCGACTGATCGTTACGATTAGCCTCCTATAATATGTCCCCCTGGCCGTATAACTCGCCTGCACAGACCGCATTAATCTAGCTCTCATGGTTTTTAAAAAAAATTCTGTTAAGCTTAAAAAAAAACACCCTGTATATATATATATGTCTAGCTAGTGCCTAGAACCCATGAACTTAAAAGCTGTATGCGATGCTGGACATAAAAAAAAATTAATATTTGCAAGATGTTAATGTATCTAACCTGCCTTCCTTTCTCCTTTCAAAGTATTGGCGCTCTTCAAGATTTCGGTTACTCTAAATAATAAATACGTAGACGAAAATTAATTAAGGAATAAAAAGTGATTTTCATTCGCTAAAGAAACTATGATGCTCTCTATGGAAGTTTTCCCCATGGCTTCCTGCTCAGTCGTTCCTTCTACCCAGTATATCAATGTAACTCAGTTAACGGTTCTACTCAGATGACCAAACCCACGAATGTACACCTTTAATCGCACTTGGTTATACGATGCGGGTCCTGGTTTCTTCGTCCTCGCAGCGCCCATATAGCAAATGTACCGGCGAGCACTACGTATACGGAGTGCAGCAGACTTGTTCTTCCAGACTGCGCCGTGCTTGGAAGTGCGCGTGGTAAGTAAGCCTTCGTGGCAAGAAAAAAACACAGCCCGGCTGTTATAGCCAAATATGATTAAGGGCGTACATTCATGCCACGCTGATAGTGAATGAAAGAAAAATTTTACCGAAACTTCTAGAGAAATGACCGACTTTGACTTCGGTACTCGACCAAATATTCCTGTTTTTTGTTTTGTTTTTATGTTTAGACGCTTTATTTTGCAACTGGAAGGCAGTTTGAAAGCAATACTCGAAGCAATCAAGCAACAAACTGTCAGTTCACTCCATCACTAAATACACTTTCGCTATCTATTCTAAACAATAGTTCGTCGAATACGATTTTGGTGGAGTTACAAAGTAGTTCGCAATTTCGACTCTGCACGTGACACTTCTAACGCATTGCTTGCCCTTTGTTTTAACTTCCTTCAGTTTGAAATCTTGTCAAAAGCCACTTGAAAAAGTGGCCTCATTCAAGGCTGAATAATGTAAAAATGTTCACTTACACTGTTAAGACGACTGTACTACGAATTTCCCTTTTACCCCGGTCGTTGGATAAGACATTTATTAATAGACAAATATATTTAAAACACCCACATTTTGCTTCTCGGCGGACTGATCACGTGTTAAAAATCTGAGAGTACCACTCCAGGACAAACATGAATGCGAATTATTTTTTTGTTAAAACCATTGCAGAGTGATATAGGTTGATGGAAGACCAAGTGTGCTCTACAAATAACGATATGTTTTTTTTCTTAAACTGTAACCGTTTTGCAATAACTCCTCCGGACAATGCGGGGTAATCTTTGAATAAAGAATAAACAAAAATAATTAGTAGGTTAAAACTTAAATACACCGCCAAGACACAGACAAGAACGAGAACGTATACGAACAACAGCGCTGTTGTTTCTCTACCTTCTCGTTCTGGTTCGTGTCTTTGCGCTGTATTTTTGTTTTAAATTTTTCAAAATGAAATATAAACTTGCGCAAACCTCAACATTAATTAGTACGATTAAAAAACATATCGTTTTTTCGGCGTTACAACATTCGGCGTTACATATCGTTTACAACTCCCTGTAACGCCGAATTGGAGCGCAGCTCTTGAGGAGCAGGAGGGAACAGTACTGGGGGGAGGGTCACGTGACCTTGGGACCTGGGAGGTCACGTGACCCCCCAATCCATCATGACTCCATCAATGACGTCATCAGTGACGTCACTGATGACGTCACCAGTGACAATGACGATGACGATGCGGATACCGATGACGTCATCAGTGTCGTCACTGATGACGTCATCAGTGACAATGCCGATACCTCGGGGGGGGGGGGGGGGTCACGTGACCTCGGGGAAGGGGGGGTCACGTCACTTCGGAAGGTCACGTGACCCTCCCCCCTCCGTGTGGTCACCGAAGGTACCCGAGGTCCTCCCGAGGTCCTCCCGAGGTCCTCCCGAAGGAACCCGAGGTCCTCCCGAAGGAACCCGAGGACCTCCCGACGTCCTCCCGAAGAAGCACAGGTCCTCCCGAAGGAGCCCGAGGTCCTCCCGAAGGAACCCGAGGTCCTCCCGAGGTCCTCCCGAAGGACCTCGGGTTCCTTCGGGAGGACCTCGGGTTTCTTCGGGAAAATTTACCGATAATGCACCTCGCGGTTACGCCGACGGCGACGGCGACGGCGACGGCGACGCCGCTCAAGCCGGAAACGGGCGCCTAAGAGCTGCGCTCTAAAAAAGCAAATGAAAGAATCTTCTGTAGACAGCATAATATCAGTCTTTCTTTTGGTATGGTGTCACTTCTTCACGCTGTAGAGTGCAATTTTAGCCATTACTTTCCGAGTACTAACGTTGCATGTTTTTCGTGCAACACGCAATAGTGGTACATATACATTCGCGGGTACAATACTGACTCAGATCGAAACGGGCAGTGGCGCAATAAAAGAGAGACAGGACAGACATTGAGGCAGCTCTCCTCATCTTCCTTCTATTTCGGCCAGAGTATTTTCCTGAAGCGCGCACACACACACACACACACGCACATGCATGCGCGCGCCAGCGCACGCACACACACATGCACACAAGTATATCGGAGCCATGTTGAATTAACCTGGTACTGGGGTAGAGAAGATACATCAAAACGTAGAAGAGATAGTACATATACAGGACAACGTCTCCAATTCATCTAACTCTTTTATTTAGTCCCCCTTTTTATATTGTATAAATTACAAGATCATCACCCCAAACAAAAGGACGAAGACTAAACAGTTCAAGCGCCACAGTTTCCGTCACACAATGTAAGAGTGTGGACAACCTTACAGTTTTATTTATTTATTTATTATTTATTTATACATACTGCTGGCCCGTGGGCCGTAGCAGGGAGGAACAACACACAACAAAGCGATGCAGTTCATATCTTTCGACGCGATAGGGCAACATCCATCCTTCTTCAAACTTGAACAAAGAGATCTTTCTCCCCTTCTATTTTAAACAGAGTTCTCAGTTCTGATTCAAAAGCCGCCCTTTCCACTTAGTACCCCAAAAAAACACCGAAGCAGCTTTCGGGCCAACACATGTCAGAAACAAAAAAACAAAAAAAACAAAAAAAACACGAGTGTTTACAGTCATTTTGGACAATCACAATCAGGGGGTTCCCTGTTCACACTTCAAAACACAAAACATAATAGAGATCATATTATTCAAAAGCCTATTGAACTGCTACCAATTTTGTAGCGAAGCCTGACTTATACAATTACTGAGAGATTTTGTCTGCACAGTCCCCAGAACTATTCTTTTTAAATCGTTCCTCTCTTTGTGTATGATTTCAGTCTCCGGCCAGAGCGCCGTGCAGTTGTTACATTTATGAATGTGTTTTGCGATTTCCGAATTTTGTGCACTGTTTTTTTCACATTTTTTTTATGTTCGTATAATGTCACTGATGCGGCGTGATGCCTGTCTTACGTACTTAAATCCACACTCCAATGGAATTTTATACACAACACCATTCTTGCAATATACCAATATTTCCCGATGAGCATTCTTTAACTCACACCTGTTTGAAATGGCGTCGATTTACTTACCCTAAAATCTAAACTAAATACCGCCTCCACTCCAATCTGCCTTACAGATGCCCCCAGGTTGTGGAGGAAATCTCATTAAAATATGGGATTACAACAAAGCGGTTCCTTAATTTCTGTTTCGTTTCCCTCCTGCTTTGGTAAGCAATATTAAGTGCTGTTTTATAAAACTGTGATCCTATCCTACACTAATCATTCTTTTTCATTGCCTTTCTACCGATTCAGTGATATGATGGACACACGACCTTTCTAACGCGTTCCTGACCATTGAGACTTTACAATCATAGCATTTACGGTCTTTGAACGATAACTCATTTTTGGCAAAACCGGTCTTGAAATTTCTTTTCGGTATTCCCCAGATAACCCTCGATTACGTGAATATATAAATCTAGAAACTGCAGATCATCTTCCTGCGGTTTTACCACTATAAACTTTAATTCTGGAGCCGTTAACCTTATCACGAATTTTATGTTTTCTGATAGGCCTTCCTTAAATGTACGTACTATCGTGAGCTATATGAGAGGGAACAGCGGAGCGCGTGCCAAATAGCCTCGAACCCTACCCGTGGCGATACGCTGCGGCAGCTCTTGGAAAGAAGGTGGAGAGAGCGGTGCGCTTCCGTCTGCTGCCAGCACCCCCGCCACTGGCAGCTTACTTTTCACGCGGTATAGTTCGTCGCCGACTACTAACGGCGATAACGTCTTGATACCACTTGAGACCACCGTGATCAAAAATGCGGTTGGCGACAATGATAACTATTGACGTTTGGATCATCTATTTGTTCTATTTTTCACGCACAACCAGTAAAAAATAGAGTGATTGGGGAGCGTTGTAATCATTCCCAGATACGGTTGCTTACTTTTTCAAGTTCGCAAAGCTATCTATGATACGACGTATAAAAGCGCCTCGCAATGTTCATCGTTATCAGGTGCCGCGCGAGAGGAAAGCCAGCATGGCGGGGGTGCCGTTAGCAGACGAAAGTGCACCGCTCTCCCCACCTTCTTTCCAAGAGCTGCCGCAGCGTATCGCCACGGGTAGGGTTCGAGGCTATTTGGCACGCGCTCCGCTGTTCCCTCTCATATTGCTCACGATAGTACCAAGAAGTCATCTTCATATCTTCTCACTATTGCCTTACCCCGGGACAAGTCCCGTAGATTATCGTGCACTGCACGATCCCCGCCCCCCCCCCCAAAAAAAAAAAAAAAAAAAAAAAGATTAGGTAAACTTTGGATAAGATCGGTGCGACTGAGGGCCCTATAAAGACACCTTTTTGTATATAATGCGTTCCTTCGTGCTCCACTACCGTTGACTTCAGGTGAAACTCCAGGATTGAAAAATGTTTATACCCACCGGGTTCATAAAGTTTTGTAGATAGCCAGCTCTCAGAGAGAGAGATAGAGAGAGATAGAAAGAGCAACTAATATTATGGAGAGAGTTTGGTATTTAATGGCGGATGCCACTTGTGCATATTGGTCGCAAGCGCGCATAAGTGTTGATGTGTGGTAAGGTGTAAAGCGAGTGAAGATGTGGAGGCATTTCCCGAGGATGGACTTTGTTTACCTCTCCTCACTGCTCGCGTTGCAAACGTGGCATGAGCCGGATTGGAACTTACCACGATTTAGATCCAATGCCTTCCTCACTCTCCGCATTAACCACGCCTTATCATGTGAATAGCACAGCTCCTTAATGCTCCATCGATGACACCGAACAACGCATCCCATGATGGGTCTCCACAATGTCAATTCATTCGAATTCATTTGTTTTAATTCCTAAGTGATAGTGACTTCTCTTAGCACGCATGACGAAACCCTCGTTGTAAAAACTTTGAGACCACTTTTTTCCATGTCCCACTCTCTGTAATGACCGCATGAAGGGGCATTTCAGGCTTATGGTCTTTTTAGAAAAAACAAAACAAAAAAACTTGATGCTTAATGTTGAATTTGTAGCGCTCATGATACATTTACGATAAGGAAAGAGGGACATTTAAGACAAACAGACAAGACAGGCTTTCGACTTTCAACAAAACGTTTACTGGCTCGACTTTGCCTCCTGAAGCTCGACGGGCGGCGTCCGGGAGGTGGAGAGGGAGGATAGTGGGTGAGAGAAGCGCAAGCCAGCTCGCAGCTAAGCGTGCATGGCGGAAGGGGGGTCTGGTGTGTGCCAATCGACACGCAGCCCCGAGTGCGGGCGGTGCTTTCTTGGGGAGAGAAGGGAGGAGGGGGGGGGGGGGGCAAAGGCGCGGAGAAGGGGAGGAGGAGAAGAAGTGCCGACGATGCTCTCTTGGGGAAGGAAGGGAAGAGGGGGGAGGGGGAAGCGCTGAGACGAGAAGGAGTAGAAAATACGGAATTTAGACTTTTTTATGTCTTTGGAGGAACCCTCTCGCCCCGCTTGAAGCGAATCTCTCGATCGGAAAGAGAAAGGGATGGGCTGGACAGGTTTGAGACTGAAGATTTGATATGTAGAGACGCAAGGATTTCCCTGCCGAATCGGGATTTGTGCCCGCCGAGAGTTTTGGTTTTCGAGAAGTCGGGGGTGCAGGAGGGGCAGTTTTTGGCGTGAGCCACGACTGGATGGAAGGAGTCCGGAGAGGGAGACGAGATCTCCTTGGCGTACTCCCGGAGACGGTCATTCACGCAGCGCCCCGTCTGACCAATGTACTCGGCCCCGCACACAAGAGGAATACTATACACCTTTTCCCTTGTGCAGGGCCGGAAGCACTGCGCGTGTTTTTTTGTGCATGTGTGTGGGGGTTCTGGGTTGGTTACTCGCTTGCACATGCCTCCCAATTTAAATTTGCATGTGAAAAGAACTCTGGTGCCGAATCGATGTGCAAGCGCACGGAGTCGGTGTGCCGTGTTGTGGGAGTAAGGGATGCACGCGGGGCGGGAAGACCGGGTCCCAGAGGGAGCCTCCTTTGGGCGGCTCCTCAACAGCAGGATGAGTTTCTTGCTGATGTTATCTAAAAGGTCCACCGGGTAGCCCGCCCTCCGGAGCCTGGTGGCCTTGCAGTGACAGGCTCCCTCTGATCTTGTGATCGCAGGACTTATTGCAAGAGGAGGAAAGGAGAGACTGGACGATTCCGGACTTAACGGTTTTTGAACGATGGCTAGAGAAGGGGAGGACAGGTTTCTGGGAACGCTGTTGAAAAGACCAGCATAGACCGTGAGACGAGTGGGTCAGTCGAAGATCGAGGAATTGAAGGCCCTCCTGAGTAGGATCTTCCCTTTTGAAGGTGAGGCCACTGGCGTTAGTTTTGAATGCCTGAAGAATGGAAACATCTGAGCTGGAGACAGGATGAAGAACCAGATAGTCGTCAACGTACCGAAAGATCCTACATTCATTACCCGAGCGAGCAAGATGCTCCTGCACCGCGCGAATCCACAAAAAAGAGATAAATCTCGCTGAGGATCGGCGCGAGGCAGGAACCGATACACGCACCCGATTTCTGAATGAAAACCCTTCCCTCGTGCTCAACCAGAGTGGATCCCAGGTAGAGCCGGAGAAGATCGAGGAAGCCTCCGACCGGGATTCCGGACGCGTTTTGAAACCTCGTCACTCCATGTAGGTCAATTGCCTCAGAAACAGAGCTCAGAAGAATTTTGAGGTCGAGATTGTAATACATGTCCTCAACATCCAGCGAGAACATGTTCTGGTCCTGATTGGAGTGCAAAGGTCGAATGGAATCAATCACCTCATCGGAGCCCTTAACGCGGAAGGGGTGGGGAAGATCGATAGAAGAAAGGTGCTTTTGTAGGAAGAGGGCGAGAGGTTTCTGCCAGCATCCCCCCTCAGAGATTATGCTTCGAAGGGGAATGTCTGGCTTGTGCGTTTTCGCCGTGAAGAAGATGGAAAGGTACTGTTTTGACGGGGCAGAAACTAGCGTTTTTAAGGAAGGGAGGCTGAGAGAATCACATAGAGATTTGACTTCGGACCGGAGTGCTCCTGATGGGCGTTTCTTTAGGGGAACAAAGTTCTTTTTTAGTGCCTCATCCACTTTCTTTCCAAATTTGTCTCTGTTCATTATGACGAATCGGCCCACCTTGTCCGCCTCCAAGAGCACCAGATCTGATCGGCGGAGCTCCTCCACGACGCAAGTCACCTCCGAGCGCACCGGTGCACTCGCGGCACCGTGATGGCAAACCACGCCAGCCGCCGCCCCAACAAAGTCCTGTCGATCACTCTCCGGGACCCTCGCCGCAATCTCGTAGACGGAGGCCAGCTGGTCCACTCTTGATGATGGCGCAGGCGGCGCGAACTTGGGGCCTTTAAACAAAAGGGCAGTCGCCTCCGCTGACAGCTCGGTGTCGGACAGGTTGATGGGGGATCCAGGCCTGCCTTGCGGCAGGAGGCAGAACCCGCGAGGATGCCCTGGAGCACGCGTCTCCACGATGTCTCAAGGAGGTGGTTCGAAGATTCCCGTAGAAAAACGAAGGCGGGGTGTGTTGAAGCAAATGCCGAAGCATTCGGTCATCAGAGGGCGCATCCCAGTCCTCATCACAAGGATCTCCCGTGAGACCTCCTTCCTTGTTATCTGCATTACCCTGTAAGTGGAAGGCCAACTTGAGGGTTCGAAGCCTAGGAGACGGTGCACTGAGGAATGGGCCACATTCTCCCGAAGGCAGACTCCCAAGGCTCGCAGTTGCAGGCGAAGAAGATTCATCCTTGACACGAAGATGGCGGCCCGGAAGAACGAGGATGGGTCAAACTCCAGGTGGTTCGGTTGTTTACCAGCAAGACAGCACATAACATGAAGCTCACGGAAGTATAATGTAGAGGGTTGAGCGTGTTGGTTGTTAATTTACGATAAGGAAAGAGGGACATTTAAGACAAACAGACGAGACAGGCTTTCGACTTTCAACAAAACGTTTACTGGCTCGACTTCGCCTCCTGAAGCTCGACGGGGGGCGTCCGGGAGGTGGAGAGGGAGGATAGTGGGTGAGAAAAGCGCGAGCCAGCTCGCAGCTAAGCGTGCATGGCGGAGGGGTGTCTGGTGTGTGTCAATCGACACGTCGCCGTTAAGCGCAGCCCCGAGTGCGGGCGGTGCTTTCTTGGGGAGAGAAGGGAGGAGGGGAGGGGGGGGGGGGCAAAGGCGCGGAGAAGGGGAGGAGGAGAAGAAGTGCCGACGATGCCCTCTTGGGGAAGGAAGGGAAAGAGGGGGTGGGGGGGGGGGGAAGCGCTGAGACGAGAAGGAGAAGAAAATACGGAATTTAGACTTTTTTATGTCTTTGGAGGAACCCTCTCGCCCCGCAGGAAGCGAATCTCTCGACCGGAAAGAGAAAGGGATGGGCTGGACAGGTTTGAGACTGTAGATTTGATATGTAGAGACTCAAGGATTTCCCTGCCGAATCGGGATTTGTGCCCGCCGCTCCCCCCCCCCCCCCCCTCCTCCCTTCTCTCCCCAAGAAAGCACCGCCCGCACTCGGGGCTGCGCTTAACGGCGACGTGTCGATTGACACACACCAGACCCCCCTCCGCCATGCACGCTTAGCTGCGAGCTGGCTCACGCTTTTCTCACCCACTATCC
Organism: Ixodes persulcatus; assembly: GCA_013358835.2. Taxonomy (NCBI): domain Eukaryota; kingdom Metazoa; phylum Arthropoda; class Arachnida; order Ixodida; family Ixodidae; genus Ixodes; species Ixodes persulcatus. Next base: position 243,912 of record JABSTQ010010167.1, on the reverse strand, counting down.
TCCTCTCCACCTCCCGGACGCCCCCCGTCGAGCTTCAGGAGGCGAAGTCGAGCCAGTAAACGTTTTGTTGAAAGTCGAAAGCCTGTCTTGTCTGTTTGTCTTAAATGTCCCTCTTTCCTCATCGTAAATTAATAACCAACACGCTCAACCACCTTCATGATACATCTTGCTATATTTTTTAATGAATCCTCATTCAGTTTTGCACAAATGTTTTTTTTTTTAACTTTTAATGTTTCCTACCTATTCCGAAGAGAAGGATTTTGTTGCTGCTTCTATTTCTTTTTTCTTAAAAAACTGCCATAGGTAAAACTGCAAACCGTCCGAAGTCATCTGTCTATAACAACCTTAAAGGGCAACTCCGGCCAAAACTCGAAATGAAATAAATTACTGGTATCGCTGTAGTGACACAAAATACGACCCCAGCCAAAATATTACGTCCGTGGGACGCCGCATTCTGAACTAATGAGGATAATAAAAATGCGACCCGCCGCGAGCCGCTGCTCCTTAGCGGGCGGCCAGCGGGTTGCCGATCGCTAAAGCAACATTGGGCCGTGACGTCAGTATCGTTCTCTTTTTTTCCTCCTGTCCGGTCGTTGCGCGGAGTGCGCTTCTTTGAGCCGCTGCCACCGCTACTTCGGCTTGTGATTGGCGTGTTTAGCGGTTGCTTTTATCTGTAGCCCGTGTAGCTTCGGTATAGCCTTTTGTCTATTTGCTTGTGAGGACTCCAAGACTCGTTTTAGCGAGCAACTCGGTGCGCCCAAGACTGCCCAAATGCTCCTCGAAAGATGCCGAGTGCAACTTGTAGCGCTGTGGGCTGCTCAAACAACCCGCTGCGCAACACGGAGGTGCTTTTTCACAAGTTTCTAACGACCGGAAATTGGAGAAGGTGTGGGTGAACGCTGTTTGACGAGTGGACTTTGGACTTCGGCTTTTACGCGCCCGAGGAAAAAAGAACAAAAAACAGACGTGTACAGCCCAGCACACGTGTGTTCGGACGCCGCGGCCCGCGCCGGTGAGCCTCTAAGCTTCGTGTCAGGGACTGACCCGCAGCGCGAAATCGAGAGGGCCCCCAGTACTGTACGTCACTGGCAGCGCGGCGTTGAGCAACGCCGCTCCATCCACAGAGCCCCGATGCCAATTTAGGCCTAGCGACGAGTACGGAAGGCCGCACACACCGCGACAGCCGCCGAGTACTGCACCGAACGAGTTCACTCGTTTTCCAGTCGCTAGCTTTTGGGTATACGCACTAACTCTTGCTATATATGCTGGATAACTACCACGTATACAGAATTAAAACAAAATCAGCTTACCTCCTATCTTTAGACGGCTAGCGCAACAGAGGTAGGTGCCGCTTGGCCTGCGTACTCGTTGAACGAGAATGATCCTGACGTCACGTTCACATAGCGGCTGATCTCCAGTGTTGCCAGGGCCTCGAGCGGCTAGTTTCGGTTGTGCTCGCCGCGCCCCAAACAAAACTTTGAGGCGTCGATATCTATAAAACTACGCACAATAACGAGAAAAAAAATTACACCTTGCAATTCAGGGATGCTGACTGCACTAAAAACAGTCATAATCCCAGAATCGAAATTATGGACCGGAGTTGCCCTTTAAGGACTTCATTTGCAATTTCCTCTTAACCGCTTTGACTTCTCTAAAATTTATTTTGTCCTTTGAGTACGACTCATCCATTACTTTCTCCATTTTACTGAATGCATCGTCTAGGAAAGCGGCCTTTTCTTCTAGGTTAACCATTCTGGCTACTGGCTACAACAAGGCAATCCACGAAGGCTTCAAATTCAAACATTTCAGTCCCTTGGCTACAACTTCGTCCGTCCTAGGTCAGACTTGTACACGTTACTGAAGAAGAGTAAGGAATTAGATTTACAATTACTCGAGGCTAAATTGTAATTTATTACAATTAGAATTACCCTCCCATAAAAGTAAGTGACCGTTACCCCAAAAAGTAATCCGTTACTTTAGTGGCGTTACTTTCAGCATTACCGTCTTCAATTAAGAAGCAAAGGGAAGAGGGTTATTCAAGTTCTTATTGTTGCAACCTGTTCCATTTAATGACCTCGAGTATTTAGAGCAACAGCTCACTCTCGAAAGTCTCGTCAGACATTTTGCGTTATTTCTTACTGAAGATGTCGACTGCTACGCTGGGCACCCTTTGAATTGAGGCACTGGATGGAAGTGGCATAATGTGCCTCACGAATGTTTTATGCTCTGCATTGAGCTTTTTCAGCGAAGAAATGGAAGTACTATATTTACCTCGAAGATAAAGCAAAGCTTCGTCGTTGCAACCATTGCCTGATATTCGAGAGTTTAAGAAGATCGTTTCGATACCTCCGATGCCCCCGATAACGACATGATGAATGCGCAAAAGCGGCGGCGGAGTATCGGGTATCGTTATCAGAGTCATCGGACCGATCTACTAAAATTCTCCATTGTCGAAATCGCGAAGCTGTAGAAGTCATCATATATCTAGCCAAAAATAGAATAAGAATTGATTTCTGTCCATCTTACTATACCGGCATATATTGCCAGACAATAGCAACACATAGTTGTAACAGTAAGGTGATAATTAAATAATAAATAAGGTTTGGCTTGATATTCTTCTTTCTTTGGATCTGAACAGGTCGAGCCTCGGTTGATACGTTGATGAATAAAACAAAAAGTTTCTAGTATATAAATATAGGTAATCGAAAAAGAAAGAACATTTATAATAACAATTAAATAGAACGTTGGCTAAAACAAGGAAATGTAAACGCACGTTTGTCGTGTGTACCTTTCTTGGTGCCGTGCAAAAACGCACGGAGCACTAACCGACTGCAGTTTCCTTCGGTGTTCTCCAGATAGACGTCCGTTGATGCCACGGGCAGCGAAGGGCAGAGTACTAAGTAAGCCGCGCTATGGGCCCACTCACGAATTTCACTCTCCCCTCAAGCCCAGAATATCAAGTCTACGTCAGCCACCATCATGTTTTATTTTTTAAAATATCTGTTTGAGATAGGATGCGTCCTGCTGGGGTAAAAACAGAAATAAGAAGAAAGGAAGACTATAACTATTTTCGAAGTGCTCGCAAAAAGCTGACTCACAAAAAGGGTGACTGAGATTCAGATAACCTGGCTGGAATTCACAAATAAAGTGGGCCAACCCTAGACGTTGGTCTACAAAAAAGAAAGCAGCTTTTAAAACAGGGTTAAATAATGTGAAAGATACAGAAAAAAATACATCCGGCTTTCTAAGAGAAGATGATAAGCGTGCAGCAACGAACGAGGATGTTTGTGGTATCACATCTCTTTTAGTGGATTTTAGGGTAGACGGAGCGTTGTCGCGTGTTGTGACATTATGGAAATGGCCGTAGTAACTATAGCCGATAAGGACATTGTTAACTCTTGTCTGTTCACTTACCGCCTCGAGCTTCTCGAAGAGGCACACAATCACTTAGTTTCCTCCTCTAACCGTCTTCGATCGCAAAGAAAAACAAACGAACTAAAAAAGCGGATATAACTTGCCCCCCCCCCCCCCCCCCCCTATTTTTATAGAAATGCCCATTTGGATTTTTTGGCATTGTTATTTGTGTCTAAAAAAACAGATTCAGGGGCTTGGTGTAGCAAAAGAAAAATAAAGAAGGCTTCGCGGAACTGAACAATGCCAAGCCTAACTTTGCGCTGGTCAATTCACGTGACAGTGTCACTGCGCTCGACTTTATCAAAATAAAAACAACCCTTTCTTTAAAAGGGGGGAGGGAGGGGGGTTGGGTCCTGAAAAAAAAAAATGTAACGAATTACAAGGAATCCGTTACGCAAAAATTGTAAGGGAATTACTTTAAACATTACTCTAGAAAATATGTAATTATTTCGTTACTAAATTACTGATAAATGTTGGGGTTACAGGTAATTTCGTTACTTGTGACGGATTACGTACAAGTTTGTCCTAGGTGATAACGATTCGACACATGGATTGACAACAGACTGCCGGGGCTCACATCATTCATCAGTTCCAAACCACGATTTCCGACACCAATCATCATGAGACTTGAAGTCTTCGATACAGCCCAGAACACGCCAGCGCATCACATTCTATAGCAGGTCAAACTCAGCTCTTTTGGTGCTGGCCCGTTAATAGTACTCACTGTAATGCTTGAAATTATCTCCCAGGAGAAGTATCCAAAGTCTCTCACACACTCCGCGGATGTCCTGGATCCTCCTGCTGGCTCCGTTACGGTTTGACTTGATTATTTATATCTTTGCGGACCCCCGAAACTCCCGAATCGCGAAACATATTCATGAATGTAACACCTGCATGGCGCTCTGCCCGGAGACTTAAATCATACACAAAGAGAGGAAAGATGTAGACAGAGTAGTAAGAAACACTGTGCGAATAAAATATCTCGGAAATTGTAAAGTGATGGCTTCGGTACTGTTCGGAAGGAATTCAAAAAGCTTTTTTAAAAATGCAATGTATTTTTTTGCGTATGTTTTGAGGTGTGAATTGGGAACCCCAGGATTGGGATTCTCCAAAATGACCGTGAAGCATACTTTGTTTCCTGTTTTTTGGCTCCTGACGTGTCTTGGCGCGAACGCCGTTTCGCTGTTTTTTGGGGGATAGTAGGTGGAGAGTGCGCGTTTTGAATCAGAATTGGGAACTGTGTTTACAATAGAAGGGAAGAGAGAGTCCTTTGTTCAAATTTGAACGAGGATTGGTGTTGCTTTATCGCGTCAACCCGTAAGGTTGTCCAGATTCTTACATTGTGTGATGGAGACTGTGGCGCTTGAACTGTATAGACTTCGTCCTTTTGTTTTAAAAAGGTGGACCAAATAAACGAGTTAGATGAGGTTGGGACATCGTTCTGTCTATTAACTCTCTCTTCTACGTTTTGGTGTTCCTTCTCTACCCCAGTCTCAGGCTAATTCAACATGGTTAATATTCACCAGCTCGCCAGCACCCTTACCATATTTCCTCATATAGGAGCATTTATTGGGGTCTGGACAGTGTGAAGTTTCAATTCGAGTTTCTTTTTATACGAAGATGGATGCCGTCTTTACCATGTATTTACTGGGCACGGTGAACATTATGTGAGAGGACAATCGTAAAAGTAATTAGCTACGTAACTAAAATATGTTAATAATTGGTTTTAGGAGAAACTTACGTACCTTACTTAATTTAAGTAAAGTGAGTGGGCGTGTGAGTGCGTCAGTTAGAGAGCGAGTGAGTGAGTGAGTAAGTGAGGAACTGTGTTGAGTGAGTGAGTGAGTGAGTGGGTGAGTGAGTGGATCGAGTCATTGAGTGAGTGAGTTGATTGAGTGAGTGAATGGATTGATCGAATGAGTGAGAGAGAGCGAGTGAGGGGTGAATGAATTGAGTGAGTGGGTGGGATTCAGTGAGTGAGTAAGCGGATTGAGTGAGTGAGTGAGTGATAGATAGAGTTGATTGAGTGGATTAAGTGAGTTGATCCAGTGAGTTAGTGGATTGAGTGAGTGAAGGAGTGATTGGATTTAGTGAGTGTGCAAGTGAGTGAGGGTGGATTGATTGAGAAGGTGGATTGAATAAGTGAGTGGGTTGAAGGAGTGATTGGATTGAGCGAGTGCGTGAATTGAGTAAGTGAGACAGCGAGTGAGTGAGTGAATAAATTGATTGAGTGTGTGGACTAGGTGAGTGGGGGGATTGAGTGAGTGAGTGGATTCAGTGAGTGAGTTTATTCAGTGAGTGAGTGGATTGAGTGAGTCAAAAAGTCAAATTTGGGGGTTTTACGTGCCAAACCAACGACGGGCATCTGGCACGCCCCAGCGGAGGACTGAGGATTAATTTGGACCACCTGGGGATCTTTAGACGTGCAACCGAAAGCTCGGTTACAGGGCGCCTCCTCTGCAATAAGCCTCCGTCAGATTGCGGGCACCTCGGCCGGGATTCGAACCCGCCACATGGGGAGGATTGAGTGAGTGATGGAGTTATTTGTTTCAGTGAGTGCGCGAGTGAGTGTGTGTGAGTGGGTGGATTGAATGAGTAGGTGGATTGAGTGAGTGAGTTTATTGAGTGAGTGGATTGAGGAAATGAGTGAGTGAAGGAGGGAGGGATCGAATGAGTAAGGGAGAAATGCAGGAAGGGAGGGAGGAAGGGAGGAAGGGTGAGAGGGAGAAAGCGAGCGAGCGAGTTAGCGAGTGCAGTGAGTGGAGCGAGCGAGTGAGTGAGTGTGTGATGAAGTGATTGATTGTTTGAGTGAGTGAGTGAGTGAGCGAGTGAGTGAGGGAAATAAAAGTAAGTAAAGTTAGTAAGAAAGTAGTGAAATAAGTATTTAGAGTAAGTAAAATTAAATGAATAAGTAAATATAGTTCTCTCTTAGCAAAGCTCCGCCCCACAAACATGCTTCACAGCCGGCGCTTGGGACTGACTTTTCCTTGGGCTTATGGTTAATGCAAGTTCCGGAAATTCCGGTTGCTGTTTCGTGACTATATTCGTAGATGTCGGCAGGTTACTGTCTTCCAAAAACCCGAGGTTATTCATTTATGCCAGTAAAACTACTCCTGATAATCGAAGCTCTCATCTTTGTCAAGCAACCGATATCAAAACAAAAGTGTTGCAACTCGTCATATTTTGGAACTCATAATTTATGCCGTAGCACAAAAAAGCATCCTTTTTTTCAGTTTACTTCTTCCACATTTCAAGGTTTGAATTAACATCTAAACGATCATGAACATAATGGCGTCAAATAATAAATTAGCTCGCGCATGTTCATTTGATTTTTTTTATTATTATTTTGGTGCTGCCTAGCGACAGCATTTAGGAAGTATATATTTCTCATCCAATCTGTCCACCACATAGATATCAGTCTAGCAATGTGGCATTCAAAGTAATTTTTCGAACTCTTTTTAAATGCATTCCTACTAATGTGAGTGTTATATGATTCAGTTTAGGCGGAGTTCAATTGTAATCTTCGAAAGCGACATAAACTAATTAGGTAAAAATGATCATAATTGGTCAAGGCGTCAAATACGTTTACACTTATGAGAGGTGTCTCTGTCCACAGAAAGCGAGTGATTTGACATCACCCTCGCCGACGACTGTGACAAGTAGTAAAGGCGCCACTGCGCAACTCGAAGCAGCTGTTCTGATCCCCCTGCATGAAACGCTGTCACGTTGCGCCTAATAATAGGCCTCTCATCAGCGTTCTATCGGTCCTTTTGTTCAGCACACAATGGGATTACACACGGCTGTTGTCAACACGATTCGAGCTAAGCCTTCAATATGGTGCGCGCCAAGGCCCTGAGAGAACATCTTGCTTTTTCATCCGACGAGCAATACACACGACAGAACAGGTCTTTCAGGAAGCCACACTAGTAAAATTATTTATGTATGTTGATTGATGCCGCTGGATAGTTGTTTCTGCAATGGTATTACCGTTTGCGCCGAGTTTAAGGCAAAATAATAAAAAAAAGAAGAAAAAGGGCGGTTACGAAAAAGAAAAAAAAAACACAAAATGCCTTACTGGCAAACACACCTTCCGTGATGTTAATTCAAAAACCTTCTTGCCGACATATTTTGAGCAACAGGGACGTCTGGGCGCACGCTTTAAATCGAGGGGTAGGGTTGAAAGGGGGGGGGGGGGGGGGTTAGCTGCCGCATATACCGTCGTGGGCAGCCTTCGAGACAACGGAGGCAGCCGTCACACATAATTAAAACCGGAGACGAAAATGCTGTTGGTTAGCTTTGTCGTCCAGATAGCCGTCTGTTCTGTGCTGTCTTGACGTATCCGGTGGTTCGGTGCGTCCGAAAGCGCGTAATTGTGAAACGCGCAATGCGCGTACGTTCTCTCGGTAACTGGCTGCACCCACCAGTAGGGGTAGGATTTAGTACTGTAGGCGCGCTATAGGAGTTATAGGCGTACAAATGTAGATGAGCGGACTGCAACAGTGTACTCTATAATACTGCGTTCCACCGTGTCATGGCAAAGAGCGAACGATAGATTCGATTTCAGGGGCACTAGTGGCATAGATGAGTTTACTCTGTTGCGAATAAAGCTATTCAACCTCCGTGGTTTAGATGTTGCTGCGATTTTCACCCCTGAACGATCTATGAAATATTCAACCGACCCTTAAGCTGACTCTACAGGGTGCTTCAACAACGACCAAGAATATTTTCAAAAATTACACTTAAAATGAAGAGATTATTTCTTCGGTATAACGTTTTCAACAAGAGCGGACATGCGAATATGAATGAAACTTGAGAATTAGCTGTCTTATTCCATAAAACTAATTAATTAATTTTTTGAAACATTCGCCTCATCTGATACATTTAATTATGGATTTGGCTCCCCTCGTCCAAATGATATACCAGGTGTTTGAAGTAAATAAATTAATATTTATGTTTTCGGCATTAAGGGGCGGACTTAGGTTGTCTGGAATCCGCCATAGCGAAACTAAGGGTTAAAAGTGCGAACAGCTATTGCCCGAGGAGATCAAAATGTGACGCGTCTTTTCAAACACCGCGTGACCCTCGAATGACGCGACGCTGTGAGATCGATTAGGACTCTGTCCGCGACTGCTGTGAAGGACTACCGTCGCTCACTTGCTTTCTAGGAGTTTTGGTGGCTCAGTTTTTTTGACGGGTTAAATTTTCCAAATAATAGCTAAGATTCGCGGTTTGGTTGTCTGAATTCTAAGAGCAGCTATATATTTTCAATGACAGGAAACGCATATCTAGTTAAATGTGCTTAACCTGGCTACAATTACGGAAGTTCGTTAGAAACTTTTCTGATAATGAGTTCTCCAGTTATCACCCAGCCCTCGCTACCTCACTTCCGCAAGGGTTAATAACGCTATGACGAAGGAATCATTAGCGAGTTTTAGTAGACCGTGTTTCCCCCTCCGCTAAGCCCCTCCGTAACCCGGAACTCTACAGCCAAGGCCATCAGCGCGCAGGCGTAGTGGCGGTTTCTTCGTAGCGGAGGTTTAGCGGAGGGGGAAACACGGTCTATAAAACTCCATATTCATTTACACAAGGTGCCATCTACAAAAATAAACAAAAAGTTGTATTTGTGTTTGATCAAATACTTCCTATATAGACATATAAATTAGTTTATTGGCATGAGCAAACACTTGCACCGAAAATATTCGCTAGTTACCCGAGACTCCACAATACTTTGCTCCACCGTAACTTGGCAAAGCCTGGACAGTACGGCTTCTTCGAGCCAGTCCGAGCCACGGAGACGAAGCGCGTGATAGACCTTACAAAAATACTAAAAGTACATGGGTTAGATGGTAACCCGAGCATTTGGAGAAATGGGGAAGGGACAATTCTTTTCTTATCCGGACATTATTTTGTGTGCCACAGACATCGCTTGTATCCCCATGGGAGATTATCCTGTCGCTCATTGCGTACGAAAACGGCTTTCCTCTTTCTACCGCCCCTGGCATCGACAGTAAATCGCACGACTAGTGAGAGTATAGTGACATGTTTCCCACCGATGTGCTGATTGGCTTACTCGGACCGTAGCCTCTCCCGTTTGCCAAGTAAGGGTGAGACTTAGTATAGCAAAGTATTCGACAAACCGGTGAGCTTCTCTCGAGCGAAGATTTCTGGTAATGAGGAGAGATCACATAAATACTACGACATCTAGAGGCCTCCACATGCGCTCCTTCCGACCTTTTTTCTGATTCCCCATGTCGCGCGGGATGGGGGATGAAAGTGTCGTTTGTCTACCGGCGTATGCTCTCAAAATAATAACCAGAAATCCCTTCCGAAATGAAACTTCCATGAATACGTTCGCGTAGTTCGGTGCCATTTTTGTACTCATTGCTGTACCATTAGTTTGACGATAATGGTCGTCGTCAAATTCGAAAAGATTAAAGTTTAGTATTAAATCCAAAAGTTTTGAGAGAGTTTCGGAGTCGAAAAGCTTATCTTTTTTGAGGTTGTAGGTTGCAGCGGTGGCCAGAATGCTATCGGCATGTGGTATGTTGGAGTAGATTGAGGACACATCTAAGGTTACAAATAGCGCGTTTCGGGGAAAGTCTACTTTAGAAATAAGATTTAGGAAGTGTGTCGTGTCTTTGATGTATGAGTTAAAAATTTCGGGGAAATCCTTAGTGAGGCAATCTACAAAATTTGATAAGTTTTTAGTCACAGTGCTATTCGACGAGACAATAGGTCGGCCTGGGTTTCCTGGTTTGTGAATTTTGGGTAGGAGATAAAAGCGTCCTCGATTGCTGTCGGTGGGAATGAGAAAATTTAAAAGGTGGTCGTCTATTTTGTTCTCTTTATCTAAGCGCTTTAGGATCCGGGCGATGGTAGCGGCATAGTTAGCAGTCGGATCAGAAGTTAGTGCGGTATAAAAATTTTGGTCACCGAGTTGACGCAGGGTTCTGTTTTATACATGGCGGTATCTATTACGACTGTAGCCCCTCCCTAGTCCGCCGGCTTGATTCAAATGTCGTCTCTTTGTTGAAGGTTCTTCAGACTTTTTTTCTCGTCTGGTTTTAGGTTACTTTTTACCATTCGAGTCTTTGCGTCTACAATGCATCTAAACATCTTTTTGAATTCCCCTTACGTATAGGTCTAGATTCAGATCTTTGCTAGTGAATGGTGTAAAGTCACTGGATTGTCGAAAGGGATGGATAGGGGGCAGGAGACATTTTCGTGAAAGAGCTCCCGTAGGCGGAGATTTCGGGCGAAGTTATGTAAGTCGAGGTGCATTTGGTATTCATTTACATGGTTATTGTCAGGGCAGAAGGAAAGTCCCGTTCCTAATAGTTTATATCCGAGTGAGAAAGCTCAACTGACGATATATTGACCACAGTATTATCAACGATGCCGGATGCATTAAGCATACTAGCAGGTTCGCTCTGGCTTAGGGAGGGGCTCTGTTGATGATGAAGTTAGATAATTCATGCTTGTGTTTTTCCGAATGTGGCATGGTTTTGGACAGTTCCTCAACCCCTTGGCATAATGAGGTTATATTAGATTTACATTGGGCAATCATGATTTTGGCTAAATCATTGGAAGTCCTCAAGAGCGACGCGCTCTATTGCGATGCACGTGCGGGATTAAGTGAAAAGTTTGGAAGAGCGGATATTCTAAGGCCCCTAGGGCAACTCTCGTCCAGGGAGCATAGCGATAATGACATGAGATGCTTATCATAACTAATACGTTTTCCAATTATTCTCCGAAGGCGAAAGAAACACTGATTGGGAACGTTTAGGTTAGGTTTAGCGGGCGAAGAGCATGAAAATGTTCACTGGATGGCAATCAGTTCGGCTGCTGGTTGCGGTGGGCCGGATGCGGCGTGGCTGGGTGCGGCGTGGCTGGCCGCGTCGAACCTCCGTGTAGTCTCCCCGAGCGTTGGCCAGTGCACGTCCGGCGACGAGGCTCCTTGAGGTCTCAGGGTCCGCCGCAGGAGGCATGGGATCAGTACCCTGATGTTCCGGTCCATGATGTGTACTCCGGCCAAGCTGGGATGTAGGCCATCCGCAGCCAGGACCCGGGGGAGTCCGCACGCCTGCAGGTTGTGCGTGCAAAAAAAAAAAACAAAAAAACAACAGGCCGGGTATTGACATGCAGATGTATTCAGATGGCAATTGAAGATTCGGGCTCGGTTGTTGAAGGCATCCGTAAAATGCGTGTTAGGAAAATGGAGATGAAATATAATTATCTGGGGCAGGATGTGACTGTAGACAACGAGTTATATGCTTGGTTTTGTTTGGATGTGGTGGAGCAGGTCAAAATAGTGTTGAAGGACGGGCTGAGGATGCTGAGAAGCTAGGGCATTAGTGGCGACGTGCAGAATGACAATTCGAACGCTTGGCAGCAGTAGGTCGACTTCTTGGTGAAGTCCGGAATGTAACCGCCGCTGACGAATACAAACATGGTCGGGAACCGGCGGTAGGAGGGGTCAATCCTAGTATGAAGATACTTATCCTGTGAGTCGCCGAGGACGGCCACCGTTGGTGAGTAGTGCGGGTACATCCTGGTAGGTCGCTGATGTCTACGCTAGACAGGAAGCATCGTTAGTATATAAAACGTGGCAACTCTTTACAAATGCTTCCGTTGATATATAGGCAAAAGTAAGGTGCGCGGACACAGTCGCCGTTGGATGATAAGAATGAAATTCTAATTTAATGGCGAAAAAAGTCGCGCAAGAAAAAAGGGTGAAGTGCCGAAAAAAGGTTGTATTTGTTTACACGTATAGTGAAGGCTAGGCACAAGAACGCTAGTTAAGCGGCAAAAAAATCTTGAAAGAGGACGGAATAAAAGTCAAAGTCAAAACAGAAGAACTTACAAAAATAAATTGTTAAATGGAAACCAGAATAAAGAATTAAGAATAAGAGAATAAACAAAGATAAGAAAGGGGCCTGACGTCCGTCGACGTTTCGGCAGTGGCACTGCCTTCTTCAGAACGGGGCCCACATGGCGTAGTGGTTTAGTTTTATGAAAGATCTAGGGGGAGGGATTTTTTTACACAAAAGTTCGAAGGGGCTTGTAGGAAAAGGGAAGCACGAGGGCTGTGGGGGGGGGGGGGGGGTGGGGGCGGACAAGTCCAATTTTGTCGCGATGAGGAAGGCGGTTGTAGGTTCTGTTCACAGGTGCATTGATGGTATGAAGGAGCTTCTAGGGAAGGGGAAGCACGGGGGGGGGGGGGGGGATAAATCCAATCTTGTCGCGATGAGGGATGACGGTTGTAGGTTCTGTGCGCAGGTGCATTGGTGGCAGAAAGGGCTTGTAGGAAAGGGAAGCACTAGGGGGGATGAGTCCACTTTTTTCGCGGTGAGGGATGACGGAAGGTGCATTCCTGGGTAATGGCGGTGCAGTGAGTGAGTGGTGGCGCTCTTGTATGATCGGGTCGTGTGGGGCAATCTTCAATGTCTCCGAGGGCTGGTTCGTCCAGACCCATAAAAGAAGAAATATATATATATATATATATATATATATATATATAAACGAACATATGCAGATGAGTGAACCGTACTTAATCAAATGAATCAAAGAATCAAAGTTTTCAGGAACTCGCCGAAAGCCAAAATAACGGCGGAGCCTGGAGCTTTCGGCGGATTCCTGAAAACTTTGATTCTTTGATTCATTGAATTAAGTACGGTTCATTCATCTGTATATGTTCGTTTATTTCCTCCGTTTCCTCCTCGGAGACCACGTCTGATGACGTGAAGTGCCCGTGTTTTATATATATATATATATATATATATATATATATATATATATATATATATATATATATATATATATATATATATATATATTGGCCTATACAGCCACGTAAGCCAGGATCAAGCCGAATTAGACAACATAAGAAGGGCGAAGGGAGGAATAATACTTTAAGATTCTAGGCAAGGTGGTGCAAGCTCCAGCCCCTTATAAATTCGGCCATTAGCATCCAGTCATCCATCCGGTAGAGAATTACCTGGAGCTGGGCAAAGCTGAAAGGAATGAGACCAATTACGCATCGGAAGTGCGCCGAATCGGAGCAGCAAGTTTTGCGATTGTTCGTACGTCTGATCGAATAGCCTTGTAGGGCATATGTTTCCCGACTTGGGTGGCTGATCATCGACATCAGCGGCTCCCTAAGCGCGGTTTCGAAACCTCTCAAGAGCCCTCCCCATTTATCCTCCCCTTTGCCCGGCCATAAGACGTTCGAGGGTCATGTGAGGATCCGGACGTGGGTTCTCTCTTTGCCTACTTGTTGAGGGTACACTCTAAGAAAAAAGAGACTACCCCGCGTAATCAAAATCACGTTTCGGAGGCTTTGACTAACCTAACAGCCGAGTGGTCAGCCTTTAGACAAAGTGACGTCCCCTAGCCGCTGTGGAATGATCTCTTTTCTACGGGTGATGACGGGGGAGGGGGAGGGACGTCGTTTCGAATCGAATTTTTATGTGAAGGCAGTCGTAAATGGTATCAGTAATTTGGATACCCACAAAAAGACAGTAAAGTGTGTTCTTATTTCGCTTTTGTTATTCTTCAAAATATGTCAAGATTATGTGTGTTGTGCAATTCGCGTAAATTGGGGAGAAACTTCTTGCAAGGAGTACGAGCCGCATTCCTGGTCCTTAACAGCTGACGCTAACACTGATCGATATAATCGATCGGCAAACTCGGCAAACACGTAACTGTTTGCCGAAATAAGGTAAGGATAATATTTTGGCCGTATTTTATTGTCCGGATTTCAATATAAAAATAACCAGTAGTATATTGATCGTGTCGAACACTGATACCAAAGGTGCTACAGGGTAAACATACTCAAAAAGGTAAGTTACTGTGTCAACCGTACTGTCTTTCACCAAATCTCGGAATTTGTTGAGTGATTATTCCTTACCAGCCGCCTGCGACGCACATTTTGTCGAATATTTTTGGTAAATGTTTATATTTTGCAATGGTTGTACACCGGGCATCATCTAACCTTGAATATTAGGTGTGCGACACATGCGCGATAATAATAATAATAATAATAATAATAATAATAATAATAATAATAATAATAATAATAATAATAATAATAATAATAATAATAATAATAATAATAATAATAATAATAACAATAACTTTTATTCGCTTAAAAGAGCCGCGCACCCCTGAAAGGCTGCCACAGCTGCCGCATTGCCACAGGCGGCTTGCGGCACTGCGGGCCACCCGTACCATGACGGTCCGCAGTGCCGCGGACAGTGATAGTGATTATGTGATGATATAATACACAAGAACAAAATGATGGTGATTATGATATATCTACAAGTGCGTTAGGCCTAGGCGACGGTCTTCGCGACGGTGGTCTTCGCCTGGCCGTTATGGGCTGCTGACTTCTCGAACACCGACGGTCTTGAGCACCTGACGTGGGCTCCTGCGTGCCGGGCGTACAAACGAGCCGGCCATATCTCCCGCGACGCAGGGAGTTTAGCACACGCGTGGTGGGGTTCTAGGGATGGGCGCCGGTGCTGGCCAGGCAGGGGCCTTAAAGCCTGAGCACCTTGTTGATCAAAGACATGGTCTGTGTCACTGGCCTGGCTGGCTCTGTGACGATGGAAAATACACGTCTTTTCCATCGATGTTCAATCTGCAACGCGTTACAGAACGCTTGGTGATGAGCGACGATATTTTGGAACCATTCCAAGTGCACACATACCCAGGTCTTGTAACGTATGTATATACTGGGACACTGCTAGCGCAAAGAAGCCATCGTTTTGTTTTTATTTTCAGTATTGATTGACTGTCATTAGTTGGGAACTAACCGAAGTGAAACATTGTGACGCCAGCCAGTACTCTTTCAAAGTAAAATCCGAAAAAGCGCCGTAGTTGTGTTCGCGTTAACGGTGTCGTGCCCTGTAAATAGCGTCTGGGTACCTTACGCAAACTGACTAGTTGTATTGTAGCGTGAGCTACACTGGCCGAGGTTGAGCAGTTTAGCGTGGCTCGCATAATGAGCCGTGCTCCGGTCTGCGCAAGCGCGAGGAGCAGTGATGTCACACGGCGCACAGCTGGCGCGCCGGAGCCGCCGCCGACGCGGGCTCCGCCGCCACCGCGAACGCCTCGCCGGTCTGCGCATTCCAGAGGAGTGACGTCACAGCCGCGGCAGACGCACTGGCGCCGCCGCGTGCCTTGCTGTGCGCCTCCGTTGCGCTGTAGCCAAGTCTGATGCTGCACCGGAGCCGCTTGATAGCGCCTCTGATTTTGTGCGCATAAGCTCACGCTACGTATATCCTGGCATAGCCGAGCTAAGCCACCGCAATATTTGTTTTTGCTTTAAAACGCATTAGTTACTCCTAAGCATACATAAATTCGAACTAGGCGCAAAACTAAAAACAGTTTTCGTGGTACAACTATAATATTATCTTCCTAATGACCTTAAACAAAAAAATCATAGCAAATCCTTGCTATACACACCAGTGTCGTCACCGTCCCACGGGCCGACCAAGCTGTGCTAAGATACTGAATTCATACAAATAACTTATAAGTAAATACAGAGGCTTTCAATATATTTTATTTCAAATGCAACGTTTTGAATAATTAAACTTTGATACAATGACATAGAGTGGGTACAAGTCTTGAGCAAGTTGCCTCTGTAAAACGCTCAGTTTTGATGACAGCTAGCTCACTCGGAAGTTTATGGCAATATTTTATTTGCTTTCTGACCTGTCATTACAGATTATGACAAGCGATGCGACATGATACGCAAGGAATGTTTTACAGAACAAGGTAGCTATTTACAAATGGCTGCTTGTGGAACCCCTGAAGTATTTTTGTCAGTCTGTTTTTAATGATGAGTATAATTAGCTGACGAAACTACCACTTTTCTTTTAGCAGTATATGTGTTCAAGACGTAAGCATTATCTGGTTGACTTTCTGAGTTGCCCCGTCGTTGTGGTGGACTCCCGGCTGTGAGTAACACTTGAGCTCTCCAATTCAGTAGCGGGTGTCAGTTCGCTCCCGTTGTGGGAAAGCCGCATACAGAGCTGATCCGCATGCTATTACTGCTATCCTCTTGGGGTATCTATTGTTGTCAATTCTGCGCCATCACTTGATAATTCAACACCATAAATCTACCAGGGTCATAGGCGGAAATTGCGCCTATGACCTAGATTTTGCCGAGGTTCTGCAGGAGCGGAACTTAAACAATAGAAGGGAAGTACTTACAAGCAATTGGTTCTTAAGCTGAGAAGCTGAATCTTGGAAATGCCCTCCTTGACTCTACATATCGCATGCTCAGCAAACGTGTTGGAATGCAGGTGATAAAAAGTGGTGGTGGGGTGCTGTACAAGACTGTTGTAAACACTGTTTCAACACAGTACTGTTAAACTGGGGTTCGTTGTCGAACACAAGTGTCATTGGCTGTCTCAATTGACCAAAGATGTGGGACTGTAATTCCAGTGTGGTCTCGGTCAATGCTTCTATTCACTTTGTGTCCAAGTGGACCACGATCAGTATTATGTAACCCTTCAGCGTAGGGCACAATCCAGGCAAAGCCGTGTTCATCGTTGCTTGGTCTCAAGCCAGCTGGCGCGAACCTGAACCGGAGGTATCGGACAGGACTGGGAACATATCTTGCACCTTATTATGTGGTCTTATAATACTTGGCTGCCACCGGTATACCAGAAGACGGTGTCTTCCAAGCTATTCATGACTGACATACCTAAATAGGTGTTATAAAAACAGCCCTTGATAACCCCATTATATTAAGTTATGACAAGGGGTCTACGTTTTAGTAGTTTCTTTTTTGTTTATCACAGGTTACTTTTGCTATATTACGAATTCTTCGAAATCCAGCGTTTAATTTTGCTGTGTTCCCAGTTTTACGGGAAATAAAATAAAAATAAAGAAATATTCAAACATCAACACATACTAAATTCACCTCTGTAAAAATGCATTCTTTTTGCTGAACGTGGCGTTAGCACACTTGCGATTTAAAATACTCACTGCCCTACGACAAAACTTGCAAACGAGTGCCGCTTTAATAAATGTTTATAATTTAAACCCACCAAACGCCTAGATGTAGTCACTGGAAAACTTAAAAGCTCCAGCTGTCCTGTGAAGTTTACGAGTTCAAACTTACCCTTTTATAGAATACGCTTCCTCCTTCTTTGAGAAGCATAGATAGAATAGTCTTAACTCAAAACCAGAACAGTGGCTTTTGCCATGACACATAGCTGAAAGATACAAGCTAAACACCCCTTAAGTCAATAGTTCGAGTTTTGAAAGGAAATTGAAGTGGCCCTTCTCAGGTCCTCTGACCCAGTGCTCTGGGCAAATTCGGGGTGGTCTTTTTCATCATAATATTGAACTTTGGAGCCTTTTATGAATTCAAATTGACAAAACTTCTATCCGCGTGTGTTTTTAGGATTGTATCAGATGTATACGAAAACATAGAACCCTTGGCGTTACTCAAGGTTAGTTTGTATTTGCTCTTAAAGTAGGGATGCAATCGAAACTATGTCTCAGCAGGGTGCACAAGGCAACCTTGCGGGATTTAGATCTTGACTCGGTAAAGCAGCTGATATTTCCCTATCATATCTGCTAGCTGCCTTGCTATCAGGATACCAACATCGAGGCTTTGAGTTTAGACCGCAGGAGGCTCAGCATCGTTGTGATATGGCTTCTCTTCAAAAAATTGCGGTGGCTTAGCTCGGCTATGCCAGGATATACGTAGCGTGAGCTTATGTGCACGAAATGAGAGGCGCTATCAAGCGGCTCCGGTGCAGCGCCAGACTTGGCTACCGCGCAACGGAGGCGCACAGCTGGGCACGCGGCGGCACCAGTGCGTGTGCCGCGGCTATGACGTCACTCCTCTGGAATCCGCAGACCGGCGAGGTGCGCGCGGTGGCGGCGGAGCCCGCGGTGGCGGCGGCTCCGGTGCGCGAGCTGTGCGCCGTGTGACGTCACTGCTTCTCGCGCTTGCGCAGACCGGCGAGGCGCGCGCGGTGGCGGCGGAGTCCGCGGCTTCGGCGGCTCCGGCGCGCCATCTGTGCGCCGTGTGATGTCACTGCTCCTCGCGCTTGCGCAGCACAGAGCACGGCTCATCAAGCGAGCCACGTGAAACTGCTCAACCTCAGGCCAGTGTAGCTCACGCTACAAAACTGGCAAGGGACGGAAGGAATCTGCGTTAGAATTAAACTTCGTGCTTGATATTACAGATTCTGTTGATATGAATCAAGGAGTAAAGCCCATTGCTGAATCCTTGCAGCAGCAATTTGAGGATTGGCCTTGTCTTGGTATAAAGACGTGTCAGAGGTTTGTGGTCTGTGAGAATTAAAACCTACGTTCCTACAAATTGCCTTGGAAGGGTTATACATTAAACAGAAGTGAAGCAGCCTCCGTTTCTAGCTACGAGTAGTTCTATTTTGCCAGAATTATGGCCTTGGATAAAAAACCGATTGGGTAATTAACTCCATTAATGTTGTGCGCCTACCCTTGCCCTATAACAATAACAGAAACATCATACTCCAGCCTTAAAGACTTGTGTGGGTTAAAATACACCTACAATATTGCCACCTCCCCATCTTCAGTGCATCCTTCATCCTGATGAACGACTCATTCTGTTCCTTGCCAGCAGCCTGCTTGCCAGCGGCCTGTACAGTGGTGTCAACTTGGGGGACGTGTTTGACAGAAGCTTACTGTAGTAATTTATGGGCCCATGTAAAGTCTTCAGGTCGGTCACAGAATCTGGCCTCGTAGCTCGGGACACTGCTGACAAGTTGTCTTCATCAGAGCGCACACCTCTGGCGTCGGTGCGATGGCCTATAAATGTGCCTTCTTCCTGACGAAACTTACATTTTTGTGAACTTTTTTATACACTGTCCTGCTACCACTGAAGCGCACATCAGAGGGCGGTGTTGTAATTTATTTTTTCTGCGATGATCCTCCTGTTGCCTAAAGAAACGTGTAAGTCCAGCTGTTCGCTCCAGAGGGATTCTATGCGACACTGAATTATCGCCGGTGGGACACAATCCCAAACAATAGCCTATCAAGCAAATACGCCTTCGTGGATCTTGAGAACCACCATCCTCCGAGACTCCAGATACAATACGAGCTGACGATTGTCATTTGAGATCGATTGTACTAAGGATTTTATCCGTATTCAGAACAGCTCTAAACTCTTACACTTGGGGAAAAGGATACTGTTTTCTTTTGATTGCCGTATTTACTGTTAGATTGAAATCGACAAAGTGTCGGATGTTTGTTTTTTATTACTTGAAACCGCGTGCATGAGACGGATAGCCCAGTTGAATATTGTCAACAGAGGGAGTACGTCCTCTTTGGCAAGTCGGTCATTTCGTTGGACAGTTTTTTTGGCGTGCATAGGCCACTGGCGTGTTTTTCACAAACGAGGAGTGGCGCCATCGTTCACGCTTGCTTCTTGCAAAGCACTAGGCTAGCCTCAAATATGTCATTAACGTTGTCCAGTAGGGTTACGAAATCCTATTTTTTAAGTAGCAGGTTCTTTGTAGCGTGAAATGTCGCCAGCGTATTTCTGGACTTCTTGAACGCTTTAGTTTTGTCTTTTACACAAAACATCGGCTCGGAATAATTACCCGCCATTATTGATCTTGTCACGGCCTCTCCTTTAATGTTTTACAGGAACTTCTAGCTCTCAATTTATAAGGACGGGTCCTAGGTAACAAAAGAGGTATCAACTTACATTTTTTTAGACGCAGCCACTTCGTCTTT
This sequence comes from Ixodes persulcatus, assembly GCA_013358835.2. Taxonomy (NCBI): domain Eukaryota; kingdom Metazoa; phylum Arthropoda; class Arachnida; order Ixodida; family Ixodidae; genus Ixodes; species Ixodes persulcatus. The sequence goes on along the minus strand of JABSTQ010010167.1, from coordinate 223,752 downwards.
TGCTCGAGTACATCTCACCAGTGCAAGGTATACTGGGAACGACGTGCAAATTTGCATCGTCTGAGGCTACTTTTTTCACGTTATGATTCTCTCGACTGGGCTCACTGTACTGCTGGCTGACTAGCATGTTGAAATTGTAAGTTGGACGTTTGAGTCGCCCGAGCTGGACGCTTGGTACTCGTGTATTGCGTCGATTTTCAGGCTGTGGCGAGGACATTTTTTGATCTTCTGATAACACCTGGCAATATGTTCGTGGTTTCCACACATGAAGCAGGTAGACCGGCAGTGTATGTGGTCTTGGGACTGGCCCATATCACTACCGCGCCTTCGGCAGAGTTCTCGGATGTCCCCGATCTTGTTCCAGGGCTGTGCTCGTTTCTCGGGTGGCCTCCTGAGTGAAAAAAGTGAGACCCATCTTCCATGCTGGCATCCTGTTTTCGCGTATGTCATCAGCGTTTGCTGATAACATACAGCAAAAAGCTTACAATCATGGCGAAGTTCTCATAATTCATGGCGAAGTCCTGTTCAAACCTGAGTGTCTACCTTGTCAGCAGATCTTCGTATTTCTCACCATCACAAACCACACAAACAGTGCGGTCTCGTGTTACCAGGCACAGCGTAACGATAAAATCGCAGTCCTGGTCCAGCTGACACAAGTTTGTTATGAAAAATTGTACGAACTCTCTGTCTCCTTGCTTTGTGTAAAAAAAGTTGTAGCTTGCAGCAATCTTCTTTAACTGGGGGAGTAGTACTGTCTAAGGGGCAGTACAACATCTTCGTAGCTGAACACGTTCACCTTATTTAGGTGGCAATGACATTGCAGTTCCTTCACTACGCTGTTGCTTAGCGATGCTACGGGAAAAGCGTGTAGTGTTGGCTTTTCGATGCGGGGGCAGAATACTTCAAAAACATTGTTAAGCTCATCCTGCAGGGGTAATGAATTCCGGAAATTGGCAACGAAGAACTTTAAGTAGTGACCATACTTCTACGGCTGTCAATCACACTCATCTACATCTGGAGGCAGAGGTCTTAAAGGTGCGTTCAATAATTCAATGACTTAGTTAAGGTGTGGATCATAAAAAAATGCTTTATCGACAATAAACAGGTTATCCAAACAAAGTCGTACTTTTTCTGAGCTTGTCAATGCGGTTTGTCGAAATCCCTAAGCTGCATTCGTGCTTCTTGAATATTCTGAGAAAACTCATTGTCAATCCCGTGGGGGCGAGGGTTCGCCAACGCGCCCGGGGGCCGCTACATACCACCCAAAGTGGAAACAACGTCCGAATCACAAAACAGCGCATAAAGAATAGGCGTCAGAGACTACAAAAAAGGGACACGCCCACGGAACGAGGGAGACGGACCGAGATCACGGAGACGTGTTGGTGGACGCCGTGGCGTTGTTGTGAATGACTACTAACAAACCATTCCGGTTTTACTAATAAATGTAGTTTCTTGTTTTGGAAATCTCTGTTTCGTGTTGTTCCTCCGGTATGGGAATGCAGCAACGCAACCCTACCTCATGGCGCCCAGCGTACTTTTGCTGCCCTTCTGACGGAGCATGGAGCTGGGTTTCTTCTCTAGCAATTTTTTTTTTTTTTTCAGCCACGGTGTTTTCCTTCGTAGTAGTGCACCTTGTCGATGTTGCGTGTATTCGCGACACCGCGATTGCAAGTTGAATTCAAGCCTCAAAGAATTGCTTAGTCACGTGTGTGACGCTTTGGGGGCTTGTTTATTTTTCTCGAGTCGAGTTACCGTCTGTGGCCGCACACGAATGATGTTTTTTTTGTTTTTTTGTCTGCTTGGCGTTTTTGCTTTTTTCCGCCATGCCTCCCAAACTACGGTTTGAGATGAAGGATGGCGAGGAGCTCGAAGCAAGCGTGAATCACGAAGCAGGTTCGGCGGGTGCGCAAGCAGAGTTGCTACTGAAGGGGGCAGCCTTGTGTGATGCGGTCACACAGTGCCTCGCCGTGCGGCATTCACGTGAGCCGGAGCTGCGTCTCCAGCTGGCGGTGCCGGTCTACACTTGCTACAACGAATCCTCAGCCACATAAAAACAGTATGCTCGATGACGTCATCCTGGACAAAACGTGTTGTTTTGCTGTGCTTGGGATTTTTTTTTTGTGTGTAAGAGGTTGTATATGGCGAGAAATGTGCAGCAGCTATTTGGTTACGGATGTCTTTGTAGTTGAACAGGAGTGTTTTTTGTAAAGGCGACTAGTCTAGATGGTGTCACATATGCAATGTTTTGCCATGTAGCAATAAATATCTTGCTGTCTTAATCGTTCAATGTGATTTGTCCTGCGTGAATACCAAAATATCATTTATTGACAAAACATAGCATTGCTCTTGTCTTTTGAAGACTTTGCGGAAATATCCCTCATTCCTCATTTGTAACTCGCGCAGTAAGGTGCGCCGGCGGGTGTGCGGCCAGGCTTATACGCTGTGCAAGTGAACTCAAGGACGTGCCTTGCGCGTGGGAACGTCAAAACAATGTATCAAAGCACAGTAAGGATGAAAGAGGGACACGCTTATAAATGGGATAAACGAGGAACGCACTGGCAAGGTAACAAAGTTAAAACACGAAGCCTGTAAACATAAGACGTCGCATATTCCTCCGTGCGTCTGTGCACAGTTGCGGGTAGTATACGACGCTTATAAAATGTGTACGAAGTAAATCAAGCTGCTTGTTTGGCAAAACGATCGCAAAAGCAAACAATGTTCCGCAATGATCTGGTTTTGCACGCGTTATAATGTCCTTTATTTGCCTAACTCGAGTCTTACCGATTCTGCAAATACACTTTGCTCAAGATACTAGAAGGTTTTAGTACAGCATACGCTAAGATTGCGAGCCTTGCGGGCGTGTGCTCAATCCATGCCCTAAGCCACGGCACGAGCTCCTGCTAGCAACGCAGTCTTCGTGTGCGGAATATTAGATATATGCCGGGAGTGGTGCGTTCTAACGTCTCCTTGCTCTCAGCTCTTGCTGCAATAAACGGGATAGCGCAATATATTTTCCAGCGTATGCCGGTGACCCAAAGTACTCAAGACTACATTGGCCTTTTTGTTTAATCGTCTGCGTTTTTCTAATTGTCTGTTTTTTTGTTGTTTTTTTTTTCATCGTCTGCGAAGACAAGAAAGCTTGTCTTCGCAGCTGAGCGATTCGAATTCTAATCGCGTTATTACTTTTGGGGATCGAGACGTGTTCCCGTACTTTACAACCCCAATAGAGGTGCACAAACAATAGTTCATTACCATTAAAAGATGGCAGCATACTAAAAAAAAAAAGCTCTACTCCCCGGTATACAATAGCAAAGAAGTACGGTCCTGCATGCAGGCGCGCGCGCACGCGCGCCTTGTGGGTTTCGCAAAAACATGAAGGCTGGGAGCGTGGCGCGGAAGGAGGGCAACGAAGATTGCCCCCAATGGAAAGGAGCAAAACGCAGCGAGAGGAGTAATTGCACTACCTTTAAGTATATAGCGACCTTAGACGCGCAGACACATTGTCATGTGGTACTTTTTATATCTCGCGGGCTTTCTTTTTAGGCAACTAAAAGTAGCGCACAAAGTGTATCAGGTGGTAAACACCTTATTTTTGTGTCTCTCAAAGCTGACTACAAATTTTTAATGCACACCTCGGCCCCAAACAAATTGTTAATATGTTAGCGAATTAGTATTAAGTAATTAATTGCTTGGCGCAAAAAACAGATATTGCAAACTTCCACAAAACGCTCCATAATCTCATACAATGGGTGTAACAATCGCGGACAGCTAGGTTTTTTTTAAAGAAAAGTGCGAGTTATTTAGGACACCCTTTATATGTATATATATGTATATAAAAGCAGGATGGTGCTTCATGGTGCATATCTGAACGATTAAAAGTTTATGACATAGGTTGGCGACCCGCGGCCCGCAAGGCAGTTTCAAGCGGCACCCGGCATGACTCCAAAAAAGAACCCTTCTTCACACACACCCAAAAACAAGGCATTTTAGACCTTAAATGGGCACGACCGGAATTGTAATTGGAATTGCGTCCTATTGGAATATGCCGGCATCCCAAACTTGGTCATAGAAAGACTTCACTTCCATTTTGCCTTTTCTTCGTCTGCCCTCCCGTTGAGCCTATTGTCGATGGACAATAGACACAACGAAGAACTTGACTACATCCACTGCCGTTCCCGATGGGGGTGCTTTTGTCTCGACGTACCTGGTGAGATTATCAGTTGCCACGATTATCGAACGGTTTCCGTGCATCGACGGCGGGAAAGGTCCAAGGAGATCCATTCCGATCTGCTGGAATGGTGCAGTCGGGGGCGCGATCGGCTACAAGAGACCTGCTGGCTTCGTCGGTGGTTTCTTGCGTCGCTGGCATTCCCGGCATAAAAACCTCAACGTATTCATAAAGTTCGCCATGGACGGGCGTCGGCAATTGAGGGGCGACGGGTAAGTGTATGATGGGGAAGGCAGCGGAGGGAGTCTGCGACCATTGGCTGCTCATCGTCGGCTTCGTCGACTTGTGGGTCTTCTTCGGTTCTGGTCCAAATTCCGGGGGCAAACATTGGACACGGCGGCTTCCTCGTGTCTCAGTCGTTTCCACGGACGGCCTTCTTGAGCCGGGGACTGGACTTGTGCTGCGAGGCCTCGGAGGTGTACGCTTCATTGGATGCGGTACCCAGCACCTGTTGGGACCGAGCGGTTGTCCGGGCACTTGGTGTGCGGCAGGGAGCCGAGCAGGGCAGGAACTCATGAGGAAGCCGGGATCGTGAAGGACCAGGGAGCAGGAGGGGTGTCTCAATTAACTCTTTATATACCCTATTGAAAAAACCAGCACCAGCTGGTCCCAGCATCCCAGCTTCATGCTGGGTTATTGCCCCAGCATGCCCAGCACAAGCTGGTCCCAGCATCCCAGCTTCATGCTGCGTTATTGCTCCAGCATGCCCAGCATGCCGTGGTGGTCGAGCTGTTTGGATGCTGGGTTGTACTGGGTGAATGCTGGGCAAATGCTGGGTCATGGTGGGTGAACTGCTTATGCTGGTTAGGCTGGTGTACTTCCCCACCAGTTTAACCAGTTTAAATGAATACACAGGATAAACAAGCCAAACTCTTTAGAAAAGCCAGCTCGGCCAGTGGATGTGTCGCATCTGAGCTCACATGAGCTCAGATGCTACACATCCACTGCGCTGACACAGTACTAACCGGCGCACAGACAGTGGTTCTCGGAGCAAAACAAACAATGCTATTAAAACTAGATTGCTTATCTCTCAACACAAAAAATACTAGACACACCCCAAAAACAGTCAATGAGAATAAAAAAAACTACACGGATGAGAGAAGCGAACCTGGGTCCCGCCCGTAATGGGGGCGAAGCGTCCTCTTGCGTAGTCGGCAGAGGGGAGGAAATCCGTGTGGCTTGGATGGCATTGGCGATACTCCTCGGCACCGTCGTCATTCACGAGCACACAGATGTTCGAAGACACGAAACGGCACCTCAATCGGGGCATCCGACTTCTTCCCGCGCTGAACGGACTGCCGCTCGCTGTCTCCTTAAATCCCACTTCGCTTGCACCGCCGTTCAAATAGTCGCCAAACAACGCGCACACAGCCGTCCCTTCGAAAATCTGCCCGAGACAGCCAAACGAAACTCAAAATCTCCGTTCCTACCTCCCTCTCTCTCTCTCTCTCTTTTCTCGCACACAAAGGAAGCTCGCAGCGTGCGTGAAGCGCCCGGTCGCCTACCAAAATCGAGAGGACAAAGATAAGGACGTGGCATCATCCCCACCCGAGCCGACCTTGGCGCGCGCGCTCCCGGCAATACCAGTTCAACAAGCTCTCGTCGACCTTGGCGTGCGCACTCCCAGCAAGACCAGCTTGGCCAGCTTTAACCAGCTTGGGCAGCTTGAACCAGCTTGGCCAGCTTGAACCAGCTTGGCCAGCTTGAACCAACTTGGCCAGCTTGAACCAGCTTCGCCAGTTTGAACTAGCTTGGCCAGCTTGAACCAGCTTGGCCAGCTTGAACCAGCTTGGCCAGCTTGAACCAGCTTGGGCCAGATTCAGAACCAGCTCAAACCAGCATGACAACCTTGAACCAGCTCAAGTACCAGCTTGCCCAACTGCAGTGAGAGCTCAAACCAGCTCGAACCAGCTTGAACCAGCGGGAACCAGCTTGAACCAGCTTGAACCAGCTCGAACCAGCTTAAAAACCAGCTAAACCAGCTTGCCCAGCTTGATATCCTTGGTGGTTTTTTCAATAGGGTATACATATGGACAGGTTACATCATTTGACGGGAGAGCGCTTGAGAGCGCTCGAGAACACCCAGTAACAGCCGCCTGCTGCTGCTTTTATAACGTCACTTTTCGCCACATTCCTTGGTGGGAATCTCTATCGTCCCTGCCTTGACAAAAACGGCGTGGTCAGTGTTCGTTACGTTCAGGTACGCCCCTTCACTCTCCCTCACACACAGCCACACACGTCACGCACACCGAGGGCCAGACGTCCTTGGTCGGTCACCGGCGCCGTCGAAGTCCGGATGGGGCAAAGAGATAATTACCCCCAGGTGCAGATTCTGGATTTTCCCGCGCTAAGAAGATAATCCCATCAGCGCTTTAAGCTGGAAATAGGGCGCATTGCACCCTCCTTTGTCCAGGGCGTCCCAAGACTGTCGATGGCGCCGTGCATCGAGACGAGACAGAAGCAGCAAGGGGAGGGGCCGGAAGTAAGGACGCGTCGGTCAACTCGATGATCCCCTTGCATCAATGAGCGCTGGCGCCCCCAAGTCGCGTTTCACTTCGTTTTCGGGCACAGCTGACCGGAGCCACGTGGCCACGATACTCAAGGCGTTCACCGGTGCCGGTCGAATTAGATAGGGAAGGTCGTTTCCAGGGGTCTTTCGCAACATACCTCCTCCCGAAATGTCACGAATGAAGGTGACGAGAAGCCGAACCATGAACTGAAAATATAGGTTCAATCGTCGAGCTTGTGCCAAACGAAAAATAAAAAAGGAGCGTCGAGGCAGCAGAAAATCGGGCGGCGATTTAGCGTAACAGCGAGCGAGAGCGAGAGCGACTCGACAAGGTCGCGGGCGGCTTCTTATCTACTGTGCGCCAGTATCTGGAATACTCGGCAAAGATGGTTCTAGCGTCGCGCGCTCGGAGCGACAACGAACTAGCACTTTCGAGAACAAGAAAACAGGAATATATGATAAAAGCCACCTCCGGCGAAAGAACAAACGCACGCGAATCTTCAAGAAGTGTGCGATCGAGCGTTGCTTTCTCGGCCCTGCGGGTGGCAATGTGGGCGTAAAACTCCTCACCTCTAGTGTTCGCCCTAAATGCATTCCATCGGAGTTCTATTATTTGCTAACGGGTAGACAAACCCAGTATTTTCAATGCGAAAGCATTAACTGTCTCATGGAGCGAGCCGACATCTTCAGCTTAAAAACCGCGCCAAACGGCACCTCAATGAAACCACGCGCAAAGCTAGCCAATGGCACCTTTTCCACTTCGGTTGTGTTATCACTGATCTCCGCTTTCGCTCGCCTCTTATCGGTTGAACCGCGCGTGGCAATATATATGGCGCATGGAATTCAACCGGCTGTCCGGACGAAGGAAGAAGATGTGGAGAAGAGAGAACGAGCTCAGAGGCAGAGCTCAGAACACCGGCAGCTCCCGACCGGACTGGACGTGTATATAAACTGTAAATAAAAATAGGTAAGAAACTTTCTTCCCCACAATTGGTGAGCCGGACAAGGACCTCAAGCCACCTCCGCCATGGCAACCGATGAGGCAACATCGCTGGACATCTCCGTCGTCCGCACGCTCCGGCTTCCCAAATTCTGGACAGCGGACCCCCAACTTTGTTTCGCGCAAGTGGAGAGCCAAATTACAACCAGCCACACCACCTCGCAAGCACAGAGGTTTCACCGTGTGGTAGCGGCTTTGCCTCCCGAAACTGCCGTTGATATTGGAGACATCATCCTCGCACCACCAACAACTAACCCCTACGACACGTTAAAGGCTGAGCTCATCAAACACACCTCGGCATCCGAGCATCGACGACTCCAGCAGCTACTAACATCTGAAGAGCCAGGCGATCGCACGCCATACCAGCTACTCTGACGTCATCAACAACTTCTTGGAAAGCGGGCAGCGACATTCGACCCCGCCCTGTTGCGGGCGCTCTTCTTGCAAAGACTCCCTAACAAGGTCAGAATGGTTTTTACTTCTGCATCGGGACTCGCATTAGTTCAGCTTGCCCAGTTGGCCGACACCGCGATGAAAGTCGCGGCACCGCAAGTCGCTCCTATTGCGGCCATGCAATTTTATCCGCTCGCTGCATCGGCAAAAAACCCTGCTGCTGAAACTGACGCTTCTTTTCGCACGGATATCCAACAAGCAATCATGGCCCTCACCGCCCAAGTATCCGCGCTCACTTCACGTTCAAGATCGGAACATCGCCAACGACCCACGTCCCACCCCCGATACAGTTCGCCTTCCCAAGACCGAGCAGTATCAAGACACTCAGATATTTGTTGGTACCATCGGACCTTCGGCGACCGCGCACGAAACTGCGTAGAATCATGCTCTGCTTCCGGAAATGCCTGCACCCACCACTTGAGGCGGCGAGTGATGGAGGTACGCAGCTCAGCCGCCTGTTCTTCATAACTGATCGCGGCTCCGTTTTGCAATTCTTAGTTGACACCGGCGTGGAGGTGAGCGCACTACCGGTTTCTGCCGTCGAAACCAAAGGCAGGCAGACATTTACCACCCTACAAGCAGCCAATAAGGCTCCAATCGCTACTTACGGCGATCGCGCTTTGTCCCTCAACATCAGACTGCGTCGAGTATTCCGCTGGATTTTTCTCGTCGCGGACGTGTCTTCTCCTATTATTGGCGCAGATTTTTACGACATTTTAACCTACTGGTTGATATTCAACGTAAACGCCTCGTAGATGCAACTATAAATCTTGTCACACACCTCGCATGCAAGCCTGCATAACCTCCAAACAGGTCTAACTGCTCCAGTCTAACTTCGCCGTACGAAAGTTTGCTACCCCTACTGAAAAAAACATTTGGTGTCTATATGAAAGTAAACGTGTTCATACCGTTAACAGTTTAGCCATACCGGCCACCAGTTTGTCAAAGGGGTCGCCCGTATGGCTCCAAGGGGTCCCCCGTATGAGCCATAACGGTCACCTATTTGGGAAAACAGGTCACTTCTTTCGCAAACGGGTCAGTTGTCTGGGCAAATGGGTCACTCGTTTGGGCAAAGTTGTCGCACGTTTGCTCAAACCGGTGACCATGTTGCACAGACGGGTGACCGGTGATCGGCAAGCTGTACCGGTTTAATCAAACGGCTCTCCGGAGCCCGTTTAATATTGAACGTACAGGTCGGGCGCATGGGCACGCCAGTTTCAGCAGTGGCAGCCTGTGTCGGGAAAGGCGGGAGCGCCGGTTCATCGATTTACAATCGTCCGCGTAATGCAAGTAATTATATTTATATTTTGATTGAGCCGATGTTCGCTTATACTGCAACAACAAAAAACATTTTTTTAACGTAAACATGCGACGTTGCAAAGCCGATATTTTTGACAGAATTTTAAAACTTTGGCGTTCTTTGTTGCCTCAATTTACTTATTCAGCTCGAATCTCTCTCGCAGAGGAAGCGACCGCATGAAAGAATATACTTCTTGACTCCGTTTCGGCTCAATTCAAGACTCAGCGAAGGTAACGCGCGAACACGTGGCTGTACGAACATCGAGCATTGCGAGAGCAGGCCCGTTGTTGCAGCAGTCAAATTACGAGCTCGAGCTGGGTGCTTTTTTCGCTCGGGCGCAAACCGAGCTTCAGGCCGGCGCGAGCCATTTCCAGGTTTCAAGCGTGCTGAAAAAATTCGCCTGCTTTCCGAAGCTGCAAACGCGGCATAGTCAACATTCTGCGGCAATTCAAAGAGAGGAGGAAAGTGCGTGTACAGCGGTAAAGCGGCTGGTGCACCCTCTCCCCATTAGCATTAACTGCAAAAAAAAAAAAAAAAAACTAACCGCGAGTTTTTTTTTTTTGTTGTTTTTTATAGAAGGATGGGGTGTGTTCAGGTGTCCTGCGCCTTGACCTCGCCCCCTTCCTCCTCTCTGGTCAGCTCTGTCACGTGACCCGCAGCAGCGCGCGAGCTACACGCTGATAAGCATCAAGATCCGGAAGGGCGCGCCCAGCAGCCGCTTTTTTCTTTGTCTGCTTGTTCTCAGTTGCAGTTTGAACTTCGCTCGTCCTACCTGCTTCGATCTGTCACCTAACCTTGCGGTCTTATTAGGATGTGCGTATATTGGCAACAAGAGACTCTTCAAAGAAGTCAGGAATTCTTGCGGTTTGGTTGTGTTCCGCAAATGACAGCTTGTGCGCCGCATCGTGTTGAAACTTCAAAGAGCCTTCTTTCTCGTTTTTGTGTTTGTGTGGTTGTCCTGGTTGACCATGTCGACATACATTTTGGATTACATCTTTCAAGTCAGCTATTAGGTAAGTGCACTGCAACCTACTTGTTGGCAACGATTGACCGTTCTTCTACGCGTACTCTTCCAGATTATCTATAAAATTATGCAGCGTCTAATGTCGCGGCAGCCGGGAGAATAATATCTCCCAAAGTCTGCCATATAGTCTGAAATTACCTCGGCAGTATAAAAGCTTAGAGCGCCTCCTCACATTTCACAGAACGTTTGCACGTTTGTACCTGTCTACGGAATAAGTTGTAATAAACTTCTGGCAAATTGAAAAAACGATCTTTTGTTCGTGTCTGTTTTCCTGCGCCTTTGCACACCTGCGCGAGCACGATTTTTCCACGTGCTTACTCCATGTTAGAGATAGGTCTTGAATTTCGGGAACTCTAAAATAATTTTAAGTACCAACCTTCCAGAACTATACCTTTAGTGCAGCGAATAAACTGCCTATAGAATTGCGCGTTCAATGTGTTTCACGTGTCTGGTCGAACTGGCACCCATCTAAACGCACCCATATCCTACGGGTACCGTATCAACGGGTACCCGTATTCCCATAATCAAGTTTGAGATCCAAACGGATCGACAGGCTTGCCACCCATGTCATTGCAGACGGTTCCAAAGACAGTTCCCCACCCGTTTGAATTTCAAATGTTTTTTTTTTTTCAGTAGGGACAGGAGTTTCGTGCCTATCCGCCGCCCTACAAATGCCTGCACCCACCACTTGAGGCGGCGAGTGATGGAGGTACGCAGCTCAGCCGCCTGTTCTTCATAACTGATCGCGGCTCCGTTTTGCAATTCTTAGTTGACACCGGCGTGGAGGTGAGCGCACTACCGGTTTCTGCCGTCGAAACCAAAGGCAGGCAGACATTTACCACCCTACAAGCAGCCAATAAGGCTCCAATCGCTACTTACGGCGATCGCGCTTTGTCCCTCAACATCAGACTGCGTCGAGTATTCCGCTGGATTTTTCTCGTCGCGGACGTGTCTTCTCCTATTATTGGCGCAGATTTTTACGACATTTTAACCTACTGGTTGATATTCAACGTAAACGCCTCGTAGATGCAACTATAAATCTTGTCACACACCTCGCATGCAAGCCTGCATAACCTCCAAACAGGTCTAACTGCTCCAGTCTAACTTCGCCGTACGAAAGTTTGCTACCCCTACTGAAAAAAACATTTGGTGTCTATATGAAAGTAAACGTGTTCATACCGTTAACAGTTTAGCCATACCGGCCACCAGTTTGTCAAAGGGGTCGCCCGTATGGCTCCAAGGGGTCCCCCGTATGAGCCATAACGGTCACCTATTTGGGAAAACAGGTCACTTCTTTCGCAAACGGGTCAGTTGTCTGGGCAAATGGGTCACTCGTTTGGGCAAAGTTGTCGCACGTTTGCTCAAACCGGTGACCATGTTGCACAGACGGGTGACCGGTGATCGGCAAGCTGTACCGGTTTAATCAAACGGCTCTCCGGAGCCCGTTTAATATTGAACGTACAGGTCGGGCGCATGGGCACGCCAGTTTCAGCAGTGGCAGCCTGTGTCGGGAAAGGCGGGAGCGCCGGTTCATCGATTTACAATCGTCCGCGTAATGCAAGTAATTATATTTATATTTTGATTGAGCTGATGTTCGCTTATACTGCAACAACAAAAAACATTTTTTTTAACGTAAACATGCGACGTTGCAAAGCCGATATTTTTGACAGAATTTTAAAACTTTGGCGTTCTTTGTTGCCTCAATTTACTTATTCAGCTCGAATCTCTCTCGCAGAGGAAGCGACCGCATGAAAGAATATACTTCTTGTCTCCGTTTCGGCTCAATTCAAGACTCAGCGAAGGTAACGCGCGAACACGTGGCTGTACGAACATCGAGCATTGCGAGAGCAGGCCCGTTGTTGCAGCAGTCAAATTACGAGCTCGAGCTGGGTGCTTTTTTCGCTCGGACGCAAACCGAGCTTCAGGCCGGCGCGAGCCATTTCCAGGTTTCAAGCGTGCTGAAAAAATTCGCCTGCTTTCCGAAGCTGCAAACGCGGCATAGTCAACATTCTGCGGCAATTCAAAGAGAGGAGGAAAGTGCGTGTACAGCGGTACAGCGGTTGGTGCACCCTCTCCCCATTAGCATTAACTGCAAAAAAAAAAGAAAAACTAACCGCGAGTTTTTTTTTTGTTGTTGTTTTTTATAGAAGGGTGGGGTGTGTTCAGGTGTCCTGCGCCTTGACCTCGCCTCCTTCCTCCTCTCTGGTGAGCTCTGTCACGTGACCCGCAGCAGCGCGCGAGCTACACACTGATAAGCATCAAGATCCGGAAGGGCGCGCCCAGCAGCCGCTTTTTTCTTTGTCTGCTTGTTCTCAGTTGCAGTTTGAACTTCGCTCGTCCTACCTGCTTCGATCTGTCACCTAACCTTGCGGTCTTATTAGGATGTGCGTATATTGGCAACAAGAGACTCTTCAAAGAAGTCAGGAATTCTTGCGGTTTGGTTGTGTTCCGCAAATGACAGCTTGTGCGCCGCATCGTGTTGAAACTTCAAAGAGCCTTCTTTCTCGTTTTTGTGTTTGTGTGGTTGTCCTGGTTTGACCGTGTCGACATACATTTTGGATTACATCTTTCAAGTCAGCTATTAGGTAAGTGCACTGCAACCTACTTGTTGGCAACGATTGACCGTTCTTCTACGCGTACTCTTCCAGATTATCTATAAAATTATGCAGCGTCTAATGTCGCGGCAGCCGGGAGAATAATATCTCCCAAAGTCTGCCATATAGTCTGAAATTACCTCGGCAGTATAAAAGCTTAGAGCGCCTCCTCACATTTCACAGAACGTTTACTCGTTTGTACCTGTCTACGGAATAAGTTGTAATAAACTTCTGGGCAAATTGAAAACGATCTTTTGTGTCTGTTTTCCAGCCCATTTGCAAGCACCTGCGCGAGCACGATTTTTTCCACGTGCTTACTCCATGTTAGAGATAGGTCTATGAATTTCGGGACGTCTAAAATAAATTTAAGATAACCAACCTTCCAGACGATACCCATTTAGGGCTAGCGAATAAACTGCCTATCAGAATGGCGCGTTCAATGTGTGGTCACGTGTCTGGTCGAACTGGCACCCATATCAAACGGGCACCCATATCATACGGGTACCCGTATCAAACGGGTACCCGTATCATACGGGTACCCGTATCCCATAATCACGTTTGATCCAAACGGATCGACAGGCTTGCCACCCATGTCATTCAGACGGGTCGACTAGTTTCCCACCCGTTTGAATTTCAAATGTTTTTTTTTTTTTTCAGTAGGGACAGGAGTTCGTGCCTATCACCCGCCCTACAAACTTTCAGCGTCCAGTGAGGCTCAATGTTGCCCACCACATCGTGACTACTGGGCCACCTACTCATGCTCGACCACGTCGGCTTCCACCAGACCGTTTGACGATCGCGCGAGATGAATTTGATCACATGCTAGAGCTTGGAATCATTCAACCATCATCAAGCCCATTGGCGCCTCCACTGCGCATGCTTCCCAAGAAAAACCCTGGTGACTGTAGACCGTGTGGTGACTACCGTTCTCTGTACAACGCCACAGCCCCCGACAGGTAGCCGCTGCCATACATCGCGGATTTCATGACCTCCTTCTATGGCTTGAAGGTTTTCTCTAAAAATAGATCTAGTAAAGGCGTACCACCAGATCGCAGTTGAGCCGAGTGGTGTCGCAAAGACGGCCATTATCACATCTATCGGTTTATTTGAATATCTTCGCATGCTTTTGGGTTACGAAATGCAGCTCAAACATTCCAGCGCTTCGTCGACCACGTCATCCGAGGACTTCCCTTCGTTTATGCCTACGTTGACGACCTGTTAATCTACATCCATGACGACGAAGAACACATTCAGCATCTTCGACTGCTTTTTCAGCACCTTGAAGAGCATGACCTCATAATCAACAAGCAAAAATGCGAGTATGGAGTCACGACGTTGAATTTTTTAGGCCATCAAGTGGATCACACAGGGGTCCGCCCACTTCCCGAAAAAGTCGCAGCAATTAAGGTTTTTCCACAACCAACAACCATTCATAAACTCAGAAAGTTCTTGGGTCTCATAAATTTCTATCAACGTTTTATTCCCTACTGCGCTTCAACACTCCTGCCGCTCACTGATATGCTAAAAGGCGAACACACGGACTGAACACATTTAAATTGGAGCAACTCGGCTTTCCAAGCTTTCAGCCGCATAAAAGGAGATCTTCCTAACGCGATCCTACTCGTTCACCCCTGCCAAAATCTTCCCGTGAGTGTCATGGTCGACGACTCCAATATTGCCATTGGCGCTGTCCTGCACCAGCTCTCCGAGAAGAGCTGGCAGCCCATCGCATTCTACTCCAGAAAACTCAGCGCAACAGAGTCACGTATAGTACATTTGGTAGAGAGCTCCTTGCGATACATCAAGTTATCAAACACTTCGCGCATGTCCTAGAGGGTCGCCATTTCGTCGTTTTCACCGACCACAAACCCTTAACATACGCACTGAAATCAGGAAGTGACAATTTTACTCCCGTGAGATCCGTCAAATGTCATACATATTAGAATTCACGACAGACATCCACCATGTCAAAGGCAAAGACAACCTGGTTGCTGATGCGCTCTCGCGTGTTATCGTCACTCCCTGCTGCAGCATGGTACCCGTGACAATTGACTTTGAAGCCATGGCCTCAGATCAGTGAGACGACACCGAGCTTCAACAAGTTTGTTCATCCCATTGCAGCCTGAATTTGCCCGAGGTAGTTTTGACAATGTGTGGTACACCACTCATCTGCGACCACAGCACAGGCACACCACGACCTTCAGTACCGCTGCATTTCCGTCGTCAAGCTTTTGACTCCCTGCACTTCATGGCACACCCTGGAGTTCGAGCAACTCAGCACCTAATCACTCAACGCTTCGTATGGCCGGGTGTCAACAAGGACGTACGAAACTGGACAAGCTCTTGTCTTGCCTGTGGGAACCCTACTTTGTTTGATAAACGTTTAAGGCCACTTTCACCCTCACATCGAATAGTGATGCTCCGTGGTATAGCCGTAACCTCAAACGTTTATCAAACAAAAAAAAAACGCTTATATAAATCAGCTAAACTATCAAGTAATGGTGCCCGCTGGGCTGCTTACAAACATGCCTCCGACGAATATGCAGCTGCACTAAAAAATGCTAGGGAAGAATTTCATCAAAGCACTTTGCCATCAACGTTAATAAACGACATTGAAAAATGTTGGCGTGTTATACAAGCAAAAGATGAGGATACGATCACGTTAGTTGAGAGCACTGGAAACGTAATTCCTTCTAGCCAGTGT
Organism: Ixodes persulcatus; assembly: GCA_013358835.2. Lineage (NCBI taxonomy): Eukaryota > Metazoa > Arthropoda > Arachnida > Ixodida > Ixodidae > Ixodes > Ixodes persulcatus. The sequence continues at coordinate 207,940 of JABSTQ010010167.1, read as the reverse complement.
GCACTGGTGCTGAATGAAGTGTTTTCATGCAACTTTTCTGTAACTTCAGGTGTCCCCATACCCGATACTCATGGCTTTGACTATCTCGTCATGTCTCCCATACTCATTGAACCTACTGTTGTAGAGAGCCTCATTAGATCACTTAAACCTTCTTCATCTCCTGGATGCGATTCAATTAATCCCAAGTTTTTGAAAAGTACAACTGTTTATTCTTCTATTATATTTTCTAAGATATTTCAGCAGTCGCTCGACAACGGTTATCTTCCTGGTGAATGGAAGGTCGGGAAGGTGATTCCACTCCATAAATCAGGTAGCAAGTCTTCTCCTTTTAATTACCGACCCATTTCATTAACCAGCATTCCTTGTAAACTTCTTGAGCACATTCTGTTTTCGCATCTCGTTACATTCCTGGAATCAAACTGCTTTTTCACACCTTCACAGCATGGCTTCCGCAAAACGTACTCCTGTGAAACTCAATTGGTATCATTTACGCATAAACTAAACATCCTTCTTGACCATTCCACATTTGCCGATTGCATTTTTTTAGACTTCTCTAAAGCATTTGACAAGGTATGTCACAAACTTTTACTATATAAACTACACCAACTTAACCTTGATCACAGACTTCTCGCCTGGATTGAATGTTTTCTACTTAACCGTTCACAGTTTGTTTCAGCTAACAACTCTAACTCGCAGCCAACAGGTGTTCACTCCGGTGTGCCGCAAGGTTCTGTTCTTGGTCCTCTCCTTTTCCTTATCTACATAAACGATCTACCTTCTTGCGTTTTTTCTAACATCCTCTTGTTTGCCGATGACTGCGTGGTTTTTCGTGAAATAACTTGTGATGACGATATAACTAACCTTCAGTCGGACCTTAATGCCATCTCTGAATGATGCAAAGCATGGTATATGGACCTAAACGTTAATAAATGCAAATATATCTAGAAAAACAAATAGTTTTCCCACCTACTTTTTAAATAACCATCCCCTTGATGCCGTCACTTCTTACAAATACCTTGCTATTCACATTACAGCCGATCTCACATGGACCGCTCACATCTCGTATGTTACTACAACGCTAACAGAATGCTTGGGTACATCCGACGTAACTTCTCAAAAGCCCCTTCGTCCTTAAAACGTTTGCTATATAAAACACTAATTCGTTCAAAACTTGAATATGCTTCATCTGTGTGGGATCCTTACCAAGAAACCTTAATAGGTTCACTTGAAATGGTTCAAAATAATTCAGTTCGTTTTATCCTATCTAACTATAACAGAACTGCCAGCATAAGCTCAATGAAATCTAGCATCAACCTACCAACTCTAGCATCTCGCCGTAAATTATTTCGACTATGTCTATTTCACAAGCTCTTTCATCATCCCATATCTGCGCCACGATTTTATTTTACCTCCGGCGTATATCTCATCCAGGTTGGATCATGCTTTTAAGGTCGGAATTCCACTCTGCAAAACTAACGCTTTTTTTTCAGTCCTTTTTCCCACGCACATCAGACGAGTGGAATCGCCTTCCCGCACCTACAGCAGCCATCGAAGACCAAAATCCTTTCAAGAATGCCTTAGCTATCATTGTATGATTAGGAGTCTCTTATTTGTGTATACTAATAACTGCACAATGTTGTTCTATCTTATGAAATGTAACCCACTTCCCTCTATAATGCCTCAGGCCTTGAGGGTAAATAAATAAATAAATAAATAAATAATATCGCCTAATAATAAATAAATGACTCAGTTGGCTGCAGAATCCAGCTGAAAAACAAGCACATGTACAAAAACGGTATCCTTTGTAGAGAATCTTCTTCACAAGAGGGAGTACGTTTTCAAACCGATAATGCATTCTTGGTCGAAGATGCCTGGTAAGGACATGCAATAAAACAACAAACTCGAGCAAGTTAATGAACAATCGTTGTGGCGTTCATAAAATCCTACAAGCAGAGTCTGCCTCAACTCATCCATTAAGACGAGAATTCTACTTAACAGTGTCTTTGATGTAGGTTATTTTACGAAACGACCGATTCATTAGAGTACCATTATAGGCAAGGGTCACTAGAGCGTTATTCGATATCCTTAATGACCGTGACCACTAAAGCTTAGAAGAAACTCCCTTGCTCTGCTGCTTTGGTTTGTAGCACACCATTTTTAAATTGTTATATTTTATTCCGGTACCCAATCGATTAAGCACTGCTTCTGTTTTGAGCATTAACTGTATGTTCGAATAAAAAAAATGCAACTTGCGTAAGCTGGTTCACGATCGTTTCTCGGGTAAAGGTTGGGGAAATGGGTCGTTCTCCTTGATGGATGCCTTATGTCGAGTCACTTTAACATTATTTGGCGAAAACCGGAAACCTTGTTCTAAATGTACGAAAACACTAAGATAGTCTCTCATCAATCGTAGGTGCGCCTTCACTGAATTCGTACGGTGGACCATTAGTTTTTAGCTTTAAGCGCAAAAGGATGTCGAGGAAAGATCTTAGACCGAACAATTATTAGTATTGTGACTTTTGTTTTATTTATGCTACCTTATAAATTTAGCGACCTTTTGTTGTTATCTAACGCAAATCCGCGAGTTAATTAGTTCTAATATTTGCAAAAATAAACATAAGAAGTATAAATGTATCTGTGAATATATTTACATATGTAACTGAAATGCGCACTACACGACAATGTTCGCTCAAACAAGACAACGGCGTCTTTCCGCGTTTTAAACGTGCGCACCCAACTTAAGCGCTTACGTTGGTTCCCCGAACGAGCGTTTTACACCATACCACGCTACTACTTTTCATAATAGTATTTCGAAAGAAACAAAAAACACTCGCTTTGTTTAAGGAAATGTGGCATTCACTTTTTTACACCATTAAAGTCTACGTGGAAGCACTTTATGAAACGCGAAACTTGAACATCAGCTTCTATGGTGATTGCAGGGTGACTGCCAATGGGAAGACTAGAAGAGTTCCCCGAACTTCACCCGTATATAAATATAATCTTCAATGTGTGGCAGGAACAAAAACTGATGTTACTGCGTTTACATCTGCGTCAAAACCGAACCCCGTCATTGGCCATCACGCCCAGAACGGTAGGCGCAACGAAGCTCGGGACATACTAATTGTTCAGCCCATAATTTGTACGAAATAATTATCCGTGTATAGGGGTTTTGAAACGTTAGCGGATTATCATGTGAAGGTCTGATTAGACAAAATAGAACACGTCAGAGAGTGAGGATAATTCATACATATTGTGAGTTTATGAACACGTTTTATGCTGTTGCTTTTTCACAAATTAAACTTTAAGTAGATATGAGGTATGTTCAGCATTTCTATTAATAAGACAAGAAAGGACGACTTCGAAGACGAAGCGAGTGTTCATAATATCAACTCATAGACTGATGAACAAGCGGGAATGACTAAAGTGGTGCTGTCTCTACCAAGATCGTTGAAATTCGCCTTCATTAGTAGCGCACATTATTTAAGATACCACAAGTCATGTTTTACAGCGGTAGCTGTTAGTGGGGCATTTCGCGGTTTCGCGCCATCGACCGCGCTCCATATTGACGTGGGCCATTTACGGCACTCCACCAAAACAATACACGGGCGCTGATATCAGTATAACAAGCAAGCAAGGTAATATGCATTGTCAGTGAAACAGTTTCCGCCGTTGAATCTGGCAGTGCACTGCGGTAGGCACCCATGAGACCCAGAATTAGCACGAACAACAATTATTGGGAGATACGCAGATAAAACTGCTATAATTTTACAAGGCATTCTGTATGAGAAAGCAAGGGGAAAGCAAGTGAGTTAGTGCCCCGTCAATACACCTGACAGATACAGAGCTTTATTCTCTAAGCGAATAACCAGATCAATGGTATTAAGGGTTTGTGTTTGTTTTAATAAACCTTAATTTGAGTGCACTTCCTCTTCTCTCCTTCATTGTCCCTTTAATTCGGCGCTCTTCACTGAACACGTGTGACTATTTGGACCGCAGTGAAATACGAAAACACTCTCCAAGCTTACGCAGACGTCTGAAACGCTCTCTACGTAATACACTGTTATTAATTTCAAAACGCTATAGAATTTTCGTCCGGTGTAACTTGGCTTAATACGAAATGCCCATGCGGACTGAATAGCGTGCGCACGCAACTTTACTGTCCATTCAGTTTATCTGCTCTGAAATGACACCTTAGCGGCTCCGACCTCACACCTCAGCTGTCGCTGTGTTCCCAATTACGGACTTGTTTACAATTTTTGTATTATCTAATATTCAACATAAAAAGCAGATTGAAGATCTAAACACTCGTACGACGCATACAGCAAACTTGGCATGCGTTGACCATCCACTGTAAAAAAATTTGCCCTTCTTTCACGGAGAAATTCTCTGGCACCTATGCTGCCGGAAAGATCATCCGCAATCCTAATAACGGAAAACTCCTTTTCAACACGTACACAATCCGCAAATAAAAGGACATTCCTCAAAACAGGATTACGGAAAGATGCTCTACTATCCGTAATGCTATTCAAGAGCTGTCCGTAAAACAACGGACTGGAATAAGCATTCCGTAAAACCTATTACGGAAATCGCTCTAGTATCCGTAGAAGTGTTTAAAAGTTGTCCGTAAAAGGGCATAACAGAGTAGGCTTCCCGTCAATTATATTACGGAAAGCACTCTTGAGTATTCGTATTCCTATGCGGAGCGCAAGTTTGTCTGCTCCTTGCACAGGGTTGCGGTGATGTCAGAACGCCGAGCTCTTATTGGCTGATGGAAAAAAAATAGTGGGTAGACCTTATGGTGTCTAGCATTGTGGTCTACCCACGATATCCTTCCAATCAAAGCCAATGAGAGCTCGTCACCGTTCTGACGTCACCATAATGTCTGCGCAAGAAGCAGACGACTTGCTCTCCGCATAGGGCTGTGTCAATAGAAAGGTGGGCTGTAAAATGAGCTAGAAGAATCAATGCCTTCATTTAGCAAGCTCAACTTATTATCAAAGGTTTTCTTTTTGTGACAGATTCTCACGAAAACTTTTAAGGTGCAACTCCGTTCTGTGAAAAAAGAACTACATTATTTAAAGTTTTGACAATGGGCACCGATGTATACAACTGAGTCGTGTTGAGTGCTCCTGTCGAGAGGTGCCACAACCTGTTGTGGAAAGCAGGCAATATAACTGAGCAATGCATCTGCAGCAAGTTTCCTCGATGTCACTTGTACTTTTCTTCTGTAAGCTCTGGCATTCAGATCAACGTGCATAATTATAGAAGGTAGTGGGATTACAAAACATTATCTGCAGTCTGATCGACCACTGCAGTCATTGCATTTTTAAAAAGCGATATAAAGCACCTTCTCGACAACACCAAACGTCACTCTCAGTCATCTGCGTCGGCACTCATGCTTGAAAATATAGAGAATGCTGTTTTCACATTCCACAGAGACGGAGCTGTGCCTTGACATGTAACAATAGTGTTCACTGCTAAAATAGATTATTGGTAAGTATATGAGCTCAATGTTTGAAGGAGAAGATTTCTCCAGTTCATTTTACAGCAAGTCCCTTACTGATGCTGCCCTATACATAGAGTAAGGTTCATTATGACGCTGATACAATCAGGTTTTCTATAAAAAAAAAGGTTACAGAATTTTGAATTGGAAAAGGGTCTCTTTAAAGGACACATGCAAAGGAAAAAACTTTTTTTTTTTTAAATAGATGGAAAAAAAATATTATAAAACGAATTTACAACGAAGAAACAAAAAATTTAGAGCTATATTTACGGCGCAAAACGAATCTGTAGTTGGCACCCGCGGGAGCCTCCGCAGGTCACGTGGTAGGCCCGCACGCCGCCGCGCTCCGTCGCCGCCGCACGCTGAGCGTTGTGCGACGCCGCTTCAACGCGTTTCTCCATGCCGCCGTCGCCGCCGCCGCACAAGTTCGTCTGCTTCGGGGCGCTGCCGCCGTCATCTGACCGGCGTACAGGTCTACCGCGTCCTGCTTGCGCTATTTCAGGAGCTCCCTTTGGGCCTCTAAAGGTTACTTATTAATCTTAGTTTTTTGTTATACTTGAAACAAAGATGAATAAGTTACTTTTGGAGGCCAAAGGAAGCTTCCGAAAGAGCGCAAGCACCACGTGACAAATAAAGGCCAGTCACGTGATAAAAAACGGCCACTTTTCCGCGGCGTTCTGTTTGTTTCTTCGTTGTAAAATCGTTTTATGACATCCTTTTCCATCTTTTCCAAGAATATTGAGTAATCTTTCCTATGCTGCTTGCGGCAATCATGCAAAGTCATGGGAATAATTGATCAGAAAATAAGAAAAGTACCTTCGAACACTTTATTTGGGTCCTTGAAAAGCCAAAGTGGAGTCCCGTGGTGTTTTGTCTTTGTTTTCAGATGCTGCATGTAACATGATGTGCTAAAGAAGAGCAAACAGAGAAAAAATAATTAAATATCTGTATCAGATCAACAACATGTCCAAATTGAGCTTTGTGCATAAGACGCAGCCCCCTCAGCCGATTTAATTATTAGCCATGCATCTTATACAAAATTCAAAAGCACATTGCCCCTAATTGTTCATCCTGTGATACGATACCTAAAACCAATGTTTGACTTGAGGGTCTTGTACTCCTGTTCCTTAGTCAAAACCGATATACTTCAAGCTTATATTCGTTCAAAACTGTAAAAAAATGCAAGGCCGGATCACAATAGTGATTTGCTTGATAATGTGAAGCATTTCTTGAGAACTGATGAACAAACCGGAAAACTCGGTTCAGTTTGAGTAATGCTTTATTTCTAAGGTTCATGAGATGTTGCAGAAGAGTCTATGTAAAACTGGCTAAGCTCATATCCTAGACTTTTACAAGTTCGGCCAGCCACTCAAAATCTCCCATTAGAACGAAGGGCTACCCTATTGAAAAATCCGGCAAAATCTTCCAGTGACATTCGGCGGAAACGGGTTAATTTCGACTCCTTTTCACCAGAAACCAGCGTAGTTTACCAGTTGTCTGGTGAAAATATTACCGGCCGCCACTTTCGGTTACCAGATTTAGATGGACGTTTTACCGGAGTCACTTTTGGTTAAAATCCGGCAAAAATTTCCAGTGACGTTTGGTGGAAACGGGTTAATTTCCACTCATTTTCACAAGACGCCAGCGCAGTTTACCAGTCCTTGGTGGAAATATGAACGGCAGTCACTTTCGCTGGAAGTTTTACCAGAACCACTTTCGATTAAGTACCCGTCGCTGGAATCCTACCGGAAGCCCCTCTCGTTTGCCGGACACCGAACTTCACTGGAAGCCAACGCAAGGGGAACGGCTAAAGGCAAGGAAGCCAAGACGAGCAGGAGGACTGAGTTTGTAATGATGGCCACCAATGCAGTCGCATTCTCGTGAGTGCGTGTTTTAGCTCGAGACAACGTTGCAATCTTGCAAGAAGTGCGCGCAGCGAACTCTTTTGACGATCCAAAAAGGTGGGCAGCGATCACCGGCAAGTTGCTATTTGCGACAGGCAAAAGTCGGGGCCAAAGCAGGTACGAGACCACTCAGGCGGCATTCTCGTGAGTGCGAGTTTTAGCAAGGGACGACGTTGCAATCCTCAAGAAGTGCGTGCAGCGAACTGATTTGACGGTCCAAAAAGGTGTGCACTTTCACCCGTTTTCCTCCGAAAACAGTTTACCAGTATTTGCTAGATTATTTGCCGGAAAACAGATTTCGCTGGAATTTCACCGGCATCGGGTTTCAAGATTTCGCTGGAATGTCACCGGCAGCCACTTTCGTTCACCAGACGACCCGGCTTTGCTAGAAATCTTACCCGAAACGGGTGACTCGCTTCCCTGTTTACCAAACTTCACTTGAAGCCGACGCGAGGGGAGGGGGAAGCCGAGACGAGCCGGGGACTGGGTGTGTAATTATGGTGCCTCGCACCAAGGACGAGTCCCCACGTACCCTCTCTCCCTCGCATTGGGTTCGTGGGGAAAATGCGAGAGGGTCGTTTTGCTGACTTTTTTTTTTACAAGAAAACCGGTTTCTTTGTCCGTCAACGAGCGACGGCCGGCCAGGAACGAACGCTCAGTCTCGGCTTCTCGTTCCATGTGTGCGACCTGTATCATCCAAAGCAGCTGGGTGTGTAGATGAAAAGAAAATATTTTTCAGTGACCTGATTCTTACGCCTCTTTGTCCGTCCGGCTTCAGAATCATCCAGCGAGCGAAAAAGACTCTGCCCAAGATTTCACAACGGCGGCGGATGTTTGTTTCGCGCGTTCGTGGTTTTCGCTAAGCGTGCTTCTGACAGTGTGTATGTGTCCGCATGGTGCACCCGCGGCGACGGCATCAGGGACGACATCGTGAGCGTGCCCGGGATATCTCAACGGCGGCGGATGTTCGTTCCAGCAAGGTCGTGGTTTTCTCTAAGCCTGACAGTGTGTATGTATCCGCCTGGTGCACCCGCGGCGACGACATCAGGGCCGACATCGTGATCTGTGCTCTTGATTTCTTAACGGCGGCGGATGTTCGTTCCGCGCGTTCGTGGTTTTCGCTAAACGTGCTACTGACAGTATACATGTGTGTGTTCGTGTGGTGCACCTGCGCGGTTTTATTAGTTGAACTACCGTACATCTAGGAATTTACCCTCCGGCATTGTGAGTACCTTGAAAGATATCTTTTGCGACAAAGGAACTCGGTTGTTTCTCTTTGGTCTGATTGCTTTTGTCGACAGCTGTGCCAATTGTTTCACTGGTATCGACCCTGTTAAATAAATACATAGAACCTTCAGGTCTATATGGACTAACCACTCTAATTGTTACCGAATCGTCCAGCATCTGGTAAACATACACCAACCACGGTTCACAGGCTTTCTTCTAAGTGCCTTTCGTTGACGTCCAAAAAAAGAAAGAAAAAACACGTTAAATTCCGGCCAATCTGGTGATCTTCTGCTAAATTCTGGCTTTACTGGAAGTGAAAAGAGTCCCATGTTCCAGTAAATATATTCTTACTGGAAATCAACTTCCGGTAAAAATCCGGATTCTGGTAAAACAATCTTGTCACATTCCGATAAAAATCCGGTAACATTCCTGTAAAACAAACGTTGACATTCCAGTAAAAAATCCGGTGGCATTCAGGTAAACTACGGCTTTACTGAAAGTGAAAACAGTCCCATAATCCAGTAAAATAGACTTTTATTGGAAATGACATTCCGGTAAAAAAATATTTCTCAATAGGGTAGTTGCACTCTTTCTCGAATCAGGTGGTCAACCTAGAGTGTTTAGAGTGTATGAACATTAGAAACTTTCTTTTCTCTTTAGACATCCCTAAAGGTTTTCACAGAACTGAGGGGGAGAAAGAGTGCATTTGTACTAGAACTGCTATCAAAAACTGGGGACTAAGCAGTCGCTTAGTCCCCAATCTCACAATTTGGGAGCTCCATTTTATCCACGTTTGAGCACACCTGTGCACACGCTTTTGAGTTGAGCGAATGGTTAAAATGTATAGTAATTTTATATGGCATGCAAGTCTGTTTGCAAGCTCCACACTTTGTGCACCTGATTACCCCCAAATGGGATCTAGCCATTCTCTTTACTCCAAGTGCCTACCACTCAAGGAGCTCGCTTAGTCACCTCGTCAGCGCATTCTGACTGCGCATTTTTTGTTGCCCTGTTGAAAGGCGGACCCTTCATTATAATTGTCTCTAAGAGATTGTTCGGATGTGGGCGAACGATGCATTTTGGTGTACCTGCATGCCATATACTCCACTTCACAAGTTGGCTTCGGTGCTGACAAAGGCATAGGTTCAAATGCACGATTTTAAAAAGCGCTCTCTCTGCGTGAGCGCTTATACAAACCAAGCTGTCCTCATGTGCCTGTGCTAGAGTCAAATCGGTCACACGAACCATTCAACAGACCAACCGACCGATAAAAAAGTGATAAAAGGTTCGACCACAAATGCTGTCGCATTTAAAATGAAAACAGGACAAGCTGAGACAAGCAACCCATTAAAAAGAGAGTACCATGAAATTTTCATTACATCAGTTCTTTTATATCTACTAGAAATAAATATGTGAAGTCAACCGCTCAAATGGCCCTGCAATCATATTTAAGCGTCTACCTTTTTTGCGGTTTACACGTCTCTTGGTGTTCGGGAAGCCAGCGGGCACGGAGAAAGTAACTAAATATCAGTGCGTCACATTTTAACCGGACGAAGCGAAAACCTCCTCCACCGACTGGGGCGACCCACCCGCGGTACCGAAAGTGCGCGATATGTGACGTCTTTGGTCCTGAACTTACTGCTAGTCAGAGCCGCTAAAAGCTTCTTTTTAGTCGAAATACAAAATATATGTGGCGCGAACCGTTTCAATTATGTATAAAAGTAGATTTTGTTCAGTATTTTAGATCAGCAAAGAAACAAATGCAGTTTATGAAGTACGGAAACAAGAAATGACCCGTCGACATTACCCGCCACCAAGCGGTGGAAAAGGCGGCGCATACTAGAAAGGAGTAGTAGGATTAGGCGCCGACACGGAATGGTCCCGGATGTACGCAGCGGCGCTGCGGTCGTTGGGACTGGAGGATCCGACCGGCTCTGAGCGTTCGAAGGCCTTCGGCGAGCAGCTTTGTCTGGTGGGTGGCCGTTTCGCGGTATGGCAGCGCGAAGTGACTTCCATTCTGAACTGATCTTTACCCCGTGTTTGCTGTCGTTTGTGGCCAATGAAGTGTCATGCCGAATTAGTGTTTAATCGCGCAGCAAATGCAATGAGAGCCGCTCTGGCTGCCCGCTGCATACAGCCTATCCAGAACATGCTTTAGTGGCGCCCTCTCGCGCCGTCGACACGGAGTGCGGCAGCCGTGAGCGCTCGCGTAGCTCACTACCCCTCCTCTAGTTCACGGCCACTGAAGCAACCAAAAACGTCATGAAGGAGGTTATATTTTGCTTCTTTTGTAATTTTGATTTGCCTTTAACTTTTAAAGTAAAGCGAATTTCGAGAAAAGAAAGGTTTCATTAAGTTACTACGTTCAGTGCGCTCAGGTTCGGTGCAAATAAAAAATTTGTAAAAAAGTCATTGCAGGGCCCCTTTAAAATTAATTTATAGAGACCATAATCGGGTCTGCACAGATAAAGAGAAAAAAGCCAATCTTGTGGAAGGCCTTCTTAATAACTGTAGCCTTTGATCTAGTGAAGCTGTACAAGTTAGGATAAAATAAATGGTAGACGCAGATTTTTCTCCATAAATTGTGGACAAATAGACATCCGACTACGACTGTGGAGGGGAGGGGGACACAGGCAGCAGCTGCATCTTTCTTCTGCGTGCACCTCGACCAAGTCGCATTAATTTGGATTGTGGGGACCTGCACCTGCATGTCTTGGCACATAAATCCACCGAGAACGGACGGAGTTCTGTGCCAAAACATGAAGGCCACAAGACATTTTTAAAAACATTGGGCGGCTAGCAGGACTAGTGGGCAGCGAAGCCACTGCCACCCACCTTGGGAAAAACCCTGTTTAGATGTGACCATTATTGTCCAAACAGTTTTCAGAAGGGAGCTGTACAGTCGCATCAGGTTTGCTTTTCTCTCAGACATGCTGGATTTTAAAAACTGAACTATTTACTTGCCAGCAAAAAACAAGTGCAGCCAACTCCACAAACTGACTTTTTCAAAGTGCTCAATCGTCAAAAACTTCTCCATGTTGTAGAATTCCAAATGTAGTCCCTGAAAAAAAAAAGACAAACACCAATGACAATCTATACAAATGAGAGTTGCTTAAATTGTAGCTGGCTATAAGTATGCAAGGTAATCCTGCGGTACAATTGGTCACAGAAGATTGCCAGAAATCAGCTGACCTGTGCTCTAAGAATTTCCTACAAACAAGACTTAAGAACCATGCAGTTCCCTTTACTTAAAGGTTACCTTTTAATGGGTTATAATATATAAGAAAACAGATTTAAAATCTAATTAGAGCAAGACCTTGTAGGCATCGACATAAACTAAGCGAAAAAAATGATGCATTTAAAGGACACTTGCAATATTTGTCGCTTTGGGCAAGATACTTTATATGAAAAATTCCTAAATAAGCTAGTTAAGAAAAAAGTCACCAATAAGAGTTCCTCTAAGAGGTAATTCATTATTTTATCTTACGTTTTTTATTAAATAAATAAACAAGGAAATGTAGGAACCGGCTATGCTCAGGTTTATTGCACAAAGTGCATGCATCCGTGTTATTACATTTTATACTAAAGCGGGAGTTGCTTTTCTAAATTTTCGTCCAAAAGTTTTACTTTACTGAAGGCAAGCACATCCATTTCCATCGCTGAACAAGCTTTCAACTGGCACACTCGGTGGAATGGCTTGCACACACAAGGATTTGTTCCTTGTTAAGACCTTAACGATACACAAATTAAGCCATTGCCTCCGAGGTTACCTTTCTCCACCACTGCGCTTCACTGTACGCACAACGTTTGGAGGGAGTTGAAAAAAATATTCTCCTGCTTTATCTGTTTTCAGTGTTTTCTCTGCATTGCCAGCTGCGATTTGTCATTGGCACTCGTCATCCATAATCCGAAATGCGTAATCTTTTTGGTCGCTGTCTATCCATGACAACCTAGATATAAGGTATGCATCAGATTATGCTCCTCGATGTAACTGTAATTAGAAAGATCAGAAAATTAACTACAAAAGAACATTGCTACTTTTTTTATTCAGAAAAGAATAACGTGATACAGAAGTTACTTCCCACAAACTTAGCTTGTGACAGTTAGCATTACCAAGAAAACAATAGATACATTAATATGTTACTTGCAATGTGTCACTACTTAATACTATCTGCGATTCAAACGTGGCAAGTTCATCGGCTACCAAAAGCCAGCAGCAGGGGACCTAGTAGGTTTGACTTTAACTATAGTAACTAGATTCAAATGGATTTAGCATATTAGGTTTGAATCTTGCTATAGTGTATAGTAGCACCAGTTGGGGTCAAAACAATGTTACATGTGACGGACACTACTACAAAACTAGTCGGAAAAGTGACACCAGCTCGATAAGCGTTCTCTCCCTCTCAGAGTCATGCTCGATCTGTAATAACTCAGACTTTTTGATTACCATTAAAATACACCAGCGAAGCGAAGTTGACTACGTAACTTGACTTGTTCAAATGGTTAAACTATCAAACGTTGCTCGACGTTTCGAGATGCTAATCGTATCTTTTGAAAAAACAAGACATACACAAGACTGTCAGAATGCCAGTTTAAGCACGTGAGAGTAGCTTAAATCTCAGTTGGCACTGGACATGCAAAGTAACCCTGCAGTGCAAGCATGGGGAGGCTGCCAGAAATCAGCCAACGTGTGCCCTGAAAAACCTCTACAAGACAAGAATTAACCACGCAGTTCAATTTCGAAATTAACTCATAATCTGCTAAAATATGAATTAGAAAAATGCTTGATACATGCTCAAACTGGGGCTTTAGGGGCACCATGTTAGATGTAGCTGATATTGCTCCAACAGTTGTCGAAAAAGTGACATCAGCTACATCAGCGTTGCCTCCTTCTCAGGGACATGCTCAATCTGTAAGAACTCTGACTTGTGACTTACCATAAAAAAACAAAAGCGAAGTTGACTCCGTAATTCAACTTGTTCAAATGGTTAAATCATCAAACATTGCTCGACGTCTTGAGGTGCAAACTGTATTTTCTGAAAAACAAGACAAGATTGTCAGACTGTCAATTTAATCAAGTTAGAGCAGCTTAAATAGCAGTTGGCACTGGACATGCTAAGTAGTCACGCAGTGCAAGCATGGCTGCAGGTGGCTGCCAGACCGGCCAACTTGTGCTTTGAAAAACCTCTATGAAACAAAAAGAAAGAACCATGAGGCTTCACTTACTTCAAAGCTTAAAAGTTACTATTAAATAATATTACATTTAGATATCAAACGAATAATTATTTTGTGCAAGAGCAAGGGGCAAAAAGTTGGAAGGAGATAATTTGTAAAATGGCAGGATGCCGGTTGCTGTAATTAAACAGATGCAGACTCCTGATAACACGGGATATGAATACCATATCATGTCGGCCACATCTGCCTTGACACCGTAGCACTCGCACTGCGTGCATGCATCACCGAATCACAGCAGCGTATTGCATCAAATCATGTATTGGCTCTGTGGGCTCAAACATTTTACAGATCAACCATCTTTGATTACAATTATAGGATGACTTCCAGTTTTAAAAGAACTAGCTAAAATAACTTTTATTTGCATTCAGTTTCCAGACTTCAGTGTGGGTTTTTGTGAGTCGTTTCAGTTGCTTTTTTATGATGGTGTGTCCTGGAACATTCTCAAATTGAAAATTCGTACAACTGTCGAACCGTCCTATTCGATCGAAGTATAAACAAATATGACATCATTCGCTTCGATATTTGAAAGTTTTGAATATTCACAAAGCCCTTCGTTACACTTCTCAGAAGGTTGGCATCAGCCACATTAGAGTTGTCTTCCACTTAAGGCCCGTTCACACTCTTGCGACCGAGTACGACCGAAAAAGACCAGACCGGTTTTTAAGCCTCTTACGACTTCTTAGGACCAGCTCCCCTGCAGCGTAGCTGGTCCTAAGAGATCGCAAAAGGCTTAAAAACCGGTCTGGTCTCTCTCGGTCTCGCTCGGTCGCAAGAGTGTGAACGGGCCTTTAGAGACATGCTAGACGTGTAGGAATTCGAATTAGCACTCACCATAAAAAACATACCAGTTCAAGGAATTTCTCTGGAGACTTCAATTGAAGCCCGTCACCAGAGCTAAAATCTTCCGATGGGCCGTCGTTCGCATTCACTGCTCCCTGTTCTCTTCATCCCCTTCTCCAGGTTGATTTGTAAGATTGGTCTAGGAGGATATATTGCATCATCTAACATTTATACCATGCCTGCTTCATGCATACTCAGCCTGGTGAAGGTGAAGCCATTTTATTTCTAGTATCAGGCCAGACTATGGTAGTGTTGAAACATGTTAAACCTGAAAGACTGCTGAACAAACACATATTCTATACACCGACACGCTGTTTATAAACAAGCCCGCGTTTGCCCACACCAGGTATGGGCACTGCGCGTGCGCAGAAACCAAATTCGCGTGAAGTGAAGCGTCTGCGCATGCGCAGTGCCGTCGACAGCGCCACCGCAGCTGCGTGACGTCAGTGCCGCGTGCTGGTCTCTACAAGATAACCATGTTTCCCTGCCTTGAAAGTTACAACCTAATGACAACCAGTGTTCACACGTTATCGATTCATTATAAAAATGCATCAGCGTAATTCTTTGTAAAACTAATACAGCTCAAATGTTTGTGCGAGTTGTGAAAAAGGGCGTTACGGCACGGTAAATGAAAGGGTAATATAGATTATGTCATTCTATGACATATCCTGTGGACTTGACGCATTTCAAGATTTTCTCACCGTTGAATAAACTCGAGAGAGGCCAAGGCTTCCTTTGGATAGGTAAATTCAACACGTAAAAAGCTCCAAACAAGACGCATACCGCCTTCAAGAATGGCATAGGCTCTTTAAACATTGGTTGATGCTCAGTGACAAGGAAGCAATTGTCGTTGAAGACGCCTCCTGAAAAAAATTTGAGCTTGCATCTTAGACAATTTGAATCTGCAGGAACGGTGGCTATGCTCCTTACTAACAGTCTGACTGAGGAGCCAAGATTAATGCATACAATTTTACAGTTCGTGGAGCAGTGGAATTACGTGCCGTCCTGAGTGGCGCCGTGCAAGTATTGAGGGGAGGTATATTGCTTTAATATACACATAGAATAATATTAGCATAAAAATTAATATCAATACGATGGTCTTAGACCATGTTGTTGGGGGGAATCAGCGTACGGTGACACAGGTGCATTCTGTGAAATTAGAAATTCATCGGCTGCATTACGACTGCTAACCAGTGAACGTGCATCACGCAGTGGTGATACACCGGTGGGAATTAGTTCATCGAACGACGTTTCCTCGACAGATCGTTTCTTCGACTAAATCGTTTCATCGACAGCTCAGATTAGCTTTTTTTTTTTTTGAAAGGGGGGTTATAAGCTGCATGAGACGGTCGCCGCGAAGCGACCTGTACTGGTCGGTTAGGTAGGTTAACATTTTGTAATGAGCAGCCGCAGACTGTAGCCGCGAAGTGATGTGAACGCAGGCGGGGGTGTGGGTTAACGCGCACTTCAGTGATACACGCGTGGCGAAACGTCCCTGCAGCGTGAAATTCGCGTAACGAGTGCCGATGAAACGTTCGTGTCGACGAAACGTGTCCATGAAAAGTTGTACACGAAACGTACTTCCGCGAAACGAATTTCGACGAAACGATACGGACCCCTCGGCGAAATGAGAAGGCTACAGGCCGCGCGAACAACGATACGAAACTCGTAAAGCGCTCTCACGCACTCAGACAATGCGTTGCCACGTGCTTTACTGCAACACTCTTGCCAGCCAGCACGCGAGAATAGTCTCCCAATCGCTACGAACGACGAACCGCGCGTACCAGCGAGCTCGCGACATGACACAAGGTTCAAACGAGCACCCGACTTGAGCTTTCAACTCTGAGAAGAACGTCAAACACGAACTGAGATAGCGGCGACCGTCATTGAACCCGAAAGTTTAAAGCGACGCAAATCCGTGGTTTCGTTTCTTTCGAGGAAATAAGTGTCAAAAATACGAACGTATATATGACAGTCCCCAATCAATATTAATAAAAAGAGCAGAACAAACTCACCGTTTTGATAACAACAAGGAAAGCCCGCACACCAGTCGGAAAAACAAGGTAGTTTAACGTAAACAGTCGCAACATCAGAAACCACCCTACACCATTACCCCTCGACAAAACAAGGACGGTAGCAAAACGAGCGTGCGGAGATGGGTAGATGAAGAGATAGCGGCAGCGTGATTGTACTAGACAAAAATCTCACCTCGTGCCCTTTCAATTGAGCGGTGACTAGCGTCACCTCGTTTCGAAAAGTTTATTATAAGTTGTTTAACAGTGCAATAAATGATTGTTTAAAGTGTGAGAACCGTTGTCTATTAGTCTAAACCAAATAAAACAATTTTAAGCTTGTTGCAAACAATTTTCGTTCTTGTTTAAAGAATCGTAACTTTAGATTTACGGACAAGTCAATCGTATTTCAGATTACGGATGCTTCTCCGTAGCTTTTAATGAGAAGCTCTACGTTTTTTTACGGAACGTTTTTACCGTGCACACAGCACTATCGGAACTAGTTTCAAACTGAAGGTCTACTTTTCGTTGTACTTGAGTTTGTCTAATTTTTGTTTACTTTTGGCAAATGCTAGCAAAAATAAAAAGAAACCTCTTTGCTGTGTATTGTCTTCGTGTCCCGTACTATTAAAGCGACAGCTTTAAGAAGCTCGTGTCGTAGAGAAGCCATCTTCGGCTTCGGCGGGACAGGAAGCTCCTGATTGGTCGATAACTAATTCATTTCCGTCAAAGACAAAATTCGAAGCAATATAGGCGGAGCTAGTTCCAACCCTCGACCTTTCGGTTCCGAGCCAGACACGCTACCGGCTAGGCCACAGAGACTTTTTTTTATTTCAAAGGTGAGTAGAACAAGTCGCACAACATTAAAAAAATGGACTGCAAGACTTCTACAGGGCATATTAAAAAGCGCGCCTTTTACGAAGCACTTTACAGATGCTGAGCCACTTGGGCTTGGACTCGCGGGAAGAAAATACACTTTCCACTTTCGCAATTGGGTTGGAAAAATAAAACGCACTTATTTCGCATTGACGTCGACATGCTTGACTGCCCTGCGCAGTCGCCGTAGGCTACAAAGCAGTGTTGTACACGTTCTTCGAAAAACGGAACGAAAGTTCGTTCCTCGTTCCTTCTGATTTTTGGAACGCGTTCCGGTTACAAGTTCCATCTGTAAGAAAGGAACTCGTTCCCGTTACAGTCTAAAAAATGGAACGTATCATTACATATACGTTACTTTTGTACTTTACTGATTACCATACTCAATTAAATCAAACCAAGTTTTTTTTTTTTTATCTATTCCATCAAATGGCAACATACGAATATGAATGCCGTGATGGAAGGACACTAGGGTCCGTAATCTTGGCACTTGGTGAAAAATTCGTCGAGAAATCGGGCGACTTTGATTGAGCCGGTGCCAAGGTCAAGTGCGGCGTCGGCCAATCACGGCCGCCGTATTTCTCGCCGACTGTTTCGCCGAGTGTCGAGATCAGAGCCCCAGGAAAAGAAAACAAGCGGAAGCAAGGTTTCATTCGTTGTTATATTCACCTTTAAAAATCTCAGCTTTTAACCTGATGTTTGTTGGGGGCGATTCAGACGAGTCAAATGTAATGTTACGCCACATTGCACGAGCGTTTTACAACGACCTCACACGTTTCATTCTAACAAAGTCCCTTGTTCGAACTTACCAACAGTTGCTTCTTGATATTGCTGTCCGCAAGACGAGCAAGTGAAGAAGAGGATAAAGAAGGTCGGTCATAAAAACTACCAGTCCTTCTTCGTGAAGGTTGGATCCGTTGTTCAGCATGAAGGAGGGGGACAAGGGGAGAAGGAATAAAGGTTAATTTTTGTGTATCGTTTACGTGATCAATGTACGGGATACAATGATGTGTTCTAGGTCTGGTAACCTGTTCTTTTTTTTTTTTTTGTAACTGTAGGTCTCTTTGTGGAAGTTCAGTGATGGCTGTTGTCGGCCTTAGATTACTGGGTTATGAGGATTCGTGGAAGCAAAGTGAGTAGCTGAGTTTGAGAGGTCCCTCTTTCTTTGTCTTTTCATTCGACTAAAATTTTGATTTCCTGTACCGCAGTCATGGGCACTGGAAAAAAGAATTAATGCCCACTGGCTCTCCTGCGCCAACTGTTCCCAAGCGAGAACTCCACAATATAAACCCTAAGATAAGTAGCAAGAAACTAAATGAGACCTTGCTCTTCGTAATGATATTGTTTTTATACTTTTTAAAATTTCCCTCTTAGAAATGAAATAAAGATCACCCCACTGGACGAAATAAAAGGAACGCCGTTCCTTTTTCCGGTAACGAGTTCCCGTTCCAGTTCCACCGATGCAAAATGAAACGGCGGCGTTCCTTCGTTCCTCCTAAAAGGAACGCGTTCCAGGAACGTCGTTCCTTGGAACGCCGTTTCGTACAACACTGCTACAAAGTCACAACAGCAAAAAATATCGTATAAGTCACAGTCATCGTTGGTCACGTTCAAAAAACAGATGCCAGAAGGGGAAATGCGCAATTGCTTTTTCAAAGTGCGCTGGAGCACGTCCCAAAAAAGAAACCGCGTCCCAGCAAAAAATTAATACGCGTTAGATAATTTCTGGTTGTTTGCATAAAGTACAGTCAGTCGACCATGGCACATCTACGCCTTTTTTTTTAAGCCACGCTTTCACGGGCAAAGTATTCGTATGTGTTTTGAAAAATAATTTATTTACAGAGGATGGAACACACATAGGTTTAACGCGATTCAGCACATCTTCACCACCTTGGCCCACCACACTCTGATACAGTGGCGTTGGGAAAAGACTTATCAATAAATCGCGAGCAAGCTTCTTCTTGTTTACCTCAGACAGGTACTCAAAAGGAAAAGGGGCAGATAAAGACGATACAAGAAAAGAGGGCAAATAGGTTGACAATTTTGCTTGAATAAACGCACGCATGAAAGGGTGCTCTTGATCGCTCAGAAACATAAAACATGACACCAGCTGCTTCACAAACAAATGCGATACTCCCAATCCTCCCCCGCATACTCGGTGAAATAAACTATATCGCCTCATCGGCTCAACACTTGAAACTGTTGTCGACCCCCCCCCCCCTCCTCCGCCCACACATGAAAACAAAATATCGCTAAGAAGCTTGGCATTAAGTTTCCAAAGGTTCCAATCAAAGTGCGCCCTTGGCAGAGCTCTTCCACAAATCTTTGTCGACACCAAGCAGTGATCGAAAAAAAAAAACACAATTACATGACCCGATACTTCGTTAGCATGGCTGCCAGCGTCGCCGAAACGTAAATTCTGGCTAGCCGTGCATGCGATGACGCCTGGAAATGCGTGAAATTCATCTCGGAGGTTTCATTTCGCAAGGTTCCAGCTTCTATCCGGTCCAAGACCTTGATCATATTGCTGAGAACGGTAATATCCCTATCGGTGTGTTGCCTGATAGGCGCTCTATCAATCGCTCGGGCAACACAGCTAAAATCGCCACACAGTATAACTCTTCTATCAGTCTACAAATCGACACAAGCAAGAAAAAAAGGAGAAACACGGTCTGTCACCGTACTGGGGGCGTATACACAGATAAGCCATCAGGCAACTGTCGAAAAAACAATATCGCACATAATAAAACGTCCCTCCGTGTCAGCTTTTGCCGCCTACACCGACAAGGGCAACGATCTCTTCAGAAATAAAAAAAAAAAAAAAAAAACTGCCCGAGACCCCCGACTACGGGGGTGACACAAACCTCTTAAAAGTTTAAAAAGGCTGTACTGCGCTAAGAAACCTGGTCCTTCTTGGCCCTCTTGGTTGCCTGGAACGTTAAGAAATCGGGTTTCTGTGTCTGCAAGACGTGCTTCACCTCCTATTGCTTCTCGCGCGTGTGAAAAACCACAAAAGTTTAGCGTTGCAACCGAAATGGCCGAGTTGAGCGTACAACTTATGAAGGCTATGATGCATCGCTTACCTTGTTGCTCTTTCACCAGTTCTGGAAACCTGGCGTTGCCGCCTTAGTCAGAGTGGCTGCGTTGCGGGTCCTCCGGGGATGCGTTCAGCACCACCTTGAAACGGCCCCGCTTGTTCTTCTTGAACCCCCACCAAGGTGTAGTGTTGAGCGTCGTGTCGGCCGTCGGGGGCGTATCCTCGAGGCGGCGCTTGGTTGAGTCGGTGGTTTCGTCCATGTCCTCGTAGCGCTCGGAGGTCTTCTTTTCGGCCGTCGAAATATGGGCAATAAGCGGTGTCTTGGAGCCCTCAGGCGATGTTAGGGACAGAGGCTAGGGGGACCGGAATCAGGCTCCGGAACGTGAGGGGCTAACTTGTCTTTTCACCTCTCCAAGGCGCCTTCACCGGAACCGTCGTCTTCGGCAGGCTTCCCTTGTTGCTCTGTAGACGGTGGGGCGTCGAACTCCTAACCACGTGCAGCTTTCTCGGCCTCTTTAGTGTCTATCGTGCACGACGTATGCTCCCCCAGCACCTGTACGTACCTCGTTGACGCCAGCGTACGTCCTCATGCACTCTTCTTTGTCGTGGCCAAAGTGAAATCACTGTAAGCACTTCGGCACACGACACTCCTGTCTGATATGCAAGGCGCGCTTGCATCGCAGGCATACTGACACTTTGCCTGGTATGGCAATGAGGGTGTTCGCGCCGTGAAGCCTTAGCTGGTGAGGTATGTCGTCAGGGGTGAGGGCGCTCTTCAGCGTCATGCGCACAAAACACACAGTTGATTCGATTCCTTGGAAACCATCAACCGGCCACCCATCTCCCGGCCGACTTCAGTCACCTTGCCGTACGGTTCTAAAAGTCTACGCGCGGGGTCGTCGTGAACTTCAAAAGGCACCCAGTGCAAATGCACACGTACTTCGGTTGTACTCGGGTCGATGAGGACGCAGAGTAGTTTCTTCACGGCGTGTTCCTTGCTGCTCACCAGGCGTTCCTTGGCCTCCGAAGTCCGAAGCGTCGCAAGCCACGCATGGTGGTCCTTAATCCAGTGAGAGCCACACTTAAGGTCGCAGTGCAGCAGCACAGAGTTTAAACACGTAGATCCTGTAGGCATAAATGGAAGGACCACCTTGTACTCGCCGGACGATGACGCACCATCGACTACAAAAGAACCGCTGATTATGTGACCGTACGGTGCAAGCACCGGAAGCAGAATCCTCTAGGCCACAAAGACAGTTTTTTTTTTTTTATTATGGCCACACAGACCCGCTTGCACGGCTGGGGAACGAGCGGACATTTATATTCCGCTATCGCATTCCACTCTTCAAGGCGAGGCTTAAGCGTCCATCTGTGAATTTTAGCCTTATTTATATTATTCGCTTGGACAGCGTTTGTAATAATTTATTCATTTGGTTTCCAGATAACATCCGCGTAGGGGAGCAGAGATAAAGGCATGATGGCCTGACAGGCCCTCTGCCTCCTCCCCCTCCCCCCTTCTCCTTATGTGCAACAGTAGAAGCAGAGAACAATAAATAACATCGTGTGCAAAACACGCGCGGAGGAAGCGAAAAAGTTCGCTGCACAAGTATGGGGACATGGGCGTACCATCCGGGGGGGGCAAGGGGTGGGGAGACAAGGCATGTGTTTTGCCCAACCCCCCCCCCCCCCCCCCTGAAACAGCCGCTACTGGGCAGGGCAAACACTAATCGGCGGCGCCCAAAGGATACCAAGGCCAACGCCCCCCGGCCTTGAGGGGGGGGTCTGTTTTGCTCCCGCATTCGAAAACAAGTTGGTACGCCACTGTATGGGGATGTCAGCCAATTCCAATTAGGAGTGCTCCCTGTTTCTGTCTTAACCAATTTGAAGTGAAAACTGCCTTGTGGTACTTGGGTCTGTGTGAGAAGGTTGCAGGGGGGGGGGGGGGGCGAGGGGAGGGGGGTCCTTTTCTGCTGGTCGTTCTGAGTGCCTCATGAAACTGCCTCGCGGGCGGTGGGTTGCCGATCACTGTCATAAAACATTAACCGTTCAGATATGTACCATAAATCACCATCGGTGCTCTATGCTATAGATATATACATATAAAGACACTTAAAGGGTGTCCCAGATACCTTGCACCAAACTTTACAACAACAAAAAAAAAAAACACAAGACGGAGCGCTCTGCTAGTATGAAACAAACTGTATGTGTCTGACGTATTCATCAAACATATTTGATCGGTACGTCAGAAGAAAATTAAGAAATCCTGGTGGGCCCCATAGACGGATCTTTAAGAGGGTATATATATATATATATATATATATATATATATATATATATATGTGTGTATATAAGTAAAATAAGTGTTTTGTTGGGAAACTATACAGCAAAATTAATTACGACGTTGCGAGCGGTCGCCGCTCAAAACGTCGTAGTAAACTTTGTTGTATAGTTTCCCAGCAGAACACGTCTTTTACTTATTACTCCTACCGGTCCATTGCATCAAATTTACTTCGCTTGACCTATATATATATACAAGTAAGAATCCGTCTTGATGGCCTACCTGGTTATTAAGGGACTATGACGTACCCATCAAATTCAAACCCCATACAGTTGGTTTCACTATAACAAAGCGTTTCGTTTTTGTTCCGTTTTTTTGTGAAGTTTGGTGGCAGTTATTGTGGACACCCTTAATGCGTGCCTAATGTATAACCTAAAGCACCCATGATGCTTCAGTCTATATATGAATACATATATAGATATACAGATTGTCCCAGATATCTTGAATTAAACTTCACACAAAACAAAGCCCTCTGCGGGAGTGAAAGCGACTGTATCTTGTAAAAAAACGTTTTGGAAAAGTGTGATATTTTTAGTGCGCTTAGCAATTAATTAGGTGATACCATTAGCTAATGTGTTAATTGTTTGTTTAAGGGTCGAGGTGTCAATTGAAGAAGTGTAAGGTGCACTAGGAAACACACAAATGAGATGTTTGCTAACTGATACGCTTCGCGCGTTGTTTTAATTAGACTAAAAAGAAAGCCCGCAGTTTAGAAAAACAGACCACGTGACAACGCGCCCGTCTGTCGCGCTTCTAGCGCTCTCATACGTGCTCTGAAGGCACGAAGTTTATCTTATCTCTGGCTCGCGCTGTCCGAGACAGGGCTTTGTTTTGGAGTAGTCCCCGAAGATAAGCCCGAGAACCTGTTCCCGAAAAGCCTTGTCTCGGACAACGCGCCAGTGATAAGGTGAACTTCGGTCTTTCAAAGCACCTCTGAGAACGCTGCAAGTGTGACGCGCGTAAGGTCCCTATATACTGAAAGGTAGCGCGAACCATTGTCTGAAATGTAGAAGAAAATTTTCTCCTCACCCATTTCCCTGCGCCCTTCAGATTTATATTTCCCTTCGCTTCAATTGGATCGTGCGCGACACGTGACCGTTACGTGCCCGTGATATCGGGCAATTAGGTGGCCTGCTATAAACCGACGCCATCATTGTGCGAGGCGTAGTGGTGGCTTCGTTGCTTACAGCCAAACACGTGTTTTTTTTCTTTTTTTGTTTACGATTTGGGCTGTTACACGATGCCATCATGCTGCGTTGTTGATTGCACAAGCTGCGTTCAACAGGGGAAGAAGCTTTTTGCCGTCCCGGCGGGAAAAGGAAACTTCAGTGACGAAGACAATGGCTCTACCGGATCGGTCGGAAAAGTTTGGACTGCCTCCGAGGGAGACTTTGCGAGGCAACTCCAGACTTGTGCCTTTCTGAAATACTCTACCCTAAGATACTGCATTTCCAATACTTTTTTTAAGTATTTTGGTATCTTCCAAATACTTTGATCGAAAGTATTTGATACTGTATTTTAATTAGACGTCTGAGTATCGTCTACTTATTATATTAAATACAGTCGCGATATTCCGCTTTTTTCAAGTTTTTTGGTATGAAGTGGCGTCGGCGTGGCATGAGCAAACGTGAACATTATTTCCAGCCATCAAGCCTGTTGCTAGCTCCGATAAGCTACGGTGACTTAGATTGAGCTCGTAAAAACATCGCTTTTGTGCAGATTGTGACTCATACTTCACCCCAAAGTTCATACAATGAAGGTTTTCCCCTCGCCTTCCCAATTGTGTCCTTTGTTTCCTAGAGTTCCCCCAAAAATGCTCAAACAAAAGGGGTGGTTTTAGGGAAGTAAGGTTGCCACACTGAGGCGCAACGAAGAACGGAAAACGACCCACGACAACAATGCAGATTTCAGTGTCAAGAATATAACAAATAAAAGTAAATGAGAAGTGAACTCTATTTTTTTTTGCTTTTTGTATATTTGACCCCGCTACTGCAATGCGTCGAGTTTTTTTGTTAGTTTTTTCGTCTTCAGTCCTGCATTTATTGCTTTCGCGAACACGGTCTTTAAGCGAACATTGATAAGCAGAAAACAAGACAGGAAACGAACTACGAGCAGGATGACCTCTCAAAATGCACACTAAGTGTCCCTTAACGTTGAGTGCCTTTCGGAACGCAACCAACTTGAATAAGGTACGACCGGTGCCGTGGCTGATATGTGGGCTCTCTTTGTTATCCATTCACTCATTTCCTATCCCAAGTTCGTTTATAGTGAACTCTCCATATGGGGAATATATATTGTAATTAAACGGTACTTCTAAGGTACGCCGCAGGACGTGATATTCATCTAAAGCGCCCTATTTGTTTATCCCAGAAATATTTTGTAAGATATATCAGTGATATCCTGCTCCTTATAGGTGAGCCGCATAGTATTTTTTTTCCGTTTTGTGCTGTTGCGTGATAATAAAATCATCCTGGGAAACCAGATTTGAGCAACTGTATGATTGTGTTTGTCACTGACGTCGATACAAATTACGCAATGCGGAAGTATCTTCAAAAGTAATTGAATTACACCTCTAAGTATTTGTTCTCTACTCAAGATATTTTACAGTGAAAGTAACTTGAGTTGTATTTTAAATACTCTATGAAGCAGGTGTTTAGTAACTTAACTTAAATAGTTTTATCAAGTATTTTGTCCAACACTGAATAAGTCATTGCAAAACTCTGAATCGTATTACCTATCTGTTGTGGTCTCGCCGATGAAGATCGCCTAACTCTTTGATGCCCAAAACTTTACTTTGAGTCCCGCACACCTACAAACTTTGGTGCAGATTTAGAGCAGACAAAAAACAAAAACCTGTTCTCAGAAAAAAAATTATCTTTATTTGTGAAAGCATAAAGATATGTTGCTCCTGAGCGACGTTGGGCATCTGCGGCACTACTTCACGTGAAACGAGTGAAAACGGTTGCGACTTGGGAGAAGGCACAGGTGCATCTCGCATTTTGCTCAGTACAGGAACGTGTAACCAGGTTTGCTGTATTTCCACCTGTTCTTCTTTTCAGTGTACTGAGGCCAGTGGTGCGTTCCATCATACCTCACATCCAGTGGCGTACCAACTTGTTTTTGATTGGGGGGGCCACCCAAACCCCTTCGCCCACCCGGGTGGTGCCTTTTTGGTCCCTTGGGCGCGGCCACCAGTGTTTGCCCTGCCCAGTGGTGGCTTTTTCAGGGGGGGGGGGGGGGGGCAACACACATTCCTTGCCCCTTCCCACTCTCAGAACTGGGGGGGGGCAAGCGCCTCCTTCGGCACCCCGGTTGGTACGCCCATTCTCACATCATCTGTCGGTTTTGGCTTTAGTGGCCGAGTGATCCTGCTTGGAGATGCATTTTCATTTTAAAAAGTGTCTGACCTTCTCTTCAAAGGTTTGGCCTTCACGTGTGCCAGGGCGTGTGCGATTTGAGAACGGAAAGCGAGCAGATAATGGCTTCTTTTGATGCAGTTGCGTGCAGTGTCGTTTGTACACGAGATGAATATTTACATTAGTTTTTTGATTTTATGTGCAAAAATCGTTTAACCATAAAAGCCATCCATATTTGAAGATTTTAGCCGCGGGGGAACCATAACAGATACGCCACCAATGTTTTGTCACCAATACCAACGCTGCCCATATATGCCCGATGTTGCTCCTGGGCAACATCATAGTTGTCAGGATGCTACTGAGCTTTCACAAACTGTAAGTTCATTTTCACAGCACATACGTCTCTTTTAGTCAATCAGTAGGAGATTTCAATCAAGGATTTGTTTCATTATCACATCTTGCTTTTGTTTTCATCGATGTTCGCTCACCTGGTACAGTGGCGGGACGAGGTCGCTCGCCGGTCCAGACACATGTAGCGGAAGAGTGAAAGCGGACAAGTGCCGCCCTTTGTTTTTTTATTTCTAGAAGCTCAGGTCGCCTCGGCCTTGCGGCTGATGGCGCTAATTGCATAGATTCGTGGGTTTCGGGGGAGAAAAAAAAAACATGTTTGAGTTGTTGCTCCAGGGCAACTCTGGACATCAAAGGGCTAATACGATCATGAGACGAGACAAACACAAAACTAAATAACCGACACGAAGAAATTTGACACGTCTTTTCGCGCGGATTTTATGATGGAAACTGACTCGCTCGCTCTTAGTTCGCTTGCATTGAATTGGCCGAGTTGAGAACGATTCGTCAGACATTCGGGTGCCACTAAAGTACAGAGAAACGTAGTGTTACCGCGGCCTATCGCATCAATAAAAGGAGAGTCACCAACCCAAAAGCGCGAGCAGGAGCTCGCGCTTTTGTTGCGCAACACATTTCTGCAAAAGGCAAGACAAACACGGAACTAAATTTATTATTATTATTATTATTATTATTATTATTATTATTATTATTATTATTATTATTATTATTAAATCACCGTAACGAAGAACTTTGACACATCTTTTCGAGCATCTTTCGTAATGGAAACTGACTCGCTCGTTTTTAGTTCGCTTGCAGTGGGCCGACCGAGTTGAGAACGATTCATGAGAGACTGGCGTGCCACTAAAGTAAAAAAGGTTGTAGTGTTTCGGCGAGGATATTGCGTTAGTGAAAGGAGAGTCACCAACGATCGAGCAGCTCGCGCTTCTGTTGTGCAACATATTTCCGCGATCGGTGCTTCGCAAATATCAACTTAAATATGCGATGCTGCATTGATCCTTCAGGATCACTTCACAAACATTTAGGTCGAGCCAGTGATTAACCTCGATAAAAGGAAGACATCTGGGGCTCCTTAAATTTTTCACACCGACCTCTTTCGAAGGACAAAAACACCCCCGTCTGTAAAAATATTAATAAATAAATAAATGTATTTTCTATATATATATATATATATATATATATATATATATATATATATATATATATATATATATATATATATATATATATATATATATTGTACGGTATGGGTTTGGACGACGAGACTCGGCGACCGTTGTCATACACAGCCGAGCCGCCGAGCTGAGGAGAAAGAGGAAGTAGCTCGAGGGTTGTTGGTTCTGGCGGTTGGAATGAGCGGCCACGATTTACGGGTGTCTTAGAGCAAGTGTTTAAGAGACGTTGGAACCTGACAAGTGGAGGCTCGTCCGGGAACTTAAGATGTCTCATCGACCGCTTTTCGTGCCGCCGGACTTTCTCCGTACGATGATGCAGCAAACGGATGGTTCAGTGCTCCATCGGGAACAGATCGCCGCCCACATTCGAGAGCTCTTGATTGCCGCGCCCATCGAACTTGCAGAAGGTGAGCTCGACCCTGAGCTGCTTCAGCCCTTGCAGCCTTTGTTGCCTCAGCCCTTGTTGCCTCAGCCCTTGTCGCCTCAGCCCTTGTTACCCTCTCCGATGGTAACGCCAGCCGTTACTGCGACCAACGGAGCGCCCGATCTAAATCCCATGCATGCCCTGTGGATCTCCGCCCAGCTTCCCAGGTTCTCTGGCTTTGGAAATCTACAGTCACCAGAAGAATTCATAGAGAAGCTCGAGAGTTACTGCCTAATCCACCGTGTCAAGCCAGAAAATCGCATCAGCCGTGTCGTTCCCGCAGTTCTCGACGGAAATGCCAAGCTGTGGTTTCGCTTCGCGGGGGAGTTTACGAGCTGGGTAGCTTCGTCACCGCGTTCCATAGCCAGTTTGCGCCGGTGGACAAGAAGAAGCGACTGAAAGAGGAATTGCGGAAACGAACTCAACACCCCGACGAAAACCTGAAGCAGTTCATATATGTCATCAGCAGTTACTACGACAGGATCGGCGAGCCTGTGACAGATGCGCAGAAGGTGGAGAGGGTACTCCGACAGATGCACCCGCAGTTCCGGGATCTCGTTGAAGGAAGGACCTTCGCCACGCTCAAGGAGCTCGCTGACGCTGCCGATGGATTAATGGAGCGCGTGTGGCGACGTCTTTAATACGTACCCCCACCACAACCTTCAAACCCAGTGGCCCGGGACTTGGTGTTCCAAAGTCGAACGGCGACGCCAGTGAGTCGTCCAGTTCCGGTCACTCGAACGGCGACGCCAGTGACTCATCCAGTTCCGGTGCCGGATCAGAGTATAGCAGCCTGGACCACGCCAACCCTCCCTGCTCCAAAGGCGTACCCCTGGTGCCAGCATCCGGCGGCCCTGCAACCTTCGTACTACAGGGACCAACTCGGTGCTGTCGCGGCGCACAGCGTAGCACCGTTCCACATGGGTTTCGGCAGTTTCGGCAGCCCAATCCGACAGCAGGCCGTGCTCCAAGAAAACAGCTATGATCGCCAGCTACACTGTCACCGGTGCGGGGGCGTGCGACACATGTCACGCCAGTGTCCCACGAGCGCACGCCGGGGCCGGGGCCGACCTCGCTGTTTTCGCTGCAACGAGCCCGGGCATATGCAAGCGAGTTGTCCGGGAAACGGCAGGCAGTAGACGCCGCACCGGCAGGCGTCTACATGTCAGTGCAGGTAGCTGCATCAGCCGGTGGAAAATAGCCGCTTCTGAAGCTTCGCATAGGAGACAGAATCTTTCGCGCACTCCTGGACACCGGGTCAAGCGTCAGCCTAGCAGGAAATGCAGCTATTGAGACAGCAGTGGCTGGAGGAGCGACTGCGCGAGAAGAGCAGCACTGCCTTCGTCTTGCAGCCGGTTGGTCTCAGACAACAAGCTCCGTACGATGCCGAGTGCATTGGGCAGGGGGATCACGTAAGCAGCGATTCCTCTTCATGCCAGGCCTTTGCAGGGAAATAGTGCTAGGCAGAGACTTTCTTAACGCTACTGGCATCTCCATACTTATTTCTTCGAGCGCTTGGACGATCGGGTCTGAACAGCAGAAGCGTGTCCCGTTTTCCAAAGGTGAAATTCAAAAAGAAGAGTCCGGTCAGGCCAATAACGAACAAGTGTATAGCTTAGAGAAATTGTTCGCCCAGTCAAGTGATGGCCCTTGTGTGCAGAGAGAACAGCCTGGGGATGATCAGTTCCTGCGAGAGAATGACCGGCGTCAGGCCAAGACGCCTACAGATGATCGACATCTGCTGCACGACGACAATCCTGACGTTGACTATGCAAAGCATCCGGATGTTTTAACCATGCTGGCAAAGTTTGGCACACTATTTCACAAACGTCCTGGTTGCACGGGACTGATGGAGCACAGCATCAACACTGGAGATTCCGCGCTGATTCGCTGCAGGCTTTGCCCGGTCAATGCTCACAAAAGGCAGATTATGAATTCCTGCATCAAAGATCTGCTGCAGCAGGACTTGATACAACCCAGCTCGAGCCAGTGGTCCTGTGCCCCAGTCCTGGTTGCGAAGAAGTCGGGAGGGTACCGACTAGCTGTGGATTACCGGCCGCTCAATGCTAAAACCCAAGTTCCGGTATACCCAATGCCACGGACAGACTGGGTACTGGCAGAGTTGGGCAGAGCTCAGTGGTTCACAAGCTTCGACCTGTACCAAGGCTTCCTCCAGATTCCTGTCCGCCACGAGGATATCCCCAAGACTGCATTCATATGCCACAAAGGTGCATTGAATTCAAAAGGATGCCCTTTGGCGTGGCTGGTGGACCAGCCACATTCCAAGCTCTTATGGACAAAGTACTTGTGGGAATCAAGCACCAATTTTGTATGGCCTTCTTGGATGAGGTCTTGATATACTCCTGTTCACTCGAAGATCAACTGCGGCATATTGAAGTGGAGTTGTCTAGGATCGCACACACTGAACTTACCATCAATCCAACGAAGACGCAAGCCTGCAGGCGGTCGCTGAAGTTTCTAGGGCACATAATTTCACCGGGAGAGTGCAGGCCTGATCCGGATAAAGTTTCAGCTGTACGCGACTTCCCAACCCCCCAAAGTGTCAAGGACATTCAAGCCTTTCTTGGATTGGCCGGGTACTACCGGTCTTTCCTGCCAAAGTTCTCTGAAGTGGCCCGTCCTTTGACCATTCTTTTACAGAAGAATGTATCCTGGCGTTGGAGCAACCAGCAAGAAATGTCATTTCAGCAGCTCAAAACCATGGTGGCAGACGAGGTGGTGGTTGCACTCCCTGATCTCAACCGACCGTTTGTGGTGGAGACCGATGCGAGCGGCACCGGCATCGCAGCAGTCCTCTTGCAGGACACGGAGGGACAACTGCGGCCAGTGTCATTTATTAGTCGATCTCTGAACGCAGCTGAAAGGAACTACACCGTGCAAGAATGGGAGTGTTTGGCCGTAGTCTGGGCCATTGACAAGTTCAGGCCGTATTTGAAACATACCAGGTTTGAGGTACACACCGACCACGCTTCTCTCAAGTGGATGTTCACCAAGGAACAGACTTCAAGCAGGGTACGTCGATGGGTGCTACGCTTGCAAGGTTTCGATTGCCTCATCAGACACCGTTAAGGAGCAGCAAACATCCCAGCTGATGCTTTGAGCAGGTTCCCTGCTCCAGTCACGGTACCGCCGTCGGAGGCGCTGGACACCGAAACCGATGAATGGTTCCCTATTGAGACAGTGTAGCCAGAGCACCGACTTCGATTCGAGGAAAATGCCACAGTGGAGGAGACGGACATATCACCCCTCCTCAATGCATCCCAGCTTGCTGATGAACAGCAGAAAGATCCTGAAATCTCCGAGGTAATTCGCTACCTCCAAGACCGAACCCTACCGAACGACGAAACAGAGGCACGTCGAATACAACATGTTTCTGAGGATAGTGAAATCGATCATGACGGGCAGCTACTAAAAGTTTCAGGGGAAAGAAAACTCATCTCGGTTCCAAAACAAATACGCCAGACGGTACTGCAGTTGTCACACGATAACCCTTTAAGTGGACACTTGGGGTATTTCAAGACTCTGAAGCGAGTCGCTGAGAGGTATGTTTGGATCGATATGAGGTCTGATGTTTCACGCTATGTGCGATCTTGCCCGTCCTGTCAGACTCTGAAGCCTCGTCGTCAAAAGCCGGGGGGACTAATGGACAGTACCTGGGCAGAGGAACCTATGACACAGCTGAGCGTAGACATCATTGGGCCATTGCCTATATCTAACGCCACCACAGATATCTTCTCGTGGTCATCGACAAGTTCACGAAGTTTGTTGAACTATTTCCACTTCGAGCTCCGACCAGTAAGGCCATCCTGGAAAAAATGATTGAGGTGTTTTGTCGGCATGGCTTCCCAAAAAGCATATCCAGTGACAATGGAATAGTCTTCGTTTCCCGGCTGTGGAAGGGCGTCATGAAGCACCTCGGCATCAAAGACCGCCGCACGGTACCCTACCGCCCTGGAGGGCAGATGGTAGAGCGGCATAACGCAACAGTTAAGCAGTGCCTCATGGCATACTGCGATGACCATCGGGACTGGGACCAACGTATCCCTGAAGTTTCATTCGCGATGAGGACTTGCGAAAGTATGAGCACAGGGTACACGCCAGCTTTTCTGTGCTATGGGCGCCAGCTCCGAAAACCATGGGAACAAAACCCCGATCAACTTCCTACACCAGACAGTCGAGCTCCAGGCTTCGTGGCAGAGGTGACATCTAGGCTGCAAGACGCACGCGAGTTTGCGCTAGAGAACCAGAGAAGAGCCCAGCAGCAGCGCCGATACAACAACAGAAATCGACGCCAGTGTAACTTTAGGATTGGTGATCTAGTGCTCCGTGATCTGCACACTCTGAGCGATGCCAGCAAGGGCGTGGCGGCAAAATTGGCACCGAGACGCTCTGGGCCATTCGTAGTGGTGGGGAAAGTGGGGCTGAACGACTATCGCTTGAAGGACCGCAATACTGGACTACCAGCGGGATTGGCACATGCTGACCAGCTGCTGAAGTTTTATGAAGACCGACTGAACATTTAATCTAAGGGGGGAGGATTGTAAGGTATGGGTTTGGCCGACGAGACTCGGCGACCGTTGTCATGCACAGCCGAGCCGCCGAGTTGAGGAGAAAGAAGAAGTAGCTCGAGGGTTGTTGGTTCTGGCGGTTGGAATGAGCGGCCACGATTTACGGGTGTCTTAGAGCAAGTGTTTAAGAGACGTTGGAACCTGACAATATATATAAATAAATAAATATATATATATATAGGAAAGAGAAAACCTCTCATGCTAAAACCTCAATTTGATTTTTCATGAGCTGTTGTGTTCCGTTTGCTTTATTAAAACTTGCAGCATAGGCTTTACAGCATAGTATGAATAGCTTGGGTTGCTGTCAGTCAGTGTTGCGGAGTTGCCACTCCGGAGTTGGAATGATTCCGGAATCATTCCATATTTTCGCGACCCCGGAATGGAATGGGAACGGAATAACGGCAACGTTGAGGGGAATGGAATGGGAATGGAATGAGAGGCCTTTTGCCCGGAATGGAATGGGAATGGAGTGGAACCAGTTCTTTATTTTTTTTTATTCATTTCATTTTTTTTTTCTTGGGGGGGGGGGGTACTTTTAGTTAAGCCGAGCCTGTCAGCGAGTCAGTTGCTCAAAAATAAAATGAGCGGGAAACTGCTGACCCTCGTGGAGCCCCAACAGACTCATACGCGAAAAAATGCAATACGAAAAACAAGCGACAAAGCAAAGAGCAGAAGGGGGAAGGGGGGGGGGGGGGGTGGCGGTGGCGCCTTTCACTGTTTTCACGGACGCGCAGGCCGCAGGCGGCGGGCTTCACTGGTGTTACACGAGAGCGAAACAAGAAATCAAGCACCAACCAAAAGAAACAAAGGGAGCGGCAAAGTCTTGTCTTGCTTTTCTTTTTTTTTTTTTGTGACGGCATGGAGAATGCACGAGCGCGCACCGACTGAGATCTGGGAGCGGGGGGCGACTCATAACTCGCAGAGCTCCAATAACTCGTTGACTCGCGCGCCGCCGAAAGTTGATCAGTTATTGTTTTCTTATAGTTCGAAGAGCGTTGTTTAGCAGGTGGCCAACCTTGCTGCCTTCCATGTTCATTCGCGCGCACTCCTTTGAAGTGCGAAATCTGGGTTTGCGTCGGCATTAAAACAAAGCGAAATTCACTTCTCTCTTCTCCTCTTGCGCTTTGCTCCGACGCTTGTTTCTTTATACTGCATTTTCACGTGTAAGTCCGCCTTTTACTTGGTCTTAGTTCCGATGCTTGTTTTCTGTGTTATATGTTTTACATGCAAGTGGGTTAGGGTTACAACAAGCAAGCTAGCGGATTCCCGCTCATTTCCTTTGACTTTAGTCTCTGCATACTTTGTTTCACCTTGCGATGAACCGCTGCGGAAGCTACGAGTCACCCCAGGCAATAAAGCACCGCGAGCTTAATAAATTCAGTGTTGCTTTTTTAGGCATTTAGCATTTTTTTGCAATTGTCTATGCGTTTGATAAAGCCATCTTTATGTTGCTTCTGCCGGCAGCACAACAGGGTTGGGCAGTATCGCGATACATTCGTATGCGATAGTATTTCAGCAATACATTTCGTAACTGTATTTCTGTATCGCAATACATTTTTTTCACCAGTATCTGTATTCCTGTATCGAAATACATTTGGAATGTTTCTTTTTATCGCGATACAATCATGATGAAATGTATTTCGTTACATTTCTTGAGAAATACCGCCCCCCCCCCCCCCCCTTGAATAACAAAATACAAGTCCGAACGCCTTTTTTTTTTTACTTCTGAGGGCAGTAGGGTGATGCATTGTGACTATGCTGACCAAGGTTCCTTCCGATTTTCCAAATTATTTTTCTCTTCTGAGAAATGTCGAGTCGGGACTCGAAACAGGTAGCGCGCCAATTGAGTTGAGTTGGAGCATCTTCTACCGCAGGTCCCTAGGTAGGAATTTCATGAGTCATTGTTTACCGGCATCCAATGCCCGCTGCTAATTAGTTAGAGTCTTGAGAAACAGGAAATCAAAAGAAGTGTTGCTTGGCCTGTGGCCGAGTAGCTGAGTCACAGTCCGTTGCAACACGAGTCAGGCGGTGGTTGACTTGATATAGTGGGATTACTCACGCAGTGAAGTTCAACATATATCCGAATGCGTCTGCGCCCGCAATATTGCACGGCTCAAGATTACGTCATCAGTCGACGTGAACGTGACCCGCTAGTCTGGTGATCCGATAACGAGGAAGGAGGCCAGACTTGGCCTCGCTGTGCCGACCCAGTCTTTGTACACCCGGCGACTCGTCTCGAGCGCGCTATTTCTCGGAGTGGTCGCACCTGTGCCGGCATCTCAGGTCTCAATCCACGAGGTCCCTGTTTGGATGATGCTAGGTGAAACTTGAGGACTGCCATTCATGCGTTGGAGGCGGAAGGTCGGCAGGAAGGACCGTCACAGCAGGGATTCCACCGTATCGATTTTTCGACCGTAAAAGAAGAAACGACATGTGCTCCACGATGCTTCAGGTCGTCCACTATTCTCAAAAATTTCAAATGCAACTGCCTGCACGATCTTCAACGAGGCCACTTACAACGAAAGTACGTATTGTCCTTTTATACAGCAGTGTGGGTAATGTTTCATGTTCAAGGCAACACCTACAGATACAAGAATACTAGTTCATTCCACCATGACGTCATGTGATCAATGTTGACAGGGGCGACCTAATTGGACAGGGGAGTGGTGATGTTTTGTTTGAATTTCGAGTGACACGGAATTTATTTAGAGGTCGAAGTCTTTTCACCTAACTCGTCAGACAGACAGGATGTCAGGGAAGGGACCGCGGTCAATGCTTGATGGAACGTTTTTTGAGCCCATTGAAGACTTTTCTTCGCCCGGAACCACTACCTTCAAGGCGAAGTGCTAAGCCTGCGGGAAAGTAATTTCGGGATAAAAAAAACTTCCACTTCAAAGTTCAAGCCTCATCTCAGTTGGCGTCTTAAAGAAATTTGAAAAATGAATTGCATTATCAGTATTTGTATTTCTGCCCTCCCTAAAATGTATTCCTGTATTTGTATTTCCAAAGACTTTTTGCCTCTTTTTAAAATGTATTTCCGACACCTATCGCAATGTATTTTTACAGATATATTTCAATATATCCTGCAACACAAAGTAGCTGTCAAGTGGCATTTTTTACGTTTAGGAATTGGAGGAATGGAATGGAACGATTCAGCCATTCCAGGAGTGGGAATGGGCCCAGTGTCCCCATTCCTAGGAGTTGAAAGGAATTGAATTATCAAAAACTCTAATTCCCTGGAATGGAATTGGAATGGAATGAGGGTGCCCATTCCGCAACACTGCTGTCAGTAACATATACTTGGAATTCGGTTCTACAAATCATGCAAGTTGAGTGGCTTGGTTTTACTTTAATTCACCAAAAGCTGCACCTCATCACGACATATTCGCAGCTGCTGTCTCAGGCAAAACAGGACACGTAGCTGGGATGCCACAAGACTCCGAGTCGTTCTGCGGGCCTTCTGGTAGGTTGCAGTCGCTGTGACAAGATATGTTTGTGTTTTTGAACTTCGTAATCTACGAAACGTGCTTCCAGCAGCTGCCTTGGACAAGCCAGCACACGCAGAGGGCACACAACAGGAACCGGGATAGATCTGCGGCCCTTTTGATAAGGCTGTCGCTGTGACAAGACATGTTTGTGTTTTACACTTCGTTATCTTGCACTTCATTCTTGCAGCAGTGGCCTCGGGCGAGCCAGGACAGAAAACATGGTCACCACAAGAACCTAAATCGTTCTGCTGCCCTTTCGCTAAGTTGCTGACGCTATGACGAGACTTATTTGTACTTATACACTGCCTAATCTCACACTTGGTGCTTTCAGCAGCTGCGTCGGACAAGCCAGGACACGCAGCGGGGAAACCGCAAATACCTGCATCGTTCTGCGACTTTTTTGGTTTCATTTTGTCGTTGTGACGAGACGTGTTTGTGATTTTAGATTCCCTGATATCATACTCTGTGCTTGCAGGAGCTGACTCGGACAAGCCAGGACACGCAGCGGAGACACCACAAGAAGCTGGATTGTTCTGCTGCCCCTTTGGTAAGTTTTCTGTCGCTGTGACAAGACGTGTTTGTGCTTTTAGCTCTCTTAATCTCATACTCTGTGCTTGCAGCAGCTGCCTCGAATAAGCCAGGGCACCCAGCAGGGACACCACAATAACCTGGATCGTTCTGCGGCCCTTTATGTAAGTTGCTGTCGCTGTGACGAGACGTGTTTTTGCTTTTAGACTGCCAGATCTCACAATTTGTGCTTGCAGCAGCTGTCTCAGAAAAGCGAGGACACGTAGCGGGGATACCATAAGAACCTCGGTTATTCTGCGGCCCTTTTGGTAAATTGCTGTTGCTGTGACGAGATGTGCTTGTGCTTTTAGACTGCCTCATCTCAAACTTGGTGCTTGAAGCAGCTGCCTCGGACAAGCCAGGACAGGCAGCGGGTACACCACAAGATCCTGGATCGTTCTGCGGCCCCTTTGGTGAGTTGTAGCTGCGATGATACGTGTTTGTGCTTTTAGATTTTCTATCTCATACTCTGCTTGCAGCAGCTGCCTCGGACAAGAGAGGGCATGCAGCGGGGTCACCACAAGAACCTGGATCGTTCTGCGTCCCTTTTGGTTACTTTCTGTCGCTGCGACGAGACGCGTTTGTTCGTTAAGTCTTCCTAATCTCATACTCTGTGCTTGCAGCAGCTGCAGCGGACAAGCCAGGATACGCAGCAGGGTCACCAGAAGAACCTGGATCGTTCTGCGGTCCTTTTGGTTAGTTACTGTGCTGTGACGATTCGTGTTTGTGCTTTTAGACTGCTTAATCTCACATTTGGTGCTTTCAGTAGCTACCTCGGACACGGCAGGAACACCACAAGAGCCTGCATTGTTCTGCGGCCCTTTTGGTAAGTTGCTGTCGCTTTGACAAGACGAGCTTGTGCTTTTACACTTCCTAATCTCATACTCTGTGCTTGCAGCAACTTCCTCGGACAAGCCAGGACCTGCAGCGGGGACACTACAAGGTCCTCTATTGTTCTACGACCCTTTTGGTAAATTGCTGTCACTGTGACGAGACGTGTTTGTACTTATATTCTGCCTAATCTCACACTTGGTGTTTTCAGCAACTGCCTCGGACAAGCCAAGACACGGAGCAGAGAAACCACAAGAATCAGGATTGTTCTGTGCCTCTATTGGTTCCTATCTGTCGCTCTGACGAGACGTGCTTGTGCTTTTAGACTTCCCAATCTCATACTCTGTGCTTGCAGCAGTTTCCTTGGACAAGCCAGAACACCCAGGGGGGCACCACATGAACCTGAATTCTTCTTCGGACATTTTAGTAATTTTCTGTCGCTGTTATGAGACGTGTTTGTGCTTATAGACTGCCTAATTTTAGAATTGGCGCTTTCAGCGGCTTCCTCGGACAAGCCAGGACACGCAGCGGGTACACCACAAGAACCTGGAGCGTTCTGTGGCCCTTTTAAAAAGTTGCTGTCGCTGTGACGAGACTTGTTTGTGCTTTTAGACTGCCGAATATCAGACTTGGTGCTAGAAGTGGCGGACTTGAAGAAGCCAGTACACGCAGCGGGTACACCACATGAACCTGGATTGTTCCACGGCACCTTTGGTTTCTGTCGCTGTGACGAAGCGTGCTTGTGCTTCTAGCCTTCCTAATCTCACAGTTAGTGCTTGCAGCAGCTGCCTCGGACAAGCCAGGAGACACAGCAGGGACACCACGAGAACCTGAATCGTTCCGCGGCGCTTTTGGTTAGTTTCCGTCGTTGTGACGAGACATGTTTGTGGTTTTAACTTCGTCATCTCACACGTAATGCTTGGCGCTGGTTCCTCGGACAAGCCAGAACACAGGATCGAGACAATTCGGCAGATAGAGGCGCCGCTTGCAGTACCTGTGAGAGCGGTACTCAGGAGGCGAATACTGGAGTTGGAGCAGTAACTTCAGAACAAAGAACAACAGTTTTCACAAGCTCGCCGAGAAAATAATTAGGCATCCATTGAAATGGGGAACTTAACGTCTAGACTGAATATGTTTCTGAACACGAACCATATAAAAAGCCTCAAGAAGAGCTCGATGCGAGGCTCGCCATAGAGTGAAGAGACTTTGAAGAAAGGCGTGCGTATGAGGTTGGCATGTAGAACCCAGGGTTACAGCCTAACTAGGGAGATTGGACAGCCTCTTGCAGCAGAACGTCCTTCACAACATCATCTGCAGAGCTACCAGTTCATCCAGAGTATCCTTCACGATTTGATGCTAGCCTTTACTTTAGAGGTATTACATTTGACATCACTAGAACCCAGCCATCGTTTTTGTTTGCGTGATTGAGAAAGTAGACTCTAGGTTAAGAGCCGTAACACCTGTGTTCTTTCTTTTTGCAGGAATGAACGATGGAACCAAAAGAACGACATGCGATTTGATGCTTGATGAAACTCAGTTCACAGCTGATGTTTTCTGTGTTGCGTCCGATGGAGGGTTATTTGGAGCCTTGCCAATCTCTCTACCTGACGGGACATTGCCTGTTGGGTACGATGCAACGCATGCATTTGTGGGGTTAGCACCTGGTGGGGTTAACACCCGCTGAAAGCAGGTTGTAGCGTATCATCTGACCGGGCATTAGTTTCATGCAGCCACTGTGAAGCGGATAATTCAAGACATTGTTAAAGAATGCGAAACATATGGAATCAGTGTGAATGTCGTTGAACAGACATGGAGGGAGGTAAAAAGCTCTTCTTGAAGATATTTGCAATTATTGTTGGAAAGCATAGCAGTCCAAAGACTTGGCGTGTTCGCCCATGTGACCCGAGCCCAAGCCATTGTTCAGGCCGGAGGCACTCCACTTGCTCTGTAATCTATATATCCATCTGAAACGAGTGCCGGTGATAAAGTTGCCAGCACATCTTCTGACAAAACTCAACCTTCTTGGAGCGCATGTGCCTATCAAACCAATTGAGCAGCTCGTAGAGATTGATGCCCATTGGGAGCTCGAACTGGCGCCCCACTTAAAGCCAGGATGTGTGCAACAAGGAGACAATCAGAAGATGAAAGTAGGGTGTGCCTTTGGCTTGTTCAACAGCGACACTGCTGTTGCGCTGCGGAGGCTTGTTGAACTCAACAAAGTTGTCTAGGATGTCCTAACTATGGCATGGTTTGTAGAATCCATCTTTAGGTGGATTAAGCAGATGTCATCTGGGACAACAAAACTTGCCATTAGTCACTTCAATTAGAATCAATTCAAAGAGAGCGTCTCCTTTCTCAAAGGTGTCATTGACCTTTTCGAGAAAATTTATATTGAAAGTGATGCAAAGTACAATTGGAAGCCAATTCAGACGAGGGTCGTTACTGCGACAACAGTAATGCATGAAGTGAAGAAGGTGTTTCCGGAGGAGTTGAAGTTTTCTTTTTTTTTTCATAGCCGGTTCTGCACGGATGATCTTGAGAACTTACTCACACCCTGAGTTCAAAAAAATATGCTCCCAGGCAACTGGAATGTCGCACCGCTTTGAAATCTGCCACCTTGTCAATGTCTTTACGACCCAGCAAGGATGAAAGTTACACTGATGCTGATGACTTCAAGCTTTGTGGGATGTTTCATGGCAAGCGCCAAGATTGCGAGGCGAATTCTGACCTCGCTCCTAATTATATGCTTGATGTTGAGGTTCTAGAGCAGGAATAATTACCATACTTTGCTGGGTATATTGTTCGATGCATTACCAAGGGGTTAGCGTGCAAATACCGTCAGACAGCAATGACTCACAAAGGCGATGCTTGAAGAATAATGCAGCTTAAAAACCACAAGGGCAAAATGGTTCTGGTCAATCCCTCCACTGCAGTGTTGCAAGTTGCAGAACTCGCAGACGCGTTTTTCAGGAAAGAATAATGCGACCTTCTGAGCAACAAAGTGAACCTACCAGCTGTAAAGCAAACAATATTGAGCTCGTGGTTTACGGCCAATACTATTCAGCATACCGCGAAGTACACAAAAAGGTTGTGACGTTGTTTAAACGAAAAAGGATGCACATTCTTGTGAAGAAGTACAATGTCGAACTGGAACTAAAGCGAATCGCGTCGAGGAAATCTGGTAGGAGGAGCATTACAATGAGAGTCACAAGTGTGAAATGAATGTTTTACTTCAGGGTTATTTTTGTTCGCTTATTGTACCGCTTTTTTATAGATTTGTGTAATCGAAAAAAAGCTTTTTGGGATGCTCAGCCACAGCGAAACAGTATGATCTATGACAATATCCTTGACCAAACGTTTTTTTTTTGCTGTGCTTGGGATTTTTTGTCTTGTTTTGTAGGTGGCTATAAATGGTGTGAAACGTGCAGTAGCTATTTTGTTACGGATGCATTAGTAGTTGAAATGGTGTGTTTCTTGAAAAGGCGACTACTCCAGACAGTGACAAATGTGCAATAGCCTTGTAGCAATGCATATTTCGTCGACATTTTGCAAGTGATTCATTTTGCGTTAATTATAAAATATCAGTTATTGAAAATTCAAACATTGGTCTTGTCATTTGAAGGCTTTGCTGGAGGATCTCATCTGTCCTCATTTTTAACTCACGAAGTAAGGTAGGCCTGCGGATGCGCCGCAAGGTAATGATAGGCTGTACGAGTGAACTCAAGGATTTACCTTGCGCGTGAGAACGTCAAAACAATATATAAAACACAGTAAGGATCAAAAAGGGACTATCTAATAAATGGGACAAATGAAGGACGCGCTGGCAAGGCGACTAAGTTAAAAACAGAAGGCGCGTAAATAGCAGACGTAGCATTCATTCATTTTTCATTCATTCATTTGTTTATTTTCCTGTGCTCATGAACAGCTTGACGCCTTGGTAATGATGCACAACAAAATATTCACAGGTTAGTTACAAAAGTCTTAAAAGCTACGAAATTTGGGTTAAAAATATCAATATTTGCTCCCCCGAGGGTATTGTAGAAGCATATCCTCCGTGCGCGTGTGCACAGTTGCAGATAGTATTCGACGTTTATAAGATGTGTAAGAAAGCAAACCAAGCTGCTGGATTGGCAAAACGACCAGTAATAAAAATATTACCATACATTCCTGGTTTTGCACGTGTTGTGGTGTCTTTTATTTGCCTAACTCGAGTGATGGCGGGACTACAAATGCACTTCGTTTAAGATACTAGAAAGTTTTAGTAGAGAATACGCTTAGGATTGCGAGCCATGCAGGCCCGTGCTCAATCTATGCTCAAAGCGACGGCACGCGCTCTAGCTAGGCTGCCCTTGCGTACAAAACTGCATTTTCACGCATGGAAAGTTGCATTCGAACGTGTCCCTGCTCTCAGCTCTTGCTGCAATAAACGGGTCAACGAAATATATTTTTGCAGTAAATGCCGATATTCCAAAATACTCAAGATTAGATTGGCATTCTTTTAATCTTCTGCGCACAGCGGGATTGGAGAAATTTGTCTTGAGAACCGAGTGATTCATACTCTGTTCGCGTTATTGCATTTGTCGATCGAGACATATTCCCCGCTATACAACCCCAACAGAGGTGCACAAACAATACTAAATTCGCGT
Source organism: Ixodes persulcatus (assembly GCA_013358835.2). Lineage (NCBI taxonomy): Eukaryota > Metazoa > Arthropoda > Arachnida > Ixodida > Ixodidae > Ixodes > Ixodes persulcatus. The sequence continues at coordinate 165,529 of JABSTQ010010167.1, read as the reverse complement.
TAGAAAAAAAAAATTCTCATCATATTAAAAAAAAGAACTTCTAGATTTCCGTATGCAATACCAAAGAAGCACAGCCCGGCGTACAGGCAGGCGCCCACGCGCGCCTTGTGGGCCTTGCAGAAACATGGCGGCGGGCGGCGTGGCGCGGAAGGAGGGCGAGGAGGATTGTCCTTGATGAAAAGGAGAAAAACGCGGGAGTGGAGGAATTGCGCTACATTTCAATATATAGGCACCTTAGACGCGGGGACGTGTTGTCATGTGGTATTTTTTTATATTTCGCGGGCTTTCTTTTTAGGCTACAAAAAGTAGCGCAGAAAGTGTATCAGATGTCAAACACCTTATTTGCGTGTTGCTCAAGGCACTCTACACATTTTCAATTCTCACCTCAGCCCTTAAACAAATTATTAATAAGTTAGCCAAATTAGTAATAATTAATTAATTGCTAGGCGCACTAAAATAATTGCATACTTTCCAAACACGCTATATAACCATATGTAATTAGCCTCACTCCATCGCTCGGTCTGTTTGTAAAGTTTGGTGCAAGTTATCTGGGACACCCTTTATATGTTTATATGTAAAGAAACAAATAACCGATGGTGCTTTATGGTGGATATTTGAACGGTTAAAATATTATGACAGGGGCCGACATTCCGCGGCCCGCGAGGCAGTTTCAAGCTGCATCCGTCATGACCCCAGAAAAGGATCACTCTTACCCCCTGCAGCTTCCCCACACTGACCCAAGGACAAGACGGCAGTTTTGACCTGAAATTGGGTAAGACAAAAACAAGGAGCACTTCGAATTGGAATTGTCTGGCATCCTATATTGGGCAGCGAACGACTTCACTTCCTTCATGCCTTCTCTTTGTCTGTTCCCCAATCCTCCAACACACACGCACACTTCGCGAATTGCCGTCCGGCCCCTACATGTGGACTTCGTGTCGACTCCGCTCGCCGCTGCAAAAGGTTCACGACCTCTGCTTTATGACATTCCGAACATGAGGCCAACAAGCTCTGGTTGGCAAGCAGGTGATTTTGCTAACAATATAAAACAAACTACGCATACTTGACTTAACAAAACTCCCAATTCAACCAGACGTTTCGTCTCCCATACATGGCGCATCATCAGTAATGCCAAGGTAGCAGGAATGCGAAAAGAGGCCAACTCGAAGTGCTAATGAAGAATCTCCTCGTACAACTCTGGAACGAGGACGCGGCTGGAGAAGCACGGTGATAAATAAGTGTTGATGCACCACAATTATAAGTATTTTCTAGACCGTCACCTTTGTTCGCGAGCCAAAGCTCACGCATTCTCGAAGTAAAAATTGTGAACCCTTGTAAAATGACGGCGAACAAGTTCAATCTTTAACAAAGTGGCATCCACCAAGTCCCTTCTCTCTCCTTTCAGCATAAACGAGACGCTTATTCTCAAAGAACATTCTGTGCACTGTGTTTATTTATATGGACATGAAACTTCTCACCTCATGTGTTCTAAGCGGCACCGAACCAAAAGCATTTTATCTGAATTCTACTGTTTTCTAACTGGTGCACTAACCCTATATTATTCCTATATTATTGTTTAATGTTCGCTAGTTTCCCGTTCACTGGGTGTTTTGAAGCTGTTTTTATATTATTACATATTTCGTATAGTGCGCATAACATAATAAAGTAAGAACTATGAGTATATTACCCTGCAAAGTTCTAGAAAATATATATATTAGCTTACGACATTGGTCTGACTGAGTACGAGATATTCAACTCTTCCTCCTAGACAGAGTGAACCCTCCTTTATGAAGTTAGTGAGAACACGGAAAGATGAATTTCTAATGCTAAAAAGTACATAAAATTAAGGAATTCAAAACCACTGATCCGTTGGCCGCTTCTCATGAAGCAACGGGCATTTACGTTGATGTATATATTCCGCGTGCTGGAAAGTATAAAAATTGTAACTTAATCACTGTTGATATCGTTTACCGTATTTTGTATGCAATTGCTGAGTCTTTATTTGGTTGGTATGACTGCTCTAGCGAATATCATGACGCACATGCATACAAATGAAATTGTTATGGAAGTTGATATCGCCCAATAATAAATAAAAGACTCAGTAGGCTGCAGAATCCAGCTGAAAAGCAAGCACTGGTCAGTATACGGCATAATTTGCTTGAAATATTCTTCGTAAGAGGGAGTACGCTTTCAATAAGATAATGCATTCTTGGTCGAAGATGCCTCTTAATGACATGCGATAGAACATCAAAATCGATCAAGTTCGAGAACAAACGATTTGTGGTTCTTAAAATCCAACAAGCAGAGTCCGCCCCAGCTCATCCATAAAGACGACAATTCTCCTTACCTGTCTTTGATGCAGGTTATATAAGAAACGAGCGATTCATTAGAGTACGATTATAGTCAAGGGTCACTAGAGCGTTATTCGATACCCTTAATGACTGTGACCATAGAAGCTTAGAAGAAACTCCCATGCGCTCCTGCTTTAGTTTGTAGCACACCATTTTTCAATTGTTATATTTTATTCCGGTACCAAATCCTTAAAGCACTGCGTTTGTCTTGCGCCGTAACTGTATTTTCGGATAAGAAAATGCAACTTGCCTAAGCTGGTAAAGATTTTTCTTGGGTAGGGGTTAGGGAAGTACAGTCGTTCTGACTAATTGATGCCTTATCTCGAGCCACTTATTTAACATTACCCGGCGGAAACCGGAAACATTGGTATAAATGTATGAAACATTAACATAGTGTCTCGTCGATCGTAGGTACGTCTTCACTAAGGTCGTACTGGTTTTTTTAGCTTTAAGCGCATAAGGATTTCCGATCAAGGACCTTCGACAGAGCAATTATTCGTAATGTGAACTTCGTTCTGTTTGTGCTACCTTATTAATTTTGTCTACATTTTGTTGCTATGCAACGCTAATGAGCGAGGGCATTTTTTCTGATATTTTCAAAAATAAACATGAGAAGTATACATTTATGTGTGAATATATTTACATATCTAACTGAAACGCGCACTACACGAAAATGCTCGCTCGAACAAGTGAACGGAGTTTTCCCGCGTTTTGAACAGGAGCACCCAAGTTAAGCGCTTATGGTGATTCCCCGAACGAGGGCTTTACACATTTCCACGTTACCACTTTTGATAAAACTATTTCAATAGAAACAAAAAACACAAATGCCCTCGCTTTGTTTTTAAAAAAACAGGTAGCATTTTTTATTTTTTTTTTACGGCATTGAAGTTTACGGGAAAGCATTTTATGAACTCGAAACTTGAACATTGCCTTTGATGGTGACTGCAGGGTGATTTCCTGTAGGAACACTACAAGAGTTCCCCATACTTGACCTGTATAAATTACAATCTTCAGAGTGTGGCAGGAAGAAAAGCTGATGTTACTGCGTCTACATCTGCAACTTACGGGAAAGCACTTTATGAAACTCGAAACTTGTCATCGCGCTTAAAACAGTAGGCGCAATGAAGCTCTGGGCATTCTAAAATTTCGGCTCCTAATTTGTAAGAAATAATTATTCATATATTGGGGGCTCTGAAAAGTTGGCAGGTCATGTATATGAAGGTTTGATTAGACAAAATAGAATTAGTCAGAGAGGGAGTCTAACACACATTTGTTTTGAGTTTATGAACACGTTTTATGTTGTTACTTTTCACAATTCATATTTCAAGTAGGTATAAAATGGGTTCAACGTTACTGTAAATAAAAAAAAAAACCGAAGAAAGGGCGATTTTAAAGGAGAAAAAAATCGTGTGGGCATACTGTCGACTCATGGACTGATAAATAGGCCGGAATGAATAAAGTGTGGCATGCCATGCCGAGATCGTTGAAATTCGTCTTTATTTGCAGCTAACATTATTCAGGATGACATATGCCATGCTTTTAAGCGATAGCTGTTATACTTCGTTTCAGCTTCGGTCCGAGCGCGGCCGATGTTATGAGCCGAAGGGCCAATCAAACAGCGAAAGAGGCACAACGTCATGGCGGGCCTCTGCGCTTGATAGGACTTGCCGGCGGAGGAGCACCCGCAGAGAGACGGCGAATACCGGCTGGTCCAATCAACTGCAGAGAGCACGCCATGACGTTGTGCCTCTTTCGCTGTTTGATTGGCCCTCCGGCTCATAACATCGGCCGCGCTCGGACCGAAGCTGAAACGAAGTATAGTGGGACACTTCGCGGTTTTGCGCCATCGACAGCGCTCCATGTCGACGCAGGCCATTTTCGGTAATCCGCCAAAACTTTTCACGGGCCGTTGAAAACAATATAACAACGAATAAAGATAACATGCATGGTTATGCATAGCAGCAAGAAAACGTGCATGGTCAGTAAATCAGTTCCCGCCATTCAATCTGGCAGTGCACTCGGGTAGGCACCCATGTGAACCAGATTTAGCACAAACAACAATTCTCGGAAGATACGCTGATAAAACTTTTAACATTTTACGATGCAGTTTGTATGAGAAAGCAAAAGCAAAAAAAAAAGTGAGTTTATGCCCCCTTCAATGCACCTGAGAGATACAAAATTTTATTTTGCAAACGAATAACCAGACTGCTATCAATTACAGTGCTTCAAAGAGAACCGAAAAAAAAATTTCGTAATTTTTAATTTTTGTGGGTAATATTTGTGCGAGCAGCAAAGAAATTAACCACATTTAATGTGTAGCAGGGACTGCTCCAAAAAAATTCTTCACTTTATTTATCTCGACCGATCACTACGATTGGGTTTCGTAGAGAATCGTGTGCAACCAGATAAGTAGTAAAGAAACACGAGTTTCAGCCTAACTCTGGCGCAGCACTCGTTTCCGAACTTTGTTCTTGGCACAATAGAGACCCCGCATACGTGGACGTGATAGTAGAGCGTGAATCGAGGCATGGCGACTGTGATTGGATAAAAGAGCAAGAAGAAAATGAACTGGGTGCGTGTGATTTGTTCCCCTTCATTTTGATGCGCTGCTGTCGCATCGATCGAAACGCAACCAGCGCGCAAGCCTTTATTTCCAGTTGGAGCTCATGAAACACATATTCCACAACCCTCCCCCCCCCTCCCCCCCCAAAAAAAAAAACAGGAAAGAAAGAAAAGAAATCCGAAGAAAATTTACTTTCCTAATAACATTGCCGCGAGCGCACCTGACCAAGCCGGCAACGCGCTCCTGGCCTAAGATTCTTCTTCTTGGGGCACGCTGGACAGCGTACCATAATGCAAATAATGAGTACACAGCAACTATTAGCGAAACTAAGGCACATTTTTAAAATTATACCCTACCTACCATGTTAGCGAATAATCCCAAACAATTCTGGAGTATCGTCAATCCTAACATTCAGTCTAGCATTGTCCTGCGTTCTTTTGATGGCGTAGATATACCAGTTTTCGAAAGTGCTACTGTATTAAACGGTGCGTTTCGTATGTCCTTCACGGCCACCAATGTTAATCAATTGCCAGCATTGCCCGTTCATACCTTCTTGCCTATGGACCCTGTAACCATAGACGCAATTGGTGTGGCTGGCGTTATTAATAATATGAAACTTTCATCCGGTGCCGGAATTGATGGAATTAACACCAAGTTCTTAAAAAATTGTAACATGTATTGTTCCATAATTCTCTCAAATATTTATATGCAATCTCTTAACCAGGGTACAGTCCCAAGCGATTGGGTAGTTGGGAAGGTGGTTCCTATACATAAATCTGGTGAAAAGCATAGCCCATTCAATTATCGTCCAATTTCTTTAACAAGTGTGCCATGTAAAATTCTCGAACACATAATCTACTTGCAGTTAATTACCTTTCTTGAATCTAATGACTTTTTCACAAAATCGCAGCATGGCTTCAGGAAACATTTCTCATGCGAGACGCAACTAACATCATTCACCTACGATCTTCATCACTATCTCGATGATCATTACGAAGTTGATTGTGTTTTTTTAGATTTCTCCAAAGCCTTTGACAAAGTTTCCCATAAACTTCTACTTCATAAATTACAATCACTTAACATCGATTCGTGCATACTAAATTGGATTCATGCATTTTTGACTAACCGCCTTCAATTTGTTACTGCTAATAATACCCATTCTAGCTCTCTTCCAGTTAACTCGGGTGTCCCACAAGGCTCCGTACTTGGCCCGCTGCTCTTTCTTATTTACATTAATGACTTGGTACTAAATATCTCCTCTTCCATCTGCCTCTTTGCTGACGATTGCGTAATCTATCGAAAAATTACTGACATATCTGACACTTTCCTTTTACAATCTGACCTTAATCTGATAACACTATGGTGTAACCAGTGGCTAATGGAACTAAACACTGACAAATGCAAATCAATGAGAATATCACGTTCTCTAAATGAGTGTCATACCTACCATCTTAACAGTAAACCTCTCGCTGCAGTGTCTGTTTATAAATATATTGGAGTTCATAAAACGTCTAGCCTTTCTTGGAAGATACATGTCGAATACGTAGTTTACAGTGCTAACCGCATGTTAGGGTCCTTGAAACGAAATTTCTTTCTCGCTCCGTCTTCATTAAAACTAACCATGTACAAAACGCTAATTCGTCCAAAATTGGAATACGCTGCTGCTGTATGGGACCCTGCTCACTCGTCACTAATTACCATACTTGAATCCATTCAAAACCGCTCAGCCCGTTTCATTCTGTCAAACTATCACCGCACAGCCAGCGTCACTACAATGAAAAACACGTTAGGTTTGCCATCCCTTATTCATCGCCGTAAAATATTTCGTTTGTGTCGTTTTCATAAAATATTCCACCAAAATGCTGTCCTTCGCCAAAAACTAATTAACCCACCATCCTACATCTCCGCTCGCATTGATCATAGTCATAAGGTCGGCATAACAAATTTCAATACATCGTTATTTCAATATTCTTTCATGCCTCAAACGTCCTTGGATTGGAACCACCTTCCCGCCTCGACTGCCAACATCACTGATATTGTCCTGTTTAAGAATGTTCTTACCAATATGTGCACACAGTAAATATTTATAGCTCACTCCCCTCTTCAATGTATTTACCTTGAGGGTATTTGAAATAAATAAATAAATAAATAAACTGACACGTACATCGGACGCAGAATCATGGGCTCCCAAGGAGCAGCGAGAACGGCCCTCACCGGCCGCGGTGATTTGTTCGCGAACGGAAAGGAAGACTACAGGATTGTTTTGCCCCAGCATCCTTCGGGGGAGGCGATGAGGCACGCCGTCGTGCTGCACGGCGACGTGGCCTGTAGCCCGTATCGCATCGAGGACTTCCGGAAGCCACTCGGCGACGCAGGTGTCCTCGGGGAGGTGGTCAAGATGGGGGCATTCCAGATGTCCCACGTTTGGCTGCTCGACCTGAGGACCGACGAGGCCAAAAAGAAACTCCTCGAGGCGGAGCGCCTCGCCGTCAAGAGAAAGAAGTGCCTCGTCGTCGAACCTTACAGGCAAGAGCTGAGGGTGAAGCTGCATCGGGTCTCGTTTAGAGTCACGAACGAAGCCATCCACTGGGCCTTCACCGAATACGGCGAGGTGAAAGACGTAGCGCACGAGCGTTTTTAAGGTACCGGGGTTCGACGGCGTCGAGTCCACCACACGCATCGTCCGCGTCGTTCTCGGAGAGGGCGTCACCCTCGACCACCTGCCGCACCAACTTCGGCTCGGCGGCAGCGGCATGGTGATAGTTGTTGTGCCTGGGCGGCCACCCCTCTGCCTCCGGTGTCACATGATGGGGCACATCCGTCGGGACTGCCGGGCTCCCAGGTGCTCTGAGTGCCGTGCCTTCGGCCACGAGCGGGACGACTGCGTCCGCTCGTACGCCCGGGCCGCTGATAGAGGGACAAACGAAGAGAACGGAGACCCCGTCATGGACGAGGAAGAGGCGGAGTATGCGGCGGTACCAGCGGGAGCCCCGACTGAGGACGTCAAGAAGGACAACGCCCCTGGCACCGTCCCCGTATGGGAGAGTGCCTCGCCGCCAAAGCCACCTGCTACCGCGGCTTCGGCCACACCTCCTGAAGTCGAGCTCCAGACGGAGACCTCAACGGGGAGCGACGTGGCTGGAGCGGTCCCCGGTTCCTGACGAGGTCACCGCCGTGTCAGAGATGGACGTCGAAGAGGGCTCAGCGAAGCGCCCGCTCGAAGACGTCGGGGACACGACCGGGCAGGAACTACAGTTGCGCCGGCTCGAGCGCAAGTGGAAGACGGTCGCCGGCTGGAAGGGCGTAGAGGGCAAGCAGCGGTCTGCACTAGCGCAGGACAGCGACAAGCGACCGGAGTGACTCGACGTGTGATAGGACTGCCCTGTGCGACAGCGACCGCTGGGGGTAAGCGACATTTCGCTTGGTCTGGTCTTCGCTAACCCATGGTCTCCTTAGAACATCCTGTACGACTAGCGACCCTCAACGTCCGAGGGCTCGCGGACCGTAGGAGACAGAGACAGCTCTATCGCCTCGTCGTCGAGCAGGACCTCGACATCATCGCTGTGCAGGAGACCAAGGTGGAGACTGAGGACCGGACCGAATTTATGGTGCGGCCTTTCACGGATCTCTATAACGTATGCGTTAGTCACGCGGTCGGGTCGTCGGCGGGCTGTACTGCTGCTCGTACGCCAAAGTCTAGGGGTGACCGTAGAGGAGGTGACCACGTGTACGACAGGTCGTTTTGTTGTGTGTGATCTTTCGTTTTCTGGATATGAATGGAGAATTATCTGTGTGTACGCTCCAAACAAAGTCGAAGAGCGGCGGTTGTCTTTTTTTATTTTATTAACCAGTACTGTAAAAGTGAACGCCTTCTATTTTTTTTTTGTGATTTTAACGGCGTGTGCTCCTCGGGCGATAAGTCAAGTTCGACGCCCTATCGTGACTCCAGCACCGAGAGCCTTCGTAGTATAATTAACAAGCGCTGCCTAGATGACGTCGGAGAATGTCTGTGGAACGGCCGCGATGTTCTGTTTACACATTTTCAAGGGGCAACTCACGCCCGTTTAGATCCGCGCGTATGTGTCGAGTGAGTTGATTCCTTTATATTTTGAGTATAGCGTGAGCCCAGTTTCTTTCAGTGACCATTGTTTGGTCAAATTTTTTCTTTGCAGTAAAAATGAATTTAAAAAAGTGTTTTCCTGGGAACTATGGAAACTAAACGCGAAGCTTCTGAAAGATGAACTTTTTATGAATCAAGTTCAGGCTGCAGTTGAAAAAATGACAGCCGGTGACAAATCAGCTGGGTATGGTATTCAATGGGAATTTTGTAAACAGAATGTTAAGTGAATGGCCATAGAAAGAGCTAGCGCGATTAAAAACGAAGAACCAAAAATGGAAAACTTGCTGCGTTCAAACTTGCAGACGGTAGTTAAAGAAGAGTGCAGAAGGCCGGGGGTCTTTAGGAGGATATTTTATTTTTTAAAGAAAAACTCGAGCAGCTAGATAAAGAACGTTATCACGGAGCACTTGTGCGGGCAAGGGCCGACAGATTGTTAGCAGGGGAGACGCCCACTAAGCGAGCTTTAAGCATGAAAAAAAAGTAGGCGCGTCGGAATGATATCGCAAAAATTGAAAAAGGCGGTACAGTCACAAGCGACAACGCGGAAATCGACCGAGCATTTTTTGAGTATTATAGTGCTTTGTTTTCATCTAGCACCGTAAATGTTGAAAGGTTTAAAAGTGAATTTTTTTCCTTAATGCCTAGACTAGATGATGAAACAAAATTAGTTCTTGAAGGTCCTGTTACATACGAGGAAGTCAAAATGGCAATGGACGCTTTGAACCCCGGGAAATCTCCTGGCCCAGACGGACTAATTGCGAGTTTTTATAAAGCGTTCAATCATACACTGTCTTCGTTTTTAGCGGGCGTTTTAACGATGCCTTTGATTTTAACCTTCTGCCGTCTTTACTAACGGCTCATACCATCCTCATCCCTAAGACGGAAGATGTAGCTAAACTCAGGCTCGTGACATCGTATCGTCCCATAAGTTTGACCAACGTCGACTACAAAGTTTTGATGAAGGTCTTGGCCAGAAGAATGCAAAACGTTATAACCAAGATAGTTGGTCCTCACCAGACATGTGGGATAAAAAGAACAATTTTTACTAACATTCACACAGCGCGGAGTGTCCTGGAATGCTGCGTACGCCATGCATAGCCGCGTGGCCATGCTACAAGTGGACCTCGAGAAGGCCTTTGACCGGGTACCACACGACGTCCTATTAGCTATTCTCGATCATGTTAACGTAGGAAACGTCATACGCGAGGGAGTGCGCATGGCGTACAGTGGCTGTACAACTAGTCTAATAGTCAATAAATCTGTAGGGAAACGTATTATGGTACTGCGCTCTGTCCGACAAGGCTGTCCCCTTTCCCCCTTACTTTTTTGTATATACATAGAATCTTTTTGTTTGAGCATTCTTAGAAACAGTAAAATAAGCGGTTTTATGCTAAAGGCATCCGAAGTGCGTGTCCTTGCATACGCGGATGATATCGCCTTGTTTTGTACAAATCAAGAAAGCATTGTTGCAGCGGTAAAACAAATCAAGAGTCTTCGTATCACCAGTGGAAGCGCTGTAAATTGGGATAAATGTCTAGGGTTCTGGCATGGAGAGTGGGCGGCAACACCAAGCGTTTATTTGAATGTACAGTGGGTAACCACTCCTGAGAAGTACTTGGGTGTGCCGCTCGAGTACTATCGTGATATTGAGCCATTCTGGCGTAATCAGGTTGTGGAGCTCCAGGACAAAGCTGAAAAATGGAAGGGCAATGGCTTTTCTATTTTTGCGCGGACCACGGTTTGTAATTTCTTCCTTGTTAGCAAGCTCTGGTACGTGTTGCAAGTACTACATTGCTCCAGAGTGAATGTGCAGAAATTGCATCGGGCGTTTGCGGTGTTTATACGGGGCTCTTCATATGAGCGCACAAGCAGGATGAATCTGTTTCGACGGGTACGTGAGGGAGGACTAGGCTTGGTGCACCTGTTTCTGCGGCAAATAGTAAATCGGTTTATGTTATTTTTTTCGAGACACTAACGATCCTTTTTTGCGAACTGTGTGTCAAGTTAGACTTGGGCGGGCTTTGCCCGAGTTCATTGTTACTTAGTCATGTGTGTCAGGGGGAATTCATGGGTACTTTAAGGAGTTAGTGGCGTCATGTCAATTTTTAGCAGCGCGTTTTTCATTCGAATATTTAACCGTGGTGACTCGGAAAAAAATGCATAAAGATGTCGTGGAAATCGTTTTTCCAGTGCCTATGTACAGAGCCTTGTACTGTAGCGAGGCAGGAGATGATGTTCAAAAGCGGGTAAAAAGGATGCTGGTACCTCCCGGTGTGAAGTCTTTTTTTCTTTAAACTTCACACCGGGACACTAACGGTAAAGACCTGGATGGAAGAAAAGGGCCTGTTTGTTCCGTCGGGTACGCATTGTTTTCTTTGTAAGAGGCCGGAGACAGTGGAGCATGTCTTCCTAGAATGTTGGGAATGGAGTATTTCTGTGGGACGTCCTCCAGCCGACCCTGGAAAAAGACTTCCCGCTAGACCCTTATGGGATTAGGTTCTTGTACGGTCGACAATGAAGGGGGAGTTTTTTTTTTTATTGTGTTATATGCTCTTGTGTTTGCACAGCATCTGGAGGGCACGAATGGCCGTGCGTAACGCTGACATTGATTTGCGCGAAGCACAAGACTACTTTCGTGAGAGTCATTTCTTTCGTTGAGACCCACAAGGTTCAGCAATGCATGCCTGACTGGCTACCACTCATTGAAGGGCTTGTGACTATGAAAAGATTTTAACCCTCAGATGCTAGCCAAACTCTGACGCAGTTTTTATCACTCGTTTTGTCCGCGTTCACGGGAATGTCTTGTGTATGTCATGTACCAGGCAATAAAGAAAAAAAAAAGCGCTCCTGGCCTAACGGTTATCGCGCTTGCCTTCCACGCAAAAAGCCAGGGTTCGATGCCTGGCCGCGTGTACGCATTTTTGTTGGCTGTAATGTGATCTTCTGGTAAATTCGAGAATTGTGTTGCTTGTTCTAGGTCAGAATGTTCTACGAGCCGAATCTCCTAGGCCGATTGTTCCAGAAGCCACGCGTGTACAAAAGGGGCTCCGCGTGGGGAGCCGGAGTCAGTTTTCACCTCAGCGTCCGGTCTTGCTGTCTCGCCGACTTCGACGCCCACGACGCTCTGTTGTTATCTTCTTTCTTTATGCTTTGGGCACAAGTTCCCCCATCAAACATTTAGTTTCCTCAGTTATTCTTTGTTTCATTATCTTGTCATTCGTGACATTTTTGGCTGGAGGTGCGGGGTAACGCATGTCCGTGCAGCGCTCCTCTCCGAGGTCTCGCAGTGCAAGTCCGAACCCAAGCCCCCGAGGACCCAACGAAGACCAGACCGAGATCCGATCAAGTCGCCGCAACCTTGGCCTAAGCCCAGAATTAGGACTTTTGCCGCCCAAGACCAAGTAAACAAGGAGGACGACGATGGACAAGTCGGTGCAGACCCCGACCACCGCCGCCGTCGTATACCTTCCTGTCGCACCCCGGACTCGGACGTCTTTCCACGGGGAGGTTCACAAAGACATTGAAGACTGGCTTCAGCGCTAGGAACGTGTGGCCCGCCATAACGGTTGGACAGCTGAGCAGTGCTTGTAGAACATCTACTTCGCGCTGAAAGGCACTGCGAGGTACTCGCTGGAAAACCATGAGGCTTCTTTAACTTCGTGGGAGGTGTGAAGCAAGAACTGAAGAAGACGTTCACCAGCCAACACCGACGCGAGAAGGCCGAAGACATCCTTCAAACAAGAAACCAAGGCCCAAATGAGAGCATCCCCAGCTTCGTCGAGGATGTTCTTCGCCTGAGCGCACGCGCCGACCCTCAGGCTACAGAAGAGAACAAGCTGCGCCGCCTAATGAGGGGTTTGAAGAGAGAAAGTTTCGGCGGTCTTATCCGCAATCCGCCGACAACAGTCGACGAGTTCATCACAGAGGCGACAAATATGAAACGGGCCCTAAAAGCGCGGGCCAGACACTACCAACGACACACTGGCGTAACTAGTCTGGCGACATCCGTATCCGACCTTGGTTCCAACCTCCCCGGCATCCGAGACATCATTCGTCAGGTCGTCCAGGAGGAGCTGAAGAATTTGCTGCCCACTGCCGCACGCCCGACTTCACTCTCCATCGCCGAGGTCGTGCTGGAAGAAGTCCAGATAGCCATCCACTCAGAGGCTCCCATCAGCGTGGCAGCCTCCGAGGAACCGACGCTAACCTACGCCGCAATGGTTCGACGAGCACCACCAGCACCACGTCCGTACATGGCGCCTCCCTGACGTGAACCGCCAGCGCCGCAGTATCCCCGAAGCCAGGAAGATCGGGCGCACGTCCGCCCAGAACATGCTGCGCCGAGAAAGACCGACGTGTGGAAAACGGCCGATCGACACCCGTTGTGCTACCACTGTGGGGATGCCAACCATATCTACCACCGTTGCCCTGCCGACAACTGGGGCTGCGTGGGTTCCATCCGAACGACCCACGCCCCAGGTACGGCGAACGCCCTTGCGACATCGAGGAGTACCTCCGACGCTCACCCTCCTCAGTGCCGTCTCTCCACCGCAAATCCCGCTCCTCATCGCTACGAAGTTCAGCGTCCCCGGAGCCACGACCCCGCCGAGACAGCCTGTCTCCCCTGCGTCGCCGGAAAAACTAAGGTCGGCAACGCCTGGAGGTGACGTTGCCAAAGAAGACCGAAGCAAAGAGCCTCTAAAAACGCCAGAACGCTCCCACCCACCTGACGCTACGCATCGCAACGACGCCCCTGCAATGATGCTCAACCACCTGAATGTTGTTATCGACGGCCACGACGCATCGGCTCTCGTGGACACCGGAGCAGACTACTCAGTCTTGATTGGGAGGCTCTCTCGCTGCCTTCGAAAAGTGACGACGCCGTGGGATGGGCCGCAGATACGAACCGGCGGTGGACACCTCATCACGCCTGTGGGAAGGTGCACTGCTCGCGTCGAAATTCCTGGCGAGAAATGCCCTGTGAAGTTCGTCGTTCGGCAAGACTGTGCGAGGGACTTTATCCTCGGAATAGACTTAATCCGCGAGTATGGCGCCGTCATCGACCTCGGTCCAAACCAGTTGACGCTGCGAAGGCCTGTCCTGCCGCCGGTGGAAACCAACATGATGTCAACCGCGATCCGAGTTATCACCGATCATGTTAACTTACCGTCGCGGTCGAGTGTTTTGTACCCGTCGGGATCGATGAGGCTTTCTGCGGCGACGTTCTGCTCGAGGGAAGCCTCCAGTTGCTTCTAGGAAGAGGAATCGGCGTCGCAAGAAACACCGCGAAGCTCCAAGACGGACACACCGTTCCGCTCGTAACAAACTTCCGACAGGAGGCCAAGCACCTCACGAAATTCACCGCCATGGGTCACGCCGAGGAACTCGAGGACTCAGGTGCAATCTCCGGAATAACAGAAGAACTCTCTTCGTGGCCACACAAGACAACGCCGCATTCGCAGTTCCACATCGATCTACCCCTGCCTACCCCACAACAACGCAAGTCATTGACCTTCTCGCCGAGTTCAGTGAATGCTTCTCCACGCCGTCAAAATTGCGCCAAACGACGGTTGCGAAACATCCAATTATTACTGATGACGACGCGCTTCCTGTTCATCAGTCGCCGTATCGTGTATCTGTGAAAGAGAGAGAGAAGTCATTCAGAGGCGGGTCCAAGAAATGCTCAACGACGACATCGTCCAGCCCTCAAAGAGTCCGTGGTCTTCACTGGTAGTCCTGGTAAAAAGTGAAAGCCGTTTACAACTCCCTGTAACGCCGCATTGGAGTGCAGCTCTTGAGGAGGAGAAGGGAAGGGTACTCAGGGGAGGGTATACCCCTCCTTCTTCTCCTCCTCCTGTTCCCGTCATTCTTCCATCTCCACCGGGGGGGGGGGGGGGTCACGTGACCCCCTGCCGAGGTCACGTGAACCCGGGGGGGGGGGGGGTCACGTGACCGCGCGGTGCAATATGGGATATTTCCCATAATGCACCGCGCGGTTACGCCGACGGCGACGTCGGCGCCGACGGCGACGCCTACGCCGACGCCGACGGCGACGCCGCTCAAGCCGGAAACGGGCGCCTAAGAGCTGCGCTCTAAAAAGAAAGATGGTACTCTTCGGTTCTGCGTGGACTATCGTGGACTAAACGCCGTAACGAAAAAGGACGTCTACCCGCTGTCACGCATTGACGACCCACTGGACCGGCTGCGCCATGCCCGACACTTTTCGTCGATGGACCTGAAGAGTGGGTACTGGCAGATCGAGGTCGACGAACGGGATCGTGAGAAGACTACCTTCGTCACGCCGGACGGACTGTACGAATTTAAAGTGATGCCGTTCGAACTGTGCACAGCACCGGCGACGTTCCAGCGCGTAATGGACACCGTTCTTTCCATATTGAAATGGCAAAGCTGCCTTGTCTATCTCGACGACGTCGTGGCATTCGCAAATGACTTCGACGAGCTCCTGAGACGTTTGCGAGCCGCGCTACAGGCTATCCAGAATGCTAGACGGACATTAAAGCCGTCAAAATGTCAGTTCCCTTACGGCGAGCTCAAATTTCTGGGCATGTCGTAAGTGCTCAGGGTGTAAGCCCTGATCCTGCAAAGACATCCGCTGTTGCCGAATTTCCGAATCCATCAGACAAGAAAGCCGTAAGAAGATTTCTTGGACTGTGCGCTTACTACAGACGTTTCGTTTGCGGTTTTGCCAAGATTTCTGCACCGCTCAGGCATCTGAGAAAGGACGACGTGAACTTCCAGTGGAGGAGGAGCAAGAACAAGCGTTCAACGAACTGAAGGAAAGACTCCAGTCACCCCCTATCCTCGGACACTTCGATTCATCAGCGGAAACGGAAGTTCCCACGGACGCCAGCTACGCCGGACTCGGCGCGGCACTCGTCCAAAGACAAGACGCAGCAGTGAGGGTGATCGCTTACGCAAGCCGGGCACTGTAAAATGCAGAGAAAAATTACTCAACGACCGACCAGGAATGTCTCCCTGTCATCTGGGCGTTAACCAAGTTCCGCCCGAACCTGTACGAGATTTCCGTTCTGCGTTGTCACGGACCACCACGCTCTTTGTTGGCTCGCCAACCTCAAGGAACCGTCGGGACGCCTCGCTCGCTGGAGTCTTCGACTGCAAGAATTCGACGTAACCATTGTGCAGAAGTGTGGGCGCAAGCATAACGACTCCGACTGTTTGTCTAGGGCCCCAGTCGAATCTCCTCCCGAAAGCACTGACGACGACGATGACGCCCGTTTTCTCGGCGCAGTTGCAGATACCGATATGGGAGAGCTTCCACGAGACGACCAGGGACTTCGCGCCGTGATCGACCACCTCGAAGGTCAAGTAAGTTCAGTTTCGCGAGTCTTGGCCCGAGACTTGTCAAGCTTCGTTCTGCGGCGAGGCGTGCTCTTCAAGAAGAACTTCGGAACGAGCAACCCTACCTGGCTGCTGGTTCTTCCGGCCAGCCTGCGAGAAGAAATCTTTCAAGCATGCCACGACGACCCGACGGCTGGACACCTTGGCTACAGCTGGACGCTCGCCCAGATTTATGACAAGTACTACTGGCCGAGACTCCCGAAAACAGTCCATCTGTACACACGGTAGAGATGAACTTTTCGCCCCAATAAATGTTTAGTTTTCTCAGTTATTCTTTGCTTAATTAACTCTTCATTCGTGACAATAAAACTTATTTCCAAAGAATGTTTTTTCTAGCAAAATAACGTGCATGTATTTATCTTATTGAAATCCCAAAAAGGCGTTGCACTAAACCATATCTAAGGTTGAACTGCACCGAATGTGGTCATATAACTTACCGTTTTCTTGTAAAGAATATCATAGAACCAGGTTCACACGTTCCAATTTCTTGCTATAGTTTTCGAACATCTCTGGGGAAACAATTTCGGAATACGACCCTCGCCTAGGGTCCTCCAAATAGTTGGACTATTTTAAACTTCATTTGGACATTGAAGTTAAATTTTTTTGGCAAGTCAATAGGGGTTTTCGAGCTCGATGCTCTTTAAAATGCATCGCAGAAATTGGTGCTGGCACGAAGCAAGCTGAAATTTATATTCAGTCTGTACTAGTTTTATGGTGCATTTGACCTTGATAATATTAAGGCTTATATATTGCTCCGCTGAGTTATAAGATGAGGACTACATCCTTGAAACGTTTATAAGCAAACGCAAGCGAATGAAGTGGGTGGTTATGTGTAGTGCTCCTAATGACAAGAAGGCAATGATAAGAAATCCAACTCAGTACAAGAGGGCGTAACCATGAGCAAGTATTACTGCTCAATTTTGCTCATGTCACCACAAATTGTTTTGTTAGAGCTTGTCCTGTTTAGTTTATTGCTCGACAAAGTATACAAGTTTTAGCTCTACTGCGATGAGGTTATGGGAGGTATGAGATAAAAATATATTATAGGTAACCTAAATGCCCTGGAAAGCGTGAATATCCTCAATATATATTGTAACCCGAAGAATGGCATTTAGTGCTTTCTGATCGATATAAAGGTGTGATTTCTGCTGACGCAAATAAAGCACAACTAAGAGCCACGTCTTTCTCATCACACATATGCCGTCTGTAATGACGGCATCCAACGGTTGCTCGCTTTGGTTTCTCACTAATATTAGCTCAGCTTATAGTAAGCAATTTGAACGAAAGTAATAATCTTTGGAGATATAAATATTTTAGGGGACACAAAGCCTTCTTGCACTTTATATTGATTGAAGCTTTGTAAATATTTCCATAACTTAGCGGTCACTGATATATTTTTGTTGTAACTAGTTACAGCATACAATGTAAGTGTAACAGTTTCACTTTAAAATAAGAGTGCTATATCTTATATTCCTCCCGCTTTTCTCACAAATTGTTGCAGGCATTCAATAATGTCATTAACATGGAATCTCCTATGCGCTAGTCTTCACTAACATTCAGTATTTATTTAAAGCGTTCAATATGAAGTTTTTCGTTTTAATTATATTGCGAGGTACTTAATTTTGATGATGTTTCAGTGTTTTAATCGAATTTCGAGTTTGTAATATACTGTTGCAGCTCTCCTTTATCAGAAAATATGGCGTCTCCTGACAGCGTTCTTTAACAAAGCAATCAAGCATATCAGTTCTTGGAAGGCAATGAGCTGAAACACAAAACAAAGTCACAATCTACAATGTCAAAGTCAACACTGTAACGGAATATAAATTAACTCAAGCAATGCAAAAACGTGGAAACAATAAAACATAATGAGAAACGTCGGCTAGTCGGCGACGTCCGAAAAATATTTCCAAAGCTATATCGACCTAATGTAATATTGAGATGCCATATTAATTACACCGCACGATATTGGCACGACCTCCAAAAGCTTAGATCCAGGCTTATTACTCAAAAATTTCTGAACCTTTGATCCTCATTCAAACCCACTTTAAGCTCGCCTTAGCATGTAGACCGAATATGGTTTACAAACAGAAACTGCCGCTTGGCGATTTCTTCTAATTGGCTCGCATAAAGTTTATATTTCGTGAAACACTTTGTCTTTTGCAAGCCAACGTAAACAATTTAAGAAGCTTTTATTTTAAAGCTAATTATATTGCCCATAAAAAGGATGCTGAGGTTTTGACATGGCTATTAAGTGTGCGCCACGCACAGGCGGTTCGAAACTGGAAAAAATATTGCAGATATTTAAGCCATACGGAAGTACGCAATTGATCTTTTGCCTCATTACCCAAGCATTGAAGTCAATTCCGGGAATGTAGGTACACGCGCTGCATGCGCTGGCGTCTACAGCAGTAACTCATCGAAAACAAAAATCTAAAGCAAACTGCAATTTGCACGTGCGGTCTGTATCGCCTTTTTGTTACTTACTTTTCAGTTTTTGTACCGGGAAGGTTAGCGCAAGCAGCGAGTGTACCCACGTTCCCAGCATTCTCTTTGGAGCTTTGTAATTTAGGGAAAGGTCTATTGTTGCGCCAGCATCACCAAAGCGTTGGTCTTGTTAGTTGAGTCTGCATACTAGGCTATAGTAATGTTGTATGTGTCAGATGCGCAAACGAGAGCCGAAAGAGACTCCTCCTGAAAAAGTGTTATTACTCGGCAGTCCGACAGTGTTACTCGTTCTCTCTTTCACTCTTTCTCACTTCTACCCACTTTTTACGGGATTAGCCAAACCTTATCATTGTGTGCAACAGAGCGCATATAATGTGCTTTGCCTACCCCAGCGAGTAGCCTATGATAACAAATGGTGACGTATAATCTACTCTAGATCAGGTGGCCACTGTTACGGCTGCTGATTTTTCTTAAGTTTTCTTATTCTGCACTTCACTTGTGTGGTCAAACACAACTAGAGTGTGCTTCATAGATTACCAATATCAACGAATGATTCTCAACGGTATTTACTGAAAGTACAAAAAGGTTGTATCACACCGCCTATCACTAGACTACGCACAACAAAATACACTATGAGGCACACCGTACCTACTGGCTCCCAGGTCAAGAAAATAAAGAGTATCCCCGGCGTGAAAAGGCGCGAGACACAAGCTCTTGATGCTCGAGGTTGAGAACACCGAGAAGCTTCATGGCAAACAGACGCTAGTTGTTTCAGGCCTCCTCGCTTAAATTATTGCGGTAGGACTTTGTCCTTTGGCCACCAGATAAAAAGGAACTTGAAAAAACTATTTTTTCAAGTGCACTTCCTCTTACAACCATTACACCAAGGAAATTAGTTACCAAACATTAGTCTTCTACTGTACGGTCATGGTTCATAGAAGCTGAAATGACCAATCAACTGAAAGACACCAATGTAACTGACTCGACACATGAAATTGGACTAATAGCAATGATAGGTAGCATGCAGATGAGGTGGCAGTAGGATGTTATCGACTCAAACTGATCATGGTTGAGACATTCACACCGTTGTTGCACACATGTACTGCTTCTGGGCTTGTTTATAGTTACCATATTTTTTGCCTGTTGAAGCATTATACCAAATCACTTGGCTGGGACAAAGATTAACGGCCCAAATATTCGAGGCAACAATAAGTATGGGTAGGCGGTTTCGAGGCGTAAATGTAAGTCACATCATAGTGCTTCTAAACACAGAAAAACAACAGTCTGTGTCGTATAACAGGGGTCATGATACTTTCGTCTTCATACTATAATGGAATGGTAGTTCAGTTTGCCGGGTCGAGGCACAAGAACTGTAGGTATATTTCGGTGGTCGCTAGGTCGTTTCAGCTTTCACTACCCCCGACTTGAAACGACCCCTAACATACTGAAGTACACAAGATACAAAGAAGCAACCTACTAATGTCTGTACAAATGTGATCCAAAAACAGGAAATACCCCTGAACATAGAACCTAGGGAAGAGAAAAACATCATACACAGCCTCAAGTTTCCGAGGTCAAGTGGACGTAAATCCTGCTTCCAAAAAAATATAATAGAGAAAAACAACTTTTCTTGTTGAGTCAAAAACATAAGAAAGGCTTTTTCAACTTATTTCCATCTGTCTTTTTTTTTTTATTCTTTGAGTATAAACTTATCATTCCGTTAGGTCAAAAATATTTCAGTAGAGATCCGCTAAGGCACACAATTATTCAGTCTAATGTTTTCACACTTCCGAATTCGATTGGGATCTCTATTTGTATGCAAGGTTTGTGAAATAAAAATACTCGATTAACGAACGATCGAATTACTATAAATGTTCAGAAAAATTCGGAACATATTTAGCTGTCAGAACACTTGATGAAATTTATAACTGTGGGCCTTCAATAACCTTTAACGAAATAGTTTTGACCAAAGGGAATGACCGCTACCTTATACCGATTTCAAAATCAATAGCAAACATAAAGCTTGGAAATGTCTTGAAAAGGGCTTCCTTATATTTTGATTTCGAGTAGAAGATGTTTCTTTACCTAAAACTTTTCTTTAGAGACAGGTGTTATGTCCCGTCTGTTTGAAGAAACTTGTCATTGAGTATGATGTTTCTTTATTTCCTAGGATAAAAGCTCATGAACATTCTCTGTTTTTTCTTGAATCCCATTTACCCAGAGGTTAGTAGGCTGCTTCTTCGTGTTTCCTGTCTTTAGGTATATCAGGGGTTGTGTATAGTAAAAGCTTGTAACATCGGGGAAAGAATTCCATTTGAAAGTGGTTAGCCATTGTTGTAAAGAGTGTCTGTGTGTCTCCACGTTTCCTTTTTCGGTTTGGTTATTTTTTCTCTAGTTAAACTTAACTCTGTTTGCAAACTTTTCTGCATTTGTGTCAACCTTCAGAGAAACCTAGTTTTAGGTGAATTCACCTTGCTTAACCTGCACCAGCTAGCATGCACCCTCGCTATTTTCGTTAATACATTTATGCATAAATTACACTTTAAGGCACAGGCATGAACAATGTTCGTGATCCAATTGTAAGCACACAGTTAATGCATATAACTGAATAGGAACATATTCTTTTGTTGACTAGTGTTGATGAAAAACAATTGATAGTCAATTCCGACGGACGTCTGTGGCACGTGCTCCGTTCGATTCTACAGCAGGCAGAGGACTTCTATGTTGCTCGGGTTCGTGCAATCGACGCTTCCATTGCAAATGCAACGGCGTGGGTCAGGAAGAATATGACTTGCTTATACAGAGTGGTAGGAGCACCTACAAGTGCTCGGATTGTATCAGGCGCCACCGGAATTCGTCGAAGGTCATGCACAACCATTACGATGACGGGCGTGACGAGGAATCTGCATCGGAAATGGAGGCATCTACACACGACGCTGCTGCCGGGTCTGAGGTGGTGGTCGGGTGTGATTTTGTTCGTCATCTGAGTAAGATGTCATCGAAACTGGATGTCTTAACTGCCGAGGATACGTGCCTCAAGGCGGAAAACGGCTTCTTGCGCTTTGAACTCAGCCTGCTTAACAAGAGGGGGCTGGAACGTCTGCCTCTTGCTTTGAGACGTCATGTATTGTATGCAGCGGCCCCGGTAGCGTTTCCCGTCTCGTGCGGTGGGCCACATTTTGCCTCAGGAGAGGTTCCGAGGCTTTCTACGGTCGAGGCCACAAGCGCTGCCCCAACGTGCAGCAACTGGGTAAACTCCGACTTTCCCGGAATTTCTTCATATGCTCCCGGTACCTGACGTGAGATTCGCTCTATTGTTCAGGCGACCGGACCTAATGGATTCACGCTTGTAGAGCGAAAGCGATGTTCTCCAACTTCAACTGGAACTGGGAGGACTGAAAAGGTATTGATGTACCCCGCCGACCATCAACTAAGGCACTCTTTGTGTCCAGGTTGAGTCCGATGACTATCGTGTCTGACATTGAGGATCTTGTTACCCCATTTTTTGACAACAAACCTTGTTACCGTTACCAAGCTTCAGCCGAAATTTAACTCTTACTCCTCGTTCCACCTATCGGGGGACCAGTCGGTGTTCGATACTTTGAACCATCCGGGTCTCTGGCCTGGGGATGAATATTTCATCAGTTTTTTGGAAAGCTGGACAACTCACGAGTATATAGGCCCAAATGTGTAACAACTAAACATGCTTCGGGCAATTGAGGTTTACTATCAAATACCCGGGGCTTATGTACTAAGTCGGATGAGTTTATTTCGAATATACTGCTGAGTTCTTCTGATATATTCTGTTTGACCGAGACTTGGCTTTCTGCTGGCATTTCCAGTCTCAACTATTTCCCTTCTAATAATGCTGTGTATCGACAAGACAGAGATTATGATACAACGCGAATGAAACTAGGGGGTGGGGTTCTTGTTGTGGTTAAATCCGTAGTTCAGTCTCATCAAAGGAAAGACTTAGAATCATATTCAGAATGCACCTGGGTGTAAATACCTACGAGAGATGGTTTTAATTACTTAATTGTAAATTATTATTTCCCTCCCGTCTTTGATGAGGCAAAGTTCATAGCACACTTCGAAGCCCTTCAAATAAACATAAACGTGTCTAAGTTTCGGGTTCAGGTTTATGGCGATTTTAATTTACCTGGAATTAACTGAGCAACTGGCATTGCCTCTTGCACAACAAGTGTTGCTGTCTACCATCCGCCGTTTATAGCAAACTTTTCCTTATCTGGCCCACAACGCGCGAAAGAAAGTTCAGTTGCTTTTTGTTATTTTCGGGGAGATTATCTTGGTTTATACAAATTCCTCTAACAGTACAAGTGGTCGGAAGTCTTAACTGATGAAATAGTCGACTGAACGACTGAAAGATTAAGTTCCATGGCTAAAAACGCACTTAGTGTTTTTGTTCTGAAACGGCTGGCGTGCCCCTCCCACAATCCTAGCTGAGTCTCTAGAGTTTAAAAGATTTCCTCACCGAAACAAACTTCACTATCATCGATTATATAAAGAACAGGACTAGAGGTTTGGTATCTAAAATTCAGTATTTATTGACGCTCATGAAACAGTTATGTAAGCAGGAGAAGCGTATGCACCTTACTGGACTTTAAAGCAGTTTGTCTAAAAATCCTACAGAAGTCTGGAGATACGCGAAACAACACCTTAGGGAAAAGAATTTGAACAGTTGCTTCGTGATGGTGCGGGGTAAAAATCGTTACCTGCTGAACTAGCAAATTGCTTTGCCTGACTTCATTAGTTCTTTGCTACTTGCCTCAGCAATGGAGTAATATTAAATACCTTGGGTGTACAACGTGACAATATAATCAAAGCAATAAATCAAATGAAACCAATATTTTCCATGGGTATTGATGGCATACCGACTTTTATTAAAAAGGTTGCTGTGCTATATTTGCCCCGGTTTTGAGTCATATTTTTAACTTATCACTTAAACAGGCACTTTTCTCAGAGTTCTGAAGGTTTGCCGCTGTTGTTCCTGCATTAAAAGAGGTGATTCTTGTTTAGCCAGTAATTATCGTCCGGTATCAATATTATTTGGATTTGCAAGAGTTTTTGAGAAAGTAGTTAATGAGCGTGTTTACTTTTACATGAACACTGTGATATCTGATGAACAACATGGTGTTTTAAGAGTTAGGTCTGTAGGTTCCAATTTGTGTTCGCTTTTAAGTTACGCCGCACTAATAGCTGCTATTAGAGGTCAAGTTGACGCCATCTACCTTGACATGTCTTAAGCGTTTGATTGCATTTATTTATTCATTTATTTTTTTTAAATACCTTCAAGGCCATCGGCATTACAGAGGGGAGTGGGGGTTAGTGACAGTAGTACACTTTGCAGCTCAATCTGAGTAGTATAGATTATTTATGGCAGTTTCTAAATAAATGGTCAGGAACAATTGTTGCGATAGATGCGGGAGGTGGTTCCAATCCACCGAAGTTTTCAGAATGAAGGACTCTTGGAGTGCATTAGTGTTACATTTTAGAATGTCTACTTTATACATATGATCAATGCGTGACGAAATATAAGACGGATGATTCAGCCGTCGGTTGTGAAGTAATGAGATAGTATGGTATATTTAGGCACGATTTACTATTACGCTAGCCGGCCTCACAATGGTTCCAGCCCGCATTTGTGTAGATGTTATCATAGTTACTTGTGTGATCGTCGCAATTCTGTGCGTGTCAATGGTATCTTCTCCGAACAGTTTATTTCAACGTCTGGCGTGCCGCAGGGCTCTATTCTTGGCCCGTTTTTGTTTCTGTTTGTAAATGGCATTGCTAATTGTGTTAGCAATGCTAACATCCTTCTGTTTGCTGACGATGTTAAGTTATTTCTAAGTGTGAAGTAACTATCCGACTGGTCTCTTCTTCAAGCTGATTTACATCGAGTTTCGAGATGGTGTATAAACCCAGCTTCTTACTTAACCCCTTGAAATCCAAATCAATGGTGTTATCCAGGAAGCGTGATGTTATTTCTTTTGCATATTACCTGGATGGCGTATTAGTTCCTTCAATCTCCTTTATCAAAAACCTTGGAGTGTATATTGACAGCTCACTTTCTTTCAACAATCATGTCTTCGCTACTGTAATTGCAGTGTAGAATTGGTTCGGAATGATTTAAAGAAGTAGTCGTAAATTGTCAGCTTCTTGTTGCTTGCTAGTCTTATTTAAGTTTCAAGTTTGATCTCGACTGGAATTTGTCTCCGTCATCTGGAATGCATTGACATGTGCGCAAGCGCTAGCTCTTAAAATGGTGCAAAAACGAATGGTAACAATTTTATAATCACGGCTACAATGGAAGGAAATATTTTTATCGCTATAAAACATTGATTCGTAATTTTCGCTGCATAAATTGGCCATGAGAAGGCAGTACAAAGAGTTTCCTATTCAGAATAGAACAGAATACAAAGCGCCAAAAGAACGACAGGACAAAGAGGAGAGTAAACAGGACGAGGTGCACTCGCAACTAAAGTTTCTTTATATAAAAAAACACATAATATATAGGCCGTTAAAACGCCTATTCATCACATCAATGAATAAGACCCCTTGATAAAATCAGACTCTTTCCCTGAGAGGGCAAGGGAAGGTTCACTAACGCATTCGTCTCCCTTTGCCATAATCTCAAACGCCTCGTGCACTTCTCGGCATATTTTATCTTTATATTTCGCCAGAACATTCACATCATGCAGAACTGGTGAGCACGGGCGCCGACTACAATAAACAGCCAGATTACCAGACGGTCTTGCTCTCATAGCTGCCGCGTGTTCCTGTGCAAGATCATTGACACATCTACCAGTCTGGCAGATGTACACGGAGCCGCAAGTCAGCGGAATTTCGTACACCATTCCGACGGCACACTCAGCATATTTGGTCCGGTGTTTTGTGCTGCAATGCTCCATATCTGGCTGGGGATTATTGATTCTGCGGCACAAGTGTGCCATTTTTTCCGGGGCTGAAAATGCTACGGGTACTCTAAACCGCCGTGCAACTTTCTTTAAATTATGGGACATGGCATGCAAGTACGGAATAATTACCGGTCTCATTTTTGGCTTCTCTCTTGAACGATGTGTTTTCCCTTTGAATTTTTTTAACAATCCTTCCGCAACCTCAGTCAGGCATCTTTGTGGGAAACCTGCCATCTGAAGGCGCGAAATCTGTAAATTAATGCTGTCTCGCACAGAATGTTCGCAAGACCATTTTAGGGCCGCCTCAAAACACGGACTAGCAATGCCCCTTTTACTAATTTTGAATGGGCAGACTCGTACGGCAGGATGCGTTTCTTAGATCTTGGCTCGTACGCCCA
Organism: Ixodes persulcatus; assembly: GCA_013358835.2. Lineage (NCBI taxonomy): Eukaryota > Metazoa > Arthropoda > Arachnida > Ixodida > Ixodidae > Ixodes > Ixodes persulcatus. The sequence goes on along the minus strand of JABSTQ010010167.1, from coordinate 139,337 downwards.
ACATATGTGGCTCTCCAGAAAGCGTAGTTTTAGGTCTAGGAACTGTAGTGTTCCTTCTACAGGCATGTCGTGAGTAAACCTCAGACCTCCAGAACACGAGGAAAACACATCGAGCATCTTGGGTACAACGCCATCCAGCGGTCGCTCTGTCAATTCGCTGAACACAAGGTAATTAACAACGTACCTATAATTCTTCATCCTGTTGTCGTGCCCCAGCCTCTTGGCAATGGTGTTGTCACATTTACTCAAGAAAATATCGGATAGCTCCGGCGCGACACACGACCCGATGCAAATGCCCTTATTTTGGACGTACATATCACCTTCAAAGGAAACATACGTGTGCGATAGATAGAAAGATAACAGTTCCAAAAAACTCTCCGCACTGATGCCACTCGGGTCGGCAAACGACACTTCGCCGTTCTGCTCTATGCATTTTCTAACCGCCGAAAAGATATGGTCGTGCTTGATAGCATAAAAAAGATCTTCCACATCCAAAGACAAAGCACTGCACATCCCACTAGCGTCTCCCTTCAAAAAATCAATCATCGTTTCCGAATTTCTATCCAAGAAAGGGAAGTGTAGTTCCAAGCACGACAGGTGTTTGGCAGGAAAGCCGGACAGCTGGAATTGTCAAGATCTTCTCTCGGTAACAATCGCTCTAAAAGGAATACCTATCTTATGCGTCTTGGCAGAAAAGAAAATGTCTAAATGGAGTCAATTGCTAGATAGCACACATTTCAGAAGACCTGAATGGTTCATTTCACTGCAAAGTTCCTTAGCGTGTGTCTTAAGTTTGGTTAAAGGTCCCGGACTCAATTTCTTGAAGTTCTTGAGAACAGCCTGTTGAGCCTTCTTACGGTACAAGTCCCGCGGAGATACAACAAAGTCACCCTCCTTGTCTGACGTAAGCAGTTTTAAGTCTTGGTCTTTAAAGTAGTCTAGGATGTGCGACGTTTTCTGGCACCTCACAGCTTGCCCCGAAGTACGCAAGAGCACATCAACTCCGTCCGCCACGCAGCTTTCCGTGTCTTCATGGCTTGCTTTTTCCGCTATACCTCTTATTCCCGTGTTCCACTGGAGCGACAGACAGAAACAAACGACAGCGACAAGCGTCAAACCAGAGTCTTTCGCGATTTGAGAGGCTTTGCAGATTAAAGGAGGCTATGCTCAAACATGAGCATCATGCACGCGAGGGTATCTTTGGCAGGCTTGCAATCGCTCGTGCTTACTTCACGAGCACCGAACGACTAAATGCCTGCCAAAGGTGCCATCACGAGCATGCTGCATGGGTTTGAGGCTTGTCGCTGTCTTCTGTTTCTGTCTGTCGCTCTCGTGGGACACGGGCATTAAGAGTGCCAGTCTGGCAACAGGTCGCAGCTTGGGCTCCTGGCTGAACTTGGGTCCCTTGTCCAGTGCTGACTTGACGTTAGGGGGAAGTACAACATCCCCGAGTGCAGCAACCTGTTGTTGCCGTGGTTCCCCTCGTTTTTGATTCATGGGAAGCGTCAGCCTCGTCTGCTGCCAGAAGAATTCTGTATATTGAGCGGCAGTCCTTAGGTGATCCCTGTAGGCTCTCGGCCGGTTCTCGTGCTGCATTTCTTTGATAGCAACAGACCCAAAGGCACTGTCTGTGCCTGTCTACCTGCTCCCATGCTTCATATTGAAGGATTCGGCAGATTCTTTTGGCGTGAGCGGTGGAAGGTTGTGCAGTAAGGAAGAGAGCGTTGACGTCATCTGGGTAGCATCCGTGCCAAATGGCATAAGCACAAATCCTGGAGCGGCAGCACGTAATGGCGATGAGGTTGATTAAGCAGTACACTGATTGATGGTGGGTGGGAGAACATACAAAAGAGCCCGTTGTACAAGAAATGAACTGCAGCAAAGTGGAAATTCGGGCCAGTTGGTTCATGATCAGAATATAAAGTGCCAAAAAAACACGACAGGACAAAGAGGAGAGTAAACAGGACGAGGCGCACTCGCAACTAAAGTTTATTTATAAAAAAAACACATAATATATAGGCCGTTAAAAACGCCTATTCATCACATCAATCGATAAGACCCCTTGATAAATTCAAACTCTTTCCCTGAGAGGGCAAGGGAAGGTTCACTAACGCATTCGTCTCCCTTTGCCCTAATCTCAAACGCCTCGTGCACTCCTCGTCATATTTTAGGGGCGAAGCTCCTTATTGTCTAGCCTTGTCCGTCCGTCGATCCGTCCGGCGTCCGTGATCACAGAAAAAGAAAAAAAAAATGTTTGCGCAGTCGACAGGATTCGAACCTGTGCGGGGAGACCCCAATGGATTTCTATTCCATCGCTTTAAACACTCGGCCACGACTGCGGGACGAGTAGGGGGCTCTGAGAAGTGGTAGTAACTCAAGAGCTGGGGATGTCATGGGTGAAACGTTTCATGTAGCCGCTCAACGTCTATACAGGAGAGGGCGCTGCAGTCAAATGCGTATATAATCGTGTTAATTTTTGCATGCATGGCTCTGCTTCACCGACCATAAAGCAGTAATAATGAAGTAGAAACGCCACCCGGAACTCAGCACTACCTTTGAGCAATAAAAAAATGAGCACCATCAGCACTACCTATGAACAATAAAATCAGTATCATCAGCACCACCGGAGCTTCGCCCCAATCAAGATCATTCACCACGTGGAGATGCGGTCATTTTTTATCTTTATATTTCGCCAGAACCTTCACAGCATGCAGAACTGGTGAGCACGGGCACCGACTACAATGAACAGCCAGATTACCAGACGGACTTGCTCTCATAGCTGCCGCATGTTCCCGTGCACGACCATTGAGACATCTACCAGTCTGGCCGATGTACACGGAGCCGCAAGTCAGCGGAATTTCGGACACCACTCCGACGGCATACTCAGCATATTTGGTCCGGTGTTTTGTGCTGCAATGCTCTATATCTGGCTGGGGATTATTGATTCTGCAGCACAAGCGTGCCATTGTTTCCGGAGCTGAAAATGCTACGGGTACTCTAAACCGCTCTGCAACGTTCTTTAAAATGTGGGACATGGCAAGCAAGTACGGAATAATTACCGGTCTTATTTTGGTTTCTCTCTTGTTCGATTTGTTTCCCTTTTAATGTTTTACAATCCTTCCGCAACCTCAGTCAGGCATGTTTGTGGGAAACCTGCCTTCTGCAGGCGCGAAATCTGTAAATTAAAGCTGTCTTGCGCAGAATGTTCGCAAGATCGTTTTAGGGCCGCCTCCAAACACGTGCTAGCAATGCCCCTTTTTACTAATTTTGAATGGGCATTCCTTCACAAAGTTGTTTGTGGCGGGGTAAATTCGGCGGCTTCATTTCAGACTATTGAGTTTCATGTTCTCTCTCACCCGAGTCGAAACATTTTAACTTTTTATCCATCTTGCTTGTCCGCTGTGATCCCATTGTGAAGGATACAAAGTCACTAAACTTTAACATCGACATCCCTTCATCTACTCATAAGTTTCTTTTAAATCTACGTGATTTGATGTCTGCGATTTAATCAATAATCAATTTTCGCATTCTGATAGTGTTGCATGACTTATATTGATTTAACTTTGTTGCTTCCTGTATTTTCAGGTTTTACTCTTTGTACGTTTAGGGCACCACACTGTAAACCGAGAGGTTGTTTGTGGGCACGAAAAGATAAAACAATATATTATTAATAATATCATAAATATCCGCCATTAATAAAAAGAAACAGCGCGAAGGACGCAGGACCAAAGGTAACGAACACACCATAATGCTATTGCGTGTTCATCTCTGACTCTTGTTGTGCTCTTTCCAGGCTGCTATTGGTTGCAAGCTACCAGCCAAAGTAAGTTAGGCCAGCCAGCCTTGCGGAAATTGAGAATTTGTTCCTTTCAGGTATAAACGCCAATATTTTACGCCCCCCTGAAACAAGCTGAAACATACAGCGAAGTAAATTTTGCGACCTTTTTGAATGGATCACATTTTTTGCTCAGAACATACCTACCAGTTGCAGGCTACTGCACAACCAGTGGTGCGGGTTAATTTAGTGTGAGCAGTTTCTTATACAACTTCGAGTTTATATTAAAAAAGAACATTTAAGGCATTGAGTAGGACCAAAACGGCTGCCATGATTATCCTGAATATTTGCCAAAGATTACCTGATATTACATACGCAAAATTGTGCAGGGTAGGACTGTGCACAAATTCCTAAGTTGTTACTGTTTTATATTTTACAATTTTTCAAATAATTGTTCACTTTATGAGAATAATAAGAATATCTTTAAAAATTGGTTATTAATAAAACATTATTGATATGAATGTATATGTTAGGGAAATATAATTGCTGAGATTCCTATATCCGTAGCAATGCAGAAACAAAAGTAAATATTAAAGCCATTTTATTTTATTAATTCCACAAGTCAGTTACAGAAGCTGACATGAAGTTGCCGGATGCTAAATAATAGTGAACTACCGTAAAAAACCTGGGTGCGCCCACCCCACTCCTTCTGAAAACTGGGTTAATTTAAATATGGGCGCTTGACCCGTCAAATTGGGTGCCTAACATATAATTTGCGGATTTCTTATGTTTCCGAGATGCTACTAGTAGTCTGTTGAATGAAGTGGCAGCTTTCGGGTTGTATAACGGTAATTAAAAAGTGAAAGATTTAGAGTACAATGCAGAAATAAAATATCTCTTAAACGGAAGGTCAGAAGCAAATACGGTACAAATAATCGCTCTTCCTAAATGAAAGAATGTGGTTGTCCTGTTTCCTTCCTCCGCGTTTTAGTATTTATATTTTTAGTAATTAAGGAAACTTATTGCGTTCATATTAATAAATCTTAGGTGTTTTATATTTGTATCCCTTGATGGTCACTGATTTGGGCTTCGCACCTTATCTCTCAGCTTTGTTCGGCTGGCGGTATCGTCGTCGTATACGAAAAAGTTGTTCTGCAATTTTGTCGTCGAAAAGTTTAACTCACGAACCGTTGTTTCTTTCCGTGCTCGTGCTTTCCCAAATCATTTTACCTCTACCCAGCGTCGCCCGGGAGTAATCGTTTTGAATAGAGATGTTGGTACCCTTTAACTTGTTGCAGTTGTGGAATACCAGTATTTTTTCGTTGTAGTCCCTAAAGTTCACTATTATAGGTCAGGTTGGTTTTTCACGTTTTGTCCCTAGCCGATGAATTCGCTCCACTGTTTCTTTATTTAAACCGAGGTGGGCATAAACAAGTTCTTTAATCACCTTGGAGCGAATTTCGTCGCCTGTTTATTTTACTAGCCCAGGAAACCCCAAACGCAATCAAGTTATTTTTTCTAGATCTATCCTTCATATTTACCAGTGCTTTTCGCTGAAGTTTCACAGTGTCCTGTAGTTGCTTTACCGTAGTAAACAAGTTGCCAATGTTTTCTTCGCTTTTTTGTACCATAACCAATTTTGTTTTTATTTCATTGATTCTTTTGTTCATCCCATCAAAATTTGCCTGGAGTTTTGTTTGGTTAGCGTTAATGTCTGACGTTATCGCTCATTTGATTTTGACTTCCGAGAAGTTCGTTCATAAATTTTCTGAGATCTGCGGGGCCGGGGTTTGTCTCCACATCCCCACAAAGCATAGGTAACATCCATTTTTAAGATAGTACAAAACAGAACAAGACAATTTGCGGCACAGCTGCAAGAATATAAACCTGTACCTTCTATAGCAGCTACCATAGTTTCTCCTACTAACCTGTTCAATGAGAAAGAAGAGCGGCATTTCAGTCGACTTGCTTCCAGCATGGCTGCTGTGCCCGCTGAAGGACGGTGTAGCTGGATCCAGCTTTATGCCGCGACTGATAAATCCCATGATGCCAAGCTCCCGATCTTACGATTGGTTAAGTCGAACGGTAGGCCATGAGGTGAATCCTTGACTGCCGTGGAACGTGACGAAGCTTGTTGAAGTCCCCGTCTTGGCTTGTCCGGAGATTGCTGACGAGCTCAAGCCCAATGCGTCCGTCAGCAATACCTGCTCGATGAGAAACAAGAGCGGCATTTCAGTCAACTTGCTTCCAGCGTGGCTACTGTGTTTACTGAGAGACGGCGTTGCTGGATACAGGTGTATGCTGCGGCTGCAAATCACATGGTGCCAAGCTCCCGATCTTGCCATTCGTTAAGTCGAACGGTAGGCCATGACGTGGGTCCTTGTCTGCCGTGGCTGGTGACGAACCTTGTTGAATTCCCGGTGTTGGTTTGGCCGGAGATTGATGACGAGCTTTAGCAAAATGCGTGCGTCAGCAATACCTGCTCGATAAGAAACAAGAGCGGTATTTTAGTGGACTTGCTCCCAGCGTAGCTGCTGTACCCACTGAAGGACGACGTTGCTGCATTCAGGTTTATGCTGCGGCTGAGAAATCCCCTGGTGCCAAGCTCCCGATCTTGCTATCGGTTAAGTCAAACGGAAGGTCGTCACGTGAATCCTTGCCTGCCCTGGCTCGTGACGAAGCCTGCTGAAATCTCGGTGATGGCTTGGGCGGAGATTTTTGACGAACCCAAGTCAAATGCGTGCGTCAGCAATACCTGCTCAATGAGAAACAAGAGCGGCATTTCAGTCGACTTGCTTCCAGCGTAGCTGCTGTACCGACTGAAGGACGACGTTGCTGCATTCAGGTTTATGCTGCGGCTGAGAAATCCCCTGGTGCCAAGCTCCCGATCTTGCTATCGGTTAAGTCGAACGGAAGGCCATCACGTGAACCCTTGCCTGCCCTGGCTCGTGACGAAGCTTGCTGAAATCTCGGTGTTGGTTTGGGCGGAGATTTTTGACGAACTCAAGTTAAATCAGACAATCGAAAGACTCCTTGTCTTTCGATTGCTGCTTTGTTTATTTGAATGGCGAAGGATTTCGTAAAAAAATATTGAATGACTTCAAGGAGGAATTTCGTCAAGAATTTAAGAATTTACGTGAATCTTTGGAAAGTGACATACGGACAGATATCCGTGTAATACGACCAGAGTTGAAAGGTGTGCAAGAGAGCATGACCTTCATGAATACCACGTTTGAAGAAATCAAGTGAAACTTTCAAACCGCCATGAGAGAAAACGCAAATCTGAAAAAGGACTACGCGAATCTTGGCCTAAATTGTGATGCAATGGAGGAAGAACTGAAGAAATGCCACGAACGGTTAACACATTGCGAACACTATTCTAGGAACGGAAGCATTGAGATAAAGGGAGTCGAGAAGCGCAGTCAGGAAAACCTTTACGATATGCTTGATAAACTGGGGGGTGCGATCGGCGAGCCGATCACGTGTGCTGATATCGCCGCATGTCATCGCGTACCGACTCGAGACGCCGAAAAGACCAACATCATTGTGCAGTTTATGAACCGAAAAAAACGTGACGCGGTGCTCGGAAAATAAAAAAAGAAACGCCTTATAAACTCGGACCTAGGTGTTCCTTCGCAAGCACCCATCTTTGTGAATGAACATCTTTGCGCAACTCTCAAACGAATCCTTGGAATGGCGGTAACAAAGAAGCGGCAATGCAATTGGAAATTTGTCTGGGTACAAAATGCAAAATCCTCGCTCGTAAAGCTGAACATGCACCTGTCATCACCATCGCTAGGGAAGCTGACCTTGCTAAGATTGGTTAACGTTATCAGTGCCTCTGTGGCCTATTATTCTTTTTTCTTTTTTTTTTCTTGATGGAGTACGTGGACTATGTGTTGCCTAGCTAAATCAGTAAGCACCTTACACAGCCATCTGTTACAACGGTCTTTCACTTAAATGCACGGTCTATAAAATAAATTTGATCAACTTTTTTCACTTTTTGATGAAATTCAGACGTCATTTGATACTATTATGTTTACTGAAACATGGTATCAGCAAGACGCTGATATGCTTAATTTAGATTGTTACGAACATTACTTTTTACGTCGTAGTAATAAGCGTGGTGGTGGTGTGTCAATTTACCTCAAACATAACATTCATGGATACTGGATAGTTATTCAAAAATCACAAGCGACTGCGAGATATTAACCATAAGACAAGGAAAAATATATTTTCTGTTTTATATCGCCCGCCAGCAGCAAACTTTGAAAACTTTGTTTCCTTTCTTGAGCAATTCTTAGAATTTGTGTCAGTAAATGAGTATAATTTAATTCTGGGGGGTGACTTTAACGTCAATATACTTGAAAATTCGGTTCAAACTGTACTACTCATGACTACACTATCTACTATCTACTTATAATTCTATCGACCTTTTTATCACAAGTGCTAATACAGACGTTAAAGTTGCTGGCACAGTAAGTTGTGACATCAGTGACCACAAGCCAATATTTCTGTCTTTTTATAACAGGTACAAACAGGTAAATAAAAATAAAAATACAATAAAATTTCAGAACATTTCAAATTCTATTATTCTCACATTTCGTACTGCCCTAATAAGCCAAGATTGGGACTTTCGTTATTCCCTCCTAGATGTAAACAATGCATACAATCAATTTATTCAAACATTCAAGATGCTTTACGATTTGCACTTTTCCGAAAGTAACAGTTACTGTATTAAAGAAAATTACAAAATCTTGGGTTACCCCCGTCCATATCAAAATGATGCAAAAAAAGACCGTCTATATAGGGCGTTTTTAAGGTCAAGGGAATTAAATAAACTAGTCATCTTTAAGAAATTTCGAAACGAGTTAACCGCTGAATTGCGAAAAGCGAAATCTGTGTACTACAATGAAATATTTAATGACGTTGACTAACAGCTACCTGATATTATGTGGAAAAAATTAATGAAGCTCTAAACCGCGGGACAATCTCAAAACAAATAAGTAACCTAATTGTAGATGGCCAAACTGTGTCTGGAGTCTCTCTGGCAAAACCTTCTAACGACTATTTCGTAAATATAACACCCAGACCGCACAGTGACAGTGCTCTATCGTTTGTTCAGGAAATCAATGGCAGTTTGTTTGTAAAACTTACAGATGAAACAGAAATATTTAATACTTTTATTGGGCTAAAAATTGGTAAGAGGTGTGATATCGATGATTTACAGATAAAACCTATTAAATGTGTTATAGATATAATCTCACCATGTTTAACATATATATTAAATTTTTCTTTAACTTTTGGTAAGTTTCCTGAAATTATGAAACTAGCTAAAATCTCAGTTATTTTTAAAGGAGGGGATAAAAACTTGTTGAGCAATTATAGACCAATTTCTATTCTTCCTATTTTCTCCAAGGGGCTAGAAAAAATATATTTAAACGTATTGAACATTTTTTTTTGCAAAACGTTCTATTCAAACAGAGTTTCAATTGGGCTTTCAAAAAGGTAAATCTACTGAATTGGCATTGTTACTACAGAAAGAAATTATACTTGGAAATATTGAAAAACGACTGCTCACACTTGCTGCTTTCATCGACTATAGTAAAGCTTTTGATTGGCTCAATCACATAACGCTACTTTCAAAGCTTTATAAATATGGGGTTCGTGGCATATCATTCGAATTGCTTAAATCATACCTAGAGAATCGCCAGCATAGTGTGTCTATTGACGTCCAACGCTCACCGTTCTCGAACATTGTTTGTGGCGTCCCACAGGGCAGTATCCTGAGATATTTATTATTTAATGCTTATATAAACGATGTAGTAAGCATTACTGATCAAGCTCAATTTATAATTTATGCAGATGATACGAGTCTTCTGGGCAAATTTTGTTTTAGAAAAATTTTTCCTTTGGTCAGATGTCAATGATTTAAAAATTAACACATTAAAGTCAAAGCCAATTCTATTTAGACCCGTTAATAAATTAGTAAATATTACAAATCCCCTAGTGATTGGAAACGCGTCAATTGAAATAGTACATCAACACAAAACTCTTGGCGTGTACTTCTCTGAAAATATGATATGGAATTACCTTATTGAATATTTAACGAAAAAACTTTATCAAGTAGTGGGGGCCGTTGCTAGGTGCCATAGGTTTTTGCCGGTAAACATTAAGCTAAAAATATACTACGCCTTATTCAATTCTCATTTGAATTACTGTCACTTGGTATGGGGAACAACTACAAAGACAAACCTAAATAGCATTCTATTGCTTCAAAAAAATATATTGCGTTTTATTGCGGATGCTCTGTATAACTGTCATACTGAATCTTTATTTCATAAATATAAAGTAATTCGTGTTGAACACTTCTATGAGTTCCGCCTACTTCATTCAATCCGCTTCTCATCTTCAACGTTTGTGAATTTTTTATATCGCACTTCCGCACTAAGTTTACATGAAAGCTCAATCAATAACCGTTTTCCAGAGAAATGGTTGGTCCCTCGAAATCGCACAAACTATTATCTTCAATCTCTTCACTACAACATTCCAACATTCTTAAATAAATGGCATCTTCATAGTAGCATTGTTTTAACTCTTCCTAAAAATAAACTTCGCACATACTTTGCTTAAAACCTTAGGAAATGTTTTTTTTTGTTCACATGTTGGTTTGGCGTTGTGGCGTGAGAAATGTATTATTTTGTGATATCATATACTTTACAGAATGTATATAGGATATTTTCGTGAAGTTGCTGCTGTCGTTTGTTACAGGACCCCAGACCCCGTCAAGCTGCATATATAGCAACTTTTTGTCTGGAGGTCCCTCCAGTGTATATCTGGAAAATAAAGCTTGAATTGAATTGAAAATGCGTGCGTCAGCAATACCCGCTCAATGAGAAACAAGAGCAGCATTTCAGTCGACTGGCTTCCAGCGTGGCTGCTGTGCCCACTGAAGGACGGCGTTGCTAGATCCAGGCTTATGCCACGGCTAGGAAATTTCATAGTGGCCAGATTTCGATCTTGCCAATGTTTAAGTCGAATGGTTGGCCATTATGTTAATCCTTACCTGACGTGACTCGTGACGAAGCTTGTTGAATACCCGGGGTTTACTTGGCCGGAGATTGCTGACGAGCTGAAGCCGAATGCGTGCGTCAGCAATACCTGCTCGATGAGAAACAAGAGTGGCAATTCAGTCGACTTTCTTCCAGCGCGGCTGCTGTGCCCCTGAAGGACGGCGTTGCTGAACCAAGGTATATGCCTGGATCCAGCAACCAGGTTTATGCCTGGACTCGCCTATAGAAAATTCTGTTGCCCCGAGTCTAAAAACTGGAAGCAATAAATGGTGTTTGCCCGCCTATAGAAAATTTTATGACCCCGAATCTAAAGACTGGGAACCAATACATTGTCTTTACCGGTGTATAGAAAATGTTAGGGCCCCGAGTTTAAAGACTAGGAATTAATTAATTTGCTTTACCCTCATATAGAAAATTTTATGGCACCGTGTCTAAATACATAAAACCAATAAATGTGCTTTAGCCTGCTATAAAAAATCGAATGTATCCCAGGCTATAGGCCTGTGACCATTCAACTTTCTTTAGCCAAACATAAATAAGTGGATGCCTCAAAATTTATAGACCAGTGACCACTCAATTTTCTTTAGCCACCTGTAGAAGAACTTATCTCCAAGGCTATTCGTGACCCGACCGAACTATGAGGGTCGCGCTGGTCAAGCAGAATGGCGGACAAAAGGAGGTCGTTTTTGTCGTTAGCACGTGGACCAACATAAATTTCTTGCACTGCAGCGTAGAATCGGCTGGTGGGCTAGCGCACACCAGCTCGGAGCACGTAAAGCGAAAGTTCGCGCTGCAGAAGAAAGGATCCTGGGTTCAACCCCCACCCCTGCCCGTTTCGATTTGGATGAGCATCGTATTGGCGTGCGGTCGTGTATCACTACTGCGTGGTACACGTTAATGACCTCAGGCTAGCGATTGCACTGCACTGGCTAAATTTTTCTTTTTCTTCTACAGCTGATAGACTTGTCGCCCGGTGAGGCAGAAGTTTTAGGCTGTATAAACATACACACAACCAATTCTTTTTTAATCTTTTTGTCTTGGGCCACTTGATGTTTTTAGGCGGTTGCATTATATCACTAAAAACAGTCTCATTTTAGTCGTCTGCTGCGATACCAAAGTCATGGTTTGTTGGTCCTTATCACTCCCGTCACTTACTTTTTATGCGAAAAACACTCCAAATTAGAAAATTAAAACAATACTAAATCTTTGTGATACAGGTGACAAAGCATGACCCAAGATATGTCCTCTGCTGTTGCAACGAGTCTTGTTAAAACCAGTGTTTTGAAAAATTCATTGAAACACTTGTGCAACAATTAAAATTATTTATGACCCCACCAAAACTGAAAATAGATGACATTGGCACTGAACTCTGCAATCAAGCAAAAGCTTAATTGCAATGTTCAGCACCAGTGTACCAAATTTTAACACTGCATTGTCAACATGATTCATGAGACTTATTAAAAAGATAAACATTAAATTTTAGTTAATTAGCCTAATGATTTACATTTGCTTTGCTCAGGGTGTTGAATTTAGAGTTGGAGGCTATTCCAAGAGACAATTCAAATAATGTATAAAGTACAAGTAATATTTGCTCCGTCTCTTCGTGTTTATGCGACAAATCATGGCAGTCACCGGTCAAGTCGGATTAAAAAATAAGACTGCCATATATAGAGATAGTGCGAACTTAGCGTACCTAGAGAGGGGGGGGGGGTCCGGTGTCGCTGCGTTGTTGCTGTTGTGCTTGTGTGTGTGTTGGGGGGTGGAGTGTTCTGCTTGTGTTTTGCATATTATGGTGTTCAGTGATGTACGTGTATCTACCATGTAGCGTTCAAAAGTCGGGAGAACTTGAAAAAAAATTATTTTGTTCTGGCTACAAAGAGTTATAGGAAAACGCATACAGCCTTCTACTATATGAATGGCTAAATACATAGGCAGCTATAACATGCTGGCTTAAAAGAGCCATAGAATAATCTATACAACATTCTTTAGCAGACCATATAAATGGCTAAATGCACAAAAAAAGCCATAGGCAGCTATAGCATGCTGGCTAAAGAGAGCCATAGGGTGACCCACAGAACTTTCTTAAGCCGGACACGTAAGAAGCTATAGATAGCTATATCATGTCGGCTTAAAAGAGCCGTAGGGTAAGCCATATAGAAGTCTTTAGCCAGCCATTAAGAGAGCTAAATAGCACTATGGCTGGTCAGTGATAGGGCCACAGGCAAAGCTAAAGAGGCCCATAAAGGCGACCATAAAAATGAGAAAAACAGCCATAGAAATTTTTACCTTATTGGGCCAAATAGCTAAAGCCGACCATACATGGTATTTTCTATAGCCAACCATAGAACATTTCTCTATGGGAGAGCATACCCCGTGATGTTGCTAGGGTTTAAGGGCGTTTGAAGTTTGGTTCCTGATAATAATGAAGGGCAGTTTCACATTAATTCCGACCACGGCGAGGATTACGGTCCGATGAAGCCCATCAGAAAGAGTATTTTTATGGCGCTCGTCGTCTTTGTGCGTTTGCTACCACCGGCCGGACCAGTCAGGTACAGTGAGTGCGTCGTGATCCTGCGCTTCTTTATGCGGTTGATTGGTCGAGCCGGCAAGAGCTAACGCACGTAGACGACGAGTGACATGACGATGCACTTTTGGGTCTGCTTGAACGCCTCCATCGGGTCGTGCGTGGCATTGGATGTGGTCGACTTAATATTGACCGAGTATAAACCTTTGCACCGCGTATCACCCGGGTGAAAAATGCTGAGTCACTGAGCTGTGGACGCATACGCAACGTCTAGTATACCGCACAGCGCAGCGACCGCGCATGCTCAGAAGGCGTTCCACAGCCCAGCAAGCAAAGATGGTAGCGCGCCACTGATCTCTATGTCTATTTGCTGGATAGCGTTTGACCAGCTCCGCCTATGGACGGGAATGCGGCCACGGTCGGCCATCTTTTTGGTAGAAATATATTATATCTAGCCATCATAGGTAATATGGCGGACAGCGCTATGGCGGCAGGCTGCCATGAAATAGCCGTGGATATAGTACACTGTACCGTGGGTGATATTTCGTGCTTCATTGAAGTTGTTTGACGAAGCAGATTCTTGAATCCCGGCTTGAACGGTAGCCTCATCTTTGAGGACCCGGCGAAAGTTCTGCGAAAGTGCAGCACCGGGGAAAAGCAGCGCAGCTCGCATCGAAAGCAGACTCAGTACCGGCATCTGCTCTAGATGCTTCTTTCGATGCAACATTCGAAGCGTGCTGTGCTGCTTTTCCTCGGTGTTGCGATTTCGTGAAACTTTCACCGGGTCCTCAAAGATCGGGTCACCGTTCACGCCGGGTTACAAAAACATGTCTCGTCAGACAATTTCAATGACGCACGAAATATCACCCACGCTATTTTGATGGCAGTCTGCCACCACAACTGCCACAACCCTGTCTGCCATGGATGGATGATAGTGGCTGCAGCAGCTGTACCTTGGCTAGAGGTAATATAACTCTACCAAAAAGATGGCCGCCAGTGGCCGCATTACGCGGAGCGGGCAAACGCGAATCCAGCAATTGTCATAGAGATCAGTGTACCGCAGAAGGCGATTTTTGCAAAGCTCTGTAGACGGACTCGAAACCAATAATGCGAACCGTCACGTATAAGCTGCGTTTCACGGGCGTAAGAGCTCGTCAGGATTACACAGATCTAAATGTACTATAGGCCCACGTGCCATTTTACAAACAAGCTCGCGTTTGCCCGCTCCAGGGTCGCTAATCCGGACACTTGCCGAAGTAGTCGGCGGGAAATCCCGCGACTATGATTGGCCGGCGCCAAGGTCAAGTACGGCGTTGGCCAACCATAGCCGCTAGATTTCTTGGCAACTTTTTCGCCAGGTGTCCAGATTACGGCCCCAGGTGTGTGCAGTGCGCGTTCCCTGAAACCAGATTCGCTCGATGTAAATTGTCCGCGTTTGCGCGCCGTGGACAGCAGCGCTACCGAAGCGGCGTTACGTCAGAGCCGCCGGATAGTGTAGCTATAATAGCTTTAGTAATAAATAAAATAAACGAGTAATGTAAGTTCCGTCAGTCATGGTGTATTGGATTGGGTATAGATTTCTATTGCTGAAGGGTCACGTTCCTTGTTTCTGATTAAAAAGAAGCCTTTCTACAACTCTAGCCGGGTGGAAAGCAAATAAGGTTGTTTTTTTTACGTTCATTTATACTGTTGCGAGTTGATAGATATGTTTTTCGTCCCTCCTCCCGAGTTTGTATTATTTCTTACCTGTGAAGTTAGCTTTACCAACACACTCTACTCTTAATTTTAATAAGATATGGCTCACTTTATTTTTTAATTAAAGGTAAAAACGATTGAATAAAATATTTCGTGAATTTAAATAAATCTAAAATGGTGCTTCTCGATAGCTCATGTATAGGACTGCAGGTGTTGATTATTTAGTAAGCATTATGAATGCTGAATACTACGATACACAAAATGAGCATATTTAACGTAAATCATAAATTTCGGAGTGTACCAATGTACTGGGCTCCAAATATATCACTACAACCTTAAGACAGGTTGGTTAGGATTTTTATTAGAGGCATAAAATAAACTAAAAGTTGATTCGACAAACAATAAGCCGCGAAATATAAATATATCTGGAAAGGCAGTAGTGAGAGTTTTTGTTTTTGTTTTTACTCGTAGCAACCGATACACCTTTGTATAAAACTCAAGCTACCAAAATGTAGCATTTCAGGTTGGTTCACATAGAAAGGTTTTCAGAACGTCTCAAATAATAAATGGTGACTATGGGGCGATTCAGAAGCATTACCTGCAGTTTCACCAGAATAGATGGAACGTATAAAAGAACAACCCAGCAAATCGTTACAGCCAAAAATGCATGATTAACGTTAAATATAAAGTATACCACTTAAAAAAATGCACTCACCGTTATAGCGTTCGTGTTGTGCAAATGTACGTTATTAAAGGTTTAAATTTCCGCACTCTAGAAAATGTGTATTTCTTAACACTCCTAAAGTTTTCGTATTAAGCGCTTGTGACTTAGTTCAAGCTAAGTCGGACTGATTTATTTATATGACGCTTGTGAAAACACAATGTTTCTTTTCGCTCTCGACTTGCTTTTTTTAGGATAACATTTTATTTTTCAATTTCGCAAAAGATGCATGTTTTAAAGAAGACATGACCAGAATAATTTGGTATATGTTGAATGGCTTATTTATGACCTTTTTTGGCCTGCGTAGATTTTCAAAAATGGGGTGCGCACAACGTAAGTAAATTTTCAGCGCCAAAGATTAAACACAAAATGAAAAACAATAAATTATGTTAATTTGTAAAAAAAGGGATACTTAGATAAGAGTCGTGATTGCGAATTATCATATTCAATATAAGTTTATAAAGTAGACTTTATTCGTTAGATTGTTTATTTCGCAAACACTACTTTTCTTAAACCTACAATGGGTTTTGTAGAGTCTGTGGAGAAAAGAATCCGAACCCTTACATTAATATTACTTCTCACCTTCTTATTCACTTGTAAGGTATAAACCCCACTCACGTTAGTCTTTTTTGTACGGATGGTGGTCTTGGATTACAGATTTATTGCTGCTGCACTTTAAAAACAAAAAGGGTGTAGCCACTGCATCCCCAAAACTTCAGTTCGACGCGCAGGGCACTGACGTCAAACTGGCGGCCCCACCTTTTACTAGAGGCTGGATGGCGGTTCGATATAATATATTAAACAGCTAAAGTACGTATCAAAGATTACAAAAGAATAAAGACAGAGGTATTGCCGTAGGTTCAAAGAAACTTTAATAACTTTTTTGATATCAGTCACACTTATATTCGCTATTTTAATAAGTTGTACAACTCGGCCACCAAGCCCCTCGTAAAAATCGGTAGCTTCGGTTCAACGTCAGTGCGTTTTACGTCCAACTGAAGTTTTCGTGTGTCATATATGTCACAAGAGTGTATGAATACACCCTTTTTTTAGTGCGGGGAAATAGCTGCGAAACTATCGGCGAGTGAGCATTTCTTTTAGAGGAAAAATAGTAGACTAAAGAGAAAAAACAAGTGCTTCTGCAGAATACACGAAGAGCCAATTACTACAAACAGCGAGGGATTTTCAACTAATGCCGAAGCTGAGACAACAATTTTACGTGAAAAAATCGCATGTGCTAAGGGACAGTGAGCAAGTGAAATGTGATGCTAATTGGAACAGTGCACATTGCATTTTCTATCTGGCTAATGATCTTCTGAACTTTGTAATTGCTATATCTTGTTCCTGCTTAAGAACTCTCGCTATTAAAGCCTAGAAAATGAACAAGCGCACACACAGAAACTAAAGCATAAAGTAACGGTGCACCTTGGACTTCCGGGGAAGCAAAGTATATGATCCTTCTGTTGTTCGCTTGGAGTCTCTAGTCGGGCGCTACGCAGGAAGGCAAAAGCCCGAAGTTCAGTAGAGCCTAATGGTGTGTCGTGAACAGGTTTAATTATATATTTTATATTTTGCTTACTTGTTTAATGTATCCAGGGCCACTAAATCGTGAGACCTTTTTGTCCGTTTGTCGCCGCTCGAGCGCTGAATTTAGCAGGAAATCCCTCTACTCCTCTCAAACCGATTAGATTTAAAAAGGCCTAAAGTGGCGCCGTGCTGAGTTGGACCAAAACGCCGTGCTCGTCGAGCGTCTCAAGTGTTGCAAAGCAGACTGAATGCTGTCGCCCTACATCCCTTTTAAATACAACCAGAAGACAAATTGAATTTATTTTGTGCAATATTTTTGGTTCGTTGTTTATGTGCTCCATCTATGAAACAAGAGAAATGAAGAGGCTTTTCATAGAATAACTAAACGCGATGTCGTGGCACTGAAATCTGTGCACATGCATTTTTTTTTATTCTTGGTTAATTACCGCTATTTTTAGCCTCCTTGGAGTGCATCATATCATTACGATGTTAATGAGGAGGAACAATTGCGATGCTTAGTGAAAGTCCTTGTCCTGACGTTCTGCTCGTGTAGTTTGAAATTGCGGTTCGAAAACCTCGACATTTGATTGTTACCTTCAATTGCAATGGTGGCCGAATGGTGACCCCTATAGATTAGTTTTTAATGTTTTATATAAATCGAGGATCTTGAGCTGGGCGTGTCGACGGTTCATTCTCTAGTTCTGAGCTCTCGTTCGCTTACCATTAGGACGTTGAACCGTAGTGCTGAAAGCTACCGAGTAGCTCGCATGGATTTTCTTGTGAGATTGCAAAAATCATAAAGTTCTGCGGAGTGACTCTATTGCATTTCGTTGGCGCAAATTGAATATGAAAAGATAGCTCAGGGGCCGGGGACGCATAATCCAATGGGGATTGAATATGCACGTCAGAATCAGACTAAAGTCATATCAGTATTTTGCCAGGCGGCGACTGCTTCCGTATTACGTATTCTGACATTGTCAGAACCGATAGAGTAAATTTGGGATATAGGCATTTCGGCCCAGCATCTTGTTAGCCCGCGGGATTTGGCCAATCGCTCAAAATAAAAGATCCTTGTTTGTGGATATAATAAATAATTAGCATTATTTTGTAGGTGCTTCGCAACACGTAAGGTTGAGCAAGACCTCTTTATACGCGGAGATTTCTTTGCAACGAGAAATGAAGAAATTAACTGGTTTTAAAATGTACGTACTCTGCAAGTTAAATGTCTCTGTAAACGTCCACTTGTTTGGCTCGACTGGATTCACACAGGTAGCGCACAATATCATACCGCTATTTGCACTACACAGAATAAGACCAGTGGCTTCCGGACAATGGAGTATAAACGAATGCAGTGTGAATCTGCTAGCCTGCTCGCCAATTAACTTTAATATGTTTTTATCTGGTTATGATAATTTTTATCCAACTGCGTCCTATGTTGGACCCAGATGCGAATAATCGAATTCGATTATTTGAATTCATGCAGGCGAGTAATTGAATTCCGCAAGCAACTCCTAATCAATATTCGCTGCTAGGCACGGGCCTGCGTCATGTCTCGCTGTCCGACACCACCAAGCACAGTAAAGAAATCTATGTTAAAAGAAGTTGGCTTCTTCTGGAAATATTTATTTCGGTTGTAGCAAGACTAAGGTATTAAAAAAAAGTTAACAAGATCGAATAGTACGTTTTATTTCTGTATGACTAAACTTACGTCCGCCAAACTTGCGCCGAGGGCGGTTTAAATACAACAACAAAACAATTGACAGTGACCCTTATCTCCCAGTCATATTGTGCATGAAATGCACAACTTTAGGCTCGATTGTTCAGATTTGATAAGAACATATTAAACAGTCGTTTTGGAAAGTGAAGGACTCATATTAAGGCGAAAGCCTTATATATCTCATCGTTCAGTCGACCTTCAAAGTCCTTGAGTGAAAAAACGTCGGCGACACGAAAAGCGCGAAAACACATTAGCGACATGAGACGTACCAAAGCAAAAGATGCCAATGAAACGGCGCCAAAAGTGCGTTGTCAAAGAGCGCGCTGTCTTCGGAGGTTCGCTATCACCGAAACCACAGCCGACGCCACGCCCCGAGTCAGGCAATGAAACGGCGCCAACAGTCCGTCGTCAGTGAGCGCGATGTCTTCGGAGGTTCGCTACATCGTTTACATCGGCACTTGGACTTAGCGTTCAAGTCGTCTTAGGAATAACATAAAATACCCGTCGAAGGTTTTTTGTTTCTAAGTTTCACTCTAAATATACCATGTAAAGGCTTTAGATGCTGTATTTGTCAAAGCCCGAGGTAGCAATAACACCTTGCACTTCATATATGTATATGCGCCTCCTCGACTTCAGGTGGCCTGCTTCTACGCCCTGCAAACAGCTATGAATCAAATTGAACGATCAAGGTATACCAACATCTACCTGATGAACGAGTTAAACACACGCACCTAGACTGAACCATTATGACATAACAGTTATTTATTTTCCAAAACGCTTGCCCAAAGTCTCCACAACCTGACCGAGTTGTCTGACTTGATTCAGTGTTGCACCGATCCTACATAGTCCTCTCCTTCAGGAACGAAATCCCACCTCGACCTCGTTTTTGCAATCAACATTTCCCTGCTGTCGAAATGCACCGTTAAACACAGGCTGATCAACAGTCATCACAAGGAAATCAATGTCCGCACGTACACGTACTTGACTTGACTCGTCCGGTTCACCCGTCTGGTGCATCGCTACTCTCGGGCCGACCTAGAGCATCTGCAGACGCTGCTTCATATGAGCCTCTGGTCCATGGTACTCGACGATAAATCTGTCGACATGTATGAACTATGGCTGGACTTCATAGATGCAATCCTTTCCCAAAACATCCCATCTTCAGCACGAATCAAGAAGAGAGCCCATTGGATCACGCCCCATATTATCTAGCTGTCGAGACTAAAGCGCCAGCTCTTTTGGAAAGCACAGACGCGCTTCTGCACAACAAGCCTCGAAGCAGCGAAGAGCATCCAGAGGGAAATCAAACGCCTCGCCCACACATCTTGCAACTCGCACGAGTGCGTTGTTGCAGCCCGCTCTGCTAAAAATTCCAAGCTTTTTTGGTCCTTTCTGAAGTCGCAACGAAAATCCTCCTCCATCTGACCGACCTTCATGTATGACAACTTTATCGTCACTGACCCCGCTTCAATCGCAGATATATACACCAGTACCACCTCTCCGTGGGGTCTCTTGATGCACTTGCATTTACCAGATCTTTGTTATCCTCAGTCATTATAACTGAAGAAGTCGTCACCAACTCTCTTTCTCAGCTCAAGTCTTCGTAAAATGTCGGCCCTGATGACATCCACCTACCCCTCCGGACGCTCTCCTCTCCCAACGTAACACCTGTTCTGACTGCTATGTTTTAGAGAACTGTAGACTCTGGCAGCATCCCCTCTGCATGGAAACGCTCGCTCATCACACCAATCCTCTAACGGAACAATCTGAGCACTAACACGACAAATTCCTCTCGTCCAATCACATAAACATCAGCGGCTTGCAGGACGGTGGCACGAATCGTAAAAAAGAAGCCATTTAACTACATTGAATCCAACAATATACTCAGCAAGGCACAATATAAATTCAGGCCAGGACGTAGTTGCGAGACTGCCTTGCCTGTGTCTGTTTACACAATCAGCTCGTCTCTTGGGGATCGTGTTCCTTGTGAACAGTTCCGGCTATATTTCTCTAAAGTTTTAGACCGGATTAGACATGAACTCCAACATAACAAACTCCGAAGCCTTGGAATTCAGGGAACCCATCTCCACTGACTACACGTCCTTGCCTCTGGCAGAACTCAGCAAATTGTTTTCTACGGCTCATCATCCTCTCCCAGTACAGTGTTCTCCAATGCTCCCCAGAGTCGTTTCCCGGGGCCAACACCTTTCTCCATCTACATCAATGACTTGAGGACAAGCGTAATCTTAAAAGCAATCCTGTACGCCGACGACCTTACACTTTGACAAACCCTCCAATCAACCAACACCTATAAAGAACTACAGGAAAACACCGACATTTGCTACCGGTGGTTCCAAGATGACAGGTGTGGGCGCGCAGACCGCTGACGCAGCGGTTTCATTGCCGCCGCGTGCCCACGCGCTGTGATAAAGGTTTTCGATGTTTCTGAGGGGAACAAAAGGACACCGCTGGCCCATCGGGGGTAGCAGCCGTTGGGCCGTAGTCGCTGGGCCAGGCGTCCTGAACATAATGATAATAGAGCCTTTTTTTCTAAGTTACTTCTGGCTTGGTTGATACGTCGAGGCGGACGGCCGAAGCCGATAGCCACATCTGGTGCCTCAACCGGAATTCAGGCGTCCGTTGTCAGTGGTCAACTCGGCCAGTCGGTTGGTAATTTTTCGTTTTTGCATTTCTCTTGAAGATGTTTAGAGCGCAGTTCTTATGCGCCCGTTTCCGCGTATAGTGGTGTGTCGCCGTCGGTGTAACGGCGCGCGTTGCACATGGGACGTAATTTAGATTACTCCGGTTTAGAAACAAGATTTATACAACGTATTTACAGTTTAGAGATGGGGAGGGCTCTTGAAGGTTGATGTCGTACCGACCAACGGTTCCAACTAGGCTCCGCTCGTGCTGGTAGCCTTTTTCTTTTCTTCTCTTCTTAGCACATGCTCCTTGGTCTATTTTATTGTGAGGTGTGTAGTCAGGCGCGTATCCACATTTAGCGGGAATTGTCCTCAATATTTAATAAATTCAATTCCCCGATAAATTTAGTGAAGAAACTGAATTAACGTGCAAGTCTATGACGTCAAATAATTCAACAGTGCGCATTCAGTTTCCCCGCTAAATTTAACGGTAAAACTGACGTCACATGATATCAATGCCCATTCAGTTTCGCAGCTAAATTTAGCGGGAAATTGAATTGGTGTTGATTTCACGAGACGTCAATTGTTACTCTAAAGCTAACGAAAAAAATGAATTTCCTCATGGGTGACGTGACACAAAGTCATGAGACGTCATTTTCCCCGCTAAATATAGCTGGGAAACTGAATTGATGTTTGAGGTCACGTGGCGTCGATTTTCCAGCCAAATTTAGTGAGGAAACTGTAGGAGGAGGGGAAGGTACGAAAGAGGAGGATGGGAGGGTACGCAGGAGGAGGAGGGTAGGATACGGAGGAGGAGAAGGGGAGGGAGCGGAGGAAGAGGAGGAAAGGTGGAGGAGGAGGAAAGGAGGAGGAGGGGAAGGAGAATAAAAGGAGGAGGGGAGGAGGAGAAGGGGAGTGGAGGAAGAAATGAGGATGAAGGGAGAGGAGGAGTATGATAGGAGGAGGGAAGGAGGAACGGAGGGGAGTGGGAGGAGCAGATGAGTAGAAGAGGAGAGTAGGAGGGAGGAGTAGGTGAGGATGGGCGGGTACGGAGGAGGAGGAGGAGGGGCACGCCTTCCCCTCCGTACCCTCACATCCTCCTCCTCAAGAGCTGAGCTCTAATTTAGCATTACAGAGATTTGTACACGTGTTTCATTATTTTCTTTAGCGTTCCTCTAATGCAACTGCTGATCCGTTTTTTCTTGATTTTTCCGGGTGTATTTGCCGCTGCTCTATTTTACCGAACTTTTTGGTTCGCAGGATGCGCTGTTGTATGCTTATCGGCATAGTCATATATGAGAAGAATCTGGACATCCATTGCCCTCGGTGTCCTCTCGCCGTAACTTCGCTCATCCTAGACCAGTCCCATAGAACTTACGTCAGGCCTAGCTAACCACCTAGCAACGGAAAACGCCGGGGGAGCGACGCGGGACTTTACACCATTATCGACCCCAGGCCACCACGCGCGCATGCAGGGCCGCATGTTATCCTGCGTACAGATTCTTATTTTTAGGTTTTCAGGTGAGAAAATCGCCGGTTGTTGTGCGGTTTGATATTCCAATCACAGCCGTCACGGTCTTCGCTTCTTTTATAATTCTAAGAAAACTAAAAAAGGCATTGTCGCAAAATACGGTTGAATAAAATCAAGGGCGACAATTGTGGACGGAAGGCTTCCGTGTTTGTGAGGTAAGATTGATTGTTTCATTTGAATTTTGTTTTTATAAAATGGAGTTTTAAGCCCACTAGTGATGAAAACTAGCGAACTGGTTGCTTCACAATGGTCCCATGTAATGTATAAAGTGAATAATTACAGCACGAGACAGGGACGTCCTATCTGTAAAGCGTTTTCTCCAGCCTTTTTCTTCAAACCGCGAAGTGAATAAATTTAGTATTTGGTGCCTTCTATTAAATATTTTTTTTGCATAAAAATGGTAGTTTTTGTCATTTTTCTACCTTTCATTCATTTTTATGTAATGTTATGACGATGGATACTGGCATCTCAAAGCCCCCAGGAATGGCCAATGAATTGAGTTAAGTATATTAAAACACGCAACCTTACCATTCGCGAAGAGCTGCCTGACTCTGAGTCGCTCCATGCTTATTTCGTAACCTTCAGTTATGAAATACATGCCTCTAACGTCACAACAAACGTTAGTGCCGGCGCTGTTTTTAATGCCAGCATTACGTCGAAGCCTTTATTTATTTTATATATTTTTTGTAACCTTCCGGCTTCCTAGGTGTGCGCAGAACAAGATCGCTGTTTCATTGCTAAAAGAGTTCGGCGGTGGCACGCAGTAAGCATGCACGGCGTGGCCTTCCGATATCAGGAGTAGCGATCCCTTCGATCGAGCCATCTCGTGTGACACGCTGACGCATGGTCAAGAGGAAATGCAATTAGGAACAAACAAAACTATGGGAACCTCTCGGACGAAGGTCATGAGCTCGCTTAACAATCTAACTGATAATGTTCTTAGAAAACACGGGCAGCGATGGCATTCTCGTGTACGCTCGCTTATCCGAACGCTCCACGGAAAGCCTCTCAGCTGCGAATTAGAAGTTGTTATCGTTGATCACTGCTAAAATAACCAGAGGCGTAAACTGGAACTGAAAATAGCAAAATTTACTCGAGCGTAATTTGCCCGACGCAGCGAGTGTCAGTGGAGCGTATGAACGTGCTGGTGACGCGGCGCGTAGGGCGGGAGAATTAAAATAAGTTAAATGATAATTAACTTAATATGGCTCGTGAATAAACACGACACAGTCCTAATACTGGTGGTGGGTGACTTAAAACACAATAGAAGAGTCCTACGTTGGAAGAAACCGAAAGACAAGCATACGGGCGTAGGTTCGTCGAGGCCAACCACGGCGTCGGTTGGCGTCGAAGATGGTGTAACTGGCGTGGCAATGGCGCTCGCGTGGCGTGTCAGTGACACAGTTGACAAACTGTCAACGTGGCCACACCAGCTAGTCAAACTCTCCACTGCTTATCGAGTTTGTGTTTGGTTATATCGTTCGCGTGTTTGCCTTTTGCGGTTGTACTTCATTTCGTGTTTTTTTTTATTGCTGCTCCGGTGTTGATATTTCGCGTTTCTTTTTGGAACTTTTCACAACGTTTTTCGAGTCTCTTTTTCTTTTTTGACGCGCCCTACTTTTTTCCTTGCCCATGCCTCCCAAGCTTCGAGTCAAAGACATTGAGCGCACCAGCGACGCAGAGTCGGACTTAGACGCCAGTCCGTGGGCAGTGAAGTCCAGGCCCACATGAATCACGTATCCTCCACCCTCGTACTGGTGATGGAGCGTCTGCCAGCCGGCACGGTCGCGACCAGTGGCCAACAGTAGCGTGAGCCCTAGCTGCACTCTCCGGCTCACGGTCCCAGCTGGGTCGCCTTAGGGAAGGGGTCACAGACACGCGACCTGCGGGCCGCATGCGGCCCGCGACTCGCTGGGACGTGGCCCGCAGGCAACCTCGTACGAGTCCCGGTTTCCATGTCTCGAGTGCTAGAAATGGCATGCGCCATCGTGATCTCATCTCGCCGATTCGATTTCACTCGAAAAGTCACTCCGCCCTTTTAACGTATTCATATGCTTTTTACTTATCTGTGTTTCTTTGGTCTTTGTTTCGCTTTATCTTTTGCTTCCCAGCTTTTCGTAATGTCCAACAAATCCACTCCTAAGCAGCATGCGCGAGCTCTTTTGTTGAAGGGTGCATCTCCGGTGCACGAACTCTCGATCAGCAGGAGAAACAGCCGAAAATGAAAGTACGAGCTCGAGATTCTCGCCTAAAAACATCCCCATTAAAAGACAATTATAGGTGCTGTAATAGAAAGCGTCAGGAAATCAAGGACTGTCAAATAACTAATTGCTTTTAGAGACATGTTGAGCTTGGTTTATTTTTGAGTAAATTGAGCAATGGGAATGACAGTGTACTTGCTCTCTTGCTCTATTAAAAATGCGAGCAAGCCGGCGGGGCGGTCTCATTTTAACTATTGTTTTCACATCAGGTCAGTGCCGAAAGTAGTCATATAAACAAATCAAAGGTAAAAAAGGCACTGGCAAAGCTGAGTTTACAAAAAGCATAGAGCACGATGTCTCCTCTTTTAAAACTTTTGCCCCCCCCCCCCCCCCCTCCCCGGTCTAAAGGTGGCCCTCCGCCTTCCCAGTGTCGGCTTCCTGGCCCCCACGCTCAAATGAGTTCGAGACCACTGCCATAGGGTCTCAGTCGAAGTCGCCGTCCTGGTTGCCGTCGAACTGGTAGTAGGGATCGTCGTCAATGCCGCCGTGCGAGTCCTCTCCTCAGTCATCATCAGTGCCGTCGTCAGTCTTTTCGCCAATGTCGAAGACACTGTTTGTCGCCGAGGCCGTAGTCGGGTTGGTTCTTGATGTCATAGCCGGGATTTGCCTTTGGAGTTGTCCGTTTCATTGTCGGCGTCGTCTCCGAAGTTGTCATTATGTTATTGTCCAGGTCATAGCCAGGAACCTTGTAAAGTTTATAGTTCGGGTCGTTTCGGAGGCGATAGTTGTGGTCGTCGTTGATTTCACGGTTGGAGTCATCCTGTGATGTTTTCGGGGACGTCTCCTTTACGGTGGTCGTCTACGAAGTTATCGTGTTCACAGGTGGTACGCATCGCGACGATATATTTCGTTGAACCACAACTCTAACAAAATGTCACGAATAAAAACATAAACTTCATTAATATAACCGAAAATGAACGTTTAATGCGGCGAACTTGTGCCGATAAACATTAAAAAGCAAAAACCGTTGTTTGGTAGCGATGGAATGAAGACCGCTTAATACAGCCATTCAAAGCTCATTTTGTAAGCGCGTAGGTATCTAGAAGTTTCCGAGCTCAAAGTAACAACAAGATTCTCGAGTCATCTCGGGCATTTCAGTTAAGCAAACAAAGAGATAAAAAGGACAAGCACTGACGGGATCAAACACTAGCCAGCGGCGTGGGAGTCGAGCACGCTGCTGAGTCAGCTATTTGCACGCGGCCATACAAGACACGCAGAACATCTCAAATATTTTTGCATGAGTTTTTTTGTTTCGTTTTATTTTTTCAGCTTTTAACTGATTCTTGAAATGCCATTGACGTCTGAGCTGAGTCAATGGACCTTTTCCGAGAAGCGTTCTGCGCACGCGCGAGCGCTCGATGCCAAGCGGCGGAAGTCGGCACTAGAAATCGAGGAAATTCGGAAGGAGGCCGTGGATCAGCGAGTAGAACACGTAATTGCAACATATATATAATTGTGTTACACAAAAAAAGAAAGTGGACGGAAAGAAAAACATGACGTTTGGGTGGACGCCACAGATCCCCCTCTTTAGAGTCGCGCTGGGCACGCGCCGCTGCTCGGAGAGCGAAGAAACTGGTAGCGTAGCTCCCATTATCGATTGGTAGCGCAGGTAGGTCACTTTCTCGATTTTTAGTTCGTGCAGCCACCGCCTGGTGCCGTCGGTATGTGAAAAAGGTCCATTGATGAGATCTACTCATTTTATTTTTCTCGGTTGCATTGCTTTCTAAAGTGTGTTTTAGGAAAATGTTTGCATTTAAGGTTCGGTTAAAAGAGGACGTGTTAGGTTCCTCCTCATCTGGTCTTAAATCACAGGTCACTGGTCAATCTGAAGGCTAGAACGAATTACGCCTCTGTCTCCTCCTTTTATATATATATTTTTTTTTCATGTAAGCTTATTTTATCCTGGCTTGCTACAGATGTCGTGTAATTGTGCGAAGAAAGCTGGAAGCTCTTCACGCATTTTTACAGTCTCCGATTCAAAAATGTTATGGGAACACTTTAATTTTAGGTGTTCTGGTAGTAATAAAAAACAACAGTTGTGGGGTGTTCTTTTTAATTTGATTTCTAATCAATTATTAAATAATGCCGAGTTTTGCACTCCTTTGAAAAGATAAAGACGCGGTCATGCCACCAAACTTTTTTTTTCAAAAAAGGTATTTTAGGGAAAGGTTGTGTACATAACAGTAAAGGCCTGTTCACACATGCAGCGGAGCGCTACAAGCATAGCGCTAACCTCGCGCTAAGCGCGTGCTGACCGGAGCGTTGAACAGCTTTGTAGCGCATCGCCAAAACTGTTGCTCATGGCAGGCGATAAGTAGCTGACGACACGTGAGGAGCGCTACATCAGCGCTTCGCTGCATGTGAGAACCGGCCTTAAAAGTCACAAATTGTTCAAATATAATCAGGAAGTCCTAGCGCATCGTCTAGCTTGCTTGACAAATAATTAACCTTCAGTGTTTAGTTTCGGGGTGAGGGGAGCTGTCAGCACGTACAACAGACGCAACAGGCCTGCTTTGCCCTTGCAGGCACCTCCTACTATCACAGGATATACGCCGTTGCTTTCGTTGAAACCAAACAAACACGAGCGGAAGCAGCAAGAAACTCCGGTGTTCCTTTGGCCTTAAAGGGACTCTGTCACCCCCCCCCCCCCCAAAAAAAAAAGAACAAAAATGTTTTTTTTTTTTTAATTTTTTTGCTAGACGATTTTATATAGTGTCAGAAGACTTCCCAATCAATATTTTGCATCGGAGTCAGATATTGTTTATGAACCAAAGTTTATACTGCTCGAAACCGAAATGCGAGCACGGAGCCTCATGGTCTGAATCGCATGGCTACATCCGACCGATTTTTTTTTTCTCCGCTCCACGGGCGCGTGAATCAGACGACGACGATGATAAACTTGCGTGCACCGTTTGTCTTCCGATTGTTTTGCACATATATTCCTTAAGCTCGATGTTGTGCTCTTGGAGATCGATTGGCCGGTTCACGAACAACAGTCCCGAATTAGCAGCCCCACGTCCGTCGTATTGTTGGTCAATGGTGCGCCGCCATCGCGTCGTCCAGCCCACGGTACGTCGCTATATTGTGAATGACGTGTGCCTGCACTTCCTTGGGATGTATGGAACACTTTTCTCCTGTAAAAGTATTTGAAGCTTTTAGGAGTCCACAAAAATGGGGTTCATATGCCTTTCTTTATTCAATATTGACTGTTTGCCCTAGATGACCCAGGAATTTGTATATATTCGGTACATATAATTTGAACGCCGCATGATCATAGAAAAAAGAGTGGGCGCGACTTATACCAGCCTATTCTTGACCGGCTGTTTTCAGGCAGAAAGGAAACGAATTTCGTGCCGCAAAATATGTGCTGCATATTTGAACTCTTAAGTAATATTCAAATAGAAACCGCCCGTCAGTAACCCTTTAAACATTTTGTCAGTTGTCAAGTAAGGGGGCGTGCTGTGCAGTGAAACGGGGTTAAGAGGTGGCGCTGGGTTTTGGTGCTTGAGTCAACTACAATCATAGTGTTATACGCCGAAAAAAAAAAAAAAAACACGGAAGACATTGAAGGAGGAACAGGACAGGACCTTTTCGTCCGTTTTTTTTTTTTTTCTCGCGTATTATACCATGATGAGCAAACTACAAGACCATTTAGCATTCTTATCCAACTTCAATAATTTTTTCGCTTACAACAAAAATAATGTTTATTGAACTTTCGTAAACAAGATGCGATAGATTGTTCTACTAAACCAACCATTTTTTTTTGTTTTTTTACTTGTACTACCTGGGGTAGAATTAGCGCCTGTTAATACATATATATGTTTTTTTAATATTTTATGTATAGGGCTGCAAACGAAATATTTTATATGAGCCAAAAGAAACACAATTAGTTAAAAAATGTTCTACATCCTGTTTCTTTGTATTTTTTATATCCTTAAACAATGTTCTATACATACCAATTAGACACTCCTAAATGCAAAGAAAGCCTTAATACATCATGTAAATCTCAAAAAACAATTTAACATTTTTTTAAAGCAGATTTTTATTAGTTTAATAAACTATGCATAGCTTTGTTTCCTTTATGAAAGTTAAAACCGCACTTATGCAATCGGAATGTAATTTTCTATGAAACTATTTTAATAAAAGGCGGTGCAGTCTGCAGTAACATACTAAATATATTTGTAAAAAAATTGGAGATGGTCAAGCACTATGTGTGGGACGTTTGGCATGGAATGACCCTATAAACTTGCAGAAAAATCATCACTCATAACTAACATAGATGAACACGATCCAAATAAAGTTGTATAATTTCTGCACCCATTTATACAAATGGGCGGAAGTAAGTAACGCTGACACTAAACTAAGCTTAATTCACGTAAATGTTAGGAGTATTTACAGACATTGGGATCAGTTAATGTTAATTTTAAATACGCGCCTGCCAAGTTTGGACATACTTATCTTGAGTGAGGTCAATGCTGATGAGTCAGGTTGCGCTACATTTTCATTGCCAGGCTTTCATTTTTTCTGCTTGCGCCGAGAACAAAGAAAAGGTGGCGGAATTATGACTGTACATAAATGACAAATGCTTATCAGTAAAAAAAATAGATGTTTCATTTGTACAAGCAGAAGTGTGTGCTGCCATTGTTCACAAAGTGAATTTTGTTTACGTTGTGTGTGCTATATACAGGCCACCCAGTTCAAGTATACCTGTATTTTTTGATGAATAGGAACAGTTCCTTTAAAAATTTAATAACAACAAATGCCTAGTTCTGGCAGGAGACTTCAATATCGATGTTCTGTATGAGAGTGAACAGGGAGTACCGCGTTATCTTGATACCCTCGCTTCTTTTGGTCTAGAAAGTGTCATTCAAAATTACAAGAGGGAGGAATATTATGGTAATAAAATTACAAAATCATGTATTGACCACATAGTTATAAGAATTAGTAATTTGAAAACACTGTCTGGAGTCATTAAGCAAAAGATAGCTGCCCATTACATTACTGTACTCTCAATATTAGGCGAAAATACTGCTGAAAGTGTAGATTTAGAAAATGGGTACAAAGTTATACTAGATACTAAGAAAATCGATAACTTAAAACAATCGTTCGATTGGAATTCTTTATGCGAGTTCGATCACATTGTAGCCTATGATAAACTTGTGGACACGTTTCAGGATATTTATTCCAGAAGTACCAGAAAAATAAAATTGAAGAAACGAAAACCTGAGAATGTTTGGATAAACGAGGAAATATTAGAATTGAGTTATCAAAAGGAAAGGCTTTGGATCAGATGTAAGCAAAATCCCGAGAACACAGAACTAAGAAATGAATTTCGTGCAGTGCGCAATAAAGTGACAGCAAAAATACGTTTAGAAAAAGGGAAACATTATTGAAATCAGCTCACGTCGTCGACAAGAAACATAAAAAGACATGGAACTTATTAAACCAATTAACTGGTAGAAAGTCTAAAAATAGCGTGGATGATACAATTCAGAAAAACGTTCCTGGATTAGATTCTTATTCAACGTTATCAGAATCATTAATAAGTGTTTTTTTTTGACTCCTTAAGAAGTATAAAAAGTAACATTTCACTGATTGGCCCCAATCCTGTCACTCCACAGGTCAGATGCTCAAGTTCGGCGTACCTACCTCAGATGACGGAGAGCGAACTATTGAGGATTATAAATGCTATGCCAATAACTAAAACACCAGGATTTGATAATATTACAATACGAGATATTCGGTATAACTTTGATAAATTAAAACACGTTTTAATGAAAATAATTAATGACACCTTTCATACCGGAAGAATTCCTGAGGGCTTGAAGATATCTATTATATGTCCTCTGTATAAAAGGGGTAAAAAAACAGGCATTGGAGACCGACAGACCCATTTCCATTCTACTTGCATTAGCTCATATAATCGACACCGTATAATAATTGTACTTGGAAACCTTTGCCATACGACAATTGTGTAAAATATCTAGGATTATACGTGGACGAACATTTATCATGGAATCAACATGTGGAATTTGTGACCAAAAGACTACGTGCCGTTTCAGCATATTTGTACAGAATAAGAAGCTTGTGAAGCGTAAAGATAAGATTACTAGTGTACAGGTCGTTATCTGAGTCTATTCTACGATATGGAATCACTTTATGTGGGCACTGTTCTTCATACAAGACAAATGCAATAGACAGAATTTTAAAACATATTGGGAAAAACATTACATACGGAACTCCATTCGGAACATTAGATATAAAAATAAAGCAAAAAAGCTCAAAATTTTATTTTTTTTTTAAATTTTCATAGATGTGTTACGTTTATAAATTATTTTTATGATTCTGCATTCAAGGTTCCAGTGGACAAGCCTAGGGACCTAAGGCGTAAAGAACGGGTTTCAAATCCACAGAATTTACACGCGATACGAAAAAAGGTGCAGAAATCACTTTATTCCCACTTCATTTAATGACCTCACTAAGCCTTTAATGAAAACAAATTCGATAAAAATACTAAAAAAATTGGCACCTCTCATTACCTGCTTAAAGGAAAATAAATTCGATAAAAGTACTAAAAAAATTGGTACCTCTCATTACCTGCTTAAACATTGCTTTCCTCTCATCCCTGTATACTTGCCTTATAATGATTTTAATAGTTGTTTTCATTTTGTTTTGCTGCCGAATTTGGGCTCTGTTCTGTAATAATGTTGGTATTGATGGCCACATTACCCACTCGTTCGAGTTTTTGTATCATGCTGCATTGATATGTATTTCGCTGGATTTTCTGGTCCTACACACAAGCAGGATACTGCTTTTGCAGGCCAGCATTATTTATATGTATTTGTAAAGTGAATGAAACTTTATTATTATTATTATGATTATTATTTTTACTATTATTATTATGCACTACTGCAATCAGCAAAGTGTACCACGCCCAAAACACTTCCTGGTACCGTGTGTCTTATATCAGCCGACGGTTCTACAATCGAACAAGAAGGACAGATCTCTTTGACTCCAGAAACTTAGGAACAATAGTCAACCTCCCCTTTGTAATTGTGTGCAAGTCACAATGGTCAATTATACTCGGCCGTGACTGGTGTTCAAACGTCCAGCTCTCTCTATCGTTTCGAGGAGGTGAACATTGTTCGTCAGCCCTACCAACTTTGAGTATTGGCGATCAGTCTGTTTGGTCTGCGACAGAGTTGCCCCAAGGAGATAGCGGGGGAAGCAAAGAAGCAACTTCCTGGAAGTTTCAGAGCTTATTCGATGAATTTGTCCTAGCGTGGTCCAGCTTGAAAAACCTGAGGAATACCGCTGCAGCCCAAGCATGTTCGACCGTCGCAACTGCTACGACATTTGTGTCTACACTAATGGCACCGATGGTCAATCGAAAACCACAGAAGGTGTTCCGTATGGTCGCAGCATCGGACTTTGTTGTACCTAAGTTATCTGCAGTTTGGGCTACAGGAATAATTCCAGGTTCAATGACGTCAAGAGATATCCCAGTTGAATCACTGCTACAATCTCGTCCTGGGCTGGAGTTTGCTATACCTCGCTGCCTTATTTCCTGCGAGAAGGCGAGTTTGATGCTTCCAGTTTTAAACGTGACGAATGGTGACCTCCTGAAATCCGATGAAGACTTCGGACCTGTGACATTTGCCCTCTCACATGCCACTGTCGCGACAATTATTACGGCACCAACGATGTCTTTCCCGCAAGATTGCCTTGAAAAAGCTAGTGATCTTCTATGGTGGGAATTTATTTTCGGCCACAACTTAACAGAACAACAAAAGGCACGGATAGAAGATCTGCTCTTGTACCTTCGACAGTGCATTGCTATTACACCAGAAGAGCTAGGGTGCACACCACTTGTGCGCCACACCATCAATACTGGTGATCACGCTCCAGTACATCACAATCCAAGACGTGTTTCGATGAGAGAACGGGAGGAGATAAACCACCAGGTAGACGACATGCTTCAAAGGGACATTATAACTAGCTCCAACAGTCTTTGGTTGTCACCAGTTGTCCTGGTTAGAAAAAAAGACGGCTCTACAAGATTCTGCGTGGACTACCGGAAACTTAACGGCATAACGAAACCAGACGTGTATCCTTTGCCACGACTTCATGATGCCCTTGATCGCCTTCATGGTGCCAGCTACTTTACTACTCTGGATCTCATGTCCGGATGCAAGTGGAAAAAAAACTGCCTTTGTGACTCCTGACGGATTGTTCTAGTTTAACCGTCTTCAATTCGGACTCTGCAATGCACCTGCGACCTTCCAACGCCTCATGAATAGAGTGCTTGGACACCTGAAGTGGACGATGGCGTTAGTTTATCTTGATGATGTCATTCCCGATTGAAAAATCCGGCAAAACGTCCAGTGACATTCGGTGGAAACGGGTTTAATTTCCACTCATTTGCACCAGACACCAGTGTAGTTTACCAGTTTTTTGGTGGAAATACTACCGGCCGCCACTTTCAGTTACCAGATATCGGTGGACGTTTTACCGGAGCCACTTTCGGTTAAAATCCGGCAAAAGCTTCCAGTGACATACGATTAAAGCGGGTTAATTTCAACTCATTTTCACCAGAAACCAGCGTAGTTTACCAGTCTTGGGTGGAAATATTACCGGCAGCCACTTTCGCTGCAAGTTTTACCAGAACCACTTTCGATTACCCGTCGCTGGAATCCTACCGGAAGCCACTCTCGTTTGACGGACACCGAACTACACTGGAAGCCGACGCAAGGGGAACGGCTAAAGGCAAGGAAGCCAAGACGAGCAGGGGGACTGATTTTGTAATGGTGGCCGCCAATGCAGTGACATTCTTGTGAGTGCGTGTTTTAGCTCGAGACGACGTTGCAATCCTGCAAGAAGTGCGTGCAGCGAACTGTTTTGACGATCCAAAAAGGTGGGCAGCTATCACCGGCCACTTGCTTTTTGCAACAGGCAAAAGTCGGGGCCAGAGCAGGTACGAGACCACTCAGGCGGCATTCTCGTGAGTGCGAGTTTTAGCTCAGGACGACATTGAAATCCTCAAGAAGTGCGTGCAGCGAACTGTTTTGACGATCCAAAAAGGTGGGCACTTTTACCCGTTTTTATCCGAAACCAGTTTACCAGTCTTCTAGATTATTTGCCGGCAAACAGATTTCGCTGGAATTTCACCGGCATCGAGTTTCCAGATTTCGCTGGAATGTCGCCGGCAGCCACTTTCGTTTACCAGACGACCCGGGTTTGCTAGAAATCTTACCCGAAACGGGTGACTCGCTTCCCTGTTTACCGAACTTCACTCGAAGCCGACGTGAGGGGACGGGGAAGCCGAGACGAGCCGGGGACTGGGCGTGTAATTATGGTGCCTCGCACCAAGGACGAGTCCCCACGCACCCTCTCTCCCTCGCATTGTGTTTGTGGGGAAAATGCGAGAGGGTCGTTTTGCTGACTTTTTTTTTTAAAAAAAACTGTTTCTTTGTCCGTCAACGAGCAACGGCCGGCCAGGAACGAACGCTCAGTCTCGGCTTCTCGTTCCATGTGTGTGACCTGTATCTTCCAAAGCAGCTGGGTGTGCAGATGAAAAAAAATATTTTTCAGTGGCCTGCTTCTTACGCCTCTTTGTCCGTCCGGCTTCACAAGCATCCAGCGAGCGAAAAAGACTGTGCCCAAGATTTCTCAACGTCGGCGGATGTTCGTTCCGCGCGTTCGTGGTTTTCGCTAAGCGTGCTTCTGACAGTGTGTATGTGTCCGCCTGGTGCACCCGCGGCGACGACATCAGGGACGACATCGTGATCTGTGCCCGTGATTTCTCAACGGCGGCGGATGTTCGTTCCGCGCGTTCGTGGTTTTCGCTAAACGTGCTACCGACAGTATACGTGTGTGTGTTCATGTGGTGCACCTGCGCGGTTTTATTAGTTGAACTACCGTCCGTCTAGGAATTTACCCAGCTGCATTGTGAGTACATTGAAAGATATATTTTGCGACAAAGAACTCGGTTGTTCGTATTTGGTCTGATTGCTTTTGTCGACAGATGTGCAAATTGTTTCAGTGGTATGGACCCTGTTAAATAAATACATAAAACCTTCAGGTCTATGTGGACTAACTACTTTAATTGTTACCGAATCGTCCAGGATCTGGTAAACATACACCAACCACGGTTCACAGGGTTCCTCCTAAGTGCCTTCCGTTGACATCCGAAAAAAGAAAGAAAACTCACGGTAAATTCCGGCCAATCTGGTGATCTTCTGGTAAATTATGGCTTTACTGGAAGTGAAAAGAGTCCCATAATTCATTAAAATAGATTTTTACTGGAAATAATCTTCCGGTAAAAATCCTGTGACATTCTGGTAAAAATCTGGTGACATTAGGGTAAACATTCGGTAACATTCCTGTAAAACAACCGGTGACATTCCAGTAAATATCCGGTGACATTCCGGTAAACTACGGCTTTACTGGAAGTGAAAACAGTCCCATAATCCGGTAAAATAGGCTTTTACTGGAAATGACATTTCGGTAAAAACAAAAACATTTCAATAGGGTTGTATACGCTGACACCTTTGAAGAACACCAGCACCGTCTGCGTGTAGTGCTGAATGCCCTCACCAATGCGCACCTCCGTCTGAAACCATCAAAATATTTCTTCGGGTGCGACACAGTCATTTACTTAGGGCATGTTGTCAACAAAGAGGGTATTCGCCCGGATCCAACCAAGCTGGCAGCGCTAGCCAATATTCCTGAGCCCACTACCACGAAGCAGTTGAAAAGCTTTTTAGGCTTTGCGTCCTATTTTCATGGATTAGTAAGAAACCTCTCTCTCAGAGCTGCTTCACTGACTGAGCTTCTTAAAGAAGACACCAAGTAGCGTTTGTGCGCAAAGGAACAAGCTTCTTTTGCTGATATCAAACGAGCACTTCTTGACCACCTACCCTGGCTCATTTTTCTGAAGAAGCACCAACGTTCATTCACACTGATGCCAGTGGCGAAGGGCTTAGCGCTGTTCTTCTCCAGGGTGACAGTGCAGGAGTAGAACATCCCGTCATATACGCAAGCCGCAAACTCAGCGAACCAGAAAGTCGATGTCATTCTTCAGAACCCGAGTGCCTCGCTGTTGTTTGGGCAGTGAAAAAATTCCGTCCATACATCTACGGAAAGCATTTTGCAGTCGTGAGAGATAACACTGCTCTCCGTTGGCTTCAGTGAAAAAACGATCTTACTGCGAAATTGACTCGGTGGGCGATGAAACTGCAAGAGTTGGACTTTTCAATCATTCATAGAAGTGGGAAACAGCACCAAGACGCCGACTTCCTTTCACGGCACCCCATCGAAGACGCCAGAATTGCTCCTGTACTCGCAATCTTAGATTTGCAGTCCGCGCAAGCAGAGGAATGTGACACATTCAACATAATCCAGTTGCTTTCTGACGAAGTGAACGGGAGACCGCGATATCAGAGCGTTGCTTACGGCGTCTAAGAGCGTTCTACCAGCTTCGGGACGGTCTGCTGTGCCATCGAGCACATCCCTCAGTACCGTGGCTCCCCGTAGTCCCCCAAAAATGCGTCGGAACGTTCTTGACATGTGCCATGATGCTCCAACAGCGGGTCATCTCGGGCAACACCGGACGCCTGACAAAGTCGCCCGGAGATTTTGGTGGTCGCATCTCGGGACGGATGTCCGACAGTACGTCGCGTCTTGCGCAACATGCCAACTGCGGAAAACACCACCTCACCCGGCGAAGACCGAACTACAGCAAATACGACCTCCAGGCAGCCCGTTTGAGGTAGTTGGAATTGATCACCTGGAGCCGTTTCCAAAATCTGATGATGGAAGGAAGTACGTCATTGTCGCAACGGACTACCTGACGAAATGGGTCGAAGTGGAGGCAGTCCCCGATACTTCAGCTGTGCATCCCGTCGCCTTCGTCAACAAACTCCTTGTATTGAGGCAGGGTACACCCGGCCTGATAATATCTGACAGGGGAACGTCATTTATGTCCCGTACTTTCGGTTGTGCTTTGCGAGATTACGGAATTGTACATGCGGCCGCTTCATCCTACCATCCTCAAACGAATGGCCTAGTAGAGCGTACCAACGCCAGCATTGGAGATATATTAACTGCGTTCGTCAATAAATCTCACAAGACCTGGGACACGTTCATTGGTACAGCGGCGTTCGCTTTGAATACTTCAGAACAGGAAGTGACCGCCAAATCTCCATTTGAGCTTGTTTACGCAAGACTTCCGACGCTTCCGCAGGAATCATCGATGGGCTTTGCGTGGACCCGTCGGGCGCGAGAGTATGAAGAGAACTTCACTGAACGACTAAGTGAAGCAAGAAAACTGGTTAGGCTGACAATTCTAAATAAGCAATCAAAGTTGGCAGAACGTCACAACCGAGACACCTCATTGCCGCCGTTTTCACCAGGTGATGTGGTGCTTCTTCGAAGGCACCTAAGACGTCCACAGCACTCGGAGAAGCGTTTGCCCAGCTACTGCGGACCTTTGCGCTCCTTCAAGAGGGATTCGCGATGAGAAGTTGGCTAACGCCAAAACGAGCAGAGTTAAAAAATGGTGCTGCCAGGACCATGGCGGCGTCGTGAGCGCGAAGTCGGCGGCATCCTCGCGACTGTGACTTTTAATACTGGACGACATTGCACTCGGTTTCTAAATCCCAGTAAGGGACAACGATCACCGGCAATTTGATGCTTGCGAAGCACGAACATTTCTCGGCGAAGGTACGGAGTGCGAAGGTCACTAAACGAGACCTCTCTTGCCGAGGCAACGCCGCAACGCAGGCGGACACGACCATTTCGACCGTTCGCATCACATTTTCATGTTTAAACAAATATAAAATATTACTCTGGGCCAAAAAACTAAACTTGTTTTTTCCCAAGTTACAGCTTTTTGTGTGTGACAAAACAAAAATTGTGACTATCTTGGTTGCGTTGTAAGCGCGATATGTTTGGGCTTTTGCGTCGCAGCGGAGATACGCTTTTCTAAAACACTCTTGCGTAGCGTGTGCTAACGCAAGAGCTAAATTTAACGCTAGCGTGCGCTAAAAATGCGCACGTTATTTAAAACTTCCTATTGTGTTCAGTGTTTTAGCGGCTTGCTTAAGAGTCGCCGCCTAAATGCAGCAGAGTTAAATTACAGCACAACAGAACAACTGTGTCTCGCAGTTGCCTACGCCACCAGACAGTTCTGTACGTATCTGTTTGGTGTCCCTATTCATGGTGGTGACAGGTCAAATTAGCCTGCCATGGTTGATGACGGTCAAGAACCCAAACGGCCGCCTTTTCAGATGGAGCTTATTTCTACAGAAGTTTATATAACTCTTAAACACCGCCTGGGCAGAAGAACTGCAACGCTGACGCCTTGTCCCGACTACCCACGTGATCCAGCACCCAAAGAGGAAGAAGAGCTGACGTTTTTACTGGTAGAGCAATGAATAAACATTGTCCAAAGTCAATGTCATGACCTCTTCCTTGGACCCATCATAGCACGTCTACAGAGACACAAAGCACCTGTGGCAAGATAAGTGAAACGTGCTGCGCTAGCCTTCACACTTGTGAACGAAGTTCTCTTCAGACGAGCTAAAGCGGGCGAGGAAGTGAGGCTGGTGTTGGCTGTACCGAGAAAACTCCGACGGGATATCATGGTGTCCTGTCACGACGACATTCCGGCAGGTCACCTAGGAGTCCAGAGATTATTGGACAAAATTGGGCAACCATACTTTTGGCCGAAGACGTTCTGTGACATTACGAAGTATGTACGTTCTTGCTCAGATTGCCAAACGCGAAAAACCTCGCCATTGAAGAGAGCGGGATTACTGCAACTTTTGCGGCGAGTGGGGATGAATATCCTGGGGCTCCTAACTCTACCTCAAGACGGAAACAAGTATGTCGTGATAATGATTGATTACTACACCAAGTGGGTCGAGACAGTGGCCACCCCTGACGCCACGGCATCATCCGCCGCCAAAGCCTTCATGGGGTCTTTCGTCCTTCGCCACGGAGCGCCGGAGACTGTTTTAACAGACCGGGGTCGTCACTTTATCGCCGAGATGATGAAGTAATTGCTTCCCCTCATGGACACCAACCACGCTCAAACTACGGCCTACCATCCCCAGACAAATGGGCTCTGAGAAAGATTCAATAGAATCATGGCGGAGATTATCAGCAAGTACGTCTCCTCGAAACATCAAGACTGGGACCAATTCCTGCCGTATGCAGCATTTCCGTAAAACTCGTCACTGCATGACACTACTGGTTATACGCCGTTCTTCCTTCTCTACGAGCACGAACCAACGCTTCTCATTGATGCAATGCTTCATCTGCAACTGGGCCTCCTCAAAACCCCATCAAATGAAGAGGTCCTGAGGAAGTGGGAGAACGCAAGGGAGATCGTCGCCCTGCTTGAACGACGGGCACAGGGGAATAATAAGAAAAAAACGTTCAGCCTTTCCATTCTCGTGAAGAAGGAAGACCAGCGGAGCTGTACTCGATACACTGTGTGCTTCTTCGTCGTCGTCTGTTTTTCGCGCTGTTTCCTACGATGAATTCCCAACAACGGGCCCAACTATCCATTCTTCTATTATAGCTGGAAAGGTTGCCGCCATCTACGAGCGACGGCGGAAACCATACTAGTTTATGTGCTTGCCGCCGTCGCTTATAGATGGCGGTAGTTGTCCAGGTAGGTTTGTGTCGACATACACGGACACGATCCTGGGGAACCTAGCCCTTAACAGCTCCGCTGTAAAAGTACGACGAACAACGACGCGCCATTCAGTATAAGCCAGGAGATCTTGTATACATACGAATGCCTACTTCGAAACGAGGAAAGACGACGAAGTTTGTGCATCGCCTCCGCGGCCCGTTCAAAGAGCTCCGGCAGACAGCTGAAATTGACTGGGAAGTCGAGAATCGAAGAAGAAAACTCGACGTGGTGAACGTAAGCCGCGTGAAACCATTTATGGTGCGTTTCGAGAGCGACCAGCAAACTGATAGTGGCGCAGGCCGTGAACCAGAACTACGCAGTGAACAGACACACGGAACCCTCCAAGTGCCAGACACTTCGGAAAACGAGGAATGTTATGACGCTGAAGATACCCTCGTCGTGAAGGCTCACTACCGCAAGCAAGAAGTGAGCCTTCAACTTCTCAAGTTGGTGATATTAGTGATTGTGTGCAGTGTTTGTGTCAGTGCCGGTGTCGACGTCAACACGTGAGCGAAAGGGGATTGAACTCAGAGGACAAGCGAGCTGAACTCACGAGCGTCCACCCATGTGCAGTGGAACGATTTCGTATATTTCTGAAATCTCGTACAGAATGGTGGAATCTGTCGTTAGTACTATGACTAGTTCTATCTACTATCTCTGAGTGACGACACTCAGCCTTTTAGTGAGAGGTATTTGTGACATTGAAACGTAAACAAAGTGCAAAAATAAACGGTTATCTGACAGGCCAACAGATGGAGAGACTAGTGAAATCTACGGGTATAGAAGGACCGCTTAGAAGAGCTCGAAGGAGCTCGAGCGCTGGGATTCTTTGCTAGCGGCAGCCGGGGATGTTTGTGTCTTGATCCCAACCTGACCAGCCCCGGATGAAGCAGTTTTAGGGGCGGTAGAGGAACCTTAGTTGCGTACGGCGAGCTCTGTAGGCCTGGTACAAGCACAACCTTAAAATGTTATTCATGTTCCGCTTTCATTAATTGTACGCGCGACACAGATATCTAAACGGACGTATAAATGCGTATATTCACTTTCGTGGATATGACATTAGGTCATAAATACGTAACTTCACCCTTTGAAACGTAACTGCGCGGCTTATACACAAAACCACACATACAAAAATATCTATGCACTTGAGGTGTGTGGAGAAAGGAAAAAAATGTTTAAAAATCAATCCAGGTTTTTTTTTTTTTTTTTTTTGGGGGGGGGGGATACCCTTTTCACTTACAGCAGCGAAGCCTAGGGGTCGTACTGCAGTGGCTGAATGCATCGTCTACAACCTGTATCGCTTTATCTTATAGACCAAGGTGAGGTTCTTGCTTTTCTTGTTGTGCAGAACTGTACAAGTCAGCTCGCACCTCCAGTTTACGTTTCGGCTCTTTTATGTTTTTTTTTTACTTTCGCTTGTTTCGTCTTTAATTTACTGCACCGAAATTCGATTGTGTTGAGCTTGAGGGACGACTACTTATTACTTGCTTGATCTTCACAGAGGAGTGAGAAATCTATACTAATTTTAACTTGCTCCAAACTTTGAAGTTTCAAGATCATTACGAGAGAATGATCTTAGCACGGATTAGTAGGTTTCTGGCAAAATATAGTCATTCAAAACTTATTTAGGATACATATAAACAAATATTTAAGCAACTTCTAGAGAAAATCGATGAGCAAGTTGGCAAGACTGAGACTTCAGCGTTTTTTTTACGGGATGCCTTGTTTTTACGTTGTCACGCCGCAGTCACGTGACAACAGGGGTCACGTAACTGCCGGCCAGAAACTCCCCCCCCCTCCCCTCAGCCCAAAGTTCCTGGTTTTATTTTGATCGTGTTCGTCCTCCTTTCCGGCGTTTCTTTATAGCTGCTTGTGAGTCATGCAGCCGTCGCACTGGTAGCAGTGGTAGCCGTTTCGTGGTTTCGTTCTGTTTAGTCTCTGGTGGTGTTATCGGTTATTTTCACGTGTTGACAAAGTCACGCGATGCGTGCCAAAGAAGTTTGGTCCTGTTTGCAGTAGAAATGTATTATTCAGCGTGTATATATGGGACCGGCTCTACAGTTGATCCTTTCGAACGTGACACGCCCCGCGGCGATATTCTGAGCTCGCACGTCCCATCGGAACGCGTCATACTTAATATTTTGAATCCGTACAACAAAGGCAAGCTGGATATCCCTCTGTCCTCTCTACGGGAAAAAAAAAACAGCATAACTTTTAGCTAACTGGATCACAGAACGCTCTGCAAAGTGGATTTCAGGTTTGCAGCAAGAAATCCAGTTAGATTCCCAGTTTCATGATACAGATAGCAAAATGTTATACTGTTT
This sequence comes from Ixodes persulcatus, assembly GCA_013358835.2. Lineage (NCBI taxonomy): Eukaryota > Metazoa > Arthropoda > Arachnida > Ixodida > Ixodidae > Ixodes > Ixodes persulcatus. Next base: position 96,843 of record JABSTQ010010167.1, on the reverse strand, counting down.
TTTTTGGTAGGGTTGCCTGCACGTAACTAATATCATTGCGAACACAACGTAAGATTGAGAGTTTAGTGCGCTTTTTGTTCCTGCACTACCATGCGAGCGCGTCATTGTATGGTTCCAAAGCCTCACTTTGAATTCGGCTAACGCCCTATTTTTTACCGGATTTCGTAAGTTCGTCGTTTAGTTTCCAGTTTCTTCTTGGTTCGTGTATAGCGAGAGAGCTAACGACGAAACGATAGGAATGTTAAATAAAATGTTGTAAATGCAGACATTGCCTTCTCGATGTTTCTTGACCGGTGCCAACGAAGAAAGGACACGCATTCTGCGCCCTTGTCTATATAAAACACGTGAAAAAATCCCAAAGGTAGCGGTGCCGTATTTTGTAATTTTGATCGTTGATCCACAACGTGGCCCAGGAACTTCAGTTTGCCGTAGGCAAACCGGCACTTCGTCGGCTTGAGGGTGAGTCCTGCGGTCCTGATTGCCTCAAGAACGGCCCGAAGGCGTCTCAAATGCTCGTCGAAGTTGGCCGAGAATACCACGACGTCGTCGAGGTAAACGAGACAGCTCTGCCACTTGAGGCCTGCCAGGACGGTGTCCATGACACGTTGGAACGTTGCCGGCGCCGTGCACAGTCCGAAGGGCATTACCTTGAACTCATACAGTCCGTCGGGCGTGACGAAGGCGGTCTTTTCTTGGTCCAATTCGTCGACTTCGATCTGCCAGTAGCCACTCTTAAGATCCATCGACGAAAAGTATCGGGAGTGGCGCAGCCGGTCCAGCGTGTCGTCGATGCGGGGGAGCGGATACACGTCTTTCTTCGTCACCGCGTTGAGCCGCCGGTAGTCAACGCAGAATCGAAGCGTTCCGTCCTTCTTCTTCCCCAGTACGACTGGGGAGGCCCACGGGCTGCTCGAAGGCTGAATTATGTCGTCGTTGAGCATCTCTTGTACCTGTTCCTGAATGGCCTCTCGTTCCTTTGGGGAGACCCGGTACGACGGCCGATGCACAGGGAGCGCATCCTCTTTGGTAACGATGCGGTGTTTCGCAACTGTTGTCTGGCGTACCCTCGACGTCGTCGCAAAGCAGTCGCCGAACTCGGCGAGGAGGTCTCGGAGCTGTCGTCGTTCCGTGGCACTGAGCTTGGGGTTAACGTCGAGCTGCGGCGGTGGTGTACTGTGCGGCTGACACAGCGAGGGCTCGTCAGAGATAGCGGCGATTTCGGCGTCGGCCCGGAGTTCCTCAACGTGTCCTACAGCGGCACCTTTCGTGAGGTGCTGCGCCTCCGGTCGAAAGTTGGTCACGAGGACCACAGTGCGTCCATCCTGCAGCTCCGTTACGCCCCTTGCGACGCCTATTCCTCTTCCGAGAAGCAGTTGGACGTTGCCCTCCAGAAGGACTTTCCCGCGGGCAACTGCATCGGTCACAACGGGCACAAGAACACTCGACGTGGCGGCAGGTTCACGTGGTCCGCAATGACTCGGACGGCGGCTGGCGTTGTTTTGTATCCCTCCGGAGGTAGAACGGGCTTTCGCAGCGTCAACCTGTTTGCTCCAAGGTCGATAACGGCACCGTACTCACAGAGGAGGTCCATGCCAAGGATGACGTCTCTCGAACAGTCCTTGAGGACGACAAATGTCACGGGGCAGGTCTCTCCGTGGATGTCCACGCGCGCAGAACACCTTCCCACTGGTGTGATGAGATGTCCGCCGGCGGTTCGTATTTTCGGGCAATCCCACGGCGTCATCACTTTCCAAGGCGGCGAGAGAGCTTCCCACTTAAAACGGAATAGTCTGCTCCGGTGTCGACGAGTGCCTTCGCGTCGTGGCCGTCGATGGTAACGTCGAGGTTATTCGACACCGTCTCGTCGCTAGTGTGGGAGCCCTCCGTCGTTTGTGGAGGATATTGGCGTCGTTCGTCCTCGGCAACACCACCTCCCGGTGTTGCCGCACTCAGTTCTCCCGGCGGCACACGGGAGACAGGCTCTCTCGGCGGGACCGATGGACAGGTGATGCTGCAGGACGTCGAGGTGAAGGCGAACGGGACACACGTCGAGGCGCAGGCATCGGAGAGGGTGGACGTTGTAGGTAGTCGCCGATCTCGCGTGGTCGCTCACCGTAGCGTGGGCGCGGGTCGTCGGGGTGGAAGCTGCGTAGCCCCAGCTGTCGGTACGGGCAACGGCGGCAGACATGGTCGGCTTCCCCGCAATGGTAACAAAGCGGGCGTCGGTCGGCCGTTCGCCATACGTCGTTTTTTTGCCGCGAGGGTCGCTCTGGTCGGACGTGCTGCCGTTCTTCGCTTCGTTGGGAGTACTGCGGCGCTGGAGGTTCACGTCGTGGCGGCGCCGTAGCTTGGCGGGGACCTTGTGGCGGTCGTCTGGCCATGGCGGCGTAGGTCAGCGTCGGTTCCTCAGGGGCTGGCGCGTCAACGGGACTTTCAGGCTGCAAGGCCCGCTGTACCTCGACGCGCACGATCTCGGCGACTGACAGCGATGCCGGGCACTCAGCAGCGGGGAGCAGCTTTCGGAGCTCTTCTCGGACGACGTCTCGGATGATCTCGCGTAAGTCCGATGTAGTGGAGCCGAAGTAGGAGCTTGGCGACGCTGGTGCAACGACGCTAGGTAGTCTCTGGTAGTGGGAGGCTCGCGCCTGGAGAGCACGTTCGATATTCGTGGCCTCCGTCACGAATTGTTCGACGGTCGATGGTGGGTGGCGTACAAGGCCTCCAAATATATTCTCCTTAGCTCCACGCATGAGAACTTTCAGCTTCTTCTCCTCCGTCGCGTGAGGGTCGGCGCGTGCACTTAGACGTAGTATATCTTCAACGAAGCTGGTTACGCTTTCGTTGGGGGCCTGAATCCGGGTTTGGAGCTGGTCCTCCGCCTTCTGTCGCCGGTATTGGCTGGAGAAGGTCCTTTTCAGCTCGGTGGTGCAGATGTCCCACGAAGTGAGTGAAGCCTCGTGGTTCTCGAACCAATGCCTCGCGGTGCCTTCCAGCGCGAAGTAGAGGTTCTGGAGGCGTTGTTCAGCGTTCCATCCGTTGTGGCGGGCCACGCGCTCGTAGTGTACGATCCAGTCCTCGACGTCCTCATAGATCTCCCCGTGGAAAGGCGTCGGAGTCCGAGGGGCGACGGGCATGTAAACGACGGGGGGTGCTGCTGTGGTCTGCGCCGCCGAGGAAGCCATCGTCGTTATCGCTTGCCTTGTCCTCGCCGGGAGTGGTCCGAGTTCAGGAGCTTGCCCTTGAAGACGGCGGCTGGCACGATGCTCCGAGTCTTCAACGAAAGGTCGTCGGGAAATGGGGCTTGCTGAACAAGTTCTTGTAGGGGTACGCTGCACGGGTTTCATACCCCGCACCTCCACCAGAAATGTCACGAATTAAGGCGACGAGAAGGCGAAAATTTAACTGAAAATAAAGGTTTAATGGGCGAACTTGTGCGAACCAATAATAAATAACGAAAGAGCGCCGAGGGAGCAGAAAAGCAGGCGGCGATTCGGCGGCGAAACAGAAAGCGCGAACGAGACTGACTCGACAAGGTCGCGGGTAGCTGCTGATCTACAACGCGTCACTATCTCGAAAGTTCGGCAAAGAAGGCTCGAGCGTCGCGCGCTCGGGGCGAGGATGACCTGGCACTTTCGAGAACAAGAAAGCAGGTAGAAAGCTACGTCTGGTGCGAGAATGAACGCGAAGCTTCTAGAAGTCGGTGACCGAGCGTTGCTTTCTCGGTACTGCGGGCGGCAATATCCATCAGCTATCAAGCCGCTCGTAAAAGTTGGTATCGCCAGCTCGACGTCCGTGGTCTGAACGCCCAAATGTTGTTTTGGGGTGCTACATATGGGACATGGGGTGTACCCCAATACACACCCTATTTCTAAGAGTGTTGGCATGACCATTTTTAGATATATTTACAGCTACCCCTTCGGGTTCACGTTTGACTAGTATATTCTATTTAAAATTCAGTTTTACTTCCCTGTGTGCGACTCCTTGTATAAACAACTTTGCACTCCTGTGTATAGGCCGAAAAAGTCTGAGTACTACTGTGAGAACCAGAAACAACCCCATGGTTTTGTTGCATTTTAACGCTCTAAATTAACGGGAATGTCAGTGCAGCACACAATAACAGATATGAGGTTAACTGACACATTTCATGTCACTATGTTTGCAAGCAGGCACTCATATACACATTTTCTGTGAGCTTTGTACACACACAGTATTAAGATTGCATTACGAAGGATACAGTTCATCATATGGTGTGTCTACAAACGTTATTTTTGGTGTCAAAGTTCTTACTTCAGTTGTGGGCCAAAGAGCCATTTCCGTGCCTTCATTGCACATGCATCTGGCTTAAAAAAGGCAAATAGCGGCGTCAGTGATTTCCAGAAAATTCGGCTGATGAGCATTTCACGAGTGTGATTGTAAAATGTCAAGTTCAATGGTATACCAAATATTGTTGCCGAAATCGCTGCGTTGAGGTTGAAATGAGACAGAGTGTTGCACTGTCTTGTACTGCGTAGATATGTCTTTATTAAACTGCTTAGGATCCACTATAAAACTTCTAAAAATGTTTTTGATTTTGGTGGTCACCCTAAATGTTTTTCTTTTTACACTGAAAACATTTGCACACAAGCTATCAAGTCTGCCTGATGGATGAACTATCGAGAAAAGTGAGTACCGCCTACGGGAATGCTCTGCAGGACAAAAGCAATCACTTTTCAAAGGTCTGTGACATCATTTGGACATTCACGCTTGGGAAAAATGTTCTATGTTCAGTTTAATATGCTCATGGTTGCGGTGAATTAAAAAAAAGAAGGGGTTGTTGTAGTAAAAAAAGGAAGAAAGGTTTTGGCATTAGTATTATGTCAAGAGGTACAATCGGTTGTAAAGCGCGAAGCCGGAAAATCATTTGCCTGATGTGACACTTAATTAAAGAAAGCCTTCTAAAGCCGGCAATATCTGATGTTCTCGCGATTTCAAGGAAAATGTGACGAATAAAGAGTAAATTGTGTATGATTCCTTGTTGCAAAACGGGTTAATTGTATCTGATTCTTCCTACAGAACGGCGAATGTAAACTATAGGGTACTCAATGAGGAGAAAAAAAGCTCGATAGGAAGAAGTTGGCGCTGCTCTAGACTGAGAAATGGGGAAGTTGTGCTATTCTACTGGGTGGGATGCTCAAAGAGAAAGAAGACAAAGCGATTGACAAAGCTCTTTAAGTTTTTCAATTATGACCTAATTAAAGCCAACAAAAATGTAATAACACTCTTGAGAGAATCTGAACTTCCGGCTATTAGAAGATTGGGTTAAGTACCACTGTCAACGTCGAGGGTCAAGCTTTTTTTGAATAAAAATAAAAAAAACGCTTGGCAAAGGGTGTTGTCGGTGTTTTTTTAAGGTTTTGCAGGAGTAGAAATTTTAGTCCTCTATCACAAAAACTTAGGAGCCACGAATTGAGTTACTACAGTCACATAAATAGAAGTGTTGTAGCGTGCTGAAGTTCGACATCGAATATTCGCAAGTGGGAGTGAAAAAATGGCGAGAAGAAAATTTGATAAGGTATCATTCTACCGCTGGTATTGGTGAAGAAAATATTTAAGCATTTTCGAGTTTTACCCAAGGTCTATTTATTATTGTCACGAATGACAAGTGCTGAGGCGATAATAACCGGAGAAACTAAACGTTTTATGGGGCGAACTTGTGCCCAAAAATAAAAAAGGGAACAGAAGAAAGTAGCGTCGCGGGCGTCGAAATCGGCGTGACAGCAAAGTCGAACGCTGGGGCGAAAACTGACTCCCTTATGTACCCTCGTGGGTTTCTGGATCGTTCGGCGTAGAACTTTCGGTGCGTAGAACATTCGGAACCGACCAGACGAGAATTTTCTCGAACGTACGAGAAGGCCAAGTTGAAAGAATAAATAAAATGGCAGGAACATACACCTTCCGCGTGACAGTCAAGTGCGTTAACTACTCGGCCACGCACGCGCTTGCTCGCCAACGCTTGGCATTCCTCCCCCCTTTAAAAGCGCATCGCTTCGATGCGTCGTGCCGGAAAACAATAGCAGCGAAACAAAAAATAATGGCCAACTACGTAAACTTGTGCAACACAATCCTATCGAGCGTATTACAAAACACAATTCACAGTCATATCGATCGTAGTACGGCTTGAGGCGCTCGACGTGGACGACTTCCGGTCGTGGAGGGCGGCGCGATGAAGTCCGTGTTCCGTCGGGCATCACCTCGTAGTTCAGATCCCCGAGTCAACGAAGCACTTTGTAGGGTCCAAAGTAGCGTTTCAGCAGTTTCTCACTGAGGCCGCGGCGACGGATGGGCGTCCACACCCACACTCTGTCTCCGGGCTGGAAGTGGACGTCCCTGCGACGAAGGTTGTAGCGGCCGGCGTTGACGCGTTGCTGGTCTTGAATCAGGAGTCGGGCGAGCAGGCGGACTTCTTCGGCCCGTTAAGCAACCACCTGGGCGTCGTCGCCCTCACTGTCAGCTGGCTCATGGGGCACCATCGCGTCCAGCATGGTCGTTACTTTCCGACCATGTACCAGCTGGAAGGGTGGGAATCCAGTGGTCTCTTGAACCGCCGTATTGTAGGCGAACGTGACGTAGGGAAACACCTGGTCCCACGTCTTGTGGACTACGTCGACGTACATAGAGATCATGTCGGCGATTGTCTTGTTGAGTCGCTCCGTCAGCCCATTGGTCTGCGGGTGGTATGCAGTTGTACGACGATGGCTGGTGTGACTGAGTCGGAGGATTTCTTGGGTCAGCTGTGCCATGAACATATGATCCGCGATCTGTAATCAGAACTTCTGGATCGCCGTGCCGGAGGACGATGGACTCAATGAAAAACTTGGCAACTTCCATAGCAGTCCCTGAAGGAAGGGCTTTCGTTTCGGCGTACCACGTGAGATAATCTGTGGCGACGATGATCCAGCGGTTCCCCGACGTCGACGGCGGAAAAGGGCCAAGTAGATCCATTTCGATCTGCTGGAAGGGTGCAGTTGGAGGAGAAATCGGCTGCAGGAGTCCGGCCGGCCTCGTCGGAGGTTTCTTGCGTCGCTGGCACTCGCGGCATGATCATGTGTATAGGTGGACGGTCTTGGGAGCTTGGTCCAGTAATACTTTTCACGAATACGGGCCAGTGTCCGGCTGTAACCAAGGTGTCCAGACGTCGGGTCGTCGTGGCAGGCTTGGAAGATCTCCTCTCGAAGTTCAGTCGGGATTACCAGCAGCCACGACAAGTTGTTGTCCCTAAAGTTCTCTTTGTAGAGTACACCTTGTCGCATGACGAAGGTCGACAGGGCTCGTGAGAAAACGCGTGGCATGGTACTCCCGCGCCCTTCCAGGTGCTCTATTAGTGCGCGCAGCTCAGGATCGTCAAGTTGACGTCGTGCCATGTCGTTGGTGTTCACCGCGCCTAGGAAGCACTCGTCTTCATCGTCGTCGCTGCTGCCGGAAGGTGCTTCGACGGGCGCTCGAGACAGGCAGTCGGCGTCGCTGTGCTTGCGGCCTGACTTGTAGACCACAGTCATGTTGAACTCTTGTAGTTGGAGACTCCATCGAGCGAGGCGTCCTGACGGGTCCTTGAGGTTGGCAAGCCAGCAGAGCGAATAGGTGGTCCGTGACTACGCTGAACGGGCTGCCGTACTAATTACGGACGAAACTTTGTGATTGCCCAGACGACGGCAAGACATTCTTTCTCAGTCGTGGAGTAATTTTTCTCCGCCTTGGATAGTGTCCGACTTGCGTAGGCAATGACTCGCTTGGTGCCTTCTTGTAGTTGAACCAGTACCGCACCAAGTCCTGCGTTACTTGCGTCTGTGTGAATCTCGGTTACCGCATCCTGATCGAAATGTCCAAGAAAAGGAGGAGTCTGGAGTCGTCGCTTCAGCTCGTCAAATGCCTGCTGCTGATCTTCGGCCCATTCGAACTTCTCGGCATCCTTCGTGAGGTTTGTGAGCGGTGCCGAAATCCTTGCGAAATCCCGAACGAAGCGCCGATAGTACGCACATAGTCCCAGGAATCTTTGCACGGCCTTCTTGTCTGTCGGCGCTAGGAAATGCCGCGACGGCGCGAGTCTTCTCTGGGTCTGGGCGAACGCCATCATTGCTAACCACGTGTCCTAGGAACTTCAGTTCGTCATAGGCGAACCGACACTTCGATGGCTTAAGGGTGCGCCCGGTGGTCTGTATGGCCTGGAGAACAGCTCGGAGTCGTCGCAAGTGCTCGTCGAAGTCGCTTGAAAACACAACGATGTCGTCAAGGTAGACGAGACAGGTCTGCCATTTCAGCCCAGCCAGTACGGTGTCCATGACACGCTGGAAAGTTGCTGGCGCCGTGCACAGTCCAAAAGGCATCACCTTGAACTCGTACAGTCCGTCTGGCGTGACGAAAGTTGTCTTTTTTCGGTCCCGTTCGTCGACTTCGATCTGCCAGTAGCCGCTCTTTAGGTCCATCGATGAAAAATATCGAGAATGGCGCAGCCGGTCTAGCGTGTCGTCTATGCGGGGGAGTGGGTAGACGTCTTTCTTCGTCACCGCGTTCAGCTGTCGGTAGTCCACGCAAAGCCTAAGCGTTCCGTTCTTCTTCTTTACCAGTACGACCGGAGAGGCCCATGGACTGCTGGAAGGCTGGATTATGTCGTCGTTCAGCTTTTCTTGCACTTGCTCCTGTATGACCTCCCTTTCTTTTACTGATACTCGGTATGGCGATCGATGCACAGGGAGCGCGTCGTCCTCGGTAACAATGCGATGCTTCGCAACGGTGGTTTGGCGCACCTTTGACGACGTCGCAAAGCAGTCGCTGTATTCGGCGAGGAGGTCACTCAGCTGCTGTCCTTTTAGGCCCGGAAGCTTGTGGTCAATGTCGAGCTGCGCTGGCGACGTAAAGTCTTGCTGAGGCGGTGATGATTCTTCAGCAATCGCGGCGACTGCGGCGGAGTTTCGGAGTTCCTCGACATGGCCCATAGCTGCACCTTTAGTGAGGTGTTGCGTTTCTTGTCGGAAATTTGTCACGAGGACCACAGTGCGCCCATCATGAAGTTCAGCTACTCCTCTTGCGACGCCTATTCCTCTTCCCAGGAGCAATTGAAGGTTACCTTCCAGAAGAACTTCGCCGCTGGTAGCTGCTTCGGTCACGACGGGTATGACCACACTTGATCGCGGCGGCAGATTCACGTGGTCGGCAGCGACTCGGACGGCGGCTGACGCAGTTTGGAGTTTCTCTGAAGTCGGAACAGGTGTCCGCAGCGTCAATCTGTTTTCTCCAAGGTCGATGACGGCGCCGTATTCACACAGAAAGTCCATGCCGAGAATGACGTCTCTGGAACAGTCTTGTAGAATGACGAATTTCACAGGACACGTCTCGCCGTGAATTTCGACGCGAGCGGTGCACCTTCCGACAGGCGTGATGAGGTGTCCTCCGGCGGTTCGTATCTGCGGTCCATCCCACGGCGTCGTGACTTTTCGAAGGTGGCGAGAGAGCCTCCCACTCAATACTGAGTAGTCTGCTCCGGTGTCAACGAGTGCCGATGCGTCGTGGCCGTCGATAACAATGTTTAGGTTGTTGGACACCGTTGCAGGGGCGTCGGTGCGATGCGGGGCGTTGGAAGAGTGGGGGCGCTCCGGCGTTTTTGGAGGCTGTTTGCTTCCGTCGTTTTCGGCAACGTCATCTCCAGGCGTTGCCGCACTTAGTTTTCCCGGCGACGCAGGGGAGACTGGCTCTCTCGGCGGGGTCGTGGCGCTGGGGACGCTGAACGTCTGGGCGATGGGGAGCGGGCTTCACGGCGGAGAGACGACACTGGGGAGGGCGAGCGTCGGAGGTACTCCTCGATGTCGCGAGGGCGTTCGTCGTGCCTTGGGCGCGGGTCGTTCGGGTGGAACCCGCGCAGCCCCAGTTGTCTGTAGGGGCATCGACGGTAAATGTGGCCGGCTTCACCGCAGTGATAGCACAACGGGCGTCGATCGGCCGTCCTCCACACGTCGGTCTTTCATTGCGCTGCTTGTGCTGGGTGGGCGTGCGACCGATCTTCCTGGCGTCGGGAAAACTGCGGCGCTGGAGATTCACGTCGGGGTGGCGCCGTATACGGGTTAGCAGGGGGCGGCGGTCGTCGGGTAGCTGCGGCGTAGCTCAGCGTCGGTGGGTCGGGAGCGGCGCTGACAAGAACTTGTGGCTGCAGCGCCTGCTGAACTTCTTCCCGCACGACCTCGGCGATGGAGATTGAGGCCGGGCGCTCAGCAGTCGGCAAAAGCTTCTTAAGCTCCTTCTTTACGACGTCGCGGATGATGTCGCGAAGGCCGGGGATGCTAGGGCTGATGTCGTAGCCCGATGCAGAAGCAGCAGCGACGCTTGAGTGCCGATGGTAGTGGCTTGCTCTCGCTAGGCGGACACGTTCCATGTTCGTGGCCTCCGTGACGAAATCTTCGACGGTGGATGGGGGGTTGCGAACAAGACCACCGAAGATGTCATCCTTCACGCCTCGCATCAGGATCCGCAGCTTTTTTCGTCAGTGGCTTGAGGGTCGGCGCAAGCGACCAGGCGCAGAACATCCTCCACGAAACTGGTGATAGTCTCGTTTGTGCCCTGGATCCTCATTCGAAGAATGTCCTCGGCCCTCTCCCGTCGATATTGATTGGTGAATGTTCGTCTCAGCGCATCCTTGCAGGAGGTCCAGGAGATCAAGGAAGTCTCGCGATTCTCGAACCAGTGCCTGGCCGTCCCTTCGAGCGCGAAGTAAAGATTCTGCAGGCGCTGTTCGTCCGTCCATTGGTTGTGCTAGGCCACTCGCTCGTACTGCTGTAGCCAGTCTTCGATGTCTTCATAAGGCTCACGATGGAAGGACGTGGGCGTACGGGCAGCGACGGGTAGGACAACGACGGGTGGAGTGGTCATCGTCGCGGTCTTCTTCCTTGGTTTCTGTGGCAGGGGTCCGAGTTCCGGGGGCAGGCCTTGGTTGCGGCGACTTGATCGGGTGTCGGCGTTTTCTGCGAAGGGTAGCCTTCCGGGGCTGAGCACTTCACTTGGCCGAGATGTCTTTGTAGGTGTTCTCTTCACGGGCATAGAAAGCGTTACCCCGCACCTCCACCAAAATGTCACGAATGACAAATGATGAGGCGATAATAACTGGAGAAACTAAACGTTTAATGGGGCGAACTTGTTCCCAAAAATATAAAAGGGACCAGAAGAAAGTAGAGCGCCGCGGGCGTCGAAGTCGCCGTGACAGCAGAGTCGAACGCTGGGGCGAAAACTGACTCCGCTCGCCTTGCGGAATCCCGTATGTACCCTCGTGGGTTTCTGGATCGTTCGGCGTAGAACTTTCGGTGCGTAGAACATTCGGAACCGACCAGACGAGAATGTTCTCGAACTTACGAGAAGGCCAAGTTGAAAGAATAAATAAAAGGGCAGTCCGCTGACTGGAATCGAACATACACCTTCCGCGTGACAGTCAAGTGCGTTAACCACTCGGCCACGCACGCGCTTTTTTTTTTTTATTGCCTACTTTGACATGTAATACAACAAAGGAGTCAAAATGGTAAAATCACATACACACACACATCAAACTATTCACGTGTAAACATTTTAAAATTCTTTCACTTTCTCGAGAACGTCCAGAATCGCCGTCCAGTCAGGTGGACATTCTAACGTGGCGTAAACTGACTTCATGACGCGGACAGACTCTATGAAATATAAATGTACAGGACGCGCATCAACGTCCGCATGCCTCACGGCCATTCTGCTTCGCCATATTGCATGCAGGCCCAGGAGCATGACAAGGTCAGTTGGGATCTCATTATCCCTTTCGACGGGAAGGAACCGAATGCCATGCGGAGTTAAAGGAAGGTCCTTTTTAATGGTTCGCTGGAGAACGTCCCAAAATAGAAACGCATCCCAGCAGTTTAAGAAAACGTGTTCAATGGTTTCTTCTTTTTTGCACAGAAAGCAATCCACACCCCAAGGAACAAAAATGTGTCTCTGTTTAAGCCAAGTTTTTACGGGGAGTGTGTTCGTGTGTAACTTAAAAAAAAAGGTTTTGACAGCAGGTGAAATTGTCATCTTTTTTACTCTAGATAAAACATCCTGCCCTCTCGGCCACGCACGCGCTTGCTCGCCAACGCGCGTGGCAATATAGTATGAAGCATTTAATTTTGTTAAAAAAACGAGTATGTAGTTTTTCGAGTGCTCCAATTTTTCTCGGAAATATGCTAGAACAAATTAGGTAGGAATAACCACACGTTTGCGGGCTCTGTGCCAAATGCGAGTTTTTTTGCACGCCGGTACGCCGATTACATTTTGATTTGTACTTCTGAGAGTGGTTCAGTTCAAGTAATTAAAAACTATGTGAAAAAAATTGTCCTGATTTGTCTTTTAAGGAGGCCAAATTTAGTATTAGGTTTGGAATCTGCACACGGATAATGGCCTTTTTTGTAGATATGTGAAGGAGTCAGCCAAACCTCTGTTGGCATCAGGTGGTTGGCATTCCAAAGTTGTAAAACGAGGTGTTGTAGCGCCCGTGCTAAGGAATCCGTCTTAAAACTCGCGTGTCCTATCGATGGAAGGAGCTTTTGAGTTGCAAGGTTCCGTCTCTTGGAGTCACAATATAGTCAAGCGTTTTCTATAGTACTGGGTTGAAACTGGAAGGTTTTAGCATTGGTTCCCTCGATTGAAAAATAATAGAGCTGTTAATTCGGAACTTTATTATTAGATTTTGCACAACCTAAGTGCAGCTCCCAGGTAGTACGCCAGAGAAATGCCCAACTTGGGCAAAGGTCTGGCAAACGAAAGGGCCCAACTTTGGCCCTGTTAGGTTTTGCTTCATGGCGCTCATCAGTGCCAACGTACGTTGCCTAACTATAGCCCTAGTTGGGCGATACAACGGCATGCCAATCTTTGGATTTCTCTAGTCCGCCACACGAGTACCGAAGTAGTGCCATACTTGAGCCTTAAAGGACACAAGCAAAGAAAAAAAAAAGATTTTTTTAAACAGCTTAGATGGAAAAAGGATATCATAAAACGATTTTACATACAAGAAAAAAATTTAGAGCTATATTTACGGCGCTAACCGAATTTGTAGTTGGCGCGCGCGGGAGCCGCCGCTGGTCACGTGGTAGGCCCGTGCGCCGCCGCCCTGCGTCGCCGCGGCCGCAAAGTCACGCTGCCGCCGCACACTGAGCATTGTACGACGCCGCTTTAACGCGTTTCTCCACGCCGCCGTCGCCGCCGCCGCAAAAGTTCGTCTGCTTCGGGGCGCCGCCGCCGCCGTCGTCTGACCGACGCACAGGTCTATCACGTCTGCTTGCGCTTTTTCAGGAGTTTCCTTTGGGCTCTGAAAGTTACTTATTAATCTTAGTTTTTTGTTATACTTCAAACAAAGATGAATACGTTACTTTTAGAAGCCATAGGAAGCTTCCGAAAGAGCGCGAGCACCACGTGACAAATATGGGCCCGTCACGTGATAAATAAGGGCCACTTTTCCGCGGCGCCCGCGGGCGTCAACTACAAATTCGTATAGCGCCGTAAATATAGCACTAACATTTTTTTTCTTCGTTGTAAAATCGTTTTATGATATCGTTTTTCCATCGAAGCTGTTTAAAAAAAATGTTTTTTTTTTTCTTTTGCATGTGTCCTTTAACGGCCAGAGCAACGCCTAATTTGGGTATGTCGGACATGCCAAAGTTTGGCTTTTCTGTGGTCCGCCACAGGAGTGCCGTAGTGAGTGCCATACTGGAGCCATAACTGCCAAAGCAACGACTAATTTGAGAATTTAGGATATGCCAAAGTTTGGCTTTTCTACGGTCCGCCACAGGAGTGCCGAAGTAAATGCACCACTGGAGCCATAACTGCCGAAGCAACGCCTAATTTGGGTATTTCGGATATGCCAAAGTTTGGCTTCCCTCTGGTCCGCCACAGTTGTGCCCAAGAAAGTGCTAGACTTGAGCCCTAACTGCCGAAGAAGATCCTAATTTGGGGAGTCGGGGCATGGCAAAGTGTGGATCTTCTCTGATTAGCCACTGGAGTGCCAAAGAAGTGTCAAAAGTGCCAAAGAGAGCCCAGAGGCCTGCCGACGATTGGAATGTCTCTATTGCGCAACAAGAGTGCTCTTTCACGCTCTCCAGAAGAAATTTAAATTAAATGAGTGTGGAAACATGATGGTCAGACCTCATCATCTGCGTTCCCAAGCAGCCAGGCAATACTTGGCAGTGTAGTGCCAGTACCGGCTGAAAGTCGGTTCCAATATCGCTCAAATGTCTAGTTTTGCACCACCGTTCGATATCCGGCAGGTATATTCGTACAGTCATTTTGACCCGGTCTAGTGTTCGCGCAATATCGCGCAAATACTCTACGATGTGTCTGCTCCGTATTGGCCAAACGTCGCGCAAGTCTGTGTTGTAAAGGACGTTGCATATCCTTTCTCGCATATCAGTAACTTGCACGGACGAACAAAAATTTTTCGAACGCTCCCAGTAATTTATGAAATCACTATCATTACACACAGCTTATTCTCGACATATTTACGATGGTCATACTACTGTGTAAAATGAAAATAAACTTATAACATATAATTAGCACTCGTTTCATGCCAAGCAAGACTTATAAATTAAAACACAAAAAATCGCGAAATTGAGAGGAAAGCAGAACTACTATCACAAGCCTACTTGCAGTGTTCTTACCAATAAAAGCGATATCATGTAATCCTTAATAGATGCATAATACGACTCGGGCAGCCCAGACACACAGTCGAGAAAGCAGGTTGCACACATTCAACTGACGCCTCGTCGTCGAGGAGCAGTTTTTGTCGAAGCGCGTGCAACAAACACAGCACAAGAATTCCACGGACTCCGCCGAAAAAAATGGCCATTATCAAAAAATGGCCTTGGACGTATTCCGTACCTTAACAAGCAAAAAGCACGGCAGCGTCTGCAACGTACGAAATCAAGAGTACACTGAAGAGCGCATTTCGGAAACCGGACCTACATAGGACCGCCTATTTCTATAACTTTGCAAACGACGCAAAGCACAGCTCCAGAGATCCGATCAGCACGACAGGGAGACTCACGTGACAAATTTTCGTCCAAGCATTTTTTTCTTACGCGTCCTAAGGAGTGGGGTCACGCGTTTCGCTCCACCCTTCTGATTTGCTTAATGCGGCCGTCGCGCTCGCTGACAGCTACACGAAGACACAAAAGCAGGTGGGGAGGCTTAGCAAAAGGCGAGGTCGAAGGGGCACGAACAGTGCAGCTAAGCTCCCTCTGCATTTTTGACTGAAAATGAAGACATTGCGTGCGCTCTACCCGAGGCTTGGATTGTCACCATTGGTTAGGGAAGTAGGCGAGGGGAGGGGGGCGGAAAAGACTGTGAGGGAAAGGAGTGTGTGGGTGATGCTGTCAAATGCTTCAAACTAACTTAAAACAATCGTCCCTACCAGGATCCTATCTTAGTTCCCCCAAGTGTAAAGCGGGTGCAATACCACATAGCCGCTGTCGCTCTCGCTTTTGTTATCGCTAGGATTTGACGGTGCTCAATCACAATGCAAGACACGCACAGATCTACGCTAGCTATTGCAATGCGCCGCTTAATAGTGATATCTGTTGAGGAGACGTGCGCACATCAGTCTCGCGCAGCGCTTGCTCAATGGCAGCAGTTTCTGCAACGTCGAACCAGTCTCACTGCGCATACCAATAGTGACGTGTGTATCTACGCGCGAATACAAGAATCCGGCAAAATCTGCGTTTGCAAAGCCTGGTCCAGCCGCGGCAAAACATTCAGCCCAACTTTGGCCTGGAGAAATCAAGAGACACCCAAACTAAAATCAAAAGTGGCGAGCAGAATAACACTTGATTTTATTTATTAAGTTACAGACCGCCCGCGTACATCCAATACCTCATCAGCCAAACTGCAAGGAAGTAGGCCTAGTTCTGGCACTTGTTTTGCGACTTTGGTCTGCGACTGTCCGATGACAGCCGAACTATCAGGAAGCGAAGCCTAACTTTGGCACTTGTTTGACGATTTTGGTCTAAACATGCCAAATATCAGCCGAACTACCGGGTAGTAAGCCTAACCCTGGCATTTGTTAGGTAATTTAGACCCAAAGATGCCAGATGACAGCAGAACTGCCAAGCAGAGAAGCCTAAGTTTGGCACTTTGGTGAATTAGGGCCAAAATACCCAGAGTCTTGCCAAGGAAGGTCAGGTTTGGCTCTACTTTGGCTTCTTCGGGCTTTTCAAGGCCCTAACCTCCCAGACAAAAGTTCAATTTTGGCCCAGAACTCTGTGCTACCTGGCTATCGACTAAATTTGGCACATCTCTCGTATTAAAAGCACAGCAAAACATCAAAATTGTAACCACTCGTTATATGGTTCGTCAACAGTGTTGCATAAGACATAGGAATTCAGTGGTTTTCTTTAAAGAAGGGGGCTGTGTACAAAATTACTTTGGAATGTGAATTTTCTTACATCCGGCAAACTGGTCGCTGTTGAAGTGATAAAAGATTAGAGCATAAATGACGGTTAAAAACAAGCCACAAGCCTCGGAGCTAGCAAAACATTTTGAAGAATGTAATTGTTGCTAACCGGATTGGAAAGAAACAAGAGTCTTTATAAAAAGAATATAATAGGCGAATTCTGGATAAAAAAAACACGATGCAGATGTTTTCTATGCTAACTTTATGTGAGCCGTCCACATTGTTGAATACAGAATTGAAATGTCTTTTTGCGTATGACTCACGGAATTTAGCGAAAGGTCAGTAACGTGAGATTTCATTCCTTTGTTAGTAATGTTTGTGGTTTGGGGTAACCTTGTGGCAGTGGTTTTTCTTTGCTGTTTTCTTTTTGTCTTGTTGAGGTGAGGTTGGTATCGTACAGGAAAAGTAGACAATTTTATAAACGTGACGGTGTGAAATACAATACATAACTGTGTCTTGAGACGGTGTGCGTGCGTGTTCGTTTTTTTTTTAATCTGTTCTCAGTCTTGGGTTTTTGATTTTAGATTTAAAACCAGCTCACATAAGTACCTGATTTAACCGGCTACTTCATGCGGATGCTTGGCCACCGACTAACCAAAGAATATTGTTGTGGTAGTACTAAATTTCAATTGTTTCACCCTTAGTTTATTGATATAAACATAGTATGCTCATAAACACAATAAGAATCTTTGTAACCCTATTTCTATCCAGGAGCTAAATCATATCACGTGTCATAGCCCGATTTCCCCAATGGCAGTTCTCCCGTCTTGAAAGCCACGCGCTTTTTCCCCGGAGTATCAGAAACCCTGTAAACACGATCCCTGTCTTGCTTCCCCCAATTATCAAATCTCCTGTGTCCAATTATCCCGCTATGCCGGTGAAGCGATCCCCTTGATCACCGCTGCTTTTTTATTTATTCAAATCACATAGGTTTTCTTAGTGATTCTGCGTCGGCTTATTGCTTATAAATAAAGCAAAACTTATCGACGTTTATTACATATAAGTGTACAGTATTTTGTAGGCGCAATATCTACGCTACATAAATACCGCAAAATCCATGGATCAACTTCAGGAGCTCCTGAATACTCAGCTTGCCCTTGGACAACAATTGTGTCTTCTGGATGATTTATCCCCATTCAGTGATCACCGCAGCTTTGCAGTTAAGAGCCCAGTATTTCGCTCATCGACATGCAGTTCTGCTATTTTTTTTTTTTTCTGAAAACACTATTTCAATCCATCGATCAACACCATGTTCTTTTCTTTTTGCGTTCTGGCGAATTCCACTTCCATTTGCGGTGGCCGAGCTTCTTCTGGGAAGAATTTGCGGTTAAAACTGCCTTAGGCAGAAATGCGGTTCACAGTGACAGATCTGTGCTCGCAATTGTTTGAAGAGCTTAGGATTTTAAGCATGATAGCGAGAAAAATTTACGAGTCATTTTTTATTCCCAGTTAGAAAAAAAAGCTTGTGTGTTTTAAGGCCAGTTATGAAAAACGCAAGTTGGCCTTAGCTGGCGACGAATCGGCTTTTTTATCAGAACTCGCGGTAAGTCTATGTAGGCACATGTCGGCACGCTGGGGTTGTTTTATCGGGTTCATTGTTTTGTTTTCATCTTCCCCGTCTCTTGTCTACCTTGTGTGTGGTGCGGAAGTAAAACTTTTTAGTTGCCAGTCAGCGCTGTGTTTGTGAGGAGAACACACACAGCGCTGACTGGCAGCTAGTCCTAGTGCTTGACCTCTGTTTTTTCTCACTGTTTCCTTAAAATATGTTAAAGCAACTAGCCAAAGTCCAGTCGTCGTAGAATTTGAAGTTGTGAGACACACTTTCCAATTTCAATGTTTGAACAAATCGCAGAACCGCAGTATTGTGGACTTTGTCGGACAAGAAAAGCGGGTGGCCAGTACGGGAATTGCGTGTGCGTGATTTTTGAAAGCCGGGGATTTCGGAGACCTGGTGGATAACTCGGGAGATTGATTTGCCAGAGGGCTTTAAAACGAGGGTTTCGGAATTAGGTTATTTCGTGCACCACCCATATCACAATGGATGGGTGCATAGCCCGCCGTATGCATAATTGAAGTAAGCACGCACATAACAGATTCGTGTCATCTGCTTCTTCGTCTACAAACTGGAACAGGCACGCCAAGGTGTGCAGTGTTCATTCAGACATGATATCACATTTAGAGTGATTTTTATACCTTTCTGCGCATTTTTGGAAGCCAATCAGTGGGTTCTATGAAGAGAGTTTGCAAAATATGAGATAGAAAGAGAGCTCTTGCCAACAACTCATCTGAAATTCATCACTAGATCTGATGCTTCCCCGGGCCTTTTCTTGGTCAGCCTTTCATTCCTATTTTAGTCGAAGCAATCTTCCGGCATCATTATCTGCAGAGGTCCCTCGGTATTGGCATCCAGGTCCATCGTTAGTATTGTAGACATGAGCGTTTTAACGTCCATGCAATTGTTCCACTACGAAGTAATTATTTTCACTGAAACAAATACAAAAATGGCGGCTTATGGCTGCGTGGATATCGTTTTTGTTTTGTGTTTCTTGAGTTCGGTGGACATTAATTTGGAAAATAACCGTCATAATTTTTAGGTTCATTACCTAAAATCTGTTCAATAGCTTTTTATTAATGCGTTTTAGGTCACGCCACAGCTCCAGCGTTAAACATTTCTAAAACCCAAGTCGGAGTCTACAAGGAGCGGGCAAACGCAACATGTCTCAATCTGAAGTCCTTTGTCCCCTCTTGGGTTTTAGTAATGTTTTACTTTAACCCGCTCAACTTCCTTATTCCGTTATCTACAAGCTCCTGCGTTGGTGGCATTTTCCATTGAAGAATATACCAGTATAAAGAATTTATGAAGAAGAAATGGGTTTTCAGGTATTATTTTTTCACTGAATTTTATTTTCTTTGTCGCCCGATTTCGGAACTGATCACAGAAAGTGCTTCGGAACATTTGCCATTAGAGACGTATAAAATAATGATGTAGTCGTTTCACTCATGTTGTCCTTGGCAGCGCCTATTTTTGGATGCGTCGACTGCGAGCTGCAGAAATAGTAACTATGTGTCACAAACAAGCACGTAACACTTCTATGCTGCCTGTGAACCGGGATAGCGTCGTTATTTCTGCAGTTTGTTTTGCCCTGAGGCGACAAAAGTGTGAAAACTAATCGTTGAATTTCTGAAAGCAATTTGCATTTTTTTTAATATATTAATTTTACTGGCTTCTAATTGCAATGGCCTCTAATAAAGCAAATATAAAAAAAATCGTGGAACTAATATTTAAAAGTTTATTAAAATTGCTTGTCTAATTAGGCTAGTGAGCGAGTAGGCTATTCCTCCCATAATATTCGCCGACCAACTTAAACAAAAAGTGAATAAGGCATCCACGTAACTCTCACCCCCCAAAAAAAAAATATGTGTTCCTTTAGAGTCTAGTGGTATATGTTTCGGCTCACATAGCTGTATAAGGCCAGGCATTTATTTCGGTAAACGAAAAACTAGGAAGCCTACTGTGAGGTTTAAAATGCGTTCACTGGAAGGTCTTGCAAGTGAACTGGGTCCTATGTGCTTAATCTCCCAGGTACTCGAAACAGCAATGAATATCAGCCTATGTTTAATTTTGCAGCAGCAAGTGGAATTAAAATCTGATCACGAAACAGACTTGGATTGTCCTCAAAAGTGTTAAGCAAGAAGGTGAATAGTCGTACTGCGCTCGCTAAATTTGCCATCTACAGAGTGGATCTCTTTCGTCATACCTCAAAGGCACTGTGGTATTCACCTTTGCTCGCTATAAGGGGTGGGCAAAATATATCACGCCAATTCCTTCTCAAATGTTATTTCGATAAGTTCAACGAAAGTCCCCCTGGGAGTTGATAAAAGGAGAGAAAGCCATCTACCAATGAGATCTTTTTTCTTGGCTGCTAAGGTACCAGCGGCGCTAAGATAGGAGATACAGAAGGAAGAAGAATGAACGCTGCACACTATATTGTTAAGAATGGAACCTTCGGCGACCTTCTACCGAGTTTCAACGCTGCGGAAACGAGTCACGATCTGTTCAGGACAGTCGCCCGCCTGTTGGAGCCTGCCCGAAACGAGTCACGATCTGTTCAGGACTGTCGCCCACCTGTCGAAGCCTGTCCAAAACGAGTCTCAACACGTCCGTGACGTCAACGGGACGTGTGTGTGTGTGCGTGTGGGTTCGTGCGCTCCGGAAGGGGAGAGAGGCCTGGCCTAACTGCGGAAAACCATGGCTACGACGCACTTCTGGCTACGACGCGGCGGACTTTGCTGCAACGCACTTGGCGGTCGCACCTGCTGCCCTGGCGGAGAGTGAGGGAGAAAACGGACCCTATATAAGGCGGAGCGTGAGGCGGCTCCGGTGGTTCTCTCGGATTTGACGACTGTATCGCTACCATGTAATTAAACCGTTCGTTACGTTACCAATTCTCCCACCTCCTCTGGACCCCTGGGTTCTTCACTTCGGGGAATGGTCGTCGTCACGAGCCAGGAAGCCTCCGGACGTGCGGCTTAAACCCCGCCTCGAACAACTGGTTGGCAGCGGTTGGGATTGGACCATGTGACATCGTGCTACATCTGTGGGTGAGCGTTTGGACTTTGCTTTGAGATTCGCCAGGCTTCAGATTATGGGTAATTAATTTTGAACTGCTGGGAATCCTTAGTGTTTGACTCGTGCGCTAGGTTTGTGTACAACCTCGCGACAAGTTTTATAGCAAAGCCAAAGCTAAAGATCAGCGATCATGGATCTAATGAGGTTACTGAGAACAGATTTACTCTGTTTATGTGAAGAATTGGGTGTGGAGGTGGAGCCAAAGATGAAGAAATCTGAGATCAGTAAAGCGATTTCAGAGAGCGCGGAAGCAGAGGAAATTAAAATTGCGTGGGAACTGCTTCAGAACGCTAAGAGTGAAGCTGCAGCAAGAGAGGAACGAGAGCAGGCTGCGGCGAGAGAGGAACAGGCTGCAGCGAAAGAGGAACAGGCTGCAGCGAGAGAGGAACGAGAGCAAGCTGCAGCGAGAGAGGAACGAGAGCGGGCTGCAGCGAGAGAGGAATGAGACCAGGAGCGAGCGCTGAAAAGGCTAGAGCTCGAAATTGAACAACAGCGATTAAACTCGCAGAACAGTAGAGTTGGGGCTCCGGTACGAGCAAGTGAGACCGAGTCGTATCAAATGAAGAAGCTCCTGCAGCCGTTTAAAGTTGGGGAAGACGTGGGCCTGTTCTTAGTTAACTTTGAGAGGACATGTGAGAAGTTGAGCTTCGCCCCAGAAACGTGGCCGCAACGGCTTTTGACTTTGTTGCCCTGTAAGGCTGCAGAGGTTGTCGCGCGCCTTAGTGCTGGAGACGCGGACGACTACGACAAGGTGAAGTCCAGCCTTTTGAAGCGGTACCGCCTTTCTGCCGAGGCGTTCCGTCAAAGGTTTAGAAACGCATCCAAAAAGAGCAGCGAGGGCTACTCGGAATTCGCGTACGGGCTTAAAACCAACCTGATAGAATGGTTGAAGAGCGAGGAAGTGTACGAAAGCCGAGACAAGGTAGTCGAGTGTGTGTGCCTCGAACAGTTCTTTCGTAGCATTCCGCAGTCAGTCAAGCTCTGGTTGCAGGATAGGGTGGGAGTTCGACTCTGTCGAAAGGGCCGCTGAGCTAGCCGAAGAGTACGCAACGCGTAGAAAGCTGAGCGGAGAGGAAAGCGAACCCGGCCGGAGCGATCAGCGCAAGACCTTCCGGCAGGGAAACGGCTCGCGAGAAAACGGGCCCGAGAAGCCCGAAGCAGGACAAAAGGTCCCAGAAAAGAGCGCAGAACACTCGAACGGAGACGAGGCGCGGAAAAGCCCAACAGGGCAGTTCGAGGCAAGGAAGCCGTTCATGTGCTACAACTGTCAGGAGCCGGGACACACAGCGGCCAGATGTAAGAAACCGCGGGTTTTGTTCTCGTACGTGAACGGTAGTGACGAGGACCTGAAGCTTCTTCGTCCCTATCTTCACGAGTTCCAGGTAAACGGAAAGCCGTGCAGGGTGCTTCGGGACAGTGCAGCGACGATGGACGTTGTTCATCCGTCGTATGTAACGACCCCCGATTTTACTGGAAAGGTAGTTTGGATCAAGCAGCTGCTCGAAAAGCACAGTGTCTGTCTGCCTATGGCGACAGTAAGGATAACTGGCCCGTTCGGAGAGCTAGTGACAGAGGCGGCTGTCTCGCAAACGGTCCCGTTAGAGTATCCTTATTTGTTTTCTAACCGGTCAGATTTCCTGCTGCGCGAAAGTGGTCAACAACTGGGAGAAGGGCTAGTTCAGTCATGTACGAGGTCCAAATTGCGTCAGGTCACCCCTTTGTTGACGAGTGATCCAGAGCCAGAGGCAGCTGACGGGGAGCTAGCACTCCCAGAGTTGGAGGCAGAAAACCGGGATGAGAGGGACCAGGTTGTAGAACAGCCTGACCTCGTAGCACTAGAAAGCGTACGCCGTCCCAACGCGCCGGCGAAAAAGGCGGAGGAAGACGGGATCAGTGAAAGATCTCTCGTAGCTCCGGCGTCACGTAACTTTGGTCCTCTGCTACGAGTAGACAGAGTGTCTTTGACAGTCGAGCAGAAGAGCGACCCTAGTGTGTCAGGGTTTCGCGGTACAGCTCAGGAGATTGCTAGGACCAATGTGGCGGGGCATGAAAACGGCGGATTGTTTTTTCGGCGCTATAAGGACCGCATTTTCACGTCAAGAAATCACGTGAAAATCGATCACTATGACTTCAGCGTAAGAAAAAGGAAAGGCAAATTTAACGGCAATGCCGATGGGTTGAGCAGATTTTTCTGACATCACGAAAAACAGTAGGGATGATCTCAGAGGTCTTCGTCATCCACGGGAATGAGGATCAAAGTGGGGGCACTTCGTTAAAACCCCAAAATGACCTCACGAATTGCGAAAAGTTTTTGTCTTTTGTATTTTGTTCATACTCACCTCGTTGGAAAAATGAGTTTTTTTGGCGACAGGGGGTCTCGATACCCGGAATTGTACCAAATTTTGGTAATCCGTAATCCAGTCTGGCGGGTCTCTGGCGAATTCCGAGCGTTTGGCTGCGGTGTGGCGGGGTGTTGTGGGGGACGTTTCCTCTGATGCCTCCGTTGTGAGAGGTTTGGGAGTTTGTTTACTGCTGCAGCGTCTTCTCAAGGCCTACTCCAAGCCCACCTCTTCAGGCCAGCGATTGTACCACCGGCCTTTCGAGGTTTCCCTGGCCCCGGAGGGGCTGTTAAGAATGGAACTTTCGGCGACCTTCTACCGAGTTTCAACGCTGCGGAAACGAGTCACGATCTGTACAGGACAGTCGCCCACCTGTTGGAGCCTGCCCGAAACGAGTCACGATCTGTTCAGGACTGTCGCCCACCTGTCGAAGCCTGTCCAAAACGAGTCTCAACACGTCCGTGACGTCAAAGGGACGTGTGTGTGTGTGCGTGTGGGTTCGTGCGCTCCGGAAGGGGAGAGAGGCCTGGCCTAACTGCGGAGAACCATGGCTACGACGCACTTCTGGCTACGACGCGGCGGACTTTGCTGCAACGAACTTGGCGGTCGCACCTGCTGCCCTGGCGGAGAGTGAGGGAGAAAACGGACCCTATATAAGGCGGAGCGTGAGGCGGCTCCGGTGGTTCTCTCGGATGTGACGACTGTATCGCTACCATGTAATTAAACCGTTCGTTACGTTACCAATTCTCCCACCTCCTCTGGACCCCTGGGTTCTTCACTTCGGGGAATGGTCGTCGTCACGAGCCAGGAAGCCTCCGGACGTGCGGCTTAAACCCCGCCTCGAACAATATGAACTTGAATACTTCACGTCGCTGGAACTGCGCTCAAGCTTTTTTTCTGGTGGATTGGCAGTTGCCTCCCTTGAATATGTTTTCCTTACAATATAAATTAAACAAAATTTCTACGTGTCTTTTATGATCGTTACTTGCAGTTCGAGGTATTTTATGACTATGAGAGAATATGTAAACAAATTGGCTTGCGCTCCTTGTATAATAGGCGAATGACGCGTGATTTCATGTTCTTGCATAAAGTTGTTAATGGTGTTGTTGACTGCAAAGCGTTACTGAACAGTGTATATTTGCGTGTTCCTCAACGGTCTATTCGCATACGCTCATTGTTCTATCCTTCCATTTTACACAACGCTGACCCTATTACCCGTCTGCAACTGGTGTTTAACAAAATCGAATCTAACTTAGATGAGCTTGGTATTGATATTTTTGGATGTGAACGAACATTTAGAAAGTGCATCGATGTCTTCCTTTCGTTCTGACATGTCAACATTTGTTCTTGAGATGCGAATTCTTTTTATTTAGACGTAGTGCACCACTAAGAAGGCGTATAGCTGTTTGTGTGGCACTGAAAATAAAGCAAATGAATGAATGAATGAAAGTGCAGACAAATATCAACAGATATCTAAAATAAGTAACTTGGTACCTTTATTCATTACTTGCACCAAATAACGTAGCCCGTCACTTGTTAACGGGTCTGTAGGATGATGCGATATAATCGGATATATAATCTCAACGGAACGCTTTATTTCAACGTTGAATGTTCCAAATGAAGGATTCACGTGGACAGTGTAATATAAGGCCACAAAAAGTCGCAAGATGTGTTACGCAAATACGAAATTGGCGGGCTAGGTATCGCCTGTTAATTTTAGGGAACAGTGGCCACGCGATGTCTCAGCATTACATGGTAAAGTGATGCCAGCCACGACACAATGCCACGGGATGATACATTGCGTGACATCCCGACGTGACTGTGTCATGGTGCTGCTTGACACTGCTTCACTTGGCGTTGTTGAATTATTAACAGAACGAAAGAGTCAGAAAAGAAAACTAGAAAGGAGACACAAACTTTGTTGTTGTAAGGGCTTGTAAGGAAGCCTAAAAAATGATATAGTGCAGGATATTTTTTTTTTTAATTTTGTGATCAGTGATCATGAACCAGTCAGTCTGCTCTAAGAGTCCTTTTTCTTCTTTTGGCGTCCTCCTGTATCTAGTCGAAGACCCGTTACATATTTATCAGAGAACAATTTTGTGAAAAACTGATAAAATCTAAGTGCCATGAAGATGACAATATTCGAAAAGGGCGACATTGTTGACTTGCCAGGATGGACTATATCACGCCAATGAGGAGTGACTCTGACAAGAGTCAGATATTTTTTAATGAACTGTGCGAGAGGTCATTTTTATTTACGTTGACATCGCCCTCCCAATCAAAAATAAAAAAAAAGGATTGTTCAGGACAACTCATATACACAGTGCCGTATATCGAAGAGCACCAAACCGATATAAACTTCGCCAATTCATTATTTCATGCGTTAAGAAGACTGAAAAAACTTCCTGATATTATTGAAGACGTCAGCAATATTATTGGAATCTTGACTGCCTTGAGGATTACAAAAGAAACATGTAGACCATAAAAATCAGCACGCGAAGCAATAAATAAAGGATTGCGAATCCCTAAAAGGGAAGTGAATATTTGAGGTCGTAACGCTTTATATATTCACAAGACAAAAAAAACGAACCTCTCAAGACGTTTAGTTAGAACATAAATCTGGTGCCAACGCAAAAAAAGAGTGTACAAACTCTCACCCAACATCACTGACCACAACGGTGATTGTTTGCAAGAGGAGTGCTGTAGAGAATGTTCTACAAAAATAGAGACACAGTGCAAGTTCTTATCCAGGATATCTCTGGAAAAGGTCGCGAGAGGCAGAAAACGCAACACATTGAAGTCAGCCGATGATAGATCAGTTGGGAATCGGGAACATAAAAAAAGACAAAACGAGTGACCTTCTGGCGTTTCATGATTCTTGAATACAAAAATTTGACGCAAGAAAAAAAAAAAACAACAGAAAAAGATGAATTGAATACAAAAGAAGTCTAGAACAGACACAAACAAGGCGCAATGGAAACAGATGTTCAAGCTGTGGACAAGCCATACGGGCAATACGTAGATAGGAGAAGTCAACGAAAGAAATAAATAAAATTTCTAAACGCAAGGTATATGCCACACAAAAGTCGTGCAGAAATTTAAAAAGCTAAAAACGGCAACGAGTAACACGTTTTCAAAAAAAGGTGCTCCCTCCATATACTATGGTAAACGCGAAATTCATGCATACAATATTTGATACAGTAAAAAAATTTCGCAAAATAGCATCAAACATAAATCAGCCGCATCAAAGCAAGGGACGTTCGAAGAATGAAGAGTGAATAGATCCTACAGGTTAAACCGGAAATGTCAAGTGCAAGAGATCAACATGTAAAAAGGATCTCCACACTAAAGCATGAATAGGAAAGTGTTAGGCAGCAAAATATGAGACTGAAGAACAGCACTTCTATAAATAAAAGCAGCAAGGTGTCCTCACTACCCTAGAAGTCGAAAACTATCCCATGGAGACAGGCTGCCAGAGGAAAATAGTATACTTTTAAATTGCAGTCGAGTGATGCTATATTTAAACTCCCCCTACATACATTGGAGTGGTAGCATATTTCATAAACAATATAGAATAAGATAAAAAGAAACGATGAAAAATACAGAAATATTGTAGTTGTAAGAGATGCAAAAAAGACGAGAGCGATGAATCGAGTTCCATTTTATTTAATTATTTTGTGATCACAAAGCAGTAAGTCTCCTGTAAACCACCAGCAGCTTGTTTCGGTTTTGAGTTTCGTTTTCACCTTGCACGTAGATAGATTAAATATTTATTCGAAGTACCTTGACTTAACCGCATGTCTTGTAATGCTAAGCTCAGATAGAATGACGATAATGATCGCACCGACGTTAATGACACAATAACTTATTCTAAGTGCAAATAATTTTCAGGGGTGAGGAAAACGGGCGGCAACAGTTTTCTTTTTGTAACCTGTTTTGTGCGCGAACTTCTCTAGCTCACGTTACACCGGATCCTCCTTAAGGGTAAAGCATTGGCGTTGCAATCAGCACAGGTAAAAGACAGACATGGCAACCTAGATACAGGGGAAAAAGGGAGCGCGAACGATCACTTTTCTCTCTTGCGTGTCCCTTTTTCACCTACTCCTGGGTTACTATGCCTATTTTAAATGAGTTCACTCGTACCCTTGCTTCAGTTGGAGGTAAATACGTCCTGTTGTAAAGATTTAGGCGAATATCGCGTGATCCTCAAATTTTCCACGTTAAATTTCTAAAAAAAAAAGACTGACACATGGCACTGCATAGGTTTTATTGATGTTTTTCTTTTTGTCAAGGCCTTCAACCGAGAACAATGTAATCTCTAGTCTAATATTGATATTAGTTTTGATTATGCAGTTTCCCATTGCTGAGAAGAGCACACGTTTCCGTTGCAGCACTGAAGAAAGGTCATGGGAGAAAAAAAAAATATATATATATATATTTTTTTTTTTTTTTGCGGCACGCAAATGTAAAATAGTTTACTTCCGTTCCCTTAGTAAAGAATCTACTGCCGTTCCGTTCCTTTCTGCCCACTCCAGATCCGAAAGCAATGAGTGCCCCAACAGCTTATGTAAATAGGGCGTTGGGTTGGAAACCCATTCTACGCGAATGTAAAGTTCCTCTGGAATTGCGGAAGTCTTCCCGGAACGACAGTGGACTGCTTTGAGTCTAGCGAAATAGACTAAGCTCTCGGTATTTCATTATTCAAAGGGGAAGACTGGCTATGTCTACCGACCTCATTTTAAATTACTCTGGAGTTTGAGCATACTTCTAGAGCAGTGATTTCGCTGTGATTTCCAGTGGGATTCCGCGAAATGGGTTGCAGTTACTCGGGTAGAACGGAAATATATTGCGTGGTACGAGATTCGAGTTGTGACATATTATCTTAGATAACCACCTCACGCTACAACTGGCTGCTTTCATTTGTTTTTGTGTAAAACAGTGATTAAGAAAAGTTTATGTATTTATTAATTTATTTGAAACATTATGGTCCGCATTAGCAGTCTGCAGGCCTATATAGCGGCACAACAAAACATTAGCAAAAACAATGCCCCTAAAAAGTATATATGAAACTAAATTGCGTAAAATAAACATGCGTAAAAAGGCAGAAACAAACATTTAGTAGTCGAAAGAAAGAGGTAGGTTATGTGAGCATAATAATAGGTCAAAGATGCTAGTAAAATTTCAAAACGTGTATCAAATGCGGGAGAAAATAATTCGTTTGGTAAGTTGGTAAGCGTCCATTGATTACAGTTATTCACATAAAAATGACAGACAAAATAGGCCAATTAGATTTATGGTCTACATCGACGTCCTATATAAATGTAAAAAATACTTTAGCTAAGCGTTAACAGCAACAGAATTATCTCTTTCTAAAGATGGTTTGACTAAGAAAAAGTTTATCACTTTGATGTGAATAGCATCAGAAATAATAAAATGTCATATTAATATACTCGTTTGTGAAAAATATTTCGAACGTAGAACAATGCGGAGGAGATGGCGGTCCTAGTATAGGAACTAAATAGATGCATTAGACGACGTTATTGCGTACTAGGGAGATAATTTCCAATTAAATATGAAATTGTTTTAATTATATACAGGACGTTTCAGCGAAGAATTTCAAATGTCTCTAAAAATAGTGTTGTTAAGGAAAATGACTCTCTGGAAACAAAGTGCCAGTCACGGAGCACGTTAAGGATGGCAAAAATATAATAATTAGTCAAATTGTTAATCGAAATTGACCAATTATCTTTTAAAGTTGTGAAAATAAACATGCGGGTTAAAAGTAAACTTGATAAACATCTTCGAAAACCACGAAATCAACTCTTTTTGGAGAGATATAAGGCAAGGGCAGCATTTTACGGCGTTCAAAAACACGCAAAACAATCAATTTGGAAGCGTGTCAAGGTTCCAGTTTCTTATGGGAGCGCATCTTCATGCCTGCAGTCCTACTTCCGGTGCCCGAGGCGCGAAGTCACCCCTTCGCCTTCCTCGTAGGATGGAGGAAAGTATGGTGCACGCAGGGAGCAGGACCGCTGGCGCAGATACGCTCTATGGTAAACGGAAACCTAGAAACCCGTCCGAATTTAGGGTTTCTTTCTTTTTTTTTTTTTTTTTGGGGGGGGGGGGGACCATCTAAAATGTTGCGCCTCGCTCATATCTTGCTTCAATTAATTCACTTTGTGTTCTTCGATGAGGCTCAGTAAGTTCCGCATTGGAACCATATATTTGCTTTAACTTATTAAAAAGTAAATTTGTAAATATTGAATAATTATTTCGCTGCGTAGTATCTTTCTGCGATTTGTTGCGTCCAATGTGGCTGGTGGTTTGTTTTCGGAAATAGTATTTTTTACCACCCCATTTTCATGGATTCTTGGAACCATCTGCTTTAACACGATGTACGTATCGCAGTATCATATACTAACCATGAGTCCTAATTTTTCTAAATATGTGTCTTGAAACTACCTGCTAGTTTAAGAGGCATCACGCAAATGTTTTCCAAATATACGTTACTACCTAGGAGATACGTCTATGGCACCTGCTTGCTGAGAAAGCTGCCGAATCCATTTAAAACGCTTCGTCAAAGGCATCAAGAAAAATGCGGTATGTATCTCACAAACAAATCTAAGTTCTCCAAAGTGCATAGGCAACTTAAATTTTGGTGTCCGAGCGCAAGGACTGGTGTTGTTTGCTTATTATATTTCCAATTCATTTTAAAGAATAACTGTTACGACATAGTCACTTCGGTATTTAGTTTCCTATAATGGTTGCTCTTTTCATTTACCTTTACTCGCAGGAAAACCAGCGTGTTTAGTTTTAAATGTATTTGACAGCCTGAAGCAATCTGTAAAAACATACATCTAATCACACAATGGACCAGCTTCCAGAAAGTTTATATGTCAAGCACATTTGCCACATTCGGCGTTCGAGCGCGGTCGAACAGTTACTAGAGACAACGACAGCTAGGTTTGCGTCTCCCCAGTAATCATTCCAACTATAGTCCGTTGCAACCTAAGAACGAAGGGCGACGGTAAGACGGGCCGGGGAGGAGAAAGCAGACGGAACGCTGGAGAAGAGAGGGAGAAACCTCCTCTCTTTAGCGTTCCGTCTGCTTCCTCCTCCCCGGCCTGTCTTACCCTCGCCCTTCGTTCTTAGGTTGCAACGGACAATAGAGATCGGCGTTCAGACGTCACCGCGTGCTCTCATCTCCCTCTCTCTCTCTCAGTTTCTACCTGTGTTTAAGTCACCTTGATGGCATTCGGTCCTGTCTGATTGCTCTAAACAATGGTGTAAGATATAAATTGACTTCGTTGGGAAATGATAAACGAATGTAAAACTTGCATGCGAAATAAGCTATTATTAATAATATTAGTACAAACACAAAGGTTTAAGGTGGTGCACTTGGGCCATAAACTCAAACATAAAGACAACGTATATTCTGCAGTAGCGACGGGGAGGGTGACTGTCCCGAAGTATGGCGATAACGCTGCTTTTTTACACGCGGTACACACTAAACATTGTAACACCCATAATCGTGTAAAAAGGGTGTAAGAAGGGTGCAAGTTAGGAAAAACACCCTTTTTACAACCTTTTTACACGATTTCTGAATATCAGTGGGTGTAAAAAGGGTGTGTTGACGTCTTACACCCCTTACACGCCCTTTTTACGCCCCACTTGTAGCGATGGTTTCTGAAATCGTGTAAAAAGGGTGTATGGGCGAATTTTACGCCCTTCATTCACACGGTGTGAGAGGGGCGTAATGTTGATACTGTCGAAAACACCCATGATTTCATAACCGTTCATGTTTATTGCTTTGGTAAAACGGTTGCTGATGTACGGCGGTACAAACATCGAGAATGATTAATGGCCACACGAAGGCGCGTATGATTAGGGAGTTCTAGAGAATAGTTTTTGCAACTAAGATCGAACTCTCCGTCCGACACGAGCCGAAAATTACGTGTCGCGCGTGCTTCAGTTTTATCAGTTCAACTTCGATTTAAAAAATCACATCCGCTCGCAAAAGGTGACCGAAGACGTGTAAATATACAGTCCAGGAAACACACCGTATTGCGCCGATATTGGATCGAATCCAAACGATTGTGCCCACACCATTTTGGTTTAGCCAATGCTTAACAAATGGGATGAGTCGCGCCGACGCCATCCTGACATAACGTGCGCGACGCCGTTTTTGGTTAAGTGTTGAGAGTATCCAGCGTAAATCGGCTATGCCGGAGAGGTATTTCTATTTCTTGACCGCCAAAAACACGACGTTGAAAAAAAATAAGCAAACCGGAATCTGCTTGCTTTTAGCCCGAGAAGTCTTTCTCGGGCTAACAGCAAGCAAATACCGTTTTGCTTAACCTTTTTTTTTTTTTTTTTAACTGCGCTGAAGTTTTCAACAAGCTGTGGCGCCCCTATTTCGGGTAGTACAGCCTCACCTGACTGGACCAATAAGTACACTTCCAAACACATGGAGAAAAAAAAAAAAAAGAAAGGCAAAGAAGGAACTCAAACGCATAAACAAGACGACGATCATCGAGTTCTACCGAGACAGCATAAGCCACTCCCCGGCTCCACAGTTTTCGAAAGGGAACCGCCGCCACTCGAACAGCAACCCCAAGGTCCCGCACGCAAGGCGACCCTCCCTGTGCGGCGCAGGAGGCAGCAGAGGGAGATTAGCTGCTTTGTCCACCCCCTTTGACCTCGTCTTCTGATAAGCTTCCACACCTTCTTTTGTGTCTTTGTGTGGCTGTGAGCGACTGCGAAGGCCGCTTCTAGCGAATCAGAGGGGTAGAGCGAAACACGTGACCGCTCTCCGTAGGACAAAAACGCTTGGACGAAAAGTTGTCACGCGACCCTTTCTGACGCACTGATGGGCTCACCGGGGTCATAGCCTTCACCGTTTGCCAGCTTATGGTGAGTTGTAGGGACCACGCGAATCTGGTTTCCAAAAAGCGTCCTTCAGTGCTCTCCTGTTTTCCGTGCAAGCAGGTCCTGACGAGTTCCATTTCGCGACCGTGTTTTTTCGTCGTGAACGGCGGAATACATCCATGCCAACTTTTTTATATGGCCGTTTACTTCGTCGGAGTCTATGGAATTACTGTGCTGTGTTTGTAGAACGCGTTTCGGCAAAGCATCGGCGGACGCGAGACTTCCGTTGAATGTGATCAACCGCCTTCATCCTCGACATTGTGTTTGCGTTGTTTCGTGCTGCGCGAATCAGACTGTGCATCTATCACGACAGAGAGCTGCTCATCGGTGACCACGAGACTTCCGTTGGATGTGAGCTACCGCCTTCATCCCCTAAATTGTGTTTGCGAATTGTTCTGTGCTGCTCGAATCGGATTATGCATCTATCACGGATTACATGAGATCGCTCCCTTATATGTAAGTACTCTGCAAGCATGCTTCTGATAGTAGCCCTGCCTCCGTCTCAATAGACCATTTTACTGTTTACAAACATGAACTGCCGCTTGCGTCCCAAGTAACTTCCGGTCGTTCCGTCTTTGTGAACGTAGTTAGCAGAGACATGGCTACGGCCAGATGGCGTACTTGCAATCGTTTAAAGAGAATTTAGTAGAACCTAGTATGATCTTGATCGAAAAATAAAAAGTGAACCAGGCATGTTTCGACTCATTCGCAGTCATTTCTTCGTGCAGATTTTTTGGGTAATTACACCCTATCTTATGGGTGTTGGTCATTGCGTTTTTTTTACTTACCTTTCTGGCGGCGGTACACCCAATTTCGAGGGCGTACTGCGCAGTCATAACACCTTAATAAAACGGTGTACAGTGGAATCACACCCTAGTTTAAGGGTGTTCAGAATAACGCCGTCCTTAAGGGGTGTTAGGAAAGACGCCCTTTTCTTAGGGCGTTTTGCTACACCCATAAGGGTGTTAGTTATAGGACAACCCTATTGAAAAATACTGTATAAAATGTCTAATGGGTCCTGTATAAATATTTATACCAGCCTATTGGATATGGGTCCCATAAATTTATACAGGAGCCATATAAATGTACGGGACCCATACATTCATACATGACCCGTATAAATCTACGGGACCCATACATTTATACAGGACTCTATAAATGTGGCCCACATACCGCACCCACTCAACATTCGGAATCTGTATCAGTGCGAGACGTCCATATGTGTAGAAGAATAGACCATTTGCTATATCCCCCAAGTGCCCCGGCACGCGCTAAAAGAATCATGGGAACGGTGTGCCTTCAGCTCTTTAGTGATCAGTAATTTCAGACCTATTCTTGGTTACACAGGCTTTGAGAGTAATTCGGAGTCACCCTAAACAAGCGCCTGATATACCCAATGACCTGTCATATCGCTTTTAAAATTTCTCCTCAATGTCAGCGTTTGTGATACTGTGCTTGCTGTCCACCCTTCAACCTGGATGAGCTGCAGAAATCTCTTACATTATTATCATGCTGATATTTAGTTAGAAACGCTAAAAATGCTATAAACAGCCCCGCGGACTCCGAGCTAAATCCTAGTTTTTGTTTTTGTGAATTATCGGCCTTTTAAGCAATTCCTGCTCAAACAAGAATCACCAGAATGATAATATTGTAAGAGATTTCTGCAGCTCAGCCAGGTTGAAAGGTGGATCGCATGCGCAGTATAAATAATGCTGACGTTGACGAGCAATTTTAAAAGTGATATGACAGGTACTTGGGGTATATCAGGCGCTTGTTCAGGGTGACCTCGAATTACGCTCAAAAACTGTGTAACCATGGAGTTGGTCGAAAATTAGGGATCACTAGGGAACACCGTTCCCATGATTCCTTAAGTGCGGGCCGGGGTGCTTGGGAATACTGCAAATGCTCTATTGCCTCTGCATCGGATCTAGGTGTAGCAGTTGTGCCTGCCTTACAAGCCTTGCAAAAAATGCAACAAACAACAAAAGCAGGCTTACAATCGCTCGTGCTTACTTCAAAAGCACCGAGAGACAGCAAGCTCGTCAGAGATACCTTTGCGTACATTCTTCATTTGTGTTTGTGTGTGTGTTTATACTGCCCGAAGTTAGTCTACCTCAACTGCAGACTTGTCTCTCAGCTGTAGACGAGCAATAGGAGGTATTCACTGGCCGCCATATTTGAGGTCACTGTTTAGAGCGCATGCTCAGAACGCGCCCGCATTAATAGGCTGCCAAGACCGGCAATCTTGATGGTGCGGAATGCACGTGGCGAAAGAACTGTGGAAGCTCGCGTTCAGCGCGTGCTCCGCAGCCGAGCACACAGCTATGGCCGCCAGTGAATACTTTCTATAGAGCCAGTGTACAACCGCTAGCCCTTCGACGCATGTTTGCATTTGTCTTGCAAGTAGCGTCAAATGCGACAGTGCAGGAGGCCCGTGTCTCGTGCGGCCCTTGGGAGCAGTTGTCGGCGCAGCACTGAAATGAGCGGCCCTTGGAAGCGAATGGCAGCGGAGCACCCGCTCCTGGCGCGTGCTTGCGCGTTTCCACAAAAATGGTTGGCGGTACTTGTAAGCGTGAATTGCATCAAGGGAATTTCGTCTGCACTTGCCGGCAGCGCCTGTGAGGTTTCTTGCAGGAGCTCTCAAGGCATAACGGAAATTGAACTTGGTTTGGCTTCACGTATTAGGACCTTACAGGATTCGACTTCCCATCATATTCCCGTAGACATAAATAGAAGATGAATTCTCGTTCGACTTCCATTATTGCAATATATAGGAAATGCTTTCCCATAAGAGATCCTGTGAAAAAGGTATATAGGAAACGCGCGTTCCTTTAAGATTTCGTTTACTGGAAATGCTTTTCTTTAAGATTCCCTGTAAACATTTATTACAAGAATCGGCTTGCTATAGGACTTCCTGTTGAAAATTGTACAGGAAACACCTTCCTTTATGATTTCCTGTAAACATTTTTTACAGGAGTCGGCTTCCTGTAAGACTTCCTGTAGACAAATGTACAGGAAACACCTTCCTTTAAGATTTCCTGTAAATATTTTTACAGGAAACTGTTTCCTGTAGGACTTCCTGTAGAAAAGTGTACAGGAAACGCCTTCCTATAAGATTCCTGTATAAAAATTTACAGGAATTTTCAATAGGGAAGCCATTTACACCCTAAAGGGTGTGATCATGTTTAGTGTGTACTTTGAGAAATGTTCCATAGCAGAACACGCGATGACAGCCGTCAGTGGGCTGGACGTTTCCAGAAGAGCGGAAATTTATAAAATAAAAACCAGAGCACAGTGGGGTTAAAACTTCGTCCCTCCACGTGGAAGCCGCGTGCGTTGTTCACTCCGCCACGAACGCGAGATTATACCCCCCCTAAAAAGGAACGGCGAGATGCTTATCAAAAACAGGCGAACTAAAAGCGTAATTATACCCTATCAAAAAATGTTTCGACATTCGCACAGTTCAGCACGGTCACAGTTCCGACAAGCACTTGTCGTGAAAAGTTAATGCTTGTTGTTGGCCAATGGCCATCAGCACTGGTTGTCGTCACTTTCCGTCGTTTCTGCTTAGTAATCATTGTTCTCCGACGTTGGCCGTCGTTGTTGAGATCATCGTCGTTGGTCATCATCGTCAGTCGTCATCGTCGGTTTTCATCATCTGCGGTTGTCGTCGCTTGACGTAGTTCGTACCATTTCCCTTGCTGCTACCACTTTAAAGAATGACACAATGCACTGCTTCAACAACACGTAGTCATCTATTAAGTGTTATCGCCCCTCTGTGCTACTCAAAAAGACTACACGCATACTTCTGCGCCGGCCTTTAATCAGTGGCGAAAAGCCAGTGAACTTGGTAATTTCCACCGGAAGGAAGCCAAGCATAATCCGCCACGCGAGCGGAGCCCGCTCGAGTGGCGGATTATGCTTGGCTTTTTTCCGGTGGAAATGACCAGAGACGATTTAACATCCGGTGACCTGGTCGTACGCGTTAGATTACCAGGTTTCCCACAATTGCACCCCTCCCCCTTCTAAAAGCAAATAGGGGCAGCTCAGGACGTCTGGTGGTGGTCTTCCTGCTATGTCAGGGAGAATCGATTCTTCCAAGATGAACGAGCACGGGTCCGCAGGGACATTCAGCTACGTCTTCAGACCGACGTCAGCGCTTTCTGACAGGACCGATGCACCCGCGGAAGCTCCGGTGATGGTGGCTGCGTCGCTGCTGTGATGTTTCTGGTTGTCGCGCTAGGCACTTCAAAATTAAAAAAAAAATGAGGCCATGGCGCGTCAGAAACAAGTGGCAGCGCCTAAGACCGACATTTGCCCGACTGCAGTGCGGCAGTGCCGGGGCACGGTTACTTTTTCATCTCCCCCCTAAAACCATATAGGGCACAAATACGGCAAATAAGGACTCGTGCTGCTTCTTTTGCCACCTTCACCACCGTCTCAGGTTGTATCGTGAGAAAAGACGACATTGAATGTTATGAGAAGTAGTCAGGATCATTGCAATTTGAAACCTGCGACACATTTGACTCATCGGACTCAGAGACTTTTGTACTGGTCGGCCAGCTGCAGTCTCGACACGTCGAGGCTCTTACAAGCTTATCGCAAGTTCTCCGTGAAATGCTTCCGGAGATCCCCTGCAAACTGCGTGGTAGTGCGCCGCATGCTTGCTGAGTCTGTGAAAAGAAGGTAATTTCTCAAGGAAATGCGAGATCCTGGAATAAAACCGGTCGACCGGTTGATTGTCATGGGGCTAGCGAATGCAATTTCTGCTTGTTTTTCGGCTCAGTCTTTGTACTGCTTTGTGTGGGCTACAACCATCATTTTCTGGTTACGGATGACTTTTTTCGTGATACTCACTCATGGATGGTGAGGCGAAGTCCGTTTGTGCGGTGTTATTAGTGCCTGGCACGCATCCATGTGCACCTTGCTTATAAAATGAAAGGTTTGTCTGTAACGAGCGTTTCGGCAAAGCCGAAGCCCGCGAACGTCTCATTACTCACGTTTTCATGGCCCTCCTGCGGAAACGAGAAAGGGGGGCTCCGAAGCTCGAGATAGCCTATGGCGCGGGGTGCCGAAGTCTTTGCTGCAGCTGTCGCTTCGAGACACGCATGTTGTCGTTGATGGCGCCGGGCTTTATAAAGGTGGATTCGTCACTGCAGTCTATTCTTTAAAACGTAAAAATGACTATGCACAAACGAAAACTGCACAGCTTTTAATTATTTGCAAAGGAAACAAATTAAAAGTTCGGCAGAGACATTTACGATTGCCTACTTGTAGAAATGAGAAAGCATTCGTCCACGCAGCGCATTCCTGCAAGCAGCGCGCCATGTCTTCCTTTTTCACACGGCTCTCCTGCGGTAATATCACGCTCCCCCACTGCGCATGCGCGGCGAATCCTACCGTCTTCCAGACGGCTTTTGTGACGAAGCATCCGCATTGCTGTGCTTTTCTTTTTGCTTTATTTCTGAGGCGCGTCCATTTTGACCTTGAGCGCCCCGCAGGCTTCAGTGTCGAAGCATATGCGTTGCTGTGCTTTCCTTTGTGTTTTGTTTTTGAGGCGCATGCTTGGCCATCTTTGGGCTAGAACACCGACACTTTTTCGCGTAATGGGACAAGTAAGGCTTTCTCTTTAAAAGGATACGGCAGACGACCCTGCCCTGCTAAGCGCGGCCAAAGCCAAGCGCGTCCGCCTGGACTAGGTTGAGGTTGCGCGCTGACAGCATGCAGGAATTTAACGATCCTTGTGACAAATTTGAGTTGAATGCGTATTTCACGCGTGTTCAAATAGTAGAGGTGGGATGTCTATGGTGTGTTGGTTAATCGTACCAGCTAAAAGCAAGTTCTGCAAAAAAGATTTATTTTTAGAGTGCAGCTCTTAAGCGACACTTTTCCGGGTTGAGCGGCGTAGGCATCGGCGTAACCGCGTGTTGAATTATGGGACGTCTCCCATCATGACGCCACTCGTGAAGGCACGCTAAATTTAGCGGAACATTTTCCACTACGTTTAGCGGGGAAATTGGTATTATGTGACCTCAACACCAAATCAGTTTAGCGGGAAATTTCGTTATATTTCCCGTTAAATGTAGCGGCAAAATGTTAGTAAATTTCCGGGAAATTTTGCGGGAATATTTCCCCGCTAAGTTTAGTAGGAAAATTTCGCTTAATTTAGCGGAAAATTTAGCAAAAATTTACCGCAACATGGGAAGGGCGCAGGAAAGGTGGAGGGGGCGGTGCGGAGGGGGAGCAGTTTTCGTCCTCCGTGAGACTGATTTTTGTCTGGCATGCTGGATGTTCTGGCCGTGGAGGGGGGAGGGGGGGGGGGGCTGTCGCCTTGTCAGACGTGCCGATGCCTTTTGTGGCGGCATCCTAGACAACTGTATTGCACACGGTTGTCTGAATAAACTTCGATTTGATTTGATCTGATTTGATACCTTCCCCCCCTACTCCTCAAAACTGCGCTCTAATTTGGAATTACAGAGAATTGTAAATTGAAGAATTGAATTGTGCGATTGTATAGCGGGTTGTTTTGACTCGTTTTCTTTTCTTATTCTTCTTTTGAGCGGGGATGTTGAAATGAACCCTGGTCCAACTATCGACGAGCAGCTGGCACAAATCATTGAAAGTCAAAAAGAAAACTCAAAAGAACTAAGGTCAATTCAAGGAAAATTAGACTCATAAATATCCGAAATAGATAAAACATTGACTTCTATAGAAGGAAAGCTGGAGTCGTTTTCGCGTACAGTAGAAAGAGTGGATGACTGTGAGCGTGGTGTCTTGTGACCAATCTAAATCATCAGCTTGCAACGCTAACGAGCAAGATAGATTACCTCGCAAACCGCAGTCGACGGAATAATTTGATTGTATATGGAGTCTATGAACGTGAAACGGAAACGCCAAATTCTTTCCTGGAGTTTGTCTTGACAGAAATATTTGAGGAGAAGCTGGGCATTGAGGTCAGTAGCCTTGAATGTATCCGTCGTTTGGGTAAAAATACACCAAGCGAAACACGCCCTGTAATTTTGCGTTTGTTTGACTTCAACGAAAAAAGGGAGCTACTGAGAAACGCAAGAACATTTAAGGGAACGAAAATTTCAACATCGGAAGATTTTTCGCTTAGAATTCAGAACACACGGAAACAGTTATGGGCAACAGTTAAAGATAAAAGAAAACCCGAAGAGAAAGTATATCTTAAGCATGATAAGTTGGTTATTAATCAGGATGTGTATGTGTGGGATGACGAAAATTGTCTAAGGTGTAAGCTTACAGGCTCTGGGATTCATGACGTGAACGAGGCACAAAATGATCTTGCTAGCACTTCCCAGTCCGGAAGAGTTAGGGCCGGTGACAAGCTACGTGAGCAAACTCGCGAAAGACTGGCTCGTGCCAAAACTATTTCGGGCGACCATGACCGATTAAGTTCACATGAACAAGCCTATTTCACCCGTGCTCGTCAAAATCACGCAAAGACATTTTCTAACTCGCAGACAACGTCAGAAGCGTCATAGCTACGTGCAAGAAGCAGTGACAAACATGTTACTTCCTTTTCATCAGTTTCAGTTACGTTTACTAACATAAGAAGTGTTATGAATAAACGAGATCAGCTTAACTCTGTTGTAAGCTCAACGAACGCAGCCCTAATCTTTCTTACGGTAACATGGCTCAGTAAACATGTCTGCAGCTTTGAAATTTTCCAAGGAGATAAAACATATAATGTATATCGTTTTGACAGAGATGGTAGACATGGGGGTGGCACACTCAAAGCCGTATCAGAGAGCATATCTTCATTTTGCGTAGATGTTGCTTCCGATCTACAAATGGTTTGGGCTTGTATCACTTTAAATAACACAAGAAGTTTACTAGGTGTCTGCTACCGCCCCCCAAACAGCGCAGTGACATTTATTGATGATTTCCATGACGTTATGAGTTCTATTGTTTGTCAGTATCCTAGTTCTCCTATTTTTACTAGGAGATTTCAATTTTCCTGATATCATGTGGTCTGACTCCTTCTTTTCAACCTGTTTCAACTGAGATTCTACATTTTTTTGGATCTGTGTGCGTGTTTTAATTTGACACAGCTGGTGACAAAAACCAACAAGGTATGCCAATGATACAGCGAACACACTTGATTTAATTCTGTCGACACACCCTGACCTTCTATCTTCCCTTGCGTATCTTCCAGGCTTAAGTGATCACTCGTTGTTAAATTTTAATCTCAAAGTTGCTCATCCAAGCAATATTAAAAAAGTAAAGTTTTTGTTTGACTACAATAAAGCTAACCATGTTGAATTAACCTGAGACGGGGGTAGAGAGGGAGCATCAAA
Source organism: Ixodes persulcatus (assembly GCA_013358835.2). Lineage (NCBI taxonomy): Eukaryota > Metazoa > Arthropoda > Arachnida > Ixodida > Ixodidae > Ixodes > Ixodes persulcatus. The sequence goes on along the minus strand of JABSTQ010010167.1, from coordinate 56,166 downwards.
ACGTAGAAGGGACAGAAAATAGACAGGACGACGTCTCAAACTCAGCTAACTGGTTTATTTAGTCCACCTCCTTATATGGTCTCAATCTCAAGGTCATCTCCACCAACAAAAAAAACAAAAGGACGAAGTCTATACAGTTCAAGCGCCACAGTCTTCATAACACAATGAAAGACCTTGACAACCTTTACAGGTCGACGCGATAAGGCAACATCCATCCACCTTCAAACTTGAACAAAAGGATCTCTTCCTCTACTATTCTAAACACAGTTCATACTTCTGAATCATAACGCACCCTCTCCACATAAAAAAAAAAACTGAGACGGTAGTTGGGCCAATACGCGTAAGAACCACACAAAGCAAAAATGTTTTACAGGTTTTCGGAAAATCGCAAGCAGGTCGCACTTTAAACAACATAAATAACAAATAAAAAAATACAATTTTAAAAAGCCTTTTGAATTGCTTCCATACTGAAGTGAAGCCTGACTTATGCAGTTGCCTAGAGACTTTATCAGCACTGTCTCCCTTACTACTCTCTTTACATCGTTCCTCTCTTTGTGTATTATTTCCGTCTCCGACCAGAGCGCCGTGGAGTTGTTACATTCATGAATATGTTTTGCTATTTCCGAGTTTTGTGCAGTGTTATTTACAATTCTTTTATGTTTGTTTAATCTGTCATTTATGCAGCGTGACGTCTGTCCTACTATACTTAAATCCACACTCCAATGTTATCTCATACACAACACCAGTCTCGCAACATACCGACTTTACCCGATGAGCCTTTTTGCACTCACTTACACATGTTTGAAAGGGCGTCAGTTTACTTAATCTAAAATTTGAACTAAAGACCGTGTCTACTCCAAACTGCCTTGCACATGCCTTCAGGTTGTGAGAGATGTCATGACAATATTGAATTACAGCAAAGCGGTTCCTTGATTTCGCTTCAGTTTCTCTCCTGCATTTACTAAACAATTCTAATTACCGTTTTATAAAACTGTCATCATAACCTACACTAATCAATCTTTTCCATTGTCTTTCTACTGATTCAGTATTATAAAGGACACATGACCTTTGTAACGCGTTCCTGACCAATGACGTTACAATCCCCGCCTTTACGGTCTTCGAATGGCAACTCATTCTTGGCAAAACCGGTTTCGAATTATATTTACCATATTCCCAACATAACCCTCGATTCACGTGAATACGTAAATCGAGAAACTGCAGAACATCATCCTCCGGTTTTTCTACTGTAAACTCAAATTCTGGAGCCGTTGACCTTATCACACCTTCAATGGTTTCTGTTAGACCTTCCGTAAACGTGCATATTAAGATGTCATCTACATATCTTCTCACTATTGACGTACCCGGGGACAACCCTTGTAGATTATCGTGCACTGCACGATCCAAAGAGTTCAAGTAAACTTCTGCTAAAATCGGTGCGACTGATGACCCTACACACACACACATTTTTTTTTTGTATATACTTTCTTGCTTCGTACTCCACTGCCGTTGACTTCAGATAAAACTCCAAAATTGTTAAGAAACTTTCTACCGATATACCTGAGCCCGATTGGAACTTAACAAGATTCCGCTCCAATGCCTCCCTCACTCTCTGCATTAATCGGGTATTTTCTAGGGAATAAGACAAGTCCTTAATGTCCATCGATAACACTGAACAACGCCTTCATGATGAGTCTCCAAACTGTAAATCAATTCATTTGAATTTCTAAGTGATAATGAATTTTCTAAGCATGCATAACCCAACCCCTTTTGTAGGAACTTTGATACCACTTTCTGCCATGTCCCTCTCTCAATGATGACCGCAGGAAGTTGCATTTCAGGCTTATGGTCTTTTGGGAAAAACTTGATGCCCAATGTTGAATTCATTGCACTTGTGATACATTTTGCTACATCCTTCAATTCATCCTCATTCAGTACTGCACAAATGTTTCTTTTCAACTTTCCAATGTTCCCTACCCATACCGAAAACAAGTTGTCCATTGCCGTTTCAGTTTTTTTTTCTTGAATACTGGCATAGGTAAGACTGCAAACCGTCCGGACTTGTCTGTTTCTAGCAACTTTAAGGACTTCGTTTGCGACTCCCTCTTAACCGCATTGACTTCTCTGAAATTTCTTCCGTCCTTTGGGTACGTTACATCCATTCCTTTTTCATCCTACTGATTGCATGATCTATAAAGGCGACCTTTTCTTCTGGGTTAACCATTCTGTCTGTTGTATAAATGGAAGACAACACGTCAATCCTCGAATGCTTCAAATTCAGACAACACTTCGGAATCGGTAGGGAACATTGGAAAGTTGAAAAGAAACATTCACGTCGCTGCGAGGCCATTCCTTTGCATTGCCTAACTATCACTCTTCCCGTCTGGACCATCAGAATAAAGTTGGATTAACACGTCGCCAAACAAACCCTTTTTTTTATTCATTCATCCCGCATACATCAAACGACTGGAACCACCTTCCAGCTGGTATCGCAACTATATCCGATTATTTCCTTTTTCGCCAATCTTTGTTTACATTTCTGTATGATGAGCCAACAGGAGTAATTTTATTTTGTTTATTTTGTTCGTAACAGATGTTGCTTACAGCTTTTGCCAATCGCAGTGTATTTTTGATATTGCCGCGAGCGCAGCTGCCTAAGCAGGCAGCGCGCTCGTGGCCTAACGCTTATCGCGCGTGCCTCCCACGCGAAAAGCTAGGGTTCGATCCCTGGGAGCGACGCATCTTTTGTTATTCCGGCAATCTAGTTTTCTGGTAAATTCGAGAATCCTGTTGCGTGTTCGAGGTCCGAATGTTCTACGCGTCGAACATTCTACTCTGATTATTCCAGAAGCATACGCATGTACATAAGGGGCGCCGCGTGGCGAACCGGGGTCAGTCTCGCCCCAGCGCTCGATCCTGCGGTTTCGCCGACATCGACGCCTGCGACGCTCTGCTGTTTTCTTCTGTTCCCTTTTTGTTATTTTTTGGGCACAAGTTCGCCCCATTAAACGTTTCAGTTTCCCCCAGTTATTCCTTGTTTTCTTGGCTGTTCCTCCGTGACATTTTGGTGGAGGTGCGGGGTACCATCCTATGCCCGTAAAGCGTACCCCTACCAAGACAGCCCGCCCGAGTGAGGTGCTCAGCCCCGGAAGGCTACCCTTCGCCGAAGACGCCGAAGCCCGAAGAAGCCGTCGGACCAGAGGTCAGTCCCCCGAATGGGGTCTCTTGCCCGAGAACCGGAGAAAGAAAACACCAAACATGACCACCGCACCCGTCGTCATCATGCCCGTCACTCCCCGCACTCCGACGCCATTTCACGGCGAAGCCCACGAGGATATCGAAGACTGGCTGCAGCATTACGAACGTGTAGCTCGCCACAATGAATGGACGGCTGAGCAGCGCCTCCAGAACCTTTACTTCTCGCTGGAGGGCACCTCGAGGCACTGGTTTGAAAACCACGAAGCCTCCCTCACTACATGGGAGTCCTGCGTCGCCGAACTGAAGCGGACGTTCCTTAACCACCACCGTCACCAGCGAGCAGAGGACCTACTTCAAACAAGGGTGCAGGGCCCCAACGAAAGCGTGACCAGCTTTGTTGAGGATGTGCTGCGTCTAAGTGCCCGAGCCGATCCGGAGGCCGCTGAGGAAAAGAAACTTCGAGTCCTCATGCGTGGCGTCAAGGCAGAAATCTTCGGAGGCCTGGTCCGCAATCCCCCGACGACCGTTGATGCATTTGTGAGTGAAGCCACCAACATCGAGCGTGCACTGACGGCCCGAGCAAGCCACTACCACCGGATTGCCGGCGCGCCAGCTGCTCCAACTGTCGCTGCTTCCCTCCTGGACCTAAATACCAGCGGTGTCGACAGCCTTCGGGAGATCGTCCGTGAAGTCGTCCGGGAAGAACTCAGCAAGATACTTCCCGCTGCGAATCGCCCGTCCTCACTGTCGCTCGCGGAAGTCGTCCGGGAGGAAGTTCACCGAGCCTTCCAACCTGAGGGTCCGATCAACACGACGACGCCAGAGGAACCGACGTTGAGCTACGCCGCCATGGCCCGACGACCGCCGCAAGCTTACCGCCAGACCACGGCGCCACCCCAACGAGACTCTCCGATGCCACAGTATCCTCGACGCCAGGAAGGACAAGTCCAGGACGTCCGCGCGGAGCAGCCCTCACCGAGGAAGACCGACGTGTGGCGAACGGCCGACCGACGCCCGCTCTGCTACCACTGTGGGGAAGCCGACCACATCTACCGCAGCTGCCCCTACCGTCGACTTGGGCTGCGTGGTTTCCACCCGAACGACCCACGCCCGAGGTACGGCGAACGCCCTCGCGATATCGAGGAGTACCTTCGACGCTCGCCCTCTTCAGTGCCGTCTCTCCGCCGTGAATCTCGCTTGCCGTCACCACGACGTTCAGCGTCTCCAGCACCACGACCCCGCCGAGAGAGCCTGTCTCCCCTGCGTCGCCGGGAAAACTAGGCGCGGCAACGCCTGGAGGTGGCGTTGCCGAAGACGACCAAAGTAAAGAGCCTCCAAGAACGACGGAGCGCTCCCACTCTCCCGACGCTGCGCATCGCAACGACGCTCCTGCTTCGGTGTCCAACAACCTCAACGTTATCATCGACGGCCACGACGCGACGGCACTCGTCGACACCGGAGCAGACTACTCCGTTCTGAGTGGGAGGCTCTCCCGCCGCCTTCGAAAAGTCATGACGCCGTGGGATGGACCACAAAACTGAACCGCCGGAGGACACCTCATCACACCAGTCGGGAGATGCACTGCTCGCGTCGAGATCTACGGTGAGACGTGCCCTGTCAAGTTCGTCGTTCTGCAAGACTGTTCGAGGGACGTTATCCTTGGAATGGACTTTCTCTGCGAGTATGGCGCCGTCATCGACCTCGGGGAAAACCAGTTGACGCTGCGAAAGCCTGTCCTGCCCCCGGTGGAGGCCAACACGACGTCATCCGCGATCCGAGTTATAGCCGACCATGTGAATCTGCCGCCGCGGTCGAGTGTTTTTCGTCACCGTCATAACCGACGCAGCCGTGCACGGTGAAGCTCTTCTGGAAGGCAGCGTTCAACTGCTCCTTGAAAAAGGAATTGGCGTCGCACGAGGCGTAACGGATCTTCAAGAAGGACGAACAACTGTTCTCGTGACAAACTTTCGAGAGGAACCGCAGCACCTAACGGAGGGTACTACCATGGGCTACGTCGAGGAGCTTCAGACGCCAGCCGTGGTCACCGCAGTCTCAGAGGAAACCTCGTCGCCACAGCAGAAGAGCACGACGCCGCCGCCACTCGACATCGACCCCGAGCTCCCAGCTTCGAAGCGCCGGCAACTGGTTGATCTCCTCGCCGAATACAGTGACTGTTTTGCCACGACATCGAAAGTTCGCCAAACACCAATGGCGAAACATCGCATTATTACCGACGACGACGCACTCCCTGTTCACCAGTCGCCGTATCGAGTCTCCTTAAAGGAAAGGAAAGTGATTCAAGATCAAGTTCAGGAGATGCTCGACGACGACATCATTCAACCCTCAAGAAGTCCATGGGCGTCCCCGGTCGTACTTGTAAAGAAGAAGGACGGAACCCTGCGGTTCTGCGTTGACTATCGTCGACTGAACGCTGTGACGAAGAAGGACGTCTATCCGCTCCCCCGCATCGACGATACGTTAGACCGATTGCGCCACTGCCGATATTTTTCGTCGATGGACTTGAAGAGCGGTTACTGGCAGATTGAAGTCGACGAACGTGACCGGGAGAAAACTGCCTTCGTCACTCCCGACGGACTGTACGAATTCAAAGTGATGCCGTTCGGACTTTGTACAGCACCAGCCACTTTCCAGCGCGTAATGGACACCGTGCTGGCAGGCCTGAAATGGCAGAGCTGCCTCGTCTACCTGGACGATGTCGTGGTATTCTCACGAGATTTCGACGAACACCTCAGACGACTTCGAGCTGTGCTTCAAGCCATCAAGACCGCCGGCCTGTCACTCAAGCCAACGAAGTGTCGGTTCGCCTATGGGGAACTAAAGTTCCTTGGCCACGTCGTGAACAACAAAGGCGTTCTACCTGACCCCGAGAAGACCCGCGCCGTAGCTGCATTTACGCCGCCGGCTGACAAGAAGGCCGTGAGAAGATTTCTCGGACTCTGTGCCTACTACAGGCGCTTTGTTCGAGACTTCGCCAAGCTGTCCGCACCGCTGACACACCTCACGAAAGACGCCGTAAAGTTCGAGTGGACAGAAGAACACCAGAGGTCATTCGACGAGCTCAAACGAAGACTCCAGACGCCCCCGATTCTTGGCCATTTCGACCAGTTTGCTGAAACCGAGATCCACACCGACGCCAGTAACACCGGACTGGGTGCGGTACTAGTCCAAATGCAGGACGGCGCAGAACGAGTCATCGCATACGCAAGTCGAACGCTGTCTAACGCGGAGAGGAACTATTCAACTACTGAAAAGGAGTGCCTCGCTGTCGTCTGGGCAATAACAAAGTTTCGCCCATACTTGTATGGAAGTCCTTTTCGCGTGGTGACAGACCACCACTCGCTCTGCTGGCTGGCGAATCTGAAGGACCCCTCCGGACGCCTCGCCCGGTGGAGCCTACGACTGCAGGAGTTCGACATGACCGTGGTGTACAAGACCGGCCGGAAGCACAATGACGCCGACTGCCTGTCAAGGGCCCCAGTCGAGGCCGCTCCTGCCTGCACCAAAGAGGACGACGATGAGTGTTTCCTCGGCGCTCTGGATGTCAGTGACATGGCAGCACTCCAACGAGATGACCCTGAGCTGCGAGCACTCATCGAGCACCTAGAGGGACAAGGAAGTGCCGTTCCCCGCAGTTTTGTACGAACACTGCCAACCTTCTCCCTCCGACGAGGTGTGCTCTACAAGGAGAACTTCAGCGACAACAACACGGCGTGGCTGTTGGTGGTCCCTTCCAGTCTTCGAGAAGAAATTTTTCAAGCCTGCCACGATGACCCGACGGCGGGACACCTTGGCTACAGCAGAACTCTCGCCAGGATACGCGAAAAATACTACTGGCCCAAGCTCGCGAAGACAGTGCATCACTACACCCGATCTTGCCACGAGTGTCAACGACGGAAAAAACCACCGACGAGACCGGCAGGACTTCTTCAGCCTATTGCGCCGCCATCTGCCCCGTTCCAGCAAATTGGAATGGACTTACTTGGGCCATTCCCACCATCGACGCAAGGGAACCGATGGATAATCGTCGCAACCGATAATCTCACGCGGTACGCCGAAACGAAAGCCCTTCCTTCAGGGACTGCCGTGGAAGTTACCAAGTTTTTCATTGAGTCCATCGTCCTCCGGCACGGCGCTCCAGAAGTTCTGATTACAGATCGCGGATCATCGTTCATGGCACAGCTGACCCAAAAAATCCTCCGACTCAGTCACACCAGCCATCGTCGTACAACTGCGTACCACCCGCAGACCAACGGGCTGACGGAGCGACTCAACAAGACAATCGCTGACATGATCTCTATGTACGTCGACGTAGAGCACAAGACGTGGGACGAGGTGTTGCCCTACGTCACGTTCGCCTACAATACGGCGGTTCAAGAGACCACTGGATTCACACCCTTCCAGTTGGTACATGGTCGGAAAGTAACGACCATGCTGGATGCGATGCTGCCCCATGAGCCAGCTGACAGTGAGAGCGACGACGCCCAGGTGGTTGAACAACGGGCCGAAGAAGTCCGCCAGCTCGCCCGACTCCTGATTCAAGACCAGCAACGCGTCGACGCCGGCCGCTACAACCTTCGTCGCAGGGACGTCCACTTCCAGCCCGGAGACAGGGTGTGGGTGTGGACGCCCATCCGTCGCCGTGGCCTCAGTGAGAAATTGCTGAAACGGTACTTTGGACCGTACAAGGTACTTCGTCGCCTCGGGGAGCTGAACTACGAGGTGATGCCCGACGGAACAAGAACATCATCACGCCGCCCACCACGGCCTGAAGTCGTCCACGTCGTGCGCCTGAAGCCGTACTACGCCCGATAGGACTGTGCACCTTATGCATTCCAAATGACTCTTTAGTTTACCGTCCTTTTTATTTGCTTTGTTTTGTTTTGTGTTGCATCGGGGCGATGCACTTTTTAAAGGGGGGAGTAATGCCGCGACCGCAGCTGCCCAAGCAGGCAGCGCGCTCGTGGCCTAACGCTTATCGCGCGTGACTCCCACGCGAAAAGCTAGGGTTCGATCCCTGGGAGCGACGCATCTTTTGTTATTCCGGCAATCTAGTTTTCTGGTAAATTCGAGAATCCTGTTGCGTGTTCGAGGTCCGAATGTTCTACGCGTCGAACATTCTACTCTGATTATTCCAGAAGCTTACGCATGTACATAAGTGGCGCCGCGTGGCGAACCGGGGTCAGTCTCGCCCCAGCGCTCGATCCTAGGGTTCGGCGACATCGACGCCTGCGACGCTCTGCTGTTTTCTTCTGTTCCCTTTTTGTTATTTATGGGCACAAGTTCGCCCCATTAAACGTTTCAGTTTTCCCCAGTTATTCCTTGTTTTCTTGGCTGTTCCTCCGTGACAATATTTGAATTTCTTGCCGCATGTTTTTTGTTTTGTCATTTTGTATTATTTTTGTTTGCTTTGCCCCTCCTCTCTACAATGCTTCGGCGCTTGAGGGTATGTACAATGAATAAATAAATAAATGAATAAATGAACGTCTTTCAGTTTTAGAACGCAGCTCTAAGGCGCCCGTTTCCGGCTTTAGCGGCGTCACCATCCCCATCGCCGTCGGCGTAACCGAGCGTTGCATTATGGGAAATGTACCATAATGCAACGCGCGGGTCTCACTCGTGACCCGCGCGTTGCATTATGAGACGTTTTCCATAATGATGTCACACTTAACGTCACGAGGGACGTCACGAGGGTGCCGCGCGTTGCATTATGGGAACATCCCATAATGCAACGCGCGGGTCTCCTTCGTGACAGGCGCGTTGCATTAAAGAACGTCTCCCATAATGACGTCACACATGTTGTCACGCGTGACGTCATGGTCACTCGAGAAGGGCACGAGCTGCACAGTGAAGGTCACGCGAAGGTCACGATTTTTACGTGACCTTCACTTTAGAAGGCCTTCACGAGTGACGTCACGAAGGTCAGGAGTGACCTCACGAGGGGGGAGTCAGGGAGGGATAGGACGAGGGGGAGGAGGAGGGGACGAGAATGAGAGGAGGAGGGAGGAGGAGGATGGACGAGGGGAGAGAGAGGAGAAAGAGAAAAGGAGGGGAGGGGACGAGGAGACCAGGATGAGCGGAGGAGGAGAGGGAGCGGAGGACGCGGATGCGCCTACCCTCCTCTCCGTACATTCCCTCCTCCTCCTCAAAAGCTGCGCTCTAATTGGCATTAAGGCCCGCTCACACTCTTGCGACCTCTTAAACCTGGGTTCCTTAAAACTTCTTAAACCAGATTACACAGTGGCGCCATCTATTGGGTAGCAGTGTAAACTCGGCGGTCCGGCATATTTTTTTATTTCTCTCCCGCATTATCTTGGCTCGAAAAACTTTTGTCAATGTTATAAACGAGCCTTTCTATGGGTATTACGCACATCTGACCTCGGAAATCCCGCAAAACCTTCGCTCTTGTGAAATGCAGTTCCAGGGTCACCGCATAGATGGCGCCACAATGCCAGTGTGTTCCCTTGTCCTAAAAAACTTTAAGTTTTAAGATATCTCGTCTCTCTCAGTCGTACTCGGTCGCAATAGTGTGAACGGACCTTTACAGGGAATTGTAAAAGTCGTTCATTTTTTATCTACACCTTCTATGCAATATCTAAATTTGTAGGAGTTTGCCTTAAGGTGCTTTGTTAATATGATAACAGCTCGTTTGACTTACGCGTACGACTGAAGCCTTTTGCTATCGAAAGACAAATACATTTCTATCTTACTTGGAAGCACAATGACTCTGTAAGTCATTTAAGATGGACATAGTTTGAATCTTATTGTTTTAAACGTGAAAGCCTTATTATACACGAATTCATCTCTGCTACGTCATGGCGCGGTGGTGGCGCGTCGGGCGCACTTCCGGTTTGGGACTGTGGGCGGAAGTCGCCATGGGGCACGTGCATTCCAGCGTTACTTTGGAAGAAACCGGACAAAAACCTGCCTTCTCGTCAAAACGCCGCAACTGGGGCTTTACCAAAAGGGTTGGGAAAGGTTTAAAGGTCAGTTTTCATGCGTTTTCTGCCTGTTCAGTTTGTCTGAGAACGTGAACAGGGACCATGGAAAACGAAAAACAGACGCCGTCAGAGCACAATTGCTTGGGTGGAGAGCACTTTGGATTGAAGTCACGGATATTTGTGGTCGTCAGATTTATTTGTTTTGTTCCAACATGAGCGCGGGAAAACCGTCACGTTTCACGTACCACCTGCGGACTACGTTCAGTGCGTCATCACGTTCAAACGGCCGCCTCATCGTTCGAGCTGTGGTCTGCTCTCTCAAACGTTTCTGCTTGTCGTCTGCTCTATCAAATGACAGCGGCCCAGTAGACCAAACGTTGACCCGGTAATTCCGATAAGAAGTGCAGACCTCAAAAGTCGTTTAAGTTTGAAGGTTGTTTCCGGTAAGTAGGCTCGGTGTAAACAGTAGATATAATGAGATGTTGAGAATTGTTACCAGTGGCCATCACCGACTTGTTATGCCTGATTCACTCGGTCCGATTCCGCTTGCGATTTTCAGTATCAACGTCGACATCTCAGCTACGGTTAAGGCTTTTGCAGCCCGAGCGACGTCATGTCTGAAAACAGCGAGCAGAACCTCACCATGTGAATCTGGCTTTAGCGTCTATTCTGCGGCGTCCACGCGGAATGAATCGCCGCATGTTACATAATTCACGCCGAGTTTTGCGCTGTAACGAGGCTCGTTAATTTCGCTGAGGCCACTCAAGTAGTCAGATATTGTCAGGAAGACGTCGAATCAGCAATTACAACTCAAAAAAAAAAAAGCTCGGGGACTCACACCAACGCCGAAAACATCCCATTCCAATGGTTTGTTTACGGGCGACGGCGAGCTTCTTGCCCACACCCCCATCGCGCATGCGCGGCGCCGGTGGCGTCCGCTAGGGGCGCTCCGGTTTGTTTGAAAACATGAGTTGGTGTATAACTGGGGACTTAAAAAGTGCAACGCCGATTTATTCATTATATTATCTTGTACAAACTGCGGACTTTCACGTCCAAGCAGGGTGGGCGATAAAAATAAATAACGCTACACAAAACAATGGTTGCACATAAAACAAGAAAACAATGGCGGAAAAGCTGCTGCACAGAAATGCAAGACACACAAAATAAACATATATCAATCTCTAGTAAATCACAAAGTTATAACAATAACCCATCAAAAAATACAATGACAAGGATTACAGTGAAACTACAAAGCTGAAAAGTCCATCAAAACATACATTGACAAAAAGATTACAGAGAAACTACAAAGCTCCGAGGGTCACTGGGATAGATAAAAGATTCCAATGATGATGTGAAATTAGGTGATGAAAACAGTTCCAGGGGCAATGAATTGCACTCGCCTATTGTTCTTCGGAAATATTAAAACTTAAATGATATGTACTTGCGAGATAGGGAGTTATAGAGTAGCGGTGATTGTGTCTTGTTTGCCTGGTCGAAAGTGGACTAATGTATGGACTGAAATTTAAAGAAACCTTAGAATTGACAAGTTGGTGTAAAAACATTATACGGGCAATCTTACGTCGGTGTTGGAGAGTAGGTATATTGTTTGTCTGCATTAGTAATGATGGAGAATCGGTGCGGTTGAATTTACCATAAACAAAGCGAACAGCGCGTCTTTGAACTTTTTCTAGAATGTCGGAATGTTTTTCTTTTTTTATAGATGGATCTCATACCATGGAACAATATTCAAGTTTGGGTCGAATTAGAGTAGAGTAGGCTATCAATTAAACGGTTTGGGTGGCGTTCTTAAGTTTATGCCGTACAAGACCAAGCTTGCGGAAGGCTCCCGATCATACTTTATTCACGTGATCGGACCAACTCAGGGCTTTATTGATGGTAACACTAATATATTTAAATTGACCAACTTCGGAAATGAGGAAGTCTTAATTGAATAGGAAAACACAAGCGGATTTCTTTTATTTGTAATACGTAAAAAAATGGTTTTGTCCAGATTTAACCTGATAACTCAGAGGTCATACCAGTCCACTGATCTCAATGACGATTGCTGGATCGCGTTTGCCCGCTCCGCGAATGCGGTCACTGGCGGCCATCTTTAGGTAGAGTTATATCACCTCTAGCCAAGATACAGCTGCTGAAGCCACTTGGAAGCCACCATCATCTATCCCTCGCAGACGGCGTTTTGGCAGTTGTGGTGGCAGGCTGCCTTCAAAATAGCGTGGGTTATATTCCGTGACTCATTGAAATTGTTTGACGAAACATGTTTTTAAAACCCGGCGTGAATGGTAGACCGGTCTTTGAGGACCCGGTGAAAGTTTCACGAAATCGCGCAGCACCGGGGAAAAGCAGCACAGCACGCATCGAAAGTCGCATCGAAAGAAGCATCGAAAGCAGACGCCGGAACGTAGTCTGCTTTCGATGCGAGCTGCGCTGCTTTCCCCCGGTGCTGCGCTTTCGTAGAACTTTCACCGGGTCCTCAAAGACGAAGCTACCGTTCCCGCCGGGTTTCAAGAATCTGTTTCGTCGAACAACTTCAATCAAGCACGAAATATCACCCACGGTACAGTGTACTAGATCTACGGCTATTTTATGGCAGCCTGCCGCCATTGCGCTGTCCGCCATATTACTATGATGGCTAGAGATGATATAACTCTACCTAAAGATGGCCGACCGTGGCCGCATTCCGGTCCATAGGCAGAGCTGGTCAAACGCGATCCAGCAATTGTCATTGAGATCAGTGTACCAGTCATGCATCGCACCAAGACCTGAGTTAAGCAAGCATTGATCAGATGATGAAGCTATACTTTTAAACAATACACAGTCATCCGCGATTAACCTTATACGTAAAGAAGGATCAACTGCGTCAACAATATCATTTACATAAATTAAAAATAGTAATGGCCCCAATACGCTGCCCTGTGGTACTCCTGACTTTACATCCACTTTTTTCGAACAACCCCCCCCCCCCCCCCCCCCGCCTACGTCGACGAGTTGTAGTGTTTTCGAACACCAAGCCCCTACGTCGACGAATTGTTTGCGATGCAATAAGTATGAGCAAACCCCGTTGACGATTGACGAAGGAAGACCCTATACTATGCAGGTTTGATATCTGTTTCCCGTGGGGAACCCTGTCAAAAGCTTTACTGAAGTCTAAAAAAAATAACATCTACCTAGCCTGCCTTATCCAGTACTTGCGCAAATTCATGAATGATAGTTAGTATCTGTGCAGTGGTTGAAGGGCCTTTTCTAAATCCGTGTTGAAACTGGGTCAGTAAATTATTTTCACATAAATGCTCTCTAATAACGTTACTAATGAAGTGCTCTAAGAATTTACAACTTGTGCAAGTTAAAGATATAGGTCGGTAATTACTCTGTGATAACGGGTCCCCTTTCTTGAAAACTGGTATTACACATGCTGTAGGCCAGTCGTTCGGCAACACACCGGAGGAAAAGGAAGCACGAAATATTAGTCAAAAACTTTGCCATAATTTCTGAGTACCGGCGCAAAAAATGAATTCGGTATGCCATCTGGGCCGCACGAATTTTTACTTTTGGGTTTAAAAACATTGAAAGTACGCACTGATAAAATATAAAGTCAGTAGTAAAAAAAAGAAGAGACGTTGTCATACTCCGGTGCGTCAGCGGCAGACAAGACCGACTAAAAGTTCCTATTGAACTGCTCAGTAATTTCACCGTGATCGGAAATCAAAACGTCATTTACTTTAACCTTATCAACTGACTTTTGTCTGTTGCCAGAGTACCTTCAAAATGTATCTGGATAGTTTTTTTATGATATCAGGGAGCGTCACATAGGAACATTCGTCACATTGAAATGTTTGCTGCTAGTCATAAAATATGCATTACCGTCGATCAAAAAGACTGACAGGCAGTAAATTTCCCGACATAAGGAATTTGCGAGTAGCGCCTCAAGGTTTGCCCAAATCCAATTGCAGCAAAATAGGTAAATAAACAACTCTCTTTTTCTGCAAATCACGCTAAAGGCTCTCGTTTAGGAAGAAGAGTTTATACCCTCACAAGGCCAGTACACAAATTAATATAATTTTTCCAGCCAAGTGCTTTTCTAATTTATTTACTTATTGGCATAAATAAATTTGGGATGAGGACGATTCGTAACATAGGAACATTCGTCAGAGGATGACTCATCATGCGGGCAACTGGTCACATCGATCGGGCAAGGGACGATAGTAAATTGTAAATTTCAACAGCTGCCCACATTCCTTGATGAGGAGTTTCACGACTTCCCACTGTCACATAAACCAATGGTTAGAAAAACTAATTTTACAATACTCCTCCGCTTTTATTTTCATTATATAACGAGTCTTCAGCAGCTTTATCTCAGTTGCTGGCTTGAACGAGCAACAATCCGACTGGCAGCCAAATCAGTTTTTACTTTTGCCTTGCATACACCTATTTGCCAACACCAATAAGTATCGGAATTATTTCTGTTGAATGTGTACGAGTACCCCTCGTGCAGCATCATAGCTCTAGCTCTCTCTGTTGAGATCACCTTCATTATTTTTTTAATGTAGTCTGAGTTCAAAAATAGTCGCTCTCATATGGCCTCCACATTCACCGTTCGGGAGGGACCCAGAAGCTAAAACGTTTATTACAAATTCTTTGATATTGAGAAGCGAAAGACATGCTAAGATAAGAGGTGACCCACTTTGTCAGGCCGGACCAACTTTCAATGTTCGGGACCAAACCAGAAGCTAAAACGTTTGTTACAAATTTTTTGCCTTTCAGAAGCCAAAGACATACTAAGATATGAGGTGAGCCACTTTGTCCGCCCGAACCAAATTGAACAATACATTTTTTTGGGGGGACGAACTATTGTGGGACCGGTTGGCCGCGTGACGAGTCATCCTGTGGCCAATGTTCCTGTGTGACGAGTACTCCCGTGACAAATGGTCCTGTGATGAGTGTGCATGTGACGAATGGGCCGTATCCCCCAAAATATTGCATTGCAATGAAATAACAAATAATGTCGGAAATGCGGCATGATTCATGTTCAATCCATAAATTCGCTACACCTGAAAAATCGAAAGCTTTATAAATATTCTTGTTTTTCATGTTGACAGATACACACGTAAAAGCATCATGAAAAATTAATCCATGGTTACCCTGAGACGCAGGAACAATTAAAAAAAAAAAGACAGAACAACGAAGTCTCTAACGCAGTGCATGGTGCACTATAACTATCAACCTATATTGACAATCGCACACAGCCCCGAATCACAAAACCATACACGCCCGAAGCATCAAGGACACAAACCCAAACACAAAACAATCCCACACACAAAAGAGGATTGCCAGTAATTCCCACACTTGGCCAAGGTCAGACTGTGAACTCGGCAAAACATACCTACTCTTTTGTTCCCTTACCAGGAGACAAGGAAGGTTTCCCAACAAAGAAACCACAAAGCACCACACCGAAAGAAAGAGAAAAACCGAACCGTGTATTATTTGACCCACATGTAAAAAAAAATTGCAATCTTAGAAACCTTTTTGCTTCCTTTTCAAGGATTGACTGATACAGATCCCGGAGCTTAAAAGACGCGTAGCTAATCTTAACACTCTCCTATTACAATTTTTCTCTCTATGTAAGACTTCAGCGCCCTCCCACTCGGGTACACAGTTATTGCACTCGTCTACATGTTTTGCAATTTCGGAGTTTGGTGCATTATTTTTAACCGCCCTTTCTTGCTCTCATATACGATCGTTTAAGCAACGACCAGTCATGTCCTACGTAGGAAAAACCGCACCCCAGAGAAATAATACACACGACCTCGTCCTGACAAGGCACCGCGGGATCCCTGGTTTTTTGTGCACCCCAAAGCGCCCCCTGAAAAAGGAGTCAAACTTTCTAGCTTGTGCTGCACTTCTAAGACAACGTTTACACCAAACTTTGACGCCACGGACCTGACAATGTGCCAGATGGCATAATAAAAGGGAACATACACGAGACTTTTTAAAACTGCTTTCTCCGGAGGGGCAAAACAAGTCGATCCAACACATTTGACACCACACTGGAGATAACCATATGACTTTAGCCCGCTTATAAAAGGAGCTGCAACTGAGGACGATGCGTACAGCACATTTTGCATGCGTTTCCTATGACAGAAGCAATCAGACCTCTCTTCAAGGTTTTAGGAATGCAACGCTCAGCGGCTAGTAACACATTTGCCGCTTCTTTCCTGTGTCTCCAGCAGAGACCACTGCTGGTATACAACCTTAAATCTAAATACTGAATCTCGCCATAGACAGGGTGCACCTCCGTGAAAGTTGATCGAGGTTAGTTCACTAAACTATATTATGCAGTTCACTAAACTACATTATGCATACTTATACCAAATTAATTTCGTTATGGATACACACACCTTATGTCAACTGAACGAGAGGGGCAGACAAATTTATTTCCCGTTTATGTTCAATGCCTCGAAATATAACGCTTAAGAAATGCAGACACTTACAAACATACAACAAAATGTAATAAAATGGAATGATTAGTTTCTTCCCATGGCACTACCCAATGAATGCAGGATTCAATGTAAATCACGCTTTAATTTTAAATATATTAATGACTTTATCGATATTTTATGAAGGGTAAGAAGTTATGATACTTTACGTTCTTGAATCGCCTTTATTCCTCGTTCTTAAGTAGGTCACATTTTGCGCGTCTATCAAAAAAAATAGTTTTTGAGTTATGGAATATATTTCTTTGTTTGCACACGTCCACTTTATGCCTTGCAAACACATGCTTTGCTCAGGTAAGCAATGCTATAATGGGAAAAGGTAGGGCTCTAGTAAACGTGATTTTCGAACTGTCAGTGTATCATCTGGCTTATTTGAAAGAATGTGTCCCCTAAATAGGTTCTTTTTACGGGAGTCACACCTTACGTCACTTGATGGCATGACATATTGCGATGGAGCCTTGTGCATTGAAAGGGCGTCTTCTGGTTCAGATCTGCCCAAAATAAATAGGACAAACAGATCAAAAAACATCTGCGTCATTTTGCACTTGGCTAAAAATAAATGCCGAGATTTATTGAATATTGTTCCTTGTTCTATAACGTATAACGGATGTTACCACCATCTTCATTAGGAAGCCCTTGAAAAGAACTTAAGTCGTGCTGTTGCTTTGTGAGTCTTATCTTTTCGTGACACAAAGCATACCCGACTTCGTTCCAAGGGAGATGAAATATAAATAGGGGGGGGGGGGATTTGGGGTTTAGGGCGTTTTTCAGCGGTGAATAGAGTCTTGCTGGCTGTACAAGATAAGTTGGCTATCAGTGTTTCGAGAAGAGCACAATGGCTTTTCACCTAATTCGTTTTAATTTTTCATAAAATTATAATGGCTAGATTCGCAATATTGAGTAAGCAAAGCAATCGTCCAAGGGTTGCTTACGTAAGCAGTGCAGGTGTAAGTAACCGTATATTTTTCTTTAATTTAGTTTCTACTTCAACCACTGAGGAATATGAAGTTCTAAGCGTGACTCTGCTGAATGTTCTATAGGAAGCTTGGCCTCGTTTAAAATGCTGTACATGGCTATGTAACCACAATCTGCAAAGACTGCGGTAAACCGTACTTATGGTGTTGTTGCGCCAGATGCATGGTGGCGACCTTCGTTGGTTGCACTACCGGTCTTCTTTTTGGGTAAAAAACAACGCCCTCTCAAAAAAGATGACCGCTTCAGTGGGACAATAGTTGAGCCAAATGCTTCACGTTACACTGTGCAAAGAGCTTCTACAATATAGTAGGCACCTGTGTCGATTTTGTTCTCATATCGCTTACGTGTCTGCAATCGGCAGAGTCAATAAAACCAACCTTTTTATGTATTAAGTAAAACAGCGATCGGAACGTGCTAACAGAAATAGCATACCCGTGTTCTTGGTCTAAGTAGCTTTTTACGCTGCGTATATTAATCACAGCCGAGGTATGTTTCGTCATTATCAACAGACTATTTATTTTGAAAGTGAAACGCACTTGCCTATTTGACTTCCTACACGTCTCAACTTCAAAGACGTGCGTTTAAGAGGGCACTTTGCTTCCAAACGCTATACAGGATACATGCAGACTTTTGACGTTTTCGAAAAATTCCTACATGAGAACCGCTCGTTGTATTTGTTTGAAACTGTTACGATAAAGAGAAAAATACTTATTAAGGGCATCGCTGCAGTTGATAGCTTTCCGTATTTAGTACATATATTAGTTTAAAAATTGTGAATTCGACTGAAAACGGCTGTCTGACACTTTTGGGTTTAACGACTTTTTACATAATCTACTAATTAAAAAAAAAACATTTGTGCTTGCACCCTTCTTTATAAAAGTTAATACGAAATCGATTGGTATAAAAAACTTTATTTATGTTAATCCGTTTCGAAACTGCAGTGATATTTCCGAAAGCAAGTTTTTGACTATTTTTGATGTGTTTTTCATTTTGTTCTATTCACGCTAGAGGGCAGTCTCCGACCGGAAGGACTAATAAGGACGAGAAATCAAGTAGTTCTGCCGTGTAACTTGGCGCACACATTGTTTTTGGTATTCGTACGCGATTTTCTTTTGCACGGGCAAGAGCGGGCGCGGGTTATTTCAACACAGCTGCGCTTTGCATTTGGTGAGTTCAAATCTGTGTCGCTCGGAACAGTTGCGTTCGCCTCTGGCGTCATGGGTCAAAAGCAGGCTTTCTATGGCAAGCGAAAGCTTCTGAAGTCCCACATTGAGAATACTCGTAAGTGATCGTCTGTGGAAGCTTCTCATGTTGAAGTTTCTGGTGAGATCGGGCAATCGTATATTGTCAGGAAGGACAAGTGATGGGGCGGCGAATAACTGAAGAAACTAAACGTTTAATGGGGCGAACTTGTGTCCAAAAATAAAGAAGGAAACAGAAGATAACAATAGAGCGTCGCGGCGTCGAAGTCGGCGTAAGCGCAGAATCGAACGCTGGGGCGAGACTGACTTGGCTCGCCACGCGAAGCCCCTTATGTACACGCGTAGGCTTCTGGAATAATCGGCGTAGAAGGTTCGGCATGTAGAACTTTCTAGACTCAGACAAGCAACACGGTTCTCGAATTTACCAGAACATTCATTGGATGTCAACAAAAAGGCGTCCCCGCGGCCAGGAATCGAACCCTGGCTTTCCGCGTGGGAGGCAGGCGCTATAACCGTTAGGCCACGCGCGCGCTGCCTACTTGGCAAGCTGCGCGCGCGGCATTACTCCCCCCTTTAAAAAGTGCATCGCCCCGATGCAGCACAAAACAAACCAAACAAAAAAAGAACGGTAAGCTAAAGAGTCACTTGGAACACATAAGGTCCACAGTCCTATCGAGCGTAGTACGGCTTCAGGCGCACGACGTGGACGACTTCAGGTCGTGGTGGGCGGCGTGATGATGTTCTTGTTCCGTCGGGCATCACCTCGTAGTTCAGATCCCCGAGTCGACGAAGCACTTTGTAAGGTCCGAAGTATCGTTTCAGCAATTTCTCACTGAGGCCGCGGCGACGGATGGGCGTCCACACCCACACCCTGTCTCCGGGCTGGAAGTGGACGTCCCTGCGACGAAGGTTGTAGCGGCCGGCGTCGACCCGTTGCTGGTCTTGAATCAGGAGTCGGGCGAGCTGGCGGACTTCTTCGGCCCGTTGAGCAACCACCTGGGCGTCGTCGCTCTCACTGTCAGCTGGCTCATGGGGCAGCATCGCGTCCAGCATGGTCGTTACTTTCCGACCATGTACCAGCTGGAAGGGTGTGAATCCAGTGGTCTCTTGAACCGCCGTATTGTAGGCGAAGGTGACGTAGGGCAACACCTCGTCCCACGTCTTGTGCTCTACGTCGACGTACATAGAGATCATGTCAACGATTGTCTTGTTGAGTCGCTCCGTCAGCCCGTTAGACTGCGGGTGGTACGCAGTTGTACGACGATGGCTGGTGTGACTGAGTCGGAGGATTTCTTGGGTCAGCTGTGCCATGAACGATGATCCGCGATCTGTAATCAGAACTTCTGGAGCGCCGTGCCGGAGGACGATGGACTCAATGAAAAACTTGGCAACTTCCACGGCAGTCCCTGCAGGAAGGGCTTTCGTTTCGGCGTACCGCGTGAGATAATCTGTGGCTACGATGATCCAGCGGTTCCCCGACGTCGACGGCGGAAAAGGGCCAAGTAGGTCCATTCCGATCTGCTGGAAGGGTGCTGTTGGCGGAGGAATTGGCTGCAAGAGTCCGGCCGGCCTCGTCGGAGGTTTCTTGCGTCGCTGGCATTCATGGCATGATCGTGTGTATAGATGGACGGTTTTGGGGAGCTTGGGCCAGTAATACTTTTCACGAATACGGGCCAGTGTCCGGCTGTAACCAAGGTGTCCGGACGTCGGGTCGTCGTGGCAGGCTTGAAAGATCTCCTCCCGAAGGTCGGTCGGGATTACCAGCAGCCACGGCGAGTTGTTGTTCCCGAAGTTCTCTTTGTAGAGTACACCTTGTCGAATGGCGAAGGTCGGCAGTACTCGTGAGAAGACACGTGGCACGGTACTCCCGCCCCCTTCCAGGTGATCTATTAGTGCATGCAGCTCAGGATCGTTTCGTTGACGTCGGGCCATGTCGTCGGTGTTCACTGCGCCCAGGAAACACTCGTCGTCATCGTCGTCGCTGCTGCCGGAAGGTGTTTCGACGGGAGCTCTGGATAGGCAGTCGGCGTCGCTGTGCTTGCGGCCTGACTTGTAGACCACGGTCATGTTGAACTCTTGTAGTCTTAGACTCCATCGAGCAAGCCGTCCTGACGGGTCCTTGAGGTTCGCAAGCCAGCAGAGCGAGTGGTGGTCTGTGACAACGCGGAACGGGCTCCCGTATAAGTACGGACGAAACTTCGTGATTGCCCAGACGACCGCAAGGCATTCTTTCTCAGTCGTGGAGTAATTTCTTTCCGCCTTGGACAATGTCCGACTTGCGTAGGCGATGACTCGCTCGGTGCCTTCTTGTACTTGAACCAGTACCGCGCCAAGTCCTGCGTTACTTGCGTCCGTGTGAATCTCGGTTTCCGCATCCTGGTCGAAATGTCCAAGAACAGGAGGAGACTGCAGTCGTCGCTTCAACTCGTCGAATGCCTGCTGCTGCTCCTTGGCCCATTCGAACTTCTCGGCGTCCTTCGTGAGGTTTGTGAGCGGTGCGGAAATTCTTGCGAAATCTCGAACGAAGCGCCGATAGTAAGCACATAGTCCAAGGAACCTTCGCACGGCCTTCTTGTCTCTTGGCGCTGGAAATTCTGCGACGGCGCGAGTCTTCTCTGGGTCTGGGCGAATGCCTTCGTTACTAACCACGTGACCTAGGAACTTCAGTTCGTCATAGGCGAACCGACACTTTGACGGCTTGAGGGTGAGTCCGGCGGTCCGTATGGCTTGGAGAACAGCTCGGAGTCGTCGCAAGTGCTCGTCGAAGTCGCCGGAAAACACTACGACGTCGTCGAGGTAGACGAGACAGCTGTGCCACTTCAGTCCTGCCAATACGGTGTCCATGACACGCTGGAAAGTTGCTGGCGCCGTGCATAGTCCGAAGGGCATCACCTTGAACTCGTACAGTCCATCTGGCGTGACGAAGGCTGTCTTCTCTCGGTCCCGTTCGTCGACTTCGATCTGCCAGTATCCGCTCTTCAGGTCCATCGATGAAAAGTATCGAGAGTGGCGCAGCCGGTCTAACGTGTCGTCGATGCGGGGGAGTGGATAGACGTCCTTTTTCGTCACTGCGTTTAGCTGCCGGTAGTCCACGCAGAACCTAAGCGTCCCGTCCTTCTTCTTAACCAGTACGACTGGAGAGGCCCATGGACTGCTCGAAGGTTGGACTAGCACTGCGGGCCCACGGAGGGGTACGCTGCAGGGACATGCGCTACCCCGCACCTCCACCAAAAATGTCACGAAGGACAAGTGATGGGGCGGCGAATAACTGAAGAAACTAAACGTTTAATGGGGCGAACTTGTGCCCAAAAATAAAGAAGGAAACAGAAGATAACAATAGAGCGTCGCGGCGTCGAAGTCGGCGTAAGCGCAGAGTCGAACGCTGGGGCGAGACTGACTTGGCTCGCCACGCGAAGCCCTTATGTACACGCGTAGGCTTCTGGAATAATCGGCGTAGAAGGTTCGGCATGTAGAACTTTCTAAACTCAGACAAGCAACACGGTTCTCGAATTTACCAGAACATTACATTGGATGTCAACAAAAAGGCGTCCCCGCGGCCAGGAATCGAACCCTGGCTTTCCGCGTGGGAGGCAGGCGCTATAACCGTTAGGCCACGCGCGCGCTGCCTACTTGGCAAGCTGCGCGCGCGGCAATATCAACCCGGATGGTTTCGTTTGCGAGAGTAACGAAGGTGGTCCTTAGGCCGCGACCGTGCAAGGCTCGCCGTTCACACTCCTCGCCGAAGGGTACCCGGTATGTCCCGTGGCGGCGGTGGTCGGTTCTTCGGAGCGGTCTGAGGCTGCAGGAAAAGGTAACGTTTTAGACTCTAATGTGGTCGAATCCACGGTCGAACCGTCCAAAAACTTGCAACCAGCCGCATCTGTGCTTGAGGGTCGTGGCTTGGTCGACATCATGCACTTATTTCGGTCTGTTCAAAGGGTTTGCGATCATGGTCGTTTCAGTTGTTCGTTTCTGGACATGGTATTTATCTGAGAACGGTGGCACGGCTTGCGCAGTTCCTTCACGTTCGTTGGCAAGATGTGCAACAAGAAAAATGTCACCGAGTCAGAGTTACCTCCTCAAACGGCCGAGGCGAGTTCTAGCATGTGTCAGGAATAATTTGTATTGGTAGTGGGCAATCGAACCTCGTTGAGCTTCTAGCATCGATGAATGTGTCGTCCATGTCCAGCAAAACGTTTGCAAAGCATGAGAACACGATGGCTCGACGTGTTGAAACCACGGCTCTGGAATCCACGAAGAAACCGGAAAAGAAGAAGCCAGGCTCGCAAGAGAGTCTGGTGAGATCGATGCCGAAGGCTGCCCACTTGTGACGCTCATTTCTTACGGCGCCTGGTCAAACGATCATGTAAGAACAAGCATACAGATCCTTCTGGCGTGGTTAATACGGTTTTAAGGTGTGCCTCTATAGATCCTTGTATAACGTACTGTACCAATGAAGGTGTTCAGTTTCCGTAAGAATCGATTTCAGTGGATAGGATTTAGTTTGTCCCTGAAAGCGTCTTTAGAATAAG
Organism: Ixodes persulcatus; assembly: GCA_013358835.2. NCBI lineage: Eukaryota > Metazoa > Arthropoda > Arachnida > Ixodida > Ixodidae > Ixodes > Ixodes persulcatus. Next base: position 32,791 of record JABSTQ010010167.1, on the reverse strand, counting down.
CAATGGTTTCACATATTTTGCGCTGTTCCCAATTTAGAAAGGAAAAGAGGAGAAAACATATAATTTACTTCGGTGCAAAAGAAAAGAACCACACTTCATTATGAAAAGCTGTGAAATTGCCCCGTAGTTTTTCGACCTCTTTTGGGGGGACGCAATTGTCGACTTGCGATCTCAAGCTTTCGCCCACCTTTCCTTCGTTTTCCTACGGCCCTCCTCCTTTTAAATCTTATTTAGAATTGCCAGAAATAAATCATCTCACGATCTAAAAAAAAATAACACTGTAGCCTATGTTGCGCCTGGTAAGTATGAACTGTTCAGGACATACAAATCCCGGCCTCTGCAACGTCGGATGTACGAAAATATGACATCGTGTCAGCGTGGGTAAATACAGGATAGTCACGAGTCAATCTACCAGCGCGGGATGACATACAGGGGGTCCCAGCTAACATGCAGCGAGCTGGAACGAAACACTCCACTTGGTTAGCAGTGGTATTAGGAAGCGACCCTATTTTTTTTTCTATATAGCTAAATAAGTAATTTGATGGAAATATTTATCTTCGTAGGTTAGCTGCGTGGTTCATTTCTTCCGTCCAATCCGATTATGCACTTCTAGAAAGCTTGCCTCATCATTGAACTGGTAGAAGAATGACCCGTGCCTACATATGTGTGCTCTCCTCGTAGATTAGCTGCGTGGTTCAGTCATTCCGTCCAAAATAATTATGTAGTTCAGAAAAGTTGCCTCATCTTTAAAATGGTAGAAGAATGACACTGGCTTACATATGTGTGTGCTCTTCATAGATTAACTGCGTGGTTCAATCATTCCGTCCACGCTGATTATGTGCACCGAGAAAGCGTGCCTCGTCTTTTAACTGGTAGGAGAAGACACGTACCTACATATGAATGTTCTCTTTGTAGATTAGCTGCGTAGATGTCTGCTGGCGAAAAAATATAACTGTCCTTATATCACTCGTATTTGTACGCCGCACTTGAAGTAGTTCACCAACATGCTGTGATGCTCGACTTCCTAATAAGTTTGCAAAATGTTTTTGTGGCAAAATATAACGAAGGTACCGATCCCGTAAACCATTTGTGTCTTGTTTTATAATAGCAAGCTGAGTAATGCAAAGCAAAAAGTGGAGAAGTCACCAAGCATCCTTTGTGATTTCGTGGTGAAAGGACAAAAGGTAGTTTAGATATCTTTCTTAGTTTTATCACTCGCATACCGTCGAGTTCAGCTGCTGTCAGTTTCTTAGCAATTCTGTTATGAAACGTTCCGTTCATAAGTTTATATATGCTGTTATTTTCCTTAGGTTGGACACTGGCTGTACTCTAGAACTAGGAAGATGGACCCAGGTAGCACAACTAGCCGATTTGGGAATGGGGCGGAACCGGTCTGCCGGTAAGGTCCTACTGGGGCGACGCTGGAAACGCCCCATGGTTTGACAACGGGCCAGTGATATTGCCAGTCACTGGCCAGTGACTGGGACTCACTGGCCAGTGACTGGGGCTCACTGGGACGCCCGGCACTAGGCGTCCCCGTGAGTTCCCGGGATGCTGCCAGCACAAATCCCCAGCGTAGTACCAGTAATACGGTAAGATACCAGCAAGACCCCAGGCGTGCGGCCTCAAGCCATACAGTTCCCGGTCTTGTTTTGTCCCGGCGAGTTCCCGGGCTGCTGACAGCACAAATCCCCGGCATGGTACGCGCAGTACCGGAAGACATCAGCAAGACCCCCGGCTAGCGGGCTAAAACAGTATAGTTCCCGGTCTTGTTTTACGGGCTAACTTTTGGTTTTGTGTGCAAATCACACCTGAATAAAAATGATGTAGTTCATGAACAAGGGAAATTTTAACAAATAAACAAACAAATAAACAATAAACAAATAACACTTATCTTAGACTGTAAATGAAAGTACATTTCCGGCATAGGTATACACCTTTTTGGTGTATACGTCCATCTGTCACTCATACAAGTGTAGTAAATGAAACATACAAAATTGTTACCGCAATTGTTTATTGTCAGTTGCAGTGAAGCTACAGCTCGGCTTGTAATCATGGGTTTGTCGCCAGAGGAGTGCGCTGGAAGAAAGAGGCTGCATGTCACGGGCCTAGGAAATTTGTTTTCACACTTCTCATGCAGCTTGTGATGCAAGTCGACCGTGCACCCGGGAAGGCGAGTCCTTCATTACAGCACCTGTAAAGAGAATCGACACCATAATAGAATGACAGAGTAAATCAATACCAGCTTAACGTGATAATTGCGAAATTTCAAACAAGCAGCATTTGAACCTTTTGTAGCAGGTTCTGTAGTTTGCAAAATATTGGTATTGAGCAGCCGCTGAAGCATTTAGGCAAGATGCAAATGAAAAAAAAAGGTTTATATTTAAATGAGTCTGTCTGTGATAATAATTGCCAGTTACTCCTTTCCTCCTTGATACTGGCGCATATTACTTATCACAATTTGTGCTAAAATAAATAGGCTGCAAAAGAAACAGATAGCCTTTATTTTTTTAAATAAGGCTCTAAAGAAGGCTCTGGTCAGAGTGGGGTAAATTTGAAACGAATACTATAAATGGTTGAAAAATAAATCATAACCCAACCCTTCAGTTGCGATAAAGCCTCCCCCCCCACTACACTCGGCTGTTTGATTGGCCTGTAAATATAATTTCTGCAAAATGCTAGCAAAAACCAGCATAGCCGCTACACCAAGAAAAACGCGTCCCCCAAGTTTCATGGACATGCCAAACTCAAAACTCTAATATCATAAACTACAAAAACAAACACTGACATATATTATGAAAGCCCACACTTATGCTTTAAATGCGACACTGCTCTTCAGCGGCGTTGGCACTAGGGTTAAATCAAAGTTCGCTGCTTGTTCATTCGATGGCTGCAGAATAACAAGCGTATTTATTAAAAAATAAAGACCCGTATGTTTTTTTTTCATATTTTTTTGGTTGTTTCCTGCTTTTAAATAGTATTAGAGATTAATCTGCAATGAAAACAAAGAAGGTCGATCTCTAATAATCCTGAGAAAGTATTCCGTACCTATTGCGCTAAACCTCCAACAGGTCAGCCGCTGCTCCTAGCACTCCGGTGCAAACCGGTGAAGCCCGACGCATACAAGCTCATTTGTATTGAGATGTAGTGATGGTTGACGGGAGCGACGCAAATGACACGATAGTCTGCAGTCACGGCAGCAAGGCATGTGGCAGACATGATAATCGAGCGATTTCACCAGGAGCACGAGATCCTGGTTTTGTCTTATCACTGTATATCGCTATCCTACTATTTGCAAAGTTTTCTCGATAATTTTAGTTCCTGACTTTGCATACATCGTCTTGTATTTTAGAAGATGTGGACGATCAACTGACCAGCGGATCAACCGGCCAGAGCGATTGACGAACGATTCCTATACTTTGTTTCACCTGAAGTCGACGCTACAGCCAACTCTACGAGCGAATGTGACAAAATAAACAGCATAAAAGCGCGACAACATGGCATTCATCTCCCTGTACGTGTTTTTTCATCGGCTAAACCAATCGGGTGCAGATAATTCCTCGTGACTCGCGCTTTCAGTATGTGTGTTCAAGGTTGTATGCGTTCGAGCTTTCGATTGTGCTCAGACCTAAGATGAAACAAATTATATGGCAAGTAGAGACGCCGTGAAATATATTCATATATTTTTTTTCTTTTACTTTTCTAAATATTTATACGACCAATATTAAATTATTTTTATATATTGCTTTAAGCCCATCTTGGCGCAGTTATCGCGCAATTTTGAGCGAAAATGTCGTTTTGGCACGATACGTAGCAGACTTTCGTCCATGGCGCAATTCGGCGCAGCACTTCTATCACTGAGCTCATTGTTGCACCGACACTAATCAGATTGGGTAGACACCGGTAAACATGCATATAATGTATTGCAAAGTATGACCCCTGTCTTTCCACATAATGGCAACTTGATGACTAAAACGGACGAATCAGTGGAGCTGAGTTGGACGTGATGAATACACAAAGTTTGATTGCGGCAGGAAAAGAGTTGGGCTACCAGGGAGCCGAGCTTAAGAAGTGGGTGGAGGAGGAAAGAGAAAGAATTAAAAAGGAAAGAGTCGAGAGGGCACGAGAGTGTGATGCCGCAAGGCTAGAACGAGAAGGCGAATGCCTACGATTAGATAAAGAACAAGAGGTACTTCGACTAAAATTAGCGGTACAGCAAGGCGCGGCGGCCAGCCAGGAAGGAAACCATAATAACGGTGAAGGAGAGGCAGGCGGACAAGCACAACGTGGGCGTCCGCACAAGTTAATCCCTCAATATAAAGAGGGAAGAGACGATTTGGACGCCTATCTGAAGCGGTTCGAGCGAACAGCAACCGGACTAGGATGGCCGCAACAGAAGTGGGCGACAACTCTTAGTTTGTGCCCGACCGGGGAAGCACTGACGGTGGTGGGGCGGTTGTCCCCCGGGGACGCACTGGATTACACGCGAGTAAAGCTGGCCTTACTGCAGAGGTTCCGCTACACAAAAGAGGGGAACAGGGAAAGGTTCAGAGAGGCAAAGCCAGAGGATGGAGAAACAAGGAGGCACTTTGCCGCCCGTCTAGCGGGTTATTTCGATAGGTGGGTAGAGATGACGGAAGTAGCAAAGACTTTCGAAGCCCTACGTGATGCGGTCTTGGTGGAGCAGTTCCTAGTAACGTGCTCTAGCAAGTTATCAGTATTCCTCCGAGAGCGAGAATGCCGTGACCTGGACGAAGTGGCGTCAAAAGCAGATGTATTTCTTGAGGCGCAGGTTCAGCCCGGCACCAGCAAGCTCAAAGGTGACGAGCCAGCTAAGAATTCGAATGCGGCATCGCCCAGAGATACAATAACTAGTCCAGGCAGAAGAGTCTTGCGTTGATTTCTTTGCAACAGGATCGGTCATAAAGCTGAAAACTGCCGCAGTCGTCCGCCAATGCTTCAAACCCCGAAATGTTGGAACTGCGGTAGGACTGGGCACCGGGCCGAAGGCTGTACGTCCAAACCAAGCGACAAACATCAAGCGTCGTGCTTGTGGGCTGACCCACGGGGAAATAAGTCAGCCGAGATCGATGACGGCTTTGTTACCCTCAGGAACGGAGAGAAAATACCCGTTGTCAATACGGTAGTGGGACGCCCTCCAATCTGCCTAAGTGAGAATTTGCCAGCTGTGGAGGGATATGTGGGTGACCGCAGAGTATCGGTATTCAGAGACACTGGCTGCAACACGGTAATAGTTCGCCAAGAGTTGGTCCCGAAAAGAAGCGTTGACCGGAACGCTGAATCCGGTGTTTCTCCTGGACAAGACGGTAAGATATCTTCCGGAAGCTGAGATTGTCGTCCGCACGCCATATTTCACGGGAACACTAGTCGCAAAATGCGCGAGGGATCCTCTTTACGATCTGGTGTTGGGCAATGTACCGCCGGTACGAGACGTCAACGATCCAGATCCAAATTGGGACTCGGAAAAACAATCGAGTCAAACGGGTGTAATGGTGTCCAAACCTCTCGATGAGGGAGAAAATGGAATGAGAGTGGATCATTCGAAACAAGCCCAGGTAACGTCCAGACAAGCGACTTCGTTGGGAGATGGTGAAGAACAGTCCCTGAACACCGCAGGAGCGGTGCAGGCCAAGACGGGTAGGAATCAATCGCTACCACCACCTCCTGAATTAAGAGTACCACACGTTTCACCCTTGCATACCACCTCAGAGGAGCTGCGAGGAGCGCAGAAAAATGATTCGACTCTGAAGAAATGCTTCGACAGCGTCGGAAAGATCGTCAAAAAGCATAGAGGAAGGACGAAATATGCATTCTTAATGAGAAGCGGGGTGTTGTACAGAGATTGTACGTACAGCTCGGGTAGAAGAACAGAGCAGTTGGTGCTTCCAAAAGCTTCAGGCAAGCGGTGATGGCGATGGCTTATGGTTGTTTGATGCCAGGGCACCAGGGAGTAAGTAACACCGTGGGGCTAGTGGCAGAAGAATTCTTCTGGCCCGGAATGCTAAGTGACGTTAAAAGATATGTTCGCTCGTGCGCCATCTGCCAGAGAGTGGTGCAAAAAGGAAGAGTGGGCAAACCACCCTTAGGGACCATGCCGACGATTGCGATGCCATTTCAAACGATGGCCAGTGACCTCATCGGCCCCATCGCCCCGAAATAAAGCTCCGGAAAAAGATACATCTTGACAATAGCGTGAAATGGGACGAAGAGCGGGAGTGGTGGAGCATGAAGCTGCATGCAAGATTACGATTTTTATGTGGAGTATTTCAAGGAATGTGATAACGTCGGCTCAGACTTTTTAAGTTGGATTTAAGACGAGAACCAGGATTCGGAAATGATTCTTAAGCTGTGTAGACGCATTGGGTTTTTTTTTTTTTTTGGTTGTGTAGGCTAATATTTGTGACATGACAGGGTCGGGGTTCCTTTTTTTTGTTTTGTTGATATATATTGTGTTTGTGTGTGTGTGACTCAACCGGAAAGTTGATCTCTGTGGCATGAAGTTGTCGTCGTGTGGCGCATGTGAACTTGAACAGCGAACCAGGTGGTGCCAGTAAGCAATGCTGCAGTGAATTAAAACGGCCAGAGCGCATGCGAGGCGCGCGCCGTTCCACGGCATCAAGCGGAGCCAACGGAAGACGACAGGAAGATACAAGATCTCAAGGCGATATTCTCAAAAGTGGGAAGGCAGTGTCACGGGTGTGCCACTATAAGGAAAGAAGAAGAAAAAAAGCACGGGGGCTCGAGGAAGAGAAGCGGTCGGGAACCTTTGGAATCGGCTGGAGCTTCCGGTCTCGGCAACGCACCGAGCCAAGGAACGAAGTCTTGGCGACGCACCGAACCAAAGACGAGCTCTCGGCGACGCACCGAGCAAGGAACGAGGTCTCGGCGACGCACCGATCCAAGGAACGAGCTCTCGGGGACGCACCGAGCAAGCCTGGGCTACGCTCCGAGGAACGGGACTCAGCCTGGGACATCGCTCCGCAAGTCCGGCATCCGAGCGCTGAGCACCCAGCCACCAACCACGAGCAAGTGTTCGCGAGTGACTCGACCGGGGACTTACGACTGAGACTGGTACTTATTAACGGTATACGAACACCTTTTTATATCTAAGACATAGATGTTATACGTCATAAAGATTGCCTGGCACTACTTCTAGTTGTTGTTTTTTTTTTCTTTCCTTTCTTCTTCTTTTGTAAATATATTCCTTTATTCTCATCCTCCATTGGCCTTCTTGTCTCTACTGACTCCGCGTACCTCCCCGGCGTGACAATAATGCGTGATCCTGGACACTGAAATGAAACTGCCTTTGTTTTTGATGTGTTAATAACAAGGAATTCATAACTACCCATGATTTTAATTTATTTAAAAAAATAACTCGCTTGAAAATTGAGTACCCCTTTTCTAGAAACAGAAAAAAAATATGCGGGTGTCATCCGCGTATATAATAAATTTGGCAGACGTTTCAATATTTACAATATCATTAACCTACGCATATGATAAACAATAGTGGGCCTAAAATACTTCCCTAAGGGACTCCGGAGTTAATGCGCTGCGTAGAAGATCTGTAATTATTAATTTGAACGTATTGGGAGCGGTGATGTAAATAGGATGAAACGAGTGATAACGGAACTCCTCGAATACCAAAACAATCTAACTTACCAAGAAGAGTTCTGTAATTTATCTGGTCAAATGCTTTACTGGAATCTACAAAGATCCCCAACGTTAAAAGTTTACTCCCGAATTTTTTTTTAATATTGTCTCTTTTTGTACTAATACCGCAGTTTCTGTGGGCCTATACTTTTTGAAGCTGAATTGCGAGTCCGTCAACAAAGAATAGTTTCAAAAAAGGTTAATAGTCGAGAATATATTATATTTTCTATTGGTTTTGAAAAAAACAGGAAGAATAGATTTTGGGCGATAATTACTCATGTCATTTTTGTCCCCGTCTTTATAGGGGACAGGAACTATAGCCACTTGCATGCTTTTATGAAATACACTAGATGATAATATGAGATTATACAAATGAGTTACGCATGGTAATATCAGATCTAGTACAAATTTAACGGGTCTGATTAAGAGGTCATCACAGTCATGACTACGGCTATTTTTCATATTTATAAACACCGAGAATACTTCTGCAGTATCCGTGGGATTCAATAACATAGTTTCGCTAGTGCGGGAGATGTTATCTTTGGCAATACTATTATGAGTGCTATTCCTGACACTCACAAAGTAATGATTGAATGTATCAGCAAGTTCAGTACCGGAAATAATTTTATTGTTTATAATCATGTTAACGATGGCTTTATCTTGAGATGGGCTACGCTGAAGAGAATGCAGTTTGTTCCAGGCAATAACGGCCTGCCTTAAACAGAATGCGTCCAATTTATCCGAGTAATATAGCAGTTTAGCTTGTCTCAATTGAGCGTTAACAAAATTTCTGAACTTTTTGAATTCGCGCAATTTTTCTTCGTCTCGTGTTTTCACAAAAAAGTCATAGAGTACGTTTTTCTTTTAATGAGTTTCAAAAGTTGACCATTTACCCACGGCTTCCTACTTTCTTGTTTGGACGGATGCATTTGAGTGGGAATGAGGTGGAGTAAGCATTTTTGAAAGTACCTTATAAAAACGTCGTAGCACTCATCACCATCTGTAGCATTAAACATGGGACTCCAGTCTATAGTGCTGATTGTTTCTCTAAATTCTTCCAGTGTCCTAGAACTTATGCCTTGTGACATTGCTGGAAAGTTTGGAACTGTGCTATCTGACATAATCTTATTGATAAACATGATTATCAGAAGGTGATCACTGATCTTATTATAAGCAAACCAGCACTAATAATCTTTTTACCATGATTAGTTAGAAATAGGGGAAGAAATGTCGATGCTGTGCATGTGACGCGTGTTAGGGGGATAATTACACTGTAAATATTGTTTGAAGTCAATAAACCAACAAAATCATCTTTGAGATTAGATTGTTCAAGCATATTTATACTGAAATCACCACGCAGGAACAAGAGGCATCTCTCTTGATTAGCCAAACAAAATAATGTTTGTGAAAACTGATTGAAACTCAAAACATTACCATTTGGAGGACGATATACAACAGAGTAAACATTCCTTTTTTAACACAAAGTATCTCATAATCTCGGGTCGCAATCGACTACTTACCGAGCATTTCGAAACCAGAGGCAGGACTTTGCAATGAAACGCCACCACCGCGGCTATGATTGCGGTTTAAATAGAAATGAGTGTAGCCTGGAAGAGCAAAAAAACATCATCATCTCTAAACCACGTTTCAGTTATCATGACCACATCAAAAGAAGTTCGGATTGAGTAAAAAAAACAATGAAAGATCATCTTCTTTTATTCTGGCGGACTGAACATTTAAATGAAATAAACTCAACGATCTAGTAGTCTGTCTCTGTATGAAAATATTTAGACACTCTACTATCAGAACACCTAGATTTTGAACCATGGTAGTAAAAAGGGAACAGTAAAAAGAGATATGTCAGCTATATTTAGCGGATCTTATCAAGATCTCCAGAGTCAGAAATAGTAATGAAAAGTGTCCCATCCGCCTTCCTTGCAAATATTATAGAGTTACGTATCCAAACGTATCGCCACTGCCCAGGTAGCACCGAGTTCTGGGCCAAACTTTGGCTTTTGTCTGGGAGTTTAGGGCATTACAAAGCCCGAAAAAGCCAAAGTAGAGCCAAACCTGACCTTCCTTGGCAAGAGTCTGGGTACTTTGGCCCTAATTTGCCAAACAAGTGCCAAATTTAGGCTTCACTGCCTGGTAGTTCGGCTGTCATCTGGCATATTTGAGCCTAGATCGCCCAACAAATGCCAGAGTTAGGCTTACTGCACGGTAGTTCGGCTGATATTTGGCATTTTCGGACCAAAAGTGCAAAACAAATGCCAATGTTTGGCTTCACTTTTTGATAGTTCGGCTGTCATCTGGCACCTTTGGGCCAAAATCGCCACAGATGTGCCAGAGTTAGGCTTAGTGGCTTGTAGTTCGGCTGACATCTGGCATCTTAGGGCCAAAATCGCCAAACAAGTGCCAAAGTTAGGCTTCACTTTCCTGTAGTTCGGCAGTCATCTGGCACCTTTGGGCCAAAATTGCCACAGATGTGCCAGAGTTAGGCTTACTTCCTTGTAGTCCGGCCGAGATCTGGCATTTTTGGGGCAAAATCGCCAAACAAGTGCCAAAGTTAGGCTTCATTTTCTGATAGTTCGGCTCTCATCTGGCATCTTTGGGCCAAAACAAGAGAAAAGCCAAATTTTGGCACGTCCCAAATACCGAAACAAGGCGTTGCTCTGGCAGTTATGGCTGAAGTATGGCACCAACTTTGGCGCTCCTCTGGCGGACCAGCGAAACGCCAAACCTTGGCATGCCCCGAATTCCCAGATTAGGATTTACTATGGCAGTTATGGCTCAAGTATGGCACCAACTTTGGCACTCCTCGGCGTACCAGAGAAGAGCCAAACTTTGGCATGCCGTAGGAACGCCCAACTAAGGCTATAGTTAGGCACCGTACTTTGGCACTGATGAGTGCCATGTGCGAAAACCTAACTGCGCCAAAGTTGAGCCCTTATTTTTGCCAGACCTTTGCCCAAGTTGGGCATTCCTCTGGCGTGCTACCTGGGTGGTGCTCACGCTTCTTTGAGACCACGATTCCTAGCAGCTTTTTCATTGCGGGGCACAAGTGTTCATTTACAAACACAGGCAATGTTTGAGGCAGTCCGAAATCTTGGCAAGTAATTCTTTTTTTTTCTTTCCCTTATCGAGAACACAGTCTCGTCTTTGTCGCCGCTGAAATTGCACTATCACGTTGCTCGCTGTCGTATCTCTCGTGGGAACACGATGACATGCTTCTATATCAGAAAAAGCGATCTGCTCTCCTATGAGGTCACTACTTTTAAATACCAGATCACTCACGTTATCAGTTTCAGTTTTAGGTATTCTTTTTACCTCGATGTTGTAGGGTCGCGAATACTGCTCGCACTGAACAAGTCTCAGCTCATTTTCTTTCAGCAGTCCGGTCATCATGTCACATTTTTGGCCAGGTTCAGCATTTTATTTTTTGAGAACGGCGTTCTCACTTATAAGAGACTGGAGCTTCAGCTTGATTTCTTCGAACTACTTGTTCATGAAATTCATCCCATTGCTTATTCTTTTTAGCTCAATGTTAATCTCACGGAGGTCAGTTCTGAAATCCCTCCCCATTGCTTCTTTCACTGACTTGAACAGTTTTTTAACTCATCTTTTAGTTCATTTACCAACTTAGTCATGTCCTTAGACATTTCAAAAACACACAATAGAAACACAATTGAGAACACGGAAACGCAGCAGCAGCAGCAGTGATACACAAAAATAAGATCAAAGATACGGTAACCAACCTGCGGTAAATACAGGAGACAATTAGCTGATGCGTTGTGCCACTGCCGCTGCTGACAGGTGAAGCGCCGTTGCTGGTGTTCCGAGCTTTTGTAGTCCTCCACTGGAGACGTGGAATGTCGATGGACCAATCGGGCAGGTAGTCGTCAGCTGTGACGCCGTGACTGATATGGGGGCGCGCGAAGGCTTGTATCTTGCTTCTGCCGGCAACGATGTTTCAGCACATTGTAGATGAATTTGGCAGTTACTTCGGTTTACTCGCTCGCCCGGCAACATCCTGATACTTGATAGCCTCTAACAACACCATTAGGAAGATAATAAATGCTTCACCCCTTGAAGCAACCTGAGTTTTTCTGGGGGTGTGAAATAGGCTTCTTCCAAAACTCGAAGCACCCCATCGCGGCGAAATGCCACGTAGTGCACCCTAGGAACTAGTTGGCCACTCAGTTTTGGTTTTGATTAAGAAGCTTCAATTCATGCTATCACGCCGTGACCGAATGCGCTGCTTACGTTTTCGATTGTCCGACTTTCCGCGAATGTATAATACTCTAAGCATTCTCGAGCGATATAGAAAGAAGACCGGGGCACCTTTCTTGGCACCCGACATGCCGGATATTGTGCCTGCGTATGCAAACGTATTAAGACGTGACTTAATCCCGTCACCACGTGATTGTATCTTTGAGCTCACTTTCAATAATCCTGTCTAGTACCAATGAACAACAATTGAAATTTGGTCACTTTGAGCCCTACGCGTATTTTGTTTGCCAAACGTCCGCTTCGTAATACTTCATTGAGCAAACAACAAGCCGCATACTGCACAAAAGTTACTATGAAGTCCTCCTCGTGTCATCATATAAATCCCAGGAAAATTATATGACGATTGGAAAAAAAAATATGACGATTGGAAAAAAAAAACGCAAAGATCGGCTAGCTACGACGGAGTCCCTAACAAGCGTCCCTACTCCTCCGAAGCCTTTTTGGACGAGCCTTTACCGATGCCCAAGATCTGTGTCTGAACGGTGGTTGTGAAACTATGTGGGCATACTCAGTCAGGAAGAAAGCAAACATATAACAAATGTTATGGACATTAGCAACCGCCAAATGCGCTTCGAATTCTTTAGTTCATTTGGCGCACCGCATAGAGGTTCACACGTCGTATACGTGCTGTCCGCCGAACTGTGCAACATTCTTCACGCATGTGCTTGACTATTGTTTTCTTTAAAACGGTTTGTATTTGTCAATGTGCCTATATGATTGCAGGATAATTTCGTACGATATTGATTTTGTCGAATCAAAGCGTGTAGGGACTTCATGATTATAATGCAATTAAATACAAAGGTGGCAAGCGAACTGGACAAGAATGGCGAAAATAATCCATGGAGAAATGGAAAAGAGGGACAAAGGGCAAACACAAATCTCCAAACACAGCTAGGTGACTGGTGCGCGACCGTGCTGTGCAGTGCTGCGGGTCAGTACAGCTATGAAGGAAGAAGTGTTCGATTGAAATTTTCAACGGCGTCTCCCAGTTTTACCTCGCGTACTAGGGCGTATAAAGAAAAACAGTAATTTGGAAAAAAAGGCAATTTCGTCAATGGACGCATAAAACCAGTAACAAACTTGCTAACCAGCAACACTAATGTAAAGTTGCGAGCTCGGTGTACCCAAACATATTGGTCGTTACAGCGTGATGCCTCGTACACAAGCAAGATCCCCTAGCTTCGCAGCGTCGAGATTAGCAGCACTGGCTCGTCCGTACATACCTTCGAACGCTAACAGGAAGGCTCGAGTACAAAAATAAACGAGTATGTGTCAAGAAAAGCTTTGCGTACGGTTTGAGCTTGTGCTGGAGCTTCGAGGTCTGGCCACCCTATTGAAAATTTCATCAAGGTACGTAATATGGGACACTGACTGCCAGTCAGCAGACCTGGTGGAACGTGCCCTGATGGTCTATCAGATGACGTCTGACTGCTACTGCCAAGGGAATTTCATCAACAAGGGCAGCATTTATATAAAAGCTCCCATTCCGAGGTGGCTATCTTGGATGGCTATAAACGGTTCACAAGCCGAGGCGCCATCGGCTTCTACAGTGCCGTCCGACGGCACTCCACTCACTCCTACAAGTGCCGTCCGAAAGAGAGTCGGACGGCGCGTGTATCACTGGGGAACTCGTTAACCCCCCCCCCCCCCCCCCCCTCCACCCCCACCTGGGTTCACCCCGCTTCGCGGCGACAGTATGCGGCTGCTAATTACAAAACTATTGACCCAATTGGCCCCGTCGTACACGCCGCTTCGCGGCGTCCAGCCGGCAAACCAAGTCCCGCTGTTCCCCAAGCACCTCCGGAAACGGAGTCCCACCATACCATTTTGTTCAGCGAAATTTCGTTGACAACATTCGGGTTTCCCAAAGTTAATCGTAAAAAAGAAATGTAAATAGCGCCAAATGCGTCGACAAAACAAAATGCTCAAAAGATTCCAGAAAAAAAAAAATAAAGCAACCCCACACGGGGGATTGAACCCGGGACCGCTTCCTCATGAGGCAGACGTCTTACCACTAAGCTACACTGCACCTTAAAAAAACTAGTTTTCAGACCTCGTTTTATACGAGACATTCGGACGGCACTTGAATGCGTGAGTAGAGTACCGTCGGACGGCGCTCTGCAAGAGTGCCGTCGGACGGTACTCTAGACACTGGGATGTGTTAAGCGCGGTTCAAACAGGCCCGTAATACAAATACGGGTGCCGGAACCCGTAGTGACGTCAGCGCTCCCTCCGTACGGGCGGTGACGTAATTACGGTTTCCGGCACCCGTAGTCAAGAGTTGAACAATTTTCAACTTTCTCCTTTCCGTGTCGTGACGTAGGTTTCCGTATTTTCTCCGCGACCAATCAGCGCGGCGCGCTTCCCTCCTCCGCCCAGCTCCCGTATACGGGGGCCGCGCGCCGTTCAAACCAAACCGTGAAGACTTGGACCCGTAACGGGGGCCGGAAGTGATTACGTCAGTACGGGTTCCAGCTCCCGGATTCCGTATTCCGAGTCTGTTTGAATCGCGCCTTAACGAGCTCCCCAGTGATACACCCGCCGTCTGACTCTCTTTCGGACGGCACTTGTAGGCGCGAGTGGAGTGCCGACGGACGGCACTGTAGACACAGCCTCTAAAGAATGCTTCGGCTCCATATGCAGTTAAGCCTTCACCATGTTATGCAAAGCACTCGTAGATCAATCGCCGTACTTCAGTTCTACTCACCTGCCATGTAGAGTACTTTCGCGTCGTAGAACCCTCCTTTTCTTCGCGCGTCTCCGGCCCAGTAGACCTGGTACACCTTGTCGTCTTCAACTACACCGCTAAAGTTCCTTACATAGTCGGAACTCACAACAGACTGGGTCTTGTCGAGGAGAAATTCTACTAAAACATAAGACATTGTAGAGCCCGGGCAGGATCGACAGATTGGAGCAATCGGGCAAACAAAACGAGTCGAGAGCGATCGTTCATGGAAGCTCGGCAAAGCCTCTATGAGCGAAGCGAAAGATAGAAAGTGGCGTGTTGGGCGTTTCGGCCGTTTCGGCAGGCTTCTGATCAGGATTGTCTGGTGCCCTGCTCGTCATATCTCTAACATCAGCGGTTTCATGGGCTCACGTCCCGAAATTGTTTTCTCATGCATAGATAATTTTTCGTATTCATAGATTTGACGAAATAGTGGTATTCGAACGAACTTTACGTCCTTTGACCGTACGTCTGTCTGCCCGTCAAAGCTTTTTGACGTACCGTCAGAGACAATCGACGTACAATCAGAATCGCCACCAAGAAATCTTGACGGAATTTTGCGGCGGTCGGCTGCCACCAGGAAACCATCAGAAAGCCAACAAGCGCAGTCTGACTGGAGTTTGACTTACGGTCAGAGTAACTTGTTGGTCAATCAGACATGCTTGACGTACAGTCAGGCACAGTCAGCGGTCCACTAGAAAACATTGACTGCCAAACAGGGTTACATTGATGGATTTTTCATTCGGGCATCTAGGTTAGTTTAGAGACCCAAAACGATGCGCTCGGAACCAGGAGTCATGAGATAACGGCAGTTTATAATCCACGCTCTGTGTATGATCTCTTCTCGACGTGTCAATCGAAACCGAAACCACGTCGCTCTCCTCTCTGGCCAACTAGTTCCCAGAGTGTAACGCGTGCAGTGTTGCTTCCTGGGATTATTAGAAGTAGTCTATTCGTTGCACATGCGTTGGATCATACAAAACTCATGTACAGCAAATAATATTTTAGAGCTCGAAATTTCGCGAGGAATTACTTAAAGTGCCGGCGTCAAAAATTATTTCGCGTGCACAATTCTTTTTGCGATCAGGAGTGGTATGCTATCCATTAATCAACATGGGGTGAATTCATAGCGGCACCAATTTTTGGAAATTCTTTTTTGATTACGAATCACGAAAATGAAATAGTTTTAAGACGACTGGCGGCGGAAGCCACGGGCTTGCTCGATCAATTAATCGCTGCCTTTTATTACCTGACCCAGCTCTCCGCACGGAAGTACGCACAGAGAACCCACCCATAGTGTGAAACCTAGTGGCTTCGGCTATTGAGGTGCACCGCGCTCTTCCAGACATTCTAGTTTACGAGTAAGCAATACGGTGGAGGGAGGAAAGGACCAATCAAACACCCCCCATCCCCTTTCCGCCTTTACCCCCCCCCCCCCCCCCTTCCCGTCTCCCAAATAGTTCCGCTGCTACTGATGGACCTTGAGCGATTGTGCTGCCTAAGCGCTCATTTGTGAACAATAACCTGCGCGAGGATGGAGTGCTCTGCATCGGGGAAAAAAGAAGAAAAACAGGCTCGCATAACATCATTTGCGCACAATTAGTAATACAGGAAAAAGCAAACGATCTACAGATAACAAGTCGTTTGAACGTAGGAAAGAATAATCTGGCACTAACGAACAAAGAAACGAACTTACTTTAGAACGACCGTGTCATGGTCTCGGCTGTTGAGCAGGTATGACGTAGTTCAAGGTCTCACACTCGCTTCTGTCTTTTTCGGACACATATGAAACTAATGCAAACTCCACGCATCACAAGTTCACAACTAATCGGGAAATTGACCTCATGAGACAGATATGCAAACACACACGGCCGGCAAATGGTGCGAAACATAGGCTGTGGATTCAATTGGGTTATATTCGCCGGCTATTATGGATGTCTAGCGACTTTACGGAAGCGATGTTTGTATAACTTCGTTTATCTTCAACACGTTTGCTATAAAACGATCAGCTATCCGCATTATCAAACTCATAGAAGACACAGCATTAATAAATTATAGAGCATGTCAACATTGCCAGAAATGTATAAATACGTCCTGAACACGTAGCAAATAATAAATACAAACCTAACCGTACACTGGTCCAAACGAATTTAGGAGACATGTGACCGCCTAAAAAGGGCACGAAAACGGAAGGGGCGACTGTAGGCTACTTTGTTCAAGCGCTGTCTCGCTGAGCGTGTGGTCGTTGGTCCCAATCGCGGTAAAGCCAGTTTTTGTTTTCTTACCTTTTATATTAGTTTTATTATTTTAAATATTTTCTATGTTTTTGCAGTCGTCGTCACCATACTTTAAGGTAGAAATCACGCACAATTTGAAAATAAAAAGTGCGAGCCCAAGTTTGAATTGATGCAATGAACAAACCGTGCGTGGCCCTCTTGTTTTTCTGGAATAATTCACTCCCTCCTTGCTGATAGGTGGGTCAGTGTAGCAGGCAAATGGTGCAAGTACTTTTAACAAAAAAAGGAATGTAATAATAATGGGCATATTGCGAGCAAAATGAGAAATTATGTAAGTCGTAAACTGCCACAGTGATGAGGCCGAAGTTTGTCTGAAAGCGGTCATCTTCACCCACTATTGAAACAAAATTACCGTCATTTTAAGGGAGTTATTTAATAATAAGAACAATACATTATTTGTACTCAGAAAAGGGGGGGGGGGGGGTGTTTTACCAAGGCATACAGGGCCACAAATGGCCATGCTGCCAATTCTGGAAGGCTTGTGAACCCTACCTGGGGCCCGTAAATGCATGCATATGCATAAACAATAAGAAATAAAAGAGCAAAAAAATGAAAGCCGTCTAGAACTCCCTGTAAAGCTGGGTTAGAGCGCAGCTCTTGAGGAGGAGGATGGAAGGGTACTGAGGCGATAGGTGACTCCCTGAGGTCATGTGACCTCAGGGGGGGGGGGGTGGTTACGTGATTTCAGAGAGGGTCACGTGACTTAAGAGGGGGGGTCACATTACCTCAGGGGGGGGGGGGGGGGGGGTTACGCGACGGTAACTCTCATAAACCTCGTGTCCCTAGTCAGGGTAACCCTTTTAAAGGTAACTAACCCTCGTGACCCTCGTGAGGGTAACCTCGTGACGTGATTGTGGGAAACTACCCTATCGCAACGCGCGGTTAAGCCGTTGCATGAAACGCGAGGTTACGCCGCTTGCATGCAACGCGTTGCATGCAATCTTTTCATGTGCGTTGCATGCGCGTTCTATGCAACGCGCGGGTTGCATAAAACGCGCGGGTACCCCAGAGCGGGAAACGGTGTGAAACATAGCTGTGGATTCAATGGGTTATATTCGCCGGCTATATGGATGTCTAGCGACTTTACGGAAGCGATGTTTGTATAACTTCGTTCATCTTCAACACGTTTGCAATAAAACGATCAGCAATCCGCATTATGAAACTCATAGAAGACACAGCATTAATAAATTATAGAGCATGTCAACATTGCCAAAAACGTATAAATACGTCCTGAACACGTAGCAAATAATAAATACAAAACTAACCGTACACTGGGCCCATCCAAACGAATGCAGGAGACATGTAACCGCCTAAAAAGGGCACGAAAACCGAATGGGCGACTGTAGGCTAGTTTGTTCAAGCGCTGCCTTGCTGAGCGTGTGGTCGTTGGTTCTAATCGCGGTAAAGCCCGTTTTCTTACCTTTTTATATTAGTTTTTATTATTTTGAATATTTTCTATGTTTTTGCAGTAGTCGTCACCGTACTTCAAGGTAAAAATCACGCACAATTTGAAAATAAAAAGTGCGATCCCAACTTTGAATCGATGCAATGCACAAACCGTGCGTGGCCCTCTTGTTTTTCTGGAATAATTCACTCCCTCCGTGCTGATAGGTGGGTCAGTGTAGCAGGCCAACGGTGCAAGGACTTTCAACAAAGAAAGGAAGGTAATAATAATGGGCATATTGCGAGCAAAAGTAGAAAATATGTAAGTCGTAAAACTGCCACAGTGATGAGGCCGAAGTTTGTCTGAAAGCGGTCATCTTCACCCACTATTGAAACAAAAATACAGCCATTTTAAGGCAGTTATTTAATAATAATAACAATACATTATTTGTACTCAGAAAAAGAGGGGGGGGGGGTGTTTTACCCAGGCATACAGGGCCACAAATGGCCATGCTGCCAATTCTGGAAGGCTCGTGTACCCAACCTGGGGCCCGTAAATGCATGCATATGCATAAACAATAAGAAATAAAAAAAGCAAAAAAAAATGAAAGCCGTCTACAACTCCCTGTAAAGCTGGGTTAGAGCGCAGCTCTTGAGGAGGAGGATGGAAGGGTACTGAGGGGATAGGGAACTCCCTGAGGTCATGTGACCTAAGGGGGGGGGGGGGTCACGTGACCTCAGAGAGGGGTCACGTGACTTCAGAGGGGGGTCACATGACCTCAGGGGGGGGGGGGGGGTTACGCGAGGGTAACTCTCATAAACCTCGTGACCCTCGTGAGGGTAACACTTTTAAAGGTAACTAACCCTCGTGACCCTCGTGAGGGTAACCTTCGTGACGTCATCATGGGAAACTACCTTGCATGAAACTACGCTGCATGAAACGCGAGGTTACGCCGCTTGCATGCAACGCGTTGCATGCAAACTTTTCATGCGCGTTGCATGCGCGTTCTATGCAACGTGCGTTTTGCATAAAACGTGCGGTTACTCCAATTGCATGAAACGCGCTGCATGCAATCTTTGCACGCGCGTTGCATGCAACGCGCGTTTACGCCGACGGCAACGCCGACGGCGACGCCGCTCAAGCCGGAAACGGGCGCCTAAGAGCTGCGCTCTAAAAGGCGGGGGAGATGGAGGAGGGGTCAGGCTGTACATCATCTCTCCCCTGACGGAAGGCGACCAAGGCCCCGGCCGGCTCGGTCCATTCCTGAGCCCGCCGGAGCCAGTGCTGGATCCGGCCTGAACGTGCTGTCGAGGCGGGACACCACGAAATCCCAGGCCGGCCCACCACCAAACACAACACCCGCCAACCCTAGCCGCAGTCCGACAGGGGCGACAAGAGGCATACGTACCCTAAAGACTACCGCACGCGCTGCGCAGCCTTCATGATCAGTCTTCGTTCATGACAGTCAAGGGGGAAATGTCAATGTGAGTTCTGAGGGAGGCTGCCGCCATAAAGCGACAGCTCGCGGCAGCCAGGAAGACCCGTGGCTCTGTGTTTGGGTAAGGAGGGGCTGAAGGTGGTCAGTGTGGCTGTTTAAACGTTGAGGGCCCCCTAGGATCAGAGGACCAGGTTTCTGGAGTTGGTATAGCAGGCGGATCGTGGCAGCCTGCACCCTTGATGTAAGCGACTGCCATGAAGCGCAATGCATCAGGCTGTCGGCCGTTATTTGTGTGTAACAGAGGGGCCTTGTCTTGCAGCAGCACACTATGCAGCCCGACGCAGCACACTAGCGAGTGTAACTCGGAGTGCTGTAGAATGGGGGAGTCAGATGGCACAACAATATTCCAGTGTCAGTAATACTAAATCTGTGTAGAGCTGTCTAAACGCATTGGGTGGCATGCCGGAGGTTGTGCGGGTGACGAAACCAAGCATGCGGCGTGATTTGGCAACAGTTCGTTGGACTTGTCCTGTGAATGACAGCCGCGCATCAAGCTCAACACCAAGCAAAATCGTTGAGGCCACACGCCGGATTTCCCGATCCCCAACACAGAGTGCAGGTGTTTTCGGGGACGACACACTCCAGTAAAAGGCAGTGCACAGGACTTGTCGGCGTTGAAGGGTATGTTTTGCTGCTTGGTCCATCGGTGACACATGTCAAGGTCGGCTTGGAGGGAGACATAGTCACCGGGGCTGCGGACCGGCTGAAATAAGATCAGGTCATCCGCATACAGAAGCGGGAAGCAGCTGAGACTCCGGGTGATACTGTCGATATATATTGTGAAGAGCTTTGGGCCGAGGACACTTCCTTGGGGTACTCCCGCTAGGACGGCTGTGCTCTTAGAAACTGCGCCGCGGTATAGGACGTGTTGAGTCCCGTCGCTGATGAAAGATGCCAGCCAGGAAAGCACAACACCCGAGATGCTCTTAAGCTCGATTCTACTAAGTAGAGCGGTGTAAGGCAGGCGTTCAAAAGCACGCGACAAGTCAAGCTATATGAGTTCGCCATGGAAACGTTAATCGAGGTGGGCACTGACTTTTTGGACGAGGGCGCAAGAGCAGTCTCACAACTGCGGTTTTGGCGAAAACCATGCTGGACCGGAAACAACAGTTCATGCTCCTCAAGATTTGCAGGGAACTTTGTGTTCAGGATGCGCTCAACGATGCGACAGAAAATTGAAGTAATGGGCCGATATGATGACAACCGGTCTGCGCGGACACCGTGACCTTTGTGAACCGTGTGTGATGTAAGCAGTCTTCCATGCATCGGGTGTCATGCTGGAGTTCAGAATTTTTCAGGACATAGAACAGAAAAAGTGGGCCAGGGAGGGAAAAGAAGATTTGAAGATCAAAGGATGAATGCCATCTGGACCAGGACTTTAGAATGCATTGATGAAGGAATGCTCAAGAGTCGAGGGCGTGGAGTTCAAGTCTAATTATATCTGGACTCGTAATACTGTAAAACCTGTCTTTTCACATGATTTGTAAACGTAAACGTCTTTTTTTTGTATACAAGTATTACGCTGTTTAATGTCAATATTATGCTGTCACACTTTAAAAAACAAACAAAAAAACATCTACTGCATTTCTAAATGTACAGGTCATTCAAACAACCGGACGGGAGTGGGCACCATATTTCCGCCATTTTATCTGGCGAAAGTCCTGATCATCCGAATAGATCTACCATTGGTGAGAAAATGCGCCTTTTACTATAGCCGATTGCTAAATTCTATTTCAGCTGTTTATCTTCGGAACCAGTGCTTTGTGAAATTCGCAAGATATTAAACTCGTGAAAAAACATCTTGGTTACGTTAACTATTCTTGAAGTTAGGTTTCAATGAAGCCCTACAAATATTAATGGAGTTGGTATAAACATTCGAGTTTAATCACAAATGCAGTTTAAGTTCCTTTAATTCATATGCATATACAAATGTAGCAATTATTGAGGTATTATTTGTGCATACATGTTAAAAAGTGTTTGTTATTCGACATTGGCCGTTGGGAGAAGGATGTGTTCAAATTTTTCTACATGATCGCAAATACACCTGACGCATTAAATAGTGACGAATTTGTCGTCCCAGTGGTGAGCAAGTGATTTCTTGCTCGAAAAACTAGTGCCCTTCCACAAACCAAGTTCTGTGACGTATGCTTTTTTGCTAGCTAAGGAGGCGTCACAGAAACTATATTTTTATCTTCCTCCTGGACTGAAGAGTTATACCGCAACAAGGATTTCTGGAACACGCAGAGCTATCGCTCTCCTGTTGGTGGAACAGTAGCAGACGACGCGACGTACTCCGTGGGCAAGCGCAGGGGCGAAACGCCGCTGCCCGTAGCGTGACCATTCAGGACTAGTGAAATGGTCTTGAAGAACCGAGAAATGATATCTTGTCATCTATATTAATCACATGTCGTTGGTATATTCTACTTGCTAAGCCAAATAAGTATTTGCAGCTTCTGAGAATACGTTTGGGTGACGATTTACCGTTCGCGCACCTCTCGGATGTTAGCGATCCCTTTATGTCCGTGGCTCGCAGATTATCGGTACGCCCTCGGAGTGACTTTGCCATTTCGAGAAAACGCTGGTTGTTTTTATTTTCCTCTTTTTTGCTTGCAGGGCATTGTAACAATCACAAACACACGAGAAAACAAAAATCTTTTTGAGTACGTGTGACTTCGAGGTTCGCAGCTCTAAGAAGCATAATAAGTGTCGTACAGCTTGGGGAAAAACTAATAATTTTTGTTGGAAGTTTGAATAGCAAATGCTGGCAGCTCGTTTCCTGTCCGTTTTGTGTATACTCTGTTTCACCGCAAATTGACAAACTTCAAAAGTCAGAGCTGCTGTGAAGGAATCACAGTCGCGGAGCAAAGCACGTGCAAGCTATATTTAGGAGCTGTACCCAGCACCATACGTTGTCACGTGCCTCGCTCCAACACTCTCATTGGCTCACGAAAGTTTTTGCTTTTTCCGTTTGCCAAGTTATGGGGAAACGATGTCTCATTTCCTTGCGTTTGTTCGCAGTGCACGCAGGCGAAACGCTTAAAAGAAGATCGGATTGAGACGCGTTTTGTTACCTACGTGCCCACGAGACTGCATCCGGTTTCTGGCTTAGTTCGTGTAGCTGTTTCACATTACAAAGATAAAAAACTATTCCAACAGCACGAATACTAAAAACTAAAAGAAAAATGAACGAATTTAAGGTGTAACAAAAAAATAGAAGGTGAAAGGAGTGGCCTGTCTGCCATGCTAGTGTTTCTGGGGCCGCCCCTGCACGGGATATTGGAACAGTTTACCGTAAAGCTAAACATTCGCTCTGATCGCCCGGCGCCTCCGCCGAAGTGACTGGCTCAGGGAGAGGTGAGATCTGTAGATAGGGGCAGCTGCAAGGGGGCCCCTTTTGTTGTACGTATGCAGTGAGCGTACCCCAACTTGCCCAACTTGGCCGGATGGGCTTAGATTGTGATCTACAGAAATAAAAAGATTTTTCTAACGATGGCATCCCAATGAACGTTATCATCACCGACTAACACGACAGTTCGCCTTCTCTATTGGGGAATTCATATGAGGACTGAGGCTGTTTGGGCAAACGATGTGTTAGAGCGCGCATTGTAAAACCTCTGCAACTTGTGACTTTCGGCGAAGCAGTACGTGTATTCTTACGAGAGGGATTTCTCCACGAGAATGAGAGATTACGCCAGAGGTCCGTGATCAAAAGAAGGTGGTTCAGAAACTTCAATAGAGCATTTACAGAACGGAGTCCAAGTTGTCGACTAAATGTTTTATATTCACTCTTCTCGTGCGTTTTTTCTTCTTCTTTTTATGCCGGAAGACGCAGCCGTTCTATGAACCCACACGCACACACAAAAATAAATAAAAGTGAGAAAGAAACGAAAGAATTAAGCCTGTAGCCCTTTTTTCAAACTGGAGATAAAGAAGAGAAAATAAGAGAGCGCGGAAACGAACCGTACCCCAAAGCCCAAGTAGTGTGCCTTTGTTCGGGGCAGCCTCCCGCGTGCGGGCCCCTCTCCGTCTCTGAGAATCTGTAAGCGAGCCACAACATATCCGGAGCACCGTGAAGTACAACGAATTACGAAGAAAGAGCGGCGAGATCGGTGGGGCTGCAGTTCTTTATCGATGAGGCTGCAGTGAATCAATGGTGAGGGTGCAGGCTAGCTGGTGTAAATTGAGCATAGTCGTAAACCCGAGACTGGCGATAGGGACAAGGACAAATACCCAGTCTCGGGTTTATAACTATGCTGCTGTTCTTTTATTCTGCTGTCAACGACGTACTACAAGAGTTTTTACAAATGAAAACAATATATACATCAGAAGAAAAAAAATATCGGCGTAGGCTGTACTTGGTACAGTGGCAACTCTTTTACGTGAAACGTCTTTGCTGCTCTAAAGTAGGGAAGAAAATACAAGGCTTGTTTATTCAATTTAAGGCGCCTAGGTGTTTGTTCGTTTCAGGGTGAAGAGACGGAGTGCTGCAACCCTCGTCATCAGCATGTTAAAGAAAAACCTTATAAATAAACTGTTGGCTTTCAAAGAGGCAACAGTGTGTGGATCAGAAGAAAGAAAAAAAAAAGGTTGGGCGGCAAAATTACGGAGATGTCATAACTCTACAAACGCGCGTGTGCACGAAGACAGTCTAATTTAACCTATGTTCAACGATTTATATAGACGTAAGTCGTTTATAGCGAAGATAATTTTGTTAAACAACGGAGTGATGAGAGTACCAAAATATTTATGATTTACCTTTGAAGGATATGTTTCTGGCTGATGTTGAACCCATACACTCTTTCAATATTATTTTCTCTTTTAGCTCGCATCAAAATACTGCACAGCGGTGTGTGCAAAACACACCATCCACTTGGCCAGTCCATAAATTTCATAATACTCATTTCCCGGAATACATAGGTAAATTGTAGGCTTTACAGCTTGGCGGTGTGTTTGGCACACGCCACCAAGCAGTATGTTGAGGAGAACTGACAGAGAGCATTGTTTTGTACGTGGTCTATTTGTCAGCATTCCGGAACTCTGTGCAACCGACGTTCCACGCTAAAACATAAAAAAAAAACAAGCGTTTATATTTAAAAAAAGAGAAGCCGAGATCTGATTGTTTTGGTCTTTCGCACCACAAAACTTGCACAGCTGAATTTCAGGTAGTAGCTCTCTCTCTCCGGAGATTTCTTGACCCAAGAGCCGAAGGTCTTACCCAGCGCTCCCGCCAGCATCCCATATAAGGCTGACGGGCCTTTGTCCCAAAACGCGTGGTAGCCGTCCTTCACCAGTAGCTCTTTCTTCGGTTGCTTCTGGCGGTCGAGGAACTTGTGCTGAAAAATAACACACCACACACAATCGTTTTCATTGGAAAAACGCGCTTGGTGTATTTGTTGTTTTGTTTTTGAGTTTGGTGTATGTTACCTGGTGCCTTCTGTGTGTACACTGTTCAGCGCGAGCTCCCAGGTCCCTGAATTGGGCCGATCTCTTGATGAGGCAATTGCTCATTATCTTCTTTTATTGTGGTCCCAATTTGTGAAACAAGGACACTCAAGTCTAGCTTGAATTACGGCGTAAAAAACGGGCAGATTGGTTGGGTGTATGACCCTCAGCGTCGCATGCTGTTTTTATTTCACCGGCTTCATTGTGAAGAGGAGGGCTTTACAAAATTACGCAGAATCTAATACAAAGTAAAAATAGTGACTCTCCAGATTGACATGGAGATACCCCGCGCGTCTGGGATTTCCAACTAGGAACCGAAAAGACGGCCTTTTATGCGGTATCCAGTGTGAAGGGAGGAGTATCATAGTCCACAAAGACATATACACTCTTTATAAAAACGGTGCGTAAAGGGATCAATCGCCATCGTTCATCCCTACGACCCTAGCGCCCTCTATTTAAAAGCGGAAACTCGAGCAGTTCGTCCTCCGGGCATTTCGTTGCTCCCACTGGAGTTGCTCCCTTAACGAATACTTTAGTCCCCTCGTCAATGACGGCTCCCGCAAGCCTTCGAAGAAGTGGATAAAGTATCACTAAAGTAGCTATTTTGGAAAGAAGCCTTGGCAAAACAAGATTTTGGCCCCGGGATTTAGAAATTATGACTGCACGCGCATATTGTCACGAATGACAAGTGATGAAGCGGCGAATGACTGAGTAAACTGAACGTTTAATGGGGCGAACTGGTGCCCAAAAGTAAAAGGAAAAGAAAGATAACAGCAGAGCGTTGTGGGCGTCGAAGGCGGCGAAGCAGCACAGATCGAACGCTGAGGTGAAACTGACTTGGCTCGCCACGCGAAGCCCCTTATATACACGCGTAGGCTTCTGGAATAATCGGCGTAGAAGGTTCGGCGTGTAGAACTTTCTAAACTCGAACAAGCAACACAGTTCTCGAATTTACCAGAACATTACAATAGATATCTACAAAAAGGCGTCCCCGCGGTTAGGAATCGAACCCTGGCTTTTCGCGTGGGAGCCGGGCGCTATAACCGTGCACGGGCCCCCGTATACGGGAGCTGACGTCACGGCGGCTTCCCAGGCAACCAATCAACGGCTGTCGTCAAGCGGGGTCCTCGCCGCTTGCGCGGGCGCGCGCTCCGTCTAGAGCAGCACGGCAGCACTGGCGCCTCGTTTTCCTCGCTTGGTCAGCTTGGTTTCGCGATGGCGTCGTCTCGACAGGATCCCGGCTACGAAGCTCGAATTGCCTCACTTATGAACCTTTGTGTAGTGAGGTACGTCACAAATGCGAGAACTATCAACTGGCGTCGGCTGACCACTTTCGCTGCTGCGTGTGAGCAGTACCTGCGGAGCGTGAAGAAAAAGAAGAAGCGAAAGGCCGTCCGCGAGCTCCTGAGGTCTCGCAAAACGCTCGGCGAGTATGCCACCATCGTGAGATGGTGGCATACTCCGCGATCTCCATCGCCTGGGCGATGTCTTCCCATGAGTTTTTTCGCTTGTTCTGGTCCTTGTGGTCGCTACGATGCCTGTCGTAGAGCCAGGGGTACCGCTGAACTAGCTGAATTAATCTATAGGTTTTCTCGGGCACGTCAAACGCAGCGGCAACTTCAGCCCTCTTCGCGGCAGCGGCACTCTTCTTTGCAGCTTGAGCAGCTTTCCTCGCGTCGGAGACGGACGGGAAGTTCATCGGCGCAGCCATCCTTGCAAGCAAGCACAGAGCGTCTGAGGCATTTGCACGCGAACGCCGGCCGCCCAGGTCGCCGGCAACGCCGGTGGCAAGGAGGGCGGAGGAGGGAAGCGCGCCGCGCTGATTGGCCGCGGAGAAAATACGGAAACCTACGTCACGACCCGGGAAGGAGAAAGTTGAAAATTTTTCAACTCTTGACCCGGACGACGGAAGCCGTAATTACGTCACCGCCCGTACGGAGGGAGCGCTGACGTCACTACGGGTTCCGGGACCCGGGCTGGCCCGGGCGTCGTACTCCGGGACTGTTTGAACAGCGCTTTAGGCCACGCGAGCGCTGCCTACTTGGCAAGCTGCGCGCGCGGCAATATTTAGTGAGTGCCTCCGTCCGCGAAAAACATGAAAACTGATTCCAAGCGACGCGGAGGCGCCGTTAACGAGGCTACCTACTTCTCTATTGAAAATCGCTCTGATGGGACCTCAGGATTTTTTTGAAGGGTGTGAAGGGGACTTCAGAAATTTCTGAGATGTTTGAAGGGGGCACTAATATTTTCTGGTGGGTTCGCTAGCCCCGTCAGAGGCTCTCCTGAAATGTCTGAAAGCCTGTCAAGAACTTTTCTAATCATGTCGGGAAATCCTTCAGGCTTCTTAAAATGTGCGTGGGCAACGGCTTAGATGGAGAAAACACATTTCGCAGAATTAGAACAAAGCTGCTTATTGTACGCGACGGGAAAAAATAAGTACTGTAAACGACGTAATTTTCACGGGCTCAAATTTGCGCGAATCGGGCCAAAGCTGAAAATTTGAAAATATTCACGGGTTCTAATTTTCGCGAATCGAGTGTAGCTTCCGTGGCGTTCACATATTGGCCGAATTGTTCGCGGGACGTATTTTTGGCGAAATGTAGTCGAATCGCGAAATTCGCGAAAATTAGATCTTCGCGAAAATTAGATCTTCGCGAAAATTTAGTCATTTACAGTATTTGGAGAATGCCGATCGTATGTGTGTACGGTCCTATTTTTATTACTGCTCTTCTATCAAATACAACTGGTCTCCTGGACCCCTCTGTCACTGCCTGGCTGTTCGGTCGCCAAGGAGCCCACTGAGGGCGACCGCCCCATGTGGAGAATTGACGTGCCGCGGGCCGAGTGGTGTGGGCCGAGCGGCGTTTTGAGGCGAACGCAATCCTGTCCGATCAAGGCGAAATCCGTGCAACCATAAATAAAAAAAAAAAAAAAAAGCCGAGAGCAGTGCGCTTTCCAGGAATAGGGACGCGCGCGAGAGCGACTCGTTCCGAGAACCGGTTCCTCCACGGGCGACGGTCCCCAAAAAGCAAGTGTCTCTCTCCGCCCGGCGATGGGGAGAGGGTGCAGGGCTGCCAGGCCAGCGGACGGCGGGAGAGAGTGGTGTGTGCAAGCGGCGGAGGTCAGCGGTGGTTCCGGTTAGCCCACGACCGCCGCGGAATAAGTACAAAACGCGCGGGACAGAACGAGCGGACCAATTTCCTCCAGGAAGGTGAGCATGCATGGCTTTGAGGGCTCGCCCCTTGGTCTGTTCTGATCCGTGCAGTTTCTTCCTTGGTTACGCAGGTGAACCACTGTTCGGCGTTGGCCGCCTTCAGCACCGCTCGAGCGCCATCGTGTTCAGCGCATTCAAGGAGATGGTGGCCGGTTTGGGCTTACTCGCTGCAAAGCCTGGCAGTCGGGGTCAGCCTTCCACCGCGTGTTGTGCCTGCACACCGGGATTATGGCACTGTGGGTCCTGAGACGGTGGATGACGGCCGCTGTCCGGGCTTGTTCCTTGCGCCTCTTCGTCCGTCCGACTTCAGAAGCATCCAGCGAGCGGAAAATACGCCGAAGACGCCGGCGCGACGTCATCATGGACGAAACCGTGACAGTGCTCAGGATTTCGCAACGGCGGCGGGTGCTGCTTGCGAGTGCGTGGTTTTCGCTAAACGTGCTTACTGAGACTGTGTATGTGTCCGTGAGGTGCACCTTCTCGGTTTTATTAGCTGAACTACCGTACATCAGGAATATACTCAGCGGCATTGTGAGTACTTTGAAAGATGTTTTTCTTTGTGTTAAAGAAGTCAGTTGTCCTTATTTGATATGATCTTTTCCGTCTACAGCTCCTTGCGCCGGGTTTGAACAAACGTTGCTTTTTATCACCTTTTTGAGTTATAATATGCATGTAAAACTAAATGTCTGCAATAAATTTTCAATAATGTTTTGAACTGCATTTTTGTCTATGGTTCACAGTCATTTGGGCGTCTAAAGGGTTGATGGGCTAAAGGGTCTGACGGGTTGAAGGGCTGTGGAGCTAAAGGGTTTTTCTATGGGGTATCCCTGAAGGGTTTTTCTGTAGGGTATTTTTGAAGGGGTTTGAAGGCCTGTGAGGTCCCATAATCCTTCAAGGCTGACGGGCCCTTTAGAAATATTTTCAATAGGGTTTCCAACCACGGCTCCCGCGCCCGAGTCTGACGCATGGTGACCTATGGTGGTGCGGTAGACGCCTCGTCGAATAGTAATCGGAGTTGCGACCAGGGTGTAAGATAGACAGGTGGGGAAACGGCCCATAGAGGCCTACAGCAATGCCGTGACCGGATTGTGTACTCGTCTGCTTGCGGGTACCCCCGATTTGCGACAGATGGCGCTGCGGCGAGAAGAAAAAAATCTCCGTCGGTTTAGCCGGTCGCCACCGGTCGCCCACCTGGAGTGAGAGTTCGCGGTGCTCCACATAGATGGCGCCACAAAAAAAGAGAAACCCGAAAGGGACACAATCCGGTCGCTCATTTGGCTCTCGTTTCCCCACCTGTCTATCTTACACCCTGGTTGCGACTGACTACACGGTGAGTTCTGATTGCTTCGTCTACTTGCAGAGCAGCAGGAACGCTATAGGCATTTCAAAAGGTACTTTATAAAGCCGCAGGATTGCCCTGTACGATAGGCGCTCGCTCTCTGACGCGGTTGGACGCGTGCTCGCCCATGTTTGCGTGCAAACGAGGTTTAACACTTCGAAACGATGCCCGGTGGCAATCAGTTCATCAGACAAACGATGTTACACCGGGAGATGGTTTCGTCGACGAAGCGACATTTTAATGCGACTTTTTCGAAAGGTTCTCTTGTTCGTTTCATCGACCAACCTTGCGACGCTTCATCGGAAGCGTCTTTCCGCACATATAGCGTCGGTCGTCGGCGTGAAGGTTCCGGCGACCGAGGCGATGCGAGCTTGACAAAAATGTGGCGGTTCGTATGAGGCCTGGTGCGAGTTGGTGTTCC
The DNA here is from genome assembly GCA_013358835.2 of Ixodes persulcatus. NCBI lineage: Eukaryota > Metazoa > Arthropoda > Arachnida > Ixodida > Ixodidae > Ixodes > Ixodes persulcatus. Next base: position 2,510 of record JABSTQ010010167.1, on the reverse strand, counting down.
GAGATTAAAGTTTCACCCTGACGCCCCTAGGCGAAAGGTGTGGTCGTATCCGGTATGCGTAAATCACCATGTTCTCAATCAATATTAAAGTTTCCTTAAACGGAGCGAGGGCTTTTCAGCGCGTAGTGCGGACTGTTTGAAAGCGGGTACGCGAACTCCTTTGTGGCATATCAGAGTCGCCTGGTTACGTCCGCTTTAGTTCAGGTAGGCTTGCAGCGAACGAAATGAAGCCAATAATGCAATCCTCTTGGCACAAATAAAAAAAAGGTCGACTCAACGTTGCAAGAGCATATGTCTATGAAATCGAGCGGTGATGCAAAGTCGTGCTCGCGCGTGTTTAATTAAGCATTACTTTATGCTTTTACATTCTCCGTGGGTTTCCGAGTGTCTTTCGGCCCTCTATGTTTCGGCCGATGCTGGTTGGCTTCACGGCACGGTTTATGGTTTCAATCATGGTCGGGAATCACCAAATTCAAATTAACTTGAACGCTGTAACGATATACTTGTGTATAGAGCCCAGCGTGGAGGTGTTTTGTCTTGTAATACACTTGCTTTTGAGATCGTCATTTCGGAGTTTAGTTTCGCCCGGAGTAAAACTTCTCTTGTGCTCGTGGCTTCGAAATGTGTTTTGTATTGTTCAAAGCTGCTCTTTCGAACTTCGTTTAAAATATTTTTTGTTCTTTTTTTTGTATGCAGTTGTTCATTTGATAGTTAAGTTTGCTTTGAGTTTTGAGCATTTTCATTGGTGCGAAAGTTCTATTCGCACCAATGAAGGTGTTTGAAGTTTGTGGTCCGTTTTATCTTTCAAATCCGACATATCTGTTAGTTAAATTTCGACCAGTGTTCCTTTCTGCATAAAGCAAAAACGTTCTTATTTTTTAACAGTGAAGCCACCTAACTAAAACCTTGAATCCAATTGGGCACACCCCGTTTTTTTGTTGCGCAGTATAACGTGACTGTACTGTCTAGCTTTTTAGACCTCATTATTCAAGATATGAAAAGCCAAAAGACATAACTTTGAGACGTGCGTCGGCCAGTCGCGCTGTTGATTGTGAAGTGAAGGGGAAGGGCTTTCCACATAGCGAACATTTTTTTTGCCATGCTTGTCATTGGCTCAACTGCACAGTTCACACTTACTGCACTTATGGTTAGACTTCAAAATATTTCCAGTCGCATTGTATGAATAATATCTCGTGAAACGTAATGACACAAAATATTTCCTGGCTCATTAATATCTGCTGTCACTACTAGAAATATGGCCAATATGAGTCATAATTTGAAATTTCATATGAAAGAACTTTGGGGTATATAATATGCATTCTCCTCAATGTAGAATGCACAGTCCAATTCTATGTTTTGCCAAGGTAGTCTGCCAAACTTTCCCCAGCAGATGGCACATAAACGGGAATATTTCCTTCAACTTTTCTGTAATCGGTCTAAATTATGAATATTTTAATTGAATTAATGTGGCGTACAGCAGCAGACAATATGTTTTGTGTATAAGTGCATAACATAAGGGAGGTTTTGTTAAAGCACTGAACGTTTTATTTCCCATTAATAAACTAGTTCGTGCTTAGGTTTTTCTTCATATGGGCTTTTCATATGGTATAATTGAATTGCGGGAAGTATGGACCCATATCAATGAACAACTAACAATTATTGATCTGTCCAAAAATATTTAGCACTCATAAGACATTTGTAATCTTATTCCAATAGGTGTGAATGATCTACCTTCGAGCAAGTCGCAAAAACTCTTTGCCAAATTTTATGCAAGTGAGAAAAAACCTCCATAATTTTGTTTTGCTCTTATGACTATTCTTTATAAAAAATTTAAAAACTTTGGGTATATAGTAAGATAGGATAAAGCTGAATTATAACTTATTTTTTCGTGGTTTCTAGGACTGACCCCTGTTAACGTTCAGTGATGAACAAGATTGACGTATTTTGTTGTTTTTGCTTTTTGCAGTCATGAGCATCGGCATCCGCTCTGAATAAAGGCACAGCCTACATCGACAACGTGGAGAAAATAGTTCCTGACGTAAAGAGGCTCCATATGAAGGTTGACACAAGCCAAACGTTTTGTGTACAACAAGGGTTTGCCTGCAAAAACCCTTCACAATTGGATATTTTGTAAGTGTATCCAACTTTTGATTCTAAATAACAGATAACGTGTTTCGCCTAAACACAATAACCACATGTAATATCCAGTGGCATCACCAGAGGGGAAACGTATAAGGCTTCACCCCCCCCCCCCCCAAAATCCAGCCGACTTCATCAATACACATGCATTTTACTCCCCTCTCTCTCTCTACACCCCAAGTCATGAATATTGCCGCGCGCAGGGTCATGGACTTCTAGAAGGTTCACGTTTATTCTTGCTCCGGACATACATTCTATCATGTATTCCTGCTTTTGTTGTTCTAGAAAGTGCGTGTTCATTTTCGCCCCGAGCACGCTACTCTCGAGCCTCCTTCGCCGAATCTCGAATCTTCGAGATTGAGACTCACTCT